>OZ018415.1:13498561-14182136 GCA_963969595.1 Neckera pumila
GTAGATTGCTACATCAAAAAATGGGAGTAAAAGAATTTGGCACACCATTTTTTACAAAATACTATTTTCAAAGTTCTTATTGTTTAGCCTATGCAATTCTTGTAGTGCAAAATTTTAAATTATTTGATACTCCATATATCATTATATCCATGAATGTATATCTATAAATGTATTGCTTTTAATATTTTGCCTTTAAAATTTGATTTGTGTATTCACATTTTTTCTGGTTCAAAAAAAATTAAATAAACAAAGCTTTTCAAATTTTTTGTTTCTTGAGACACTTCAAAGAATCTTTTAAGCAAGTATTTTAATACAATTTGAAGTTGAAGGCTAGCTTTTACCTATGGTTTAAATATAGAATGATATGAAAATCTTGTTTATAATATGATGTTCTATGGTGCAATATATATAGTGAAATTTTGGATTTTTCAAGGATATTTTATATGAAATATGAAATATCAATTTTTTCTTCAAAACTTGTGATAACTTCAAATCTTTCACAAAAAATTTGGAAACATTGTAACCTAGAAAATATACATGATTGTAATAATGCCAACCTTAAAGTATGTAACCATAAAATCTTTTATATATATTGTACTCCTTCCGTTTGAAAATAGTATATACATTCTAAGTGGTGATTGTTATGTAAAATGGATACACTATTTCCAAATTGAAGGAGTAATAAAAATAAAATATCATAGTGAAAATTGTATGTAAGGGCAATAGATAATAGATTTGGAAAGATTCATTTTGTCAGTTTTACTGAAAAGAAAATAATAATTTTGAATGATAAAATCAAGATCTAAGAAAAAAAAGACAAAAGTGTTAAAATACAAAACATGAATATTATATATTTAAAAATAAACTACTATAAAATCAAAAGATGAATTATACAATTGTAGATTTGATTATAAACTATATAGCTAGATGTGATCTATAGATCATATTAATATTTTTTTATTTTGTTAACCTCTAAATGCCCAAACACCTTTATTTGATAACATAGTGATTTGGGGCAGCTCACTATGAATGGAGTTTTTATTTTTTTCTTTGAAATTTTTATACAACATTTTCCCAAGGAATAGCTTTAAGTCCCAACTTTCATAACTTTTAACTGCATGGTTAAAAATTTATTGTATGGTATGGGATTTTCAATGCTCAGTGGTCAGCTCAAAAAATCTTAAAAACTCACTTTTGAAAAAAATAAAAATTTGAAATTGGTTCTTTAGATTTATATATACATGGAAAGCTTTGAATCATTCCATTTTGGTTAATGAGATGAAAATTATGAAGAGTTTTAGTTTGTGGGTAGTTATGGAATCCCTACTCTAAAATAAACTTTGAAGTCCTTTATTTAACTCAATTTTCAATATTTTTGAAAGAAAATAAAAACATTTAACAATTTAGTGTTTTGAATCATTCTCTACTTCTTTCTACAACTATTTTTTTCCTATATGTTGTACCATTTCAAATGATCTGAAAATTTTCAAGCATATAGCCAAATTGACTTCAAAAACGAATCCAAAGGGTAACCACCATTTTGGACATTTTTTCATACAAATGTGACCTTGTGAAGTGCAGCTACCTAGATTTTTGCAGGGACAAGAAAAGGGTTTTCTCAATTCAAACACTAATATCTTGCAATTTGCACAATGGAAATTCTGAAATTTTTTCTACATCTTAACAAACCAGTGCACTACAAGATCTTAAGGTTACATGTGTCCAAAAATGTGTTTTTTTTAAAATTTGGTACTTATATTAGAAATGGCAATTTTGGAGCATTTTTGGTGAAAACATAGTCAAATACATTTAGGGAGTAAACCAACATGAATATAATTTTTGGATCATCTTTTACAACTACTGTTTAGTTGCCACTATTGAATTATTATTCTAAATTACATCTTACAATACATCTTCACAATTTTGGAAATTTGCATTGCCCCTGGGTCCTTTAGGGATTAAAACATAAATAGCTCTTGGATTTTAGTACATTTTTTGGCTTATAACTTGGTACAAATATATTATTTCTATCAATTTCATCAAATCAATTGAAAAAAAATAAAGAATGCACTTATTGGTTTTGGAAATCAAATCCTTTTTGACAAAAGTATCTATCTTAGTAATAGGTCTTGTCCCTTTAGACGGTTAAAGATTCACAAATTGCTTGGGATGATAGAGAAAGGTATTTGGATGGAACATTGGATGGAAGCATTGCTTGGAATTAGGTCTAATATTAGTAGATCTCATCTCAAATCGCCCTAATGTTACCAAAATGTACATTTATTAACGAGATGTACATGACAGGTACATGAGGCCGGAATTGACATGTTGGTAACATGCTTAACCTGCACGTGTCGATTTATGGAAGCATTAGTACATCATCCATCCAAAAGGAACCTTCATCCATCCATGACTTCGATGAAGAATTCCAAGCCGCCTCGGCTTCCACTCCTGCGTGACGCACGGCAAGCTCTCCCTTGTCGCTGCCTCAATTGCAGCTCCTTGCCTGAAGTTTCAGTAGCTTTCCGTGAATCCCAAGCTTTGTTACATGTTAGTCGTAGTTGCAGGAACTTCACATTTCCTTGAATTTTCCTTCTCATATCGATATTTTCCTTTTTTCCCTTTTTGCAATTTCGAGGAAGAGTGAGGCCGACATCGTGGAATTCCAGCGGCCGCACGCAATAAGCTTGAGATCAGCCTTGGAATTGGCTTCTGTTTCGAATTGAATCGAGTTCAATTTGTCCAAGTGTAGAGCGGATTGTGTGCGGGAAGGGGAGGGCAGGAATTGGAGCATTAATTATGGGGAGAAAGAAGCAGAGTCCGGGGAGGGGGAGAGGGCGTAGCGGTGGTCAAGGAGAAGGGAACGGTGGGCGAGGGCGAGGACGAAGCCGTGCTGGAGGTCGAGAGCAAATGCAGTCGGGTTTGAGACAAATTCTATTTGATAGAACTGTATCTTTTGTTCCCTCAGGCAGAATAACTATTGTTTAGGGTTTTAGAGATGTTGTGAGAGTTTTAATTTGTTAATTAATTAATTCCGGTTGCTTTCTGCTTGAATTTAACATTTTCGAGAGATTTGGCAAGACCTGAGAAAGGATACTTGGATTGCAATTGGCGTGTTCCTGCAGGTGGAGTATGTTCTTTCTGTATTGCTTTTATAATGATGTTGTATGGCGTTGTCTGAGTAGGCGACTCGTCTCGAACTGGCTTTGTTCCTGGAGGAGACCTTATCGATTGGGAAATTACTACACCTGATCGGCGTCAATGTATGGTCTAACCTGACGAGCATTATTTTGAATATTTGAATCCTGAGTATTTTAGTTCGTGACATTATTGAGAAGTCTGGAGAGGATTTTTTTGCCCTATTGCCAGTACCTTCTCAGCCGAGAGGAATGTAATAATGTTAAGAGTTTGCAGAATGCCTGATTATCTTTTAAGACTTTCTGATGCTTGTGAAATTTGCAATGTGTCTAGATACTTGTCACATTGAATGCACTATTAGTGCATATGAGTTTTGAAAGTGCGTATCAAGTGTAATAAACATTTGTCTACGCCATTTAGCTTTTAATTACCATGTTAGAAGCGTACTCGATGTAGTATTGAAGGTTATATAGGTGTCATGAGGTCATGAGGCAATTAAAAGTGCTTACGGCTTTGTTCACTTTAAACTAATTCAGAGTACTTGGCATCCTCAACGAGAAAACTTCTACTGTTGTTTCTGTGTTTGATGTTCTTCTACCCGAGCTCATGCACACAACAGGATTATGACATCTTCTCGTTTGTATTCCTTGGCGGTGCTGTTGTTTTATTATTCAGCTGGTGGCAGAGGAGGCAGAACGCCTGAAGGTTCCCACGTAGGTTCAAGGCATCCGGTTTCAAGCAATAGACGGGGATCTCAAAGTAGCGCGGGGTTGACGAGACCTGCGCAGAATCCCTTTACTTTTGTTAGCTTTGACTACACACAGCTTGACAGGCGGAGAGGAGGTGCTATTAACAGTGCAGTGAGTTTCATTCTCTAGTTGTAATGATAAGTAATTGTTTGGAGCAAGTATCGGAGCAGGTGTTCATAATCAATTTCACAGTTCTACAACATTGCTTAATCATTGTTTTATTTTATTTTATTGTGAGTGTCTGGAATCTTAATGTACGCCTTCAGTATGTATGATGCTGTGCTATAGACAAGGTTATAATATGCGTTTGCCTTGACCTTGGTTGATACGTCCGTGTTATCCTTTAATAATCATGATGGTTCTTGAGATGTATCGTATTCTGTTTGAGCAGAATATTATTACTCTTCCCGAGCACGTTAGCGCAGCTGGCTCAGGAGATAGGGAGGTCGTGGTTCCAGCTATTGAAGGTCGAGTCGAGGTTTTCATGGATCGCACAGGCTGCCAAGAGGTATCGACGTGCAACTTTCTTTTATTTATATTGATCATGACATTCTTACGCGTTTTGGTATTTCGGCTAACCTGTTTCGCTTGGTTAGAAGACTTAGGAGGTGCTCAGCACCTGACTTATTGCGTAATTTTAAAGTATCATGGCATTTCTGGGTGTTTTTTCAGGCTTTAGAGGCACTGGATTCAGAAACAAGAACTGCAGGTTTGGGATTTGTGGATCAAGAGTCTGCAGGCTGTACCAATCGCGGGTTCGAAGCTGAGGAATCAGGAAATATTGCTGATTCGGAATTGAATTGTTCTGAGGACAGAAATGTGGCTGTTTTAGAGGCAATGAAGGTTGACAACGAACAAGATGATTATACCCATCTGAAAACCTCTGGACATGAGAATTTTAGGTCTACTCCGAGGACTAAGAAGAACAGAAGAGGAACCTCTATCGAAAATTCTTCTGTGGAAGGGAGAAATGCTGGATACCTTAGCATCGGTGGTTTGAAGGTGTTTACGGAGGCAGGGATCACCTTTTCTGACGAGAGTGAGGATTTTGATGAGGAGTTCGTTGCACGTCGACAGCCATATTCTTCAAGTGGGAAAAATCGGAGGAAACAAGCGAAGCGAGGTTCTAGAGTTTACCAGAGAGGACAGTGGCTGGAGGACACTTTCAGTGGGTCAGGAGAAAGTATAGTGGATTCAAGCGACTCAGATGTCGATGTCGACTTAGTTGAAGACTATATGGCCAATGTTGAAGGCGCTGATGAGATGTTGGACGCTAGCTGGCTGCTGAAAAACAAAATTCAGCATGTTGCAGTTGAAGATATGGGTTCCGATGATTCGGAGGATGAGGATGAGGATAATACAAGCACTGAAACAAGCGATCATGATTCAAGTGACAGTGGTTGCGCGTCACCTGGTGGGATCTCAACCCCATACTTTTCCATCACCGAGAGTCCGTCTGTCACAAGTTGGATGGTAAACAACTTTAGAATGGACTGCTGGATGCTGCTGAGGGTGTAGGAGTTAATCGTGTTACGCAAGTATCCTCATGTTATATTGCATCGCTATGTATTGTTAGTGATGACACTCATAACTAGAAGTGCCATTGCTAGAAGTGCTGAAAGTGCAATGGAGTCTTAATTTTTTCTCTTTGGAACAGCTTCTTTCCTCTACAGGAATATTGTGTGTTGCGCCTATTCTCACCAGTACTGTAGTGGAACAATTTATGTTCAGCAATTTTTAGAGTGTCGCGGTTGTTGGTCTCCTGAGCCGTCTACCACAACTCTTCGCAGAATTTTTTGTTCCAAGTTAGATCCTGTGAATGCTTTGGTGTAGAACTGTTTACCGGTGTAACTGGAAAAAAGAATTCTTGGTGTATAACTTGCTTTGCCCTGCTGTGTACTCTGTCTTTAGAAGTTGTCTTTCTCACTGCTTTTCCGTATTCTATGTGGTATGTCTAGTTTGGGATATTTGAAAGTTTATTTTTCATTTTTCCTGAATTTGTTACTCGAGGAGCAGCAATGGTAATCAAACATTGTCTAGCTGCAGAGAAAATGTGGAGATCGAAACGGCAGAGTAAGGGGAAAGAGTTGATGGACATTGACGATGAAGGTCTAGACTCCGAACTAGAGGACATGGCGGAGAAAATTGTATTTGGTGGTTCAAATGTGAGACATGGACGCAAGGCGAAGACGTCCACTTTGTTGCGGAACTTAGAGTTGGAGGATAGTGAGGAGGATTCTGAAGACGAAGATGACGTTGACCAGCTCATTGATCTCATGGAAGATGAAAATTTTATGCCAGGTGGGCAGCTACTGCAAGTCATTAGCAAATAATTTAGTGTAAGGTATCTGTAGCTGGTTTGCTCATCATTTTCTGAAAACGTGTATGCTCATTGTGGATAGGTTTTAGATATTGGCGTACATTAAACTTGTGATCAAATATGGGTGTTCATGTGGTTGTGAATGTTCATCTTCTGCAGACAAGATCCGAGAGACTCCAGGCTTTGGAAAGGAGACGAGAGGAAGTATTGGGAGATCGATTCAACCTGCAGCTTGGCCACTGAGCGTTCACAAATCCAAAAAGAAGTCAAAAACAGTGCCTGGTAAATATTCTTTGCCACACCACAATTTGCTTTGTGATGTTGGATGACATGAACCTATGCACTCAACGGAATTAGAGTTCGATTTGTTATCTCGTTGATGAAGATCAAGAATGTGCATTTGATTTGGTAAAATATGTCTTCAAACGAATATGGCTTGAATATCACAGGACAGAAGAAACGCGAACGCAAGGAAATGATTGCTTCAAAGCGCCAGGAACGTGCACTACGGCGGGGGCTTGACCTGCAAGCCATTAATGCGGTGCAACTTCTGACCTGCCTCATATGTAACTTACAGTATGGATGTGTTTGATGCAAGTCTATGACAGTCCTATTCTTGGAGTTTTGTCAACAATCCAGGAGATTATTCATGCATAGGTGAAGAAACCCCACAGACACGATTTTTTTGATCGGAGACCTTTTGCAGATGTAGAGCCTTGGTTCATTAATTTAGCAGTTCATGATCGCTTGTGGTTTTTTAAACAAGCCTTTGGACGTGTGTTGTCATTGTTTTGTTAAATGGTGCGTTTTGGAATTCTTTATGATTGGGGTGTTTGCTAGACCTCACAGTATGCATGCTCTGATGGGACAGGCATTGGAGGATATTGTTGTGCGTGGCACTGATATATACGCGTTTGCCCCCATGGAAGATCGGGACCGCGTTCAGGTGAAATACTGCATATGACTTTCGTTATAGTGAGAGTTCAGTGGTTTCATGTTTCTCATTCCTATGGGTGGATACGATTTATCTTTCTGGCAAGTCTTGCAGGTTTTGTTTCTTCTATATAAGCTTTTGTGTGTTGGCCTATGAGCAGATACATAAGATGGCAGCATTATATCGATTGAAAAGCGCCAGTCAGGGTTCGGGCAAGAAGAGGTAATGATTGTTTGTTGCGTAAATTGATTATGGTTTTTAAAGCGGAACCAGTGAGTGTTGTGCGGTTGCTGTACACCCAAAATGCTAACGTCTAGTCCTGTGTGTTTGCCTTCCAGGTTTACTGTGGTGACGCGTACAAAACACACCAGCCTGCCCACTGGTGCTGACAAGTATCGACTTGCCGCAGTAACGCCTCGACTTTCTCATGTTTCTGTCACTCATTTTGAATTTTATTGAAAGAATATAAAATTTATTGTAATAAGCAGATGTTAGACATCAGTCTTGATACATGTGATTCTGACGAGTCTTGTTTTCTAAATACTCCATTATGAAGCTGATGAGATAGAGTTTAGCAAACATTTATTCTAGTAAGGTACCCTATTTCCAGTTCTTAACTGACTCATGCCTGTTTGTCTAGTAGTATGTCTACCTATTTTCAGTCCCTATCTTCTTAATGTACCGTTTCTGATGCTTGTCTCTGCTTGAGTGCAGATGCTTGATCTAGTAGATGGTAATAGCAGTATGCTACTTACAGGCGAGGATCGTCGTATGGCCAAGAAATTTAAAAAAGCTGCTCGTCAGGCTTTCCTAACCATGCAGACCCCAACTCCAAAGAAGAATGGCAAGAGAAATCAAATGACTAAGCAAGGTGAAGGATTTTTGCAAAATTCGCAATCCAAGAAGGGTTCATCAGGTATATCGATATCAAATTTTTGTCTGACTGTCTGCCACTCCTAACCAAGTATATGGGATGTAACTTGCTTTTTGACCGACATATTCTGCAGTCGGCTCAATTGGGATCCTTTTCTATAGAATTGCTGATATTAATTTCGCAGATGTTAGAGCAGTCTTGAATGTCTGCAGCCTTTACGTGAAGCTAATAAGGCGTCATTATTGTGCTGCAAAAGGTCCGAAGTCAACAGAAAAGAGTAGGGGGCCGAAACTCCGAGCTCCCAAGTATGCCAACAAGCCCATGTCTTTCATCGCTTGCGGAAGAATCGGCAATGAAGATGAATCAGCAACACTAGGAGTATCTGTTAATACCGAAATTGAATCTTTCAGTATGAGCGAGAGAGGAGAGGCTTCGACCAGCAGATCAGCCACCATAGTGAAGATGAAAGTGGCAGCTTCAAGTATGCCCTCGGCAATAGGCACATTTGAGGCCCACACAAAGGGATTTGGATCACGCATGATGTCAAAGATGGGATTCGTGGAAGGTCAGGGCCTCGGAAGAGACGGGCAAGGAATCAACAATCCATTGGAAGCTGTGAAGCGTCCTAAGTCACTTGGGTTGGGTGCTTATGCGCCTCCACCACCTTCTTAGCTTTCTGCTCCCGTCAACGCATTGCCAAGGACCCATTGCCTCCGGCATCTGTGGAATTTTGTACATCATTCAATTGGACTGTTATGTATCCCCACCAATTTCTCTCCGGGGTAAATTTTGGCAGATGTTATCACAAGTGAGTGCGTTTTCTATGTGCTGTAAGATTTTTGAAGTTTTTGAAACCAAATTTGAAATTGTTGTGAATTTAGAATTTTTTTCAGTCAATTTCAAAAGGCGCTCAAAGAATCTCAAAAAAATTACAGAAACGTGGATTTTTCTGAAGAATATCAGTGTAAATTGTACGAAAAGGGCATGTTAACATTGAAAAGAACGATACGGTACCTTTCATAAAATAACTCTTATACCGGCAGTGATATTACCTTTTATTTCCAGTTAGATCTACATTTGTTGATTTGGGGTGGAGCCGATTTTGGAGTTCGTTTTTCAAAAAAGTAGAAGACTTGTTCTCACTTACTTCCAACATACTTCCAACATTCTATTTGTAGAATATTGGTAACTTTTATTCTATGAGCCCCAGCCTTCAAATTGTCACTCAATTAAGGAAAATTTGGATGGATGAAGAATGAATCATGTCAAGACCAAGGGGCCTTTTAATTTGCACTCTCTCCATCTACGAGATTTGAAATTCTATGGAGTCTGGATGTCCAAATGTTCATCTTCAATAGTTATTTTGTCCCCAACTTTGTCATGAGTTTGTCTATATATTTATAAAAAAAATGCCTTTTGCATGAACCCCAACTACACCTTTCAGCCATTGGTGAATAATGTTATGGTTCTAAGTTTGGTTTATTGAGCCTATTTTGTTCAACTAAAAACAATATTCATTTAGAACATCAATGGACCATATTAGAGTACAAATGGCAACTTCTCATAACATAAGGCTATCAAAAGATGTTCTTTTGAAAATGGTGAGTATCTAAAGAGAACAAAAAAATGAATTCAACAAGAATGTATTGCTCCTATTCAAAATCTTTTGCATGATAGAATGGTCGGGCCTTAACCCCTAAAAGCCCAAGGCCTTTTTTCTGCCAAAAAACACCCCAAATTGTCATTTTTATAGCAAAGAGTAAAAAAAATTGATAAATGTTTTTTTTGCACATCTAACCATAAGATCTTACCCCTAACTAGTATGAGAATGTATGGAAAAAATTTCAAAATTTTTGACCGCATAGATTGCAAGATATTTGCGTTTGAAGTGAAAAAAAAAAAAATTCATCACATTGTGGGATTAGATTTTATGACTTTGAACATTTTTAACTTAAATATTTTGCAATACAGAGTTTTGAGCTTTAAATTTTTATAGTAGAGAACTGAGTTGAAAATGTAGGAATAAAAAAAACAAAAAAACTTAACTTTCAGTAGTGAAACAATTGTTAAGTAGAAGTAGGTTTGAGATAGAAGGAAAATCTAAAATATTAATATCTTTTATATGGAATTTAACCCCTAAATGCCCATGGCCTGTTTTGGGCTTTTTGGAATTTGCTCTAAATTGAACAAAATGCCAACATTTTGATAAGTTGTATCAATTTTTTTGAACTGTAACCGTATAAATTCAAACTGGACATTTCAGAGATCCTATAGGAAAAGAAAACACAACAATGGGTGATTGCACGAAACACCTATACTGTCTGGTTTCATCTTTTTTTTGGACCACTATAACTTTTGCTATAACTTTTGATTTATAGGTTCAATGCCAAAACCAAAAAAATGCTTCCTAGATGTCTTCATTGTAATTGTGTCCCTTATTTTTCAGAAAAATCCTTTATTTTTCAGAAAAAATTAAGAAAAATCAATTTATATTTAAAATTCAATTTTGTTAATTTGTCACACTTTGACGTTTAGGGGTTTTTAGTACTATTGAGCAGTTTAAATTAATGATTTTCAATTGAAATTTCTATGGTGTATTCTCCTAGTAGGTAGACATATTTCTACCAAAGATCATTGAAAAATACATTATTTTATATCCTCCACAGTTGTGCAAATAGGCCTCCCTTACGCGCGCACTTGTGAACAATAGAAATGGTTTTGACTTCATTTTTTTGGTCAAATCTCATCACCAAGAAGTCCTTTCAAATGGACAATTTTTAGCTTTGTTCAAAACTGTTTTTCTTGTTTTCTACAAATTAAAATGTCAAAGGATGTATTTTCCTCTTCGCTAGAATACTCTGCAAAATTGTCCCAAAAAATACATCCTTTGACATTTTAATTTGTAGAAAACAAGAAAAACAGTTTTGAACAAAGCTAAAAATTGTCCATTTGAAAGGACTTCTTGGTGATGAGATTTGACCAAAAAAATGAAGTCAAAACCATTTCTATTGTTCACAAGTGCACGCGCAAGGGAGGCCTATTTGCACAACTGTGGAGGATATAAAATAATGTATTTTTCAATGATCTTTGGTAGAAATATGTCTACCTACTAGGAGAATACACCATAGAAATTTCAATTGAAAATCATTAATTTAAACCGCTCAATAGTACTAAAAAACCCTAAACATCAAAGTGTGACAAATTAACAAAATTGAATTTTAAATATAAATTGATTTTTCTTAATTTTTTCTGAAAAATAAAGGATTTTTCTGAAAAATAAGGGATACGATTACAATGAAGACATCTAGGAAGCATTTTTTTGGTTTTGGCATTGAACCTATAAATCAAAAGTTATAGCAAAAGTTATAGCGGTCCAAAAAAAAACACAAGCAGATAGTATAGGTGTTTCGTGCAATCACCCCAATATCACTTCTAAAGTGAAAGATTATAATGTTTGACCATGAGGATGCTAAAATTGCAAAAATCTTTCAATCTTCTTTACACAAGTCAAATCTAAAAAGTTGGTGACTAAGAAAATATGAAGTTAAAGGACCTAACTTGTATAACCCCGATCAATTTATGGCTTCTTAAAATCTACTCCACAATTTTTTTAAATGAATTTTGAATGTGATTATTTCTTCAACATTTAGTGTATTTGAGGCTCATTTCCAAGAGCTCTCAACACTACAGGAAGTCAAGATTGCAATGGTACCCTTGTACAAAAACTTGAATAGAAAAATCACTATCATTTATTTTCAACATCGGATTTTTGGTGCTAAAATTAGACTTCAAGAAGAACTTTTTTAAAATATAAAATACTAAAAATAGCAACTTGATTAGGTTTTATTTAACTTCAAAGTTTTGCCTTGTGCATTTAGGGGCTAATACACTATTGCTACTTAACTAGACTAGGTAACCAACAAGGAAACCAACAGCAAGGGCTCCATTTTTTTTACGTAACGTTGTTTTGGTTGGTATGGTATGAGACTCTGAAATTGCACGGGCATTAAGAATTGCCCCTATAAATGGCTGCAAAATGGACATGAGGTGGTTCTAAAATTGATCTCTATAGTCAATGAATGAATCAAGGAAACAAGCATTATTAATTGCAAGAGCCATTCATTCTCTTTGCTTTCCTCATCTTTTTTTAGATTGCAAGTGAGCGGTTTATGGAAGACCTAGGGTCATAAATAGGCACTTACCGCACATCTCGTTTGAAAATTTATAACTAGTTCAATAATGCTTCAAAAATATGAAACCACTTGTGTTAGATTCTTCTTCTAATTCTCTATGTCTGAAAAATGAGCTAAAAATATTTCCATGCAAGTAAATACATAAAAAAGCCAAACCACCCCTTAGATGAGCATTTTCTGAGTTGCTCTGCCCTTTCCAAACGGACTCGACCACCTCCCTACCTTGTTGCCGTCATTAGAAGTCCGTCGAGTAGTTTGGTATGCAATTGTAATTTTGCAAAGCTTACTCTAATCATATTAACTTGAGTAGTTTTCTCCTTGACATTTGGACACAAATATTCTCTAAATTTTGTGGAGCCTTAAGGTTTGCCATAACTCCTAAAGTCTTAAGGTTAATTTTTCATCAAAAATCACTCAAAATTGTCACATCTATTAGAAAGTGCAATCTTTTAAAATGTGTTGGTTTTTTTCTTCACATCTAACTACAGGATCTTATACTAGACTAGTGTAAGAATGTGTAGAAGAAATTTCAGAAACTTTGACCATATAGTTTGCAAGATATTTGTTTTTAACATGAATATAATTGGGGGGGGGGGGGACTTGCACCTTGCCTAACTACTGTAGATTACAAGACTTTGAATCTTCTTAAATAAAAAATTTTGCACTACAAATTTTGAAATTAAAATCTTTTATATTAAATAATTGAGTTGAAAGTCTAGAAAAAAACTAACAACTTGATTTTTATTCTTTAAATTTCTTTTAAAGTAGAAGCAGCTAGAAGATAGGAAGAAAAATAAAAGCTTTAAGAGCTTTAAGATAAAAATTGAAATACACCAAATCCTTTGATGAGATTGTTCTAGCAAACAAATTATATCCTGCAAAAAAAAATTTATTGAAAAAATTGTGAAAATTGAATTAAAAAAAAAATCCATCATATTGTATTTGCAAAAAGATGCTGTGGCTGTCTACAAAAAAAGAAGCTTCATAGCTATCACATCACTAATTCAAATGGAATGAATCAAAGCTTTCCATGTATATAAAGATATATTAATCTATAACATACAAATTTTTAAAATTTTTATTTCAAATTTTTGTAATTCTTTGGACTTAAGCATTTTGAGCTTAGGAGGGCCTAACTTTTGCTCCCATACATTGCTTGAAATAGAAACAATATTCCTAGAAAGCTAACATGTAGTTTTCTAGCGTAGAAAACATTTTTTAAGAAATCATGACAAAACTGAATCATAGGAACTTACTTGAACCTTCAAGTGTTCTTGAAGGGACACTTGTGACTTGAAGAGATAATGAGAGATTGTTTACTTATAAACCTTAAAGTTTAAGAGGTGAACATAAAATATTGTATTCTACAATATTCATGCACAAAAGAGATATCTGTTGGTGCTTACAATTTATTGTTGCTGTACAATGATGCATTCAATCCAGAGCCATAAGTGTGACAAGGATAAGTGCACTAGTCAAGGCCCAGTCCAGAGAGTTGCATGAGCCTCCATATGTATTGCCATTGAATCATGAGAGAATATACCTAAGGTAAGGCAATCTAATTGCACTATTTAGTGTAATGTTGATATAATTACCAAAAGCCCACTTTAGATCAAGATTTCAATGTTTGAAAAAGTCATATACTCGTTCTTTCAAGGATTAAGTTGGCAACAACCAATATGCTACAAACCATGCTATAGTATACTTGAACCACCTACCACAAGCACCTTTGCTTGCCGCCAGCATCTTGTGGTCCTAATTTTAAGAAAAAACTATGGAGTTTCTCAAATCCAAAGATTAGAAAAACTTGTTAAGTGATGCCTTGTCATCTAGGGGAAGCTGGAACCATCCGTCCACAAGTGACAAAAGGTTACTCCAATTATTGACCAAATTATGATAGAAGGATCCCACTTCAAGCCTTCTCACTCACTGCAAATTCTTGAATGAAAAACTTTCCCCAAATCATACTATTGTATATTTATATTAACTCCTAAAAGCCCGTTTCCTTCGAGGTACAAATGCGTTTTTGGGCAAGTACCTACGAGCTGAAATTTTCTCTTGATTTTTTGAAACTAATCTTGGAGGTAGAAAAGCTGATTAGCTTCATGGAATTTTTTTTTTTTTCACAATCAGTGCCTGGGAACAAAAGTTATGACTAAATAAGCTCAAAACAAGGGAAAGATTGCAGCTCGGGCAACAAAAAAAAATTTCATTTTTTTTTTTTAGAATTTTTTTCCTCATAGATTATATTTTTATCTATCTGGAAAGATTTTATTCATTTCACTTGGATTTGTTATGAGAAAGTTATAGACATTCTTGTTTTTTGGGCAGTTAAAGCATCTTTTTGAAAAATAACTTACAGGACTCATTTTTGAATGCAAATTTTCAAATTTTTCAAATTTTTTCTTAAGCATGGTTTAGTTTACTTGCTAGAACAATCTCACCATTGGGATTAGTGCATTTTAATTCCATCTAAAATATATGAATATTTTAGATTTTCCTTCTATCTCGTATCTACTTCTATTTAACAATTTTTTTAATAATGAGAATTAAGTTTTTTGTGAATTTCCTTTTTTTGGTAGATTGTCAATTCAATTCTCCACTATAAACATTTAAAGCTCAAAACTCTGTAGTCTGAAATTTTAAGTTAAAAATGTTCAAAATCAAAAAATCCAGTCCCACAATGTGCTGAAAAACTTGTTTTTTTCACTTTAAATGTAGATATCTTGCAATTTGTGCGGTCAAAAATTCTGAAATTTTTTCCACATATTCTTACACTACTTAGGTGTAGTATCTTATAGTTAAATGTGCAAAAAAAAAAAAAAAATTAATTTTTTTTTCACTCTTTGCTAAAAAAATGACAGTTTTGGGTGTTTTTTGGCAAAAAAAAGGCCTTGGATCTATAGGGGTTAAAATGTAGATGCTTGGAGGTCTGAATAATTTACCATTATCATTTTTGCTAAGAATTTTCTTTAGAGAAAATTTTCACTAAAAAGCGATATTCTTTGTTTTTTTATAGGAAATATTTAACGAGATATTCTTCTTCCTTTTTCAATGGATGAAATCACAAAATGCTACCAAATCATGGGACTTCGGTGGGATCACTCCTATTTTGGATGAATGTACATTCTTTTGCCTGGATCATTAAATAAATTTTATCCATATATTAGGTTTCATCCATTTTATGGATGTAAATAACTTCATCATTTCACTGATGATGGCCGGCTTTCTGCGGCACTGCCTAAAATCAATGGAAAAATAAATAAATAAATAAAAACTAATTTCTACAGCAAGTCAAACGCCTACGGCAAGGACGCCGAGTGTAAAATAAGCTGAAACAGAAGTCAACCAGAGAATCACTTCCGACGCGGATGCAAATTACACTAAAATAATCTGCAAGCCTGGCTGTCGAAGCTCCATTGGTCAGGAGCACGATATTTGCTGCAAGAAAACCCTGTTTTAAAATATAAATTAAAAAGACAATTGCGTGTCCCATTGTCCAGTTGAATCAGTGAATCACTCTAATGACTGACTTCGTTGAAAATTATGAACACTACGATCTTTTTTTTTGCTCAACCCCTGATGACCCAAGGGGGGTGTATTTCAAAATGGGCCAAAACTGCTAGATACTTGAGCAATTTGTTTGCTCATTTTGTCTTGAAATCAAATAGAATGTAATTGTAGGATTTTGAATTTCACATTGAGAGTGAGCATCTCAAAAAAATTCAGATTATTTGGCCGCATGGTTTAGGAGATATTTAAGTTTGAAGTTTTATTTAGGTCAATAGAAATATAGGGCAGCACACTTTGAAGGAGCATATCTTTGTGAGAGTATTTCTAAATGATATCATTTTTGTGCTCAGTGAAAGATAAGAGAGTTGAAAATGTACATATAAAATTTTACAGCATTCCAAGCATTTTTCAATTCATGGTGGAGCTTGCAGTGCACAATGCTCATTGAAATGAAGAATGGTGTTTGTAAGAGAAAAAGGGATGGGACACTTGTCTTTTCCTTGAACTCCTTGGAATTTGCCCTTTTTGAGGTGGATCTGACCTTTTTGAGGTAGGCAATAGAGCTTTTGGGGGGGGGGGGGGGGGGGGGGGGGTTGGGGTTGGGGGTTGGGTTGGTACCAGATTGCACCAGAAAAAAATAATTTGGCTATAAAATGGCAAAAAACCATGAACATTTTTGCCAGAAAACTTTAGATAAAAAAAATCTTAGATGAAATTGCCAAATTTGGTGGATAATAACAAAATTATAGACATGTGATATGTGGTAATGTGATATTTTCTATCCAATATGTGGATCAAGGCACGGATCAAGGTTGAAATTTAGAGCACCACTATAATATTTTATATTGCCACTTTGGCACTTCATAAAAAATGAAAAAAAAAGCCGTGGTGGGCAAGAAATTTACTCCATGCCCAAACCAAACCCAAATAATGAGTTGTAAACTATAATACACCACTTAACTTAAAAAAATTCCACAAGGCGGAGTTTAACTCGAAATTTGATGAAACTACCGACATTAGATTCATATTACAATCTATTTTTTTAGAAATAATTTTTATTTTAAAGAAAATTTAAAAATTGAGAATGGGCAGTTCAAAAAAGAGGGACAACAATCAGAAAATGGTCACTTAGGTCATTAGGGGTTAAGATAGAGGACCCATTTTCTGACCACTTAAGCAATTCAACATATTTGGAGCATGGGTATGTTGAGTGGAAACATTTTCCTATGTATAGAAATAAATTTAAGAAAGATTCCATAACTTTTCACAATTTTGTTTCCCAAAACAAAATTACTATGAATTTTCTAGGTGAAGATTTTGTTTATCCTATGTTGTTGGTCATATAGGTCATTATATTGCAAGCCTTCTTGCTGCAAATTTTTTGAATGAAAGAATTCTTGAAATCGTGATATTGTATATTTGTATTGAACTGCTACTGTAAAAAAGGATACCTCGTGCCTCCTATTCAAGAATGTCTTCCTACTCTAATTATTCACTTCGTTGAAAATTATGAATATTATTATCCTTTTTTGTTTAAAGTAGCCAACCCATTTTTAACCACTTAAGCAATTGAAGCGGATATGTTGAGTGGAAAAAATTCCCCACTATAGAGAGATAGATGTAAGAAGATTCTATAATTTTTCACAATTTTATTTTCCAAAACAAAATTATTGTGAATTTTTCAAGTAAAGATTATGTTCGTCCTACACTTATTATATAGGTCATCTTATTTCCACCCAAGTGGTGGTTGCAAAATCAAGAGTATTTCATTACTCCGATAGAAGATTGTACCACCAATCAAAAGTGCTTCATTGCTAATTGTCACTTTACTAAGCGGTAGTCTTGTTCCCAATCACTCAAATGCAAGTCATAACTAATCATTTACACATCTCTACTTGTACAAAAATAGACCATCCTATTCCGCCAAAATGGGTGTGTGTGATAGGAATGTATTGGCTATCTTAACCCTAAAACAATGTTCAAGACACAAGGTGACTATCTTGTGGATGAGTAGAAATAGAAATGCATCTATTGATCAAAAATTGAATCATATTTGAGTGAATACCTATCATTAAAGCAGTGTCCTTTGAAGGATAATAACAGAACTTATAGTCACTAAAGGGCATTAAAATTTTCTTTTGTATAGACACAATAAAATTTGGATTTGGACTTTAGAAGTAAGCTAATTGAGACAAAAAAACATGAAGAGTCACTTCAAATCATTCAAAGAAAAACCAAGGAAATGGCTTCCTCAAATTAAATAGACGTTAGAGTTAATTGTAAAGTTTTCATTATTAATTGTATTGGAGTAAGGCTAAACTAGGTTTTTGATGATATTGACAATGATAATTTCATTTTTTTTAATTAACTGGATCAATTATGTGCATCATGAACTCTAATCTTTGCTCAAAAAAATTGAACCTAAAAAGGCATTATATGGCTATGAAATATAAATTGAATGCATTGTCCAATTCAACAAATATTTCAAAATGCAAGGGCATTAAGATGTAACAATGATCCATATTGCAATCTATACTATCTCTACAAAGCTTAGTGCTAACCCATGCTTTTAATTTTTTTTTAAAAATTCAAATATTGTAAGAACCAACATCATTTGCATGTTTGTCAAATTGTTGATATTTTAAATTCTGTAAATGTCAAATTCCTTCAATTTTTGTGTACAACAATCTAAAATGATGTATACCAACAGGCCAAGGCACAAAAAGTTTTTTCAGAGTTCTAAGAAAAATTTGACAAAAGATAAAGTAAATCCAAATCATGTTGAACAAAATTGAATTTTAGACACGGCTAACTTTGAAATTACTTTAACTTTCAAATCACAACTAATTTTTTCTTCAAACTTCCATAATAATGTGTAGTATGTCGCACACCACAACTTTTTTTAAATCAACTTTTGAGCTTTGTCTATTGATACTTATGGGTGATGGTTGTTTGAATGAAACTTTTCAAATTTGTACTCAATTTTGTTTGTCACTATTGAAAAATTCCACAAGGCGGAGTTTAACTTGGAATTTGATGAAACTTCCATCATTGGATTCATAATGAAGTCTATTTTCTAGAGAAAAAAACTATTTTGAAAAAATCAAAATTCGAGAACGGTCAGATAAAAAAGAGGGGCAGCGACCAGAAATGGTCGCTTGGGTCACTACAGTAGGGATTAACAATCATAAGCTTAACAATGTTATGGTAAGTTACCCCTGGCCCACTCCATGCCCGCAGCTTCCTCTTTTTATTCAAAAATAAGAAACTAAAAATAATTGAGGGGCACCTCGGTACGAAAGTTCCGTCACCATATTGGTAGGAAGAAAGCTCAGAAATTCCAGAACTTTCGTGGCCTGCGTGACCTTCATTTCCAAGGAATTAAAATACTCCATAACGGTGTAAAACTACAGTAGTCGGTAAAGATCGAGGGCCACAATCCCATCTGCGGAGCGTCAAAGTCTGCACCTTGAGCCTCACTGGTCCAAATGTGCTGATTCTGCTACTCTGTAACGCATTCATTAGTTCATTTGTTTTGCGTGCAATTCCCCCATCTCTGGGCCACCTGTTGATTTTTCAGCAATTCATTCTTTTGTGAGCTGCAATGAGAGAAACCCAGTCGTGGGTGGCCTTTTGTGAGCTGCAATGCTGCAATCCAGAGAAATAAATTTAGACACAATCATCATTCTTAGTACTGTCCTTGCGACCTTTCCAGTTTGAAAGGGAGTCGGCGGGGAGTGACAGGATGTCCGCCACAGAACCCACTTGTGCGAGTAAAACGGGATTCATTTCACTTAACTTAGGTTTGAGACTGATGAGAAGGAGGGGATCCGATTGCAGCAAGAGGGCAACGGTTTGGTGGAGTTGAGTGACCTGAAGGTGAAACGTTAAGAAACGAAGCTTACCTTCTGTGAGGAGTGTCTCAGGGAGTCGGGGAGGTTCTTTCTTGCAGACTTAAGAGATGGTGGACATCGAGTGCCGACAGTGTGTTGCCGCGTCATTGCAAGTTTACAAAGGCTGTGGTGTGGAGTTGACCTGTAAGTAGATTGGCAACGCACGCGCATTAACTTAGTTCTGAAAGTTCTGCAACACAGGAATGGGTTGAAACTTAAGCCAGGGTGTGTTTAGCACAGGTAGGGCTTGCGTGGGTTTACCTCGGAAGGGATCTAGAGAAAACGGTAACTGGAGGTTGACAGGAACCTGTTGATGAACTCACTTGCTGCCGAAAGGCCAAGAGAGCATTACTAGATTTCTCGTGTTTTCTCTTGCATTTGGAGCGGAAGGCAGCGGGAGCACTTTCGGCGAGTCCGGTAGATGCACTTTTCTCTCTTCTTCTGCGCACTTATCAAGTTTTTTGTAAGCTTCTGCGCATAACATTCTTGAAAGGAGCGTCTATCTTCTTAGGCCCATCTCCTATATCAAGGAAGAATCAGGATATTGCCAAGATGCGCCGATCCTCTAACATCTTCTCTCTTTGACACACGTCTGTTACATCTTTGCTTCTTTACATCTTGAGCTCAAGAATTTTGAAGAAGGAAGTTCTCGGCCATAGCTCCCTGACAGTAGCAAGCACAAGTAGCATGTTGTTGCACACCTTCCTCTGGCATATTGATTGAATCCAAGTAGTATCCTCCTGTTTTTTCACATGTTGTCACATGAATAGTATGGTGGGTGCTCTCTTAGAGCAACTTGAGAATGGGTCAGTCCAAGGGTTCTTTAATTGATTCGACGGAGTGTATAAAAAGTTTGATACACCTGATCTACTAGTCACTATAAAATCTATGGCCACATAAAAGTAGGAATGAATCAGGGCTGATCGGCTTCTAGGGCTGGGGTAGGCTCTCTCTTAAGAATCTCATCGACATTAGCTGCAAGAATGTTTTGAATGTTTGACTGTTTCAATTTTTATTTTCTTTACCCTTACTCATCTAGCCTTCCTTCAGCTATGGACAAATGGCGAGTTTCTCGTCAAAATCATGTGGAGGTAACTGAATTCATAATTTGGGACAGTTTTAGGGATATGTTTTTAATCTACGCATGGTGGTTCCGTTTGTGCAGAGAGCTTGAGACTTACCTGTGCGTTGAAGTTGGCATAACCGAGTATGACTTGTCCCAAACATCTTCGAATCTCTTCCATTGCATCGAAGTTCACCCATGGATCGTTACGAAAGAGTCCCAATACGTGACTTTCAGCAAGTCGAGGAAGTGGAAGAAGCTTCTGTAGCACCTGCACCGAGTAGTCCTACCAGTAGTAAAGCTTCTGGAGCACCTGGACCGAGTAGTCCTAGCAGTAGTAAAGTCGACTTTCTGAAGATTTCTTTACGGAGTGTGCATCGAGTTCACGATCTCCTGCGAAGCTCAAAGCAGATCCTGAACGAATATCAATGCTGGGACCTGTCCACGAAGTTCTCAAGAGCGGCACTCAACATCGAGCATCTGGTTCATGTCTCGGAGCTTGATAATGAACCCTTCGATTTAGCCTTGAAGAACTTTTTCCGGATCACAGAGAATGCCAAGAGACTGGTTGAAAGCTGTCGCAATGCAAATTGGTGTCAGGCAGCTGCGTTGCAGATCAACAACGAAGAGGCATTCCGTGAAGTTTTGGTGGATGCAGGGTTGTGCTATGACGAAATCTATGAGGAAGTCCGCGATAAATCGAGCTTCGAGATTGAGGACCTCCGACAATCTTCCGCATTCTCACCTGCAACTGCCACTGAAGTTTGCAAGGACCAGGAGAAGCTCTACAAAAGACTCATGGCCCTGGTCTTGGCAGAACCGACCCATTGGAACGAGACGCTTATCCAGCGCCGACGTCTTGGATTACACTTGCTAGAGAGGCTGCATGCCATGCTTGAAAACGAGAATAGCAGCGTGGGATCTGACCTAGGAATTGAGCGGGACAATTTTGGTCTTAATCCATGGGGTGAGTGCTCCTCCATCCGAGGTGGGGTCTTCAGGGCAACATGGCTAGGCATGCCTTGCGCAAAGAAGGTCCTCAAGATGGGAGAATGGAACCCAACGCAGTTCCAGAAAGAAGCAACCCGATTGCCCATGTTGAACCATCCCAATCTCGTCAAAATCTTTCACTGCGAAAATGACCAGGAGAGTCGTGAGTGCTTCCTTGCCATGGAGCTCATGGAGGGAAACCTTCAAGACGCGATTCATGAGCAAGAGGAGATTGGGAGAAAAGCTCCGTTCTCGCTTCCTGTAGCAGTTGATATCATGATCCAGATAGTTAACGGCATGTGCTACCTTCATGACCAGGAAATCGCACACGGTCATCTCAAGCCTGCTAATGTGCTCATCTTCCGACTCAATTCTTTACATCTTCAAGACTATCTGCATGTAAAGTTGGCCGATTTTGGCCTTTTGCAGGCAGACGTCAGAGCTTCCGGATCCACTAAACCTGCTATCAGAACGACACTATATGGAGCACCAGAAGCCTTCTCTCAAGATGGAAGAAGATTCAAGATCGCCATAAAGAGCGACGTGTACAGCTTTGCTGTGCTTGCCTCCCATATTCTCACTGGCAAGAAACCATTTGAGGGAATCCCTCCATCCCGGTTGGACGAGGCGATTCTCAGTGATGCGAGACCCAAGTTGCCTTCCAACTGTCCAGAAGAGCTAGCGTCCATCATTCGAGACTGCTGGGTAAAGGATTATCGAAAGAGACCTCTCTTTGTGGATATTTGCTGCAGACTTCAAAGTGTGAGAGTCAGGTTGTCCAGAGGTGAACATCCTCACGGATTCCAAGCTGTGCAGCGCGACCTGGATCCTTCCGTCCCAACATACGCTTTCGGGATGTGCAGTGAAAGATCCAATTTTCGGCAACGAAATGCTGTGGCTCGCGACGATAAGGTGAGATGTCCTGACCAGCTTCACAGCGTTAAGTCTGTTTGGTGCGCAACTGGACTTTGCATTTAATGAACAAATTGAGAGGCACAAGGGTTGACTAGAAAAGAGGAATTCTAAGAAATGGACTTTCTATCTCTTGTTTGATTCTACCTTTTCGCTTGTGCACTGAATAAAACATGTAGTATTCATAACCTGTTCTCTCAAACCGTATAAATTAATGCACCACTGTTGATATTGGTTACCAGAACTCGTCAAAGAAGTCGGATATACATTCATCGAGGTCCACGAGGTCGATGCCATCAAGTGGGGTCGCTGCTGGGAGCAATAGTGCTGGCGCGAGCTATAGAAACGTGTCCGAAAAAGTTGAGGAGGTAAGTTGAAGCATTTCGTTTCCATTGAAGGCAACCATTAACCAGTGCTAGCAACGTTATGCTGTGTTGCAATGATTAGGAAATAATAGGAGAGCAGGTCACGAGATAAGTGATACTAACTAGCCTTGAAGACCTAACGAAGAGTTATGGCATTGCTTCACTGAGCAGGTTGATGTCTCTGCGCTTCTGAATGAGCTCATTAAAAAACTGAGCAGCAGGAGAAAAGAGGTTCATCGGGATGCTGCAAACACCATCAGATGTCTCGCAAAAATGAACAGTGAGAATCGAGTTCGCATTGCGGAACAAGGAGGCATACCTTTCCTGATCAACCTTCTACGATCACCTGATAAGATGACTCAGGAGCACGCCATCACCGCTTTGATGAATTTGTCCCTACAGGAGAGCAACAGAGCCCTGATTATGAGGGCAGGTACATACGTGCTACTTTTGCCATTTTGCTTTCTGTAGTATGAGTCTACCCTGACATTGAATTCCATTTTCTATCAATCCTGTTTTCTGCTGTAATGCAAATGAATGTAGCCCTGAAGTTGATACAAGACGTGAATCCAATAAGCCAAGTGACTAAAGAACTGACAATTCCCTTCTTGTATTCACAGGGGCAATAGACGGCATCGTCCACGTCGTCAAGTGGGGGCAGACCACAGAGGCCCGAGAAAACGCTGCTGCAACAATTCAGTGTCTCTCATACGAAAATGAGAACAAAATCTCTATCGGCAATACAGGGGCCATTCCTGCACTGGTCGAGTTGCTGCACGGTGGAACTCGTCAAGGGAGGAAAGATGCAGCTAATGCTCTCTGCAACCTCGTCAGCTCTCAGGAAAGCAACAAGAAGCGAGCAGTTCAAACCGGCCTCATCAGTGTCTTGATGGACATTCTGCAAGACCATTCCACAAACGAGTTAGACGACATTTCTCTCTCTATTTTAGCAAATCTGTCGCTTTTCTCAGATGCCCTCGTTGACATTGCCAACACAGAACCCGTGACCATGTTGATTGATTTCATCACTTGTGGATCTCGCAAAGGACAGGAGCTTGCAACCGCGCTCTTGTGCAAGCTCTGTACAGAGGATCCTAACTTAATTGAGGCAGCGTATCATTCTGGAGCCCCTAGCCTCTTGGCAGCTCTGCTGAGGGATGACAGAACCACAGCTCCCTGTAAACGGAAGGCCAAACAGCTTCTAGATCTTTTGAGATAGCACTAGAAGGAGCAAGTTAGGCATATCTGAAGAAGACATTCATCCTCTTCAACATCGCTGTCTGCACTCATCACTAATTAGACTCCCCAGACCACTCGATTTTTTCAGTCCCAGAAGGCGTAATCAACTTACATATGTTATGAAGACTCCTGCTGTATTCCGATGCTGTTTGTCCCGCCAGCTTTGAAATCTCACAAAGCCAGCACTTTAGCATTCGGAGTCGTACCCTAATTTTGAATTACATATTTGCAACCTTTCTCTTGCTATGTTAGGCTTGTTCATGAATCTCGATGGTCTAAATGTTGACGAATCTAATGTCCATTCACACCGGGGCTTAGTAGAACGATTCAAGTCATGAAGATCTTCAAACAGCAATTTTTCCTTAAAGCATTCTTGTCAAAATTGACAGTAGACCAATCAACCGACTCCACAAGAATAGCGAACCAGGAAAGGAATGGAACATTAATGTGTTCAGGTGAGCCTCATAGTAACGATTAAAAATTTGCCATTTGCAACGATTTATTTCAGCATCCACCCCTCCCTTGTCTCTCATGACGTGCTTCCACCAAATCAATAAGCCGGGCCGACCACTTTGAATGAAGGTACATATTCATTTCTGACCCCTCATTTCTCAGGTGTCTGTTTGCCGATTAGGTACACAGTTCACTTCTATAACAAAGGAGAGCAGATAGGGCAAGCATTTCTTGCTCATCTATAACACTTCCTGCTGATAAACCTCCGACTTCAGCACTCCTATGCATGGAAGACTTCGAAACCGTTCCGCATAGTCCATTCCATAACCAACAATAAAATAGTCTGGACACTGTCGATAAGAACATACAAGGAAAATAAGAGTGAGACCTTGCAGAAAATGAACTTCTCAAGACAGATACAAGCAATACATTACTTACAAAGCTACATGACAACTTTAAAAATGAATGTACACCAACGAATGTATTCTTGAACAAATTCTTTTCCTTCATATTCTGAGAACAATTGACACTTTGAGTGCTTTTATATGTTTAACGACAAAACAGTTGAGAGGTATCCCTTTCGATTCTGTACCACAACGCCCTCCTATGTGCACCGATCAGACAAGTACAAAAGCACATACATTTGCGTGTGAAGTTGATAACGAATAAGATTAAAAGCATTTTCTCCTCTTAAGACTAGAGCTTGAATATACCTCAAACCCCACGTAGCATTTTCCCATGCCTGAAAGCTTGAGAGGTACAACACGGCGAGACACTTTGTCAAGCAGCACGCACACTGAAACGGAAGCCGCTCCTTTTGATCTGAGATGAGTCATCAGCTTTGCGAGAGTTGTGCCAGTGTCAATCATGTCCTCCACCTGGTAATAATTCATCCCATTACAAGAAAATAATGACTTAGGGGTGTTCAATCTCTCAACAAGTAGTTGCAAAAAAAGAGTTGGAATATAGGCCAATTTATCTCAGTCGGCATAGTATTTTTGCAAGCCGGAGTAACATTTAGAATTTTTTCTTCACAGGAGAATCTTGTAGCATTCAAATCTGTTTATTTGTTTCCTTACAAAACCCCAAATTGAAGAAGCCAGTACGTTTTGGCAAGGTGGGAAATAAGATGGGGTAAGGAAATATACCACGATAATATGCTTGTCTTTCAGGTCTATTTTGCAATCTGTGCTGATGGTGGCCACACCTGAGGTCTTCATGCTATTTCCGTACGACTGAACTCGAACTATGTCCACTTGCAAAGGAAGGGCAATATGCCGCACCAAATCCGCCAGAAACATGAACGCCCCTGTTGCAACCTGCAAGAAATACGACCTCCTCATCATGAGGTCTTGACATTAACGGGCATAAATTGAAATTGAAATATTATCTAAACAAAACTTGCTCATGCCTTAAAGCAATAGGCTGAAAAATTTACAGCTGCATTTGTAAGTGTCATACTGAGGGACCTTAATACCTCCATACAAATGCATTTGTCCGCTCAAGGATCTGTAGAATTTAAGAACAATTACCGGATGCTACCAAACATACAATACTCTTGTCTCGTGACACTTAAAACACAAAGAATTTTTTTTTCCTACTCAGAACTAATGAATCACTGTTGGAGGCAAGTTGTGGACCATAGGAGAGGAATGAAGCATAGAAGACGCGGAAAAACCCTAAAACCCTATATCTTAAACCTATCTCTTCGTGATCACCCACCAGAGCGAAGGTTCAATCATCAATTCTGTGCTCTGTAGCCCAAGGAATCTCATCTGAGGCAATCCAATCCGATTAATTACGAGAAACAAGAAAAAAAAATTACGCAAGCAGACGCATACGCAATTGCGACAGGGGATGAAGGTAAGAACGATAAGAATGGAACCCTAGTATGCAACACCCCCTTCAGGAAGGATTTTTTTCGTGGACAGCTACCTCACATGCAGCAATTTCCACTGGAAACATTGGGTACAAAAAGGCAGAGTGTGGATACCCCAAGAATTAAAACAGGACGTCCGTCGAAGTCCGTGGAGATGTCCTGACCTAGCTCCGCTACTCGAGCCTGAATATCATGCGCCTTCCACAGCACACTCTCCAGCATATCAGCCTCTTTCTTCATCACAATTCTTTCCTCTGGCTGCTTCCAGCTATTCACTTCCACTTTTGAACACACAACTAGTCTTTCACGACGCAGCTTCGAAACTTGCAGAGGTAATCGACCTACCACATATGTACTCTCTGTGTACCGTATGCGACCATGGGCACATAGCAGCCTCGTCCTAACTAAACATCGCTCCATGGCTGCAGACCCTCCCTAAAGCAATACAATCCTGTGTGAACGGAGTTATAACTTTTGTTGTACCTGGAGGTGTTAGTTACAACTAATTAATACCATAAATTTGCAAGCGCCACCTTGTTCGGCGATACATGTAAGTTATTCAACGTTCCTGTGTTTCTATCTAAGTCGCACAAACATGTACTGTACAGTACAGTACATTACTTGCAAGAAAGTCATCCAAGGAGCCTAATACATAGTCAATAGAGCAGTGCGCACGTACATATAACCTTTGAACTCTTCGACA
The DNA here is from genome assembly GCA_963969595.1 of Neckera pumila. Taxonomy (NCBI): domain Eukaryota; kingdom Viridiplantae; phylum Streptophyta; class Bryopsida; order Hypnales; family Neckeraceae; genus Neckera; species Neckera pumila. Next base: position 13,525,780 of record OZ018415.1, read on the forward strand.
CCAAAAGGGAAGATGAAATCGTCTCTGCTACAGCGTGGAAACGAAAAAGGAAAAGGAAAATTCGAGTACAGGGTGATAGGAAAAGCTCAACAGTACGGGAAATAGAGTGGACACGAGTCGTAGTCGTGTCCATGGGGTTGGACAGGGCATAACGGAAAGGCTCCCTTCTTTAGTCCGTGGAACAGGTGGAATATTCTTCCCGGCAGAGGGAGAACCATTCAACTCGGATTCTCGACCTATATCCCTTCGCAGCTACTCAAGAATGTCGACACTGACATCCTTAACTCATCAGTGCTACCATCGAGATAGTGGAGATTTTCGTCAAGACCAACAGCCGTGATTAGGGCTGCGCGCTACCTTCCACATGTGACAACCTACTCTTGTATCCTCACGGATCGGCAGAGGTGACACTTTACATCAGGCGCAGCATATTACAGTGACGCCGCACTGCTATCAAATCACCAATTTCTTTGTCAGTAGCGCTACCAAACGTGTCAAAGATGCCATAGCACCCACATCTTCATATACATATAGATTGAGATTCATATAAAAACATTAGAATCCAAGCTGCATCAAAAGAGTTACGAGTACAGCATTGTACATAGCTGAAATATATATCAGAAATATCATGAAGCATTCTAGGCCCGAGAATCATGCATCAAACATTCTCGACTTCAAACATCTCTCAGAATATCTCCTTTTTCAGCGAGCTGCTGATTTTGGGAGAACGTAAAATCATCACCCCTAATAGACTCGCGATTTGCAGAATTGACCAAGACCTGCTCCATGATTTTTCTGCTACAACTTGCCTCTGCAAAGACCGGGGAACTGTCACACAATGATCTATAACATTTGGTTAACTTTTGGCATGGATTCATGAGCTTAGAGGATACGAACTCCGAAGCCAGCTCCAGTGGTGACAACGCCACCAACATGAGCAAAGTGGTCCAGTTAGAGCGTACTTTTAAACTTAATTAGCCGCTCCGATCGCTCATCTTTTCATAGCCTTCTTTTTCCCAGCAACAGCCCTCTTCTTTCCTTTTCGTCTGGTTCGTGCATTGCACTGCGTGTGTTGATCCCTGCAGGGCAACGCTAAAACATGTCGTCGCCCTCGGTAGCATTGAATGTCGATCAACCGTTTTAAAGCATATTCAAAGCATTGAACCGCCGCTGCAAACATAAAGGGGAATACATTAACAGACATATTAAGGAGTTCAAAACATCACAGAGCGAAGCAAAGAAGCACTGCCAATCGGCCCGGTCAATAGACTATTCAGTGAAAGGATGTTCAGGACCAGCCAACTCGATCTCCCTCGATCATGTAATTTGAAAGCTCGTCACGGCTTTTTGTGAGCTCCAATTCAGAGAGTTCCGATGTCACCTTATTCTCCAATGCTACGCTGAGCAAAACTTGTCGCGCTGTTGTCTGCCCCGGCCTCTCCGTGAATGTACTGCAGAGCCGTCTCAATGCGCTTCTTTTTCGGCAACTCAACTCTTCCAACTCTCGAGCACATCGGATGTGAGGTCCTGAAACCCCGTAACTTACTCCACTGCTCACATGCAGCTCCAAACACAATGGCCGAGAAACCTCAAGTCTCGAAAGGATCGGACGAAATTCTATGACAGACTCGAAGGATCCGACATTCACAATGCGGCAAAGACAGAAGACAGTTCTTATTTAACCCCTAAACGTCTAAATCCTTTTCTGAATTTTTGCACATTTTAGCTTATATCTTTGTACAGAAATATTATAATTTATCGGAATTTCATGAATTTGGTCATTGAAGAAGGTTGTCTTTTCTAGATTCAAGTATTACATTGGATGAATGAGAAGTTAGTTGACAAATCAATGCCTTGAAGCCCTCTGTTCATCATCCAAAATATTTTGGGTGCCATTGCTGTTCCAAGAATTTACAACGAGACCAGAGGTTGCAACTCTCTCACAATCCCTAAACCAAAAGGCAGGAATAACTAAAGAGGATATCAACTAATTAAATTTGCTAAATAGACAATGGAATCTTCCTGGCAGCCATTTTATTTAGAAATTCTGTAGAGGTGAGGATTTTAGGCGCTTCTTGCACAAGAACTTGAACTGCACTCCAGGTAGTAAGTAGGTAGGTTTAATGATTTCTTATTCCCTGCATTCAAAGCTGCACATAGAAAAATTTGTGTATTGTAAGCTACTTTGACTATTCGATCGTCAGTCCGCAATTGGAATTAAGATGCTGATTACCAAAACAAATGTAGTAATGTTCATAACACCAAGCATTCCCAAGGGTTTCTAAAGGATTTTTCAAAGTGATCCGGAATTGTTAATCTTACCTACTACCTGTAGTTTATCATGGTTTGCAATTTCTTTCTTGCTTTTCACATCCTAGCTGATGCATGGGTTTGAGTTGCCATGGAGACATCTTTGGAGGTGTGATTCTCTACAAAAAAGAATTTCAAGCGCCAATCAATTTGCTTGTAGGATTTGGAGGGTTACGTATCTTTGAGATCTCTACTTTAATCCACCTCTTTGTCTCCAATAGTTACAAGAGAGCTCTAAGATAACGCATCATACTCACAATTGCCTTGCAAGAAACACACCGACTCTAAGACTCAAACAGAAGTGTCTGTGTTGACAACTTCAAAACTTTGGAATTCCTAATTCCTAGCACAAAATGCAATTAGTACGGCTAACGAAAGGATCGCCTGATGTTGCAAGCTAATCAAGCTCCTCCTCTTAGCCTTCTCCACCACAATACTTGTAAGAAATGGTAAAACAAAGCACACCAATTGATTAAATTGTTTGCTACGTCATTCTGGTCCTTAAACATTCATGTGAAAGAAGTGACTACCGCATAATGTATAACAGAAAGATCAACTATGCAAGCATTCTAGAATTTGTTACATGTCTTTTTGAAACAATCTGTGTCTGGTTGAATAAGAATTAGGAGCATTTGTTGGATCGTTGGATTGATGTCTCTTGTGCATTCCTTTGTATTTATAGTCTTTCCAACTTGTCTGGTGCGACGTTCGAAGCACTTGAGTGAGTGCAACACCTAATTTAATTCTACTCAGAGAGCAAATGAAGCCTTCTTTCCACAATTTGGCTCTGCTTGGTCAACCAATGGTCCAATATACTTCTTGACAATGTACATTCTTGCTAACCTTTAGGTGTCCATAGCTTCAATGAATCATTCCTAAACCTCCACTCAACGTTCCTCTAGTTAGAATATTCCAACTAACATTCATTTGTGAGTCTCCATTGCTCGCAGACCAGTACCCAAAAGATTTGTACATGCAAGATCTGCACCTGTGGCACACACAACTGCCCGAGATGGCCAGCATGGAAGCGACCAGATCCTTTAAAGCAATCGGTTATCCCATTTTGCGAGGGGGGCAAAATTGGAACCACGGAGTATATGGATGAGTATGTGCCAAAGCCACTGCATCCTCCTGCACCGGATCACCCGAAACAATTCAGGTCTAAATAATGGATGTCCTCTCTTTCTCGTATGATCTTTGAATATTTTTTCAATTCAATGTACCTTCAAAAGAAGTTCAAAGTAAGTCTAGTTCATCACTTTAGTAACAAACTCTTTATTGGTTGTGAACCAAGTAGAGGAGGGTTTGAAACTATAGGTGAAGAAGTTTGTCTAGGACCTTACTTAAGCATAGTTGCTTGTCTATTTGGATGAAGCTTTTCATCAAACTCTTTTAAGAATTTAGGAGAAACCAGCATTGGCAAGTTGCCATAGAACTAAGAAGAAAAAGAGAAGAGACCAACAATGACCTTGAGAAAGAAGTGCAGTGCTAGGACCAAACAAAGAATAGTGACAATCTTTTTTTTTTTGGCTTTCATGGATATATAGAAATGACACCCACCTCACTATTGAATAATATTATGAATATTTCTCTACAGGTATGCGCATCCAAGACAAACTACCTACATCCATCACTATCCATGGAAATGTCCTGCAGAGCATCCGTATAAGTACAAGAGGTGTCCTGAGAAGAGCTTGTTCAAAGGCATTACCATTTACACCTCCGATTACAAACCTCCTCCCAACTGTCCCATCTGCCCTGTAATGCCTTTTCTGTCGCAGAAGACCACCATCGACAAATTGGGCCACAGGATTTACGATTAGCTTAGGACAATAGATTTGCTTAATTAGTTTTTGGTTTCATTTGTATGTTGTTCCAATTCCTATCTTGGAACTAATAAAAGGTTTCTTCTCAATTTTTCTGGAAGTTTCAATCTTAATCCTTAGGTCTATTGCAAATTCATTCCTCTGTTGCATCATTCCCTCTCAATGCGCGTTGAAGAGTAAGTGACGAGGACCTCTCAGTTTAGTTTAGGAAATGGGGTCGTTGCATTAGGAGGGCTTGAGCAAGGTAATGCACTGAATGATGCCGCAAAGTTAGAACTCTGGGGTTGTAGCATTGCAATTATAGTTTGTGTTTTCTGCTTCGACAATCTCCTGCTTTTCTGCCGTCACAAATCCTCACAACTCGCACTACATAAGCTTGAAATACTTCGGCTGAATTGTTCTACAAGCTTACACACCACCCGAGTCATGTCAGTCTTAAGTTTTCACCATGTTTATGCAAAACGTAAACCACTCCTGGTTCCTGTCCCGTTCAATCGGCGGGAAGCTTCTGTGCCGTAATCCCCGATTATGCGGGCAAAACTGCGTAATTGGGGATTACGGATTTTTCATCCGGCTCATTGTTTCATCCAATTTTATCTCCTCTTCTAGTCGTGATTTACATCGGGCAATACCCTTATCGTCGGGCATTGCGCCAAATAATCGGCCCTCCTTGTCGGGCTCCGCCCTCCTCGTCGGCCAATTATTTGGCGCAATGCCCTCCTCTGCGGGCATTGCCCTATACTAAAAGCTTGGTGACAATATCCTCTTAAGTGGTGCACATAGACTACTTATGATAGAGTCAGATTGCAAATTTTGGAAAGCCTGCATATTTGCATAGGAGGGAGAATTCATGCACATTCTCTCAATGCAAACCTCTGCACGTGACCTCTAAAGGAACTTACAATGGACACTCTCTGCAATGAATATTCTCTGCAAGGTTTGTGGATAGTAGAGAGTCTTCAACAACACTTTCCTTTTGAGTTTAGTTGTACTGTACAGTACAATGCCCTACCAAAAGTTCTTGCCCATGTAATTCAGACCATTCTTTTTCTTGGAATAATGTACAATAGAGTTAATGTTTTTGTTTTGCACAACCAACCTTGATGTCTTACATAATTCCCCTCAAACATACCAAATTTTCAGTTTCAAAAAAGTAAATCTCCATTTTTTGGTGATTTTTTTTATTTTTTTTCATAGTTGTACATGAAAATTCATAGGAAAACATTCGTGATGAATTTTTTTAATTTGTTTGCAAAGATATGTAGGAATCATCCGAGCACACATCTTTCCTTTAGCATGCATCTTCAAAAAAGTTTTACAATTCCTTCCAAAGAGATTTCAGTAGTCTTGACAAAACCTTAAATTTTAAAAGTAGATATCTCTTTGATGTAATTAGATTTTCCCAAAGAAATTGTACCACCATGCTCAAATGTACAAAATTAGTTGTATAGTGAAGAAAAAATGCAAAAATCTAATTACATCAAAAAAATATCTATTTTTAAAATTTAGGGCATTCTCAAGGTTCCATTGAAATCTCTTTGGATGGAATTGTAAAACCTTGCTAAAAAAAGATGTGCGTGCAGATGATTCCTACATTTTTTTGCAAAAAAATTCATCACTTATGTTTTCCTATGAATATCCATATAAAACCATTAAAAAAAATATAAAAAGATCACCAAAGTTGGAGATTTGCTTTTTTGAAACTGAAAATTTGTTATGCTTGAAGGGGATTGTGTAAGATATCAAGTTTGGTTGTGCAAAAGAAAAATATGAATTCTATTGTACATTATGCCAAGAAACAGAATGGTCCAAATTACATGGGCAAGACTGACTTTTAGTAGGGCATTGTACATCACGTACTATAATCTTACAACCAACCAATTTGGGTCATTTACATTTTTTTTGCTATATGCAATATAATTGGTATATTTTGGTAAGTATAATTAATACTCAATCCCCATGCAATCCCAATCAAGCATACAAAATATCAGTTTCAAGAAAGCAAAATTCCATTTTTTGGTGAATTTTTAGAGTTAATTTTCATGGTTTTACATAATATTTTATTGAAAACAAATGGTGATGAATTTTATTAATCTGATTGCATAGATATGTAGGGAATATCCATATGCACATCTTTCATATTAAAAAAACACCCCATTAAGCAACAAAAATACGAGTTAGGAAGAATTTAATGTGAAACGTCATACGACCAAAATTTGTGAAATAGATATCTTTATATTTTAAGAAGAAATCTTGTTAAAATATAAAGATATCTATTTCACAAATTTTGGTCATATACTCATATGACGCTTCACATTTAATTCTAGCTCATTTTTCTATTGTTTAATGGGGTATTCTTTAATATAAAAGATGTGCATATGGATGTTCCCTACATATCTATGCAATTGGATTTAAAAAATTCATCATCAATTGTTTACAATAAAATGTTATGTAAAACCATAAAAATTAACTATAAAAATTTACCAAAAATGGAATCTTGCCTTTTTGAAACCAAAATTTTGTATGCTTGATTGGGGTTGCGTGAGGATTGAGTGATAATTATGCAAGATGACAAATTTGAATACTTTTTCTATGCTATGCAAAAAAATTTGAATGGTTCAAATTGTTCGGTTGTAAGATTACAGTATCCAATTGTACTGTACACTACAATACACAGTTGCATTGAAGATGTTCATGAGAGAATGCTCATTGCAACTAAGATGGCACTGACCCAAAGCTGCCATCATCACTTTGTGTATATCTCCAAAATCAATATGTATCTATATAAAAGAAACAATTTTAGAACATCCACTAATTTTTTTGAACCTTCATAACTTTTGCATATGGTATCCAAATGTTGCATTCTTGATGTGTTGGAAGCTCTTTTCATTTACCAATAAGAAAATACAAAATTTTATTAATTTAAAAACAATAATTAGGCACAATAGACAATAGAAAGAAATTAGCGGTTTGGAGGCTACCCACCTTAATTAGGTGATTTCCTTTTAAGTTTGGTTGTACAAAGTTGCATTGATGATGCTCCTGAGAGAATATTCATAGCAATTTGGTGTTGTTTCCTCATTATCATATCCTAAAATGCACGTGCTTGAAATGTTAGTGTTATACTCCTACAATGTATTTATTAATTTCTTGGATCACTTGTCCGAAGACCATCTTTTGTAAGATATTAAATATAGGGTTATCAAAAGGAGATTTTAGATTCTTTAGAACCCAATTTTGAATCCCATATGAATTTTTAATGTTTTGAAAATGAGTGAACACATAATTGCCCCTAAGTCCTGTATGAATTGAGGCTATACACTCATAAAAGAGATTTGAGGCCTCCAAGAGCCCGCAAGTTATCTTGCGTTCCAAAATTGTGGGAACGCAGGAAAGCTGCAGGCTGATGTAGTCGAAATGGTGCCACGTCATTTTCAAAAGAAAAAAATTTGACCTGAAATGATATTTGAGAGAATTCTTTTTTTTTTTTTACAGCCCATACTGACTGTTCACAAATCTAGCCAAATTGGGGAACAGGCCTGAAACGGCCCTCTAATGCCCTCAAATCTCTTCTAATGATTTTAGGTGAGAATTTAGAAGGATTGGTTTTAAAAACATGCTACAATTAGGTGTATTTACATTTGTCAAAACCATATATGATTGTAAGAGATTCCTGGCAAGTCGTAGTATTGATATCTTCATGGGAGTTGTCAAGAACAATGGTCTAAAATATTCTTTTTTGATTAGTTCAAGTTGCAAAAAACTCTATCAAATGTGTTGAAGTTTCAAATTTAACACAATATTATTATACTTTTTAAAATAATGAATTTTTTGTGTAGAAATTTTGCTAAAGTTAGCATCATTTGTAACTACTAGGCAAAGACCATTTGGTATAGCTCTCTCTTTGACCCAACGTTTTACAGTAAAAATAAACCAAAAGTTATACCCAAGTTTGCAAATGTAGTGATTTAGAGAGATATCATTAGAAGAAATTTCAGCCCCTTGGAGGGCCATTCGAAGTTGACATGCCATGCTATTTCATGCATGGCCTATCAACTTCAAAAAGTACTCTTGGTGAGCAGTCAGAGATTATGATTGCTCGCCGGAGCAGTCAAATTTTGTAGAATTTTTTAATTTTTTTAATTTTTTAATTTTTTTAAGATTAAATTTTTTATTTTTATTTATTTTTAATAAATTTTTATTTGGAATTTTGGATTCCTACGCCACTGTTGTTGCAGTTTTAGTTGGGCGGAAATAGGGGGAAAACCAATTTTTGAGCAAAAAAAAAAGTAAATTTCAAGGTACCTTGGAGGGCTGTGGAGCAGCTCTCCAAGGGGTTGAAGTTTTCTTTAATGGAAGCTCCTCAAGGGTTGAAAAAAATTGCCGAGGAAAGAGAAAATGTGGAGTAGGAATTCAAAGAACCATATTCTATCCAACATTCTGTCTAGCACCACAATCCATCCAATTGCTATTGTAGGCTCATACAATGGATCACATATTCATTTTCAAGAAATACATTTTGAACCTTGGTGCATCAAAAAATGTTGCATTAATAGTGTCATTCCTTTGATCATCTATTCAAGTTATTAATAGTTGACCAACCATGCATTGACATGTAGCTTTGATTTGCTATTAAAAGCAAAAAAAATTAGTTCATTTTAGATACTTAATGAATTAAGGTGCCACTACCTTATGACAATTCATGTTACATCTTCATATGTCATCTAGGTCCATAAAGCTTAGATAGTTGATCCATTCCTATTCCCAATAGTCACTTCATTCTTGCCAATCTTTCAAATTAGAGTTAGCATTCTTTCATCTTCTCATATCTTCATTCATTCAAAACTAATTGCTACTGATTGATACGGGTACAGCATGTAAGATGCTTGTACTCAAGCAATTCGAGAAGAGTGTTGATAAGCAGAAGACTGCCATCATGGAGGAGTTTAGTTCTATTTGTTGTCTTCAAGTGATGTCTTTTGCTTTGGTAGTATTTTCACTTCTGAGTGGAAAATGGCCCCAACTTTGACTGCCAATCTCACTAAGTTTATTTAGAATCTGGATTGATTCTTTTTTTTTGTTTCCCACCATGTACTTTAATCCTAGCTAGAAGAACACCGTAGTCATTAAGTGTCAAATGGTTGACTTCACCTGAGATTGTAAGACGGACAAAAACTTCTTTTCATCTAATATTTTTTTACAAGTCCCTTGAGTATATTTTTAGTGTAGTTTTGCAAATTCCCTCACTATGGTATTAAAGAAGAAGATGCTTAATCCATGGATCACCCTTGTAGTGTGATTTGACTATTTTTTGCTATTTATTCTTGATGTGAATTTTAGCCATAAAAATGATATTTGTTGAATTTGAGTCCAACTAATAAAATGAACATTTTCAAGTGCAATTTCTACTCCAATTAGAAATTCTGAAAAAATTATAAATTTCAATATTTTATAATAATAGGAACTTTGGACCTATAACCATGGTTTGTGATTTTCTAATTTTTAGAGTGACACAATAAGTTTGGTTTATACCATGATACTATACACTATAATATACACCAATGATGAAAATCATATTTTTTAATTATATTTGTATTTGATATGAATCTTCTTCATTTTAAAAAACTATTCTCAATAATTTTACCCCCAACCCCCACCTACCCAATTTAGAAAATCTTATGACTTCTAGTAGAAGTATGATTTCATCAATCTCTGAAAAATAAATATAAATTTTTTCATTCATATCTAGTTGCAATTAGGCAACAAACAAAGTGATGGACAATGAGGTTTGAAATTAGTGGTCATGGTCCTTCTAAGGTTAAGTGAAGGTTATTAGTTTTCTTAACCCCTAAAGTCCCATTGGCCCTACGGAGGCCAAAATGCAACTTCTAGTAGGCTCATATGGTCTCAATATTCATCATAATTTTTTTAATTCTTTTTTGAAGTTAGAAAAGTACCTAAGCTTCTTGGAAGTATAATTTTTATTTCAATCAGTGCTCGGAATCAAAAGTTATGGCACAAAAAGCCAAAAACGGAGGTTGCTTGGCAAGCCCAAAAAAAATCACAAAAAGTTAAAATAATTTTTTAATTTTTTTTTTATCTTAAATATTATATCTTTGTCTACATGTGAAACTTTGATTCATTCTATTTGGACTAGTGATGAAAAAGTTATGGACAATCTTGTTTTTGGACAATCTAAGCATGTTCTTGGAAAAAAGTTTTTGTCTGACTTTGAATGCTAATATCTTCCAATCCAATGGTCAATGTTGATGAATTCTTATCACATGATCTTAGACAAGTGAAGTACAAGATTGTATGGTTAGATTCTTAAAAAAACATTTTTTCTCCTTTCTTAGATGAATGCAACAAAAATGGCAGTTTTGAATAGTTTTTGACAAAAAAATGGCCTTGGGACTTTAATTAGGGGTTAAGGTTCATTTAAATAATTTCTTCAGAGAGTGCGTGTGACTATACTGTACAGTCGGGTACAACAATCTTACAACCGGCTAATTTGAAGCATTCAAAGATTTTTAGCTAATAATCTTTAAAAACACCCCATTGAGTAACAAAAATATGAGCTAGGAAGAGTTAAATGTGAAGTTAAATGTATGACCCAAAAATTTGAAATACATATCTTTATATTTTAACAAGATTTTGGCAAAGTGATTGTAACATCATGTTGAAATGTACAACATTAGTGTGAGGATCACTTTGCCAAAATCTTGTTAAAATATAAAGATATCTATTTCACAAATTTTGGTCTTATGACGCTTCATATTTAACTCTTCCTAGCTCATATTTTTGTTACTTAATGGGGTGTTTTTTTATATGAAAGACGTGCATATGGATGTTCCCTACATATCTATGCAATCGGATTAAAAAAATTCATCATCAATTGTTCTCAATAAAATATTATATAAAATCATGAAAATTAACTTTAGAAATTCACCAAAAATGGAATTTTTGTTTTTTGAAACCAAAATTTTGTAGGCTTGATTTGGATTGCGTGAGGATTGCTTGATAATTATGCTCACCAAAATATACCAATTGTATTGCACAGTGTACAACAAAATTTGAATGGTTCAAATTGGCCGGTTGTAAGATTGCAGTACCCGACTGTACAAGCAATTCAATTCAGGTGTTGGTCTATTGCCCGCACCTGAAAAGATGCCAAGTTCAGTGGCGTCACAGCGGCTGCTCCTGAGGATTCGGAGTAGCATTTCAATTGATTTCCAATTCGGAGCAGGCAAAGACGCATCCACACTAAGTTACTGTAGCTCTTGCACCAAATTGTGGAATTCGAGGGCAATCTGCCCCAAATGAACCAGAAAACGACATTGTGAAATATGCGGCCTGGATCCTCAACTGGCCATTTTGGCATAGCTTGTGCCGCCGCATTCACAGGCGAAATCCATCTGAAGCAACTGTCAGGGTGCTTAGAGCATCCCCACCCGTCTTGCATATTGGATGACTTGTAGCCACAGGCTTGCAAAATTGCCCCACCTATCTTGCATAATGGATGAACTTGTTAAGAGGCCAAGTCAAAAGCCTCCGGTGGCTTGCAAAATTGGGCTCTTTTGCAAGCCAAAGGGTGGCTTGCAAAACGGCTTGCAAACCGCATGAGACAAGCACCTTTCCACTTTCCCAAAAAGCAAGGACATGATCCGTGAATGTGGACGTAGCTCATTGGATGGCGACGGCCTCTTAACCCCTAAAGGACCATTGTCCCTTTGGGGGACAAATGCGTTTTTGGACAGGTACCTACGGGTTGAAATTTTGTCGTGATTCTTTGAAATTTTTCGAGAGGGTGAAGAATTGAGAGATGTATGTGGCGGAAAAAAAAATTTGAAATCGGACCTTCAAGCGAGAAGTTATGCCCATTTCTTGGAATGCGTGGGGAGGGAGGGCAGCAAAAAAAATTTGCAAAATTTTGAGTTTTTTTTTAAAATATTTTTCTTCTCATAGATTATATTTTTGTCTATCTGGAAAGCTTTGATTCATTTCAATTGGATTTGCTATGAGGAAGTTATGGACATTCTTGTTTTTTGGGCAGTTAGAGCATCTTCTTGAAAAAAATAACTTGTAGGATTCATTTCGGAATGCAATTTTTGTAATTTTTCAATTTTTTTTTTTATAATGGTTTAGTTTTCTTGCTAGAAAAATCTCACCATTGGGATTAGTGCATTTTAATTCCATCAAAAATATATGAATATTTTAGATTTTCCTTCTATCTCGTACCTACTTCTACTTAACAATTTTTTAAAGAATGATAATTAAGTTTTTTTGAATTTTTTTTTTTTCCTAGATTCTCAACTCAATTCTCCATTGTAAAGATTTAAAGCTCAAAACGCTATAGTGCAAAAATTTTAAGTTAAAAATGTTTAAAGTCAAAAAATCTGGTCCCGCAATGTGCTGAAAATCTTGCTTTTTCTACTTTAAATGTAGATATCTTGCAATCTGTGCGGTCAAAAATTCTGAAATTTTTTCCACACACTCTCATACTAGTTAGGTATAAGATATTATGATAAGATGTGCAAAAAAATCATTTTTCACATTTTTTTACTCTTTGCTCTAGAAATGGCAGTTTTGAGAGTTTTTGGGTAGAAAAAAGGCCTTGGTCCTTTAGGGGTTAAGAAGCCGTGGGTGGGGCGACCCTTCTTCCCCGGCTTGCAAAATGGACTGCCAGGCTTGCAACCTGGCTTGCATTTTGCAAGCCGGGTGGTGATGCTCTTAGGATAATCTTCAATGGAATGTGTTCAATCAAACCTATCCCGGCTTAACGCTTATGCCCGGTTTAGACAAGACAAGACGAGATGAGCGATTGGAAAAAACAATTTCAAAGCTCATTGGCTTAGATAAAATAGCATCTTTGTCTACACGAAATAGTGAAATTAGGTTATTCCATACTAATTTCTCGACTTTCAACACAATATAAATATGTACAGTCATTGCAAAAGAATGCAATAATGAAAGAACTATGTATGTGTGTCGTATGGGTTGGTGCACTCTTCATGACTTGGGTTTAGAGAACTGCATGCGCCTCCATGTGGACAAACAATGGCCCATGAACTAATTTCTATTAGTGAAGGCAACTTAAGTGTTGAGGCAACCCAATTTCACTATTTCGTATAGTGAAGGGTGTAGACCTAGGATTTGTCTATTTTTCCAACCGGCTAGGTCACTAATCAATATAGACAACTTAGCAGATAAGATGGAGCGGTTTTGGGGCTTGCTTGGAGGTGTCTCCAAACTTCTCAAGTAGAAGAGCACTCTTGCTTTTTCACAAAAAAAAAGGGTTGCAAGAAATAGGATTGTCAACAAGTTTGAAGTTGATGAACTGGACGGTGCACATAATAATTTGATTATGTGGAAGTACTTTAAAAGGATGAGAAACACAACCGGGTGTCATTGTTCACGCTTTCTCCAGTTGTTGGAGGCTTTAAACAACATTTGAGGTCTTGGAAGGTTGCCCAAACTTAGATTTTAGAATCTTTTTTAAATGGACATCATGTAATTTGTTCAAATGTCCTATCAATGATGAGCTTCTGCCCTCCTCAAGGCTATAGGCAACCTCAGAGTCATTATTAAAATTTTTTATCAAACTTTCTAATGCAAAAACTACAAGTTCAAATTGTCATTCAAAATCCAAGACTGAGATTGATGGTGCATCTTGTGAAGACAAAGAGAATGATACCAAAGAAGTTCACATATATTTGAACATTGGAAGAATTTTCCTGAAGATTCTTTGAGAAATACAATCCCTCAAACCAAGTATTTTCTATTTTTTGTTTATTTGAAATTTTGGTGCCTTTGTTTTAAAGGTCAAAGAATATGAATCCTACAATTTCAATTTTGAGTGCTATGCACTACATTGATCCTATCCACACTTCAAAAAAATGGTACAAAGAATTTTTTTTTTCCCACTAAAAGTTAGTTTCCATGTAACCCCTATCTGTACATTTCAGTGGAGACAGGATCATGTACATGTTCGCTTTTATTTCCAACCTATCACAAAGATGACATCTCTTATGAAAAAATATGGAACTCTTGAGAGTGTGTAGCAAAGTCTTCAACTTCGTGGTTGTTCTTTTCTATTTATAAAAACCAAAATAAATCAACAATTTTTGTCCCTCTTTTCTTTAGTTTCTTCCTTGAAAAGCTCATAAACAAGAACCTTCAAATGCTTGTCTATGATCTTGTGGTCAAACATCAAAGTAATCTACTAAAAATGAATGGAATTATTATATTTCATTCTTCAAAGATTAAGTCACATATCCTCCATAAGGCTTGAAAATTCCAAGATTATTTGTAAATGTTTGAATAAATCATAAATATTTGAATAAAAAGTGAAAAAAATTCATATCAAATACTGAGTACAATATATGCTTCAAAAGTTTGAAGCTTTTTCCACACGTGTACATTATAGTTTGGAACATCATGATAATAAAATACACCAAGTCATTAGAAAATTAGAAAATTAAGACACCATAATTATAGGTCCAAAACTCAAATTTAAACAAAACATTGAACTCTAGGAATTTTTTTCAAATTTTCAAATTTGAATAGAAACTAGACATGATAAGCTTCATATTAATAGTTGGTCTTGAATTCAAAAAAGATTGTTTTTAGGGCTTAGGTTTAGAGAATCGAGCACAGATTGCCAAAATACACTACATTGAGATTCATATTTTGAAAATTGACATTTCTCTAAAAATATTGTTATCATCATTTATTGAATTTTCAATGTCTGCATGCATTTTTATACTACTCCTTCCAATGAGTCCAAAAAATTAGGATGAAGAGCATGTTCTTTGTCCCCTACAGAGCTTTCTATTTGTCAAAATGACATTTTTGTCTCAATAAAGTCGGGCAATAAAGGGATAAAGAATCTTAAGTGAATTTTGTTTATATTATCTACATGTAGAGAGAGATATAGCAATGATATGCAATGGTTCAAAAGTTCAAAAGCTATGTAGGCAAATAAAAGTAAAATGTGTGTTAAAAACAATATTATAGTAGCATGCTGGAGTCCATTACTCTTACAAATTCATTTCTTATGTTTAATAGAACTGTGACGTGTAGATGTTAATGTAGAAGTATTAGCATTCTATGATTGCAATATGGGGATAATAATGAAATAGAGGATAGTACTAAAGCTTATACAAAAAGAGATGTACAAAAATAACAAATTTTTATTTGGATAGAGATACTTGCTTAATTCATTGGAACAAACACTCCCCAATCGCCCAACAATGCTTTCTTTCCCTTTGTTTGTTTTTCACCGTAAGTCTGGACACTCCTTCCTATAAGTCTAGTGTTACGCATAAGCTATTGTATGTTCTCAAACTTTAAAAAACCTATAAGATATTACTAGAATGAGAAAAAATTACGAAACCACTTGGGGTTGTGTTTCTCTTTGAGTTCACTAATAAGGTAACTACACCTAAAATTGCACAAATAAGCTCTATGGCATAACCGATATGCTCTAGAAAATGAACGACAATTCTTGCACATTGGTAAAGGACTAAGAATCAAAATGCAAGTGGTTCCATAATTTTTGAACACATTGTGAATTAATTACAAATTTTTGAAGACACGAGGTATAGGAGGCTAAAAGTCTCATATAGGTGATGCCAAAATCTATCTAAATAGGACTAGTAGTATCAAAACATGTTGTAGAGAAGAAGTTAAAACAACAAAATGTGTACCGAAAATGGACCAATTGTAAAATTGCCACCTCCATGGTATTATAAATAGAACTGCACAATACTCAAAATGGCCCCCAACTCCAGGTTACACTTGTCCTTGTAATACGCACTATGGATATCCTCCTTATTCAATTTCCCTTCAAAAGTAGGGGTCGATTTTGAAGAGTGGTCCATTTTAAGTGTACACTAATTAGTGAAATGAATTGCCTTAACAATTAAGGTGCCTTCACTAGAAAAGTTACCTCATGACTCATTGCTTGTCCAGATGGAGGCACATGTCTAAACCGAGCCATGAAGCACTGCACCAATCCATGCAACCCATAGGATTACTACATTACTGCATCATTCTACAGTGATTATGTATAGTTATATAGTGCAAAATGTTGAGAAATTAGTGTGAGGCAACTTAGTTTCACTATTTAGTATCCACAAAATAGTGTAATATAGGTTACCTTAACTTAACTCAGATAAATTACCTCATGACAAAATGCTTGTCCACATGGAGGCGCATGCAGCTCTCTGAACAGGGCCTTGAATTGGCGCACTAATCTATGCCATACACATGGCTCTGGATTGAATGCATCATTGTGTAGTAGCAATGAATATTTATATAGTGTGGACTGTTGATAAATTAGTGTGGGACAACCTAATTTCACTCTTTGTGTATTGTAGTTACCTTAATTATCAATTCTTGAGGGTCATGTGACCTTTGAGATAGTGGGACTGGCAAAAGTGTGGCAAAAGTGTTGCTTTTAGATGTTTCTCTGAATGCACTTGCTCCCTAGTGCAACCGAGGTGAATTGACCCCCTTGCTCGGCCCACCCAAGCCATTCCAAGGGTGCATGTAAAAAGAATTGAAGCCCCCTATATTGTGCCTTGTTAAATTTATGTTCTTCGCCTCTTCTAGCTAATTTGGGGCCATTGATTGCAAATATGAATTCAGAATTTGCAAATTTTATCACGTGTGGCAAATAAAAAATTTCAGGTTTTTCCCTGATGTCCGAGCGAGGGGGTTAGTTCATCCCAACCTCCAGGGTCATGTCTAAAGTAGTGTTGGGAGCATTTTCTGGAGGTCGTTTTGCCCCCCTCCCCGCCCGTTTTACCCCTTGGGAAAACACAGGAATATTTCATTTGCAACGCATGAATTTTTTTCAAATTCTGAGTTCATATTTGCAATCAGAGGACCCAAATTAGCTAGGAGAGGTGTTAACAATTGAACAAAGACGGCACAAAATAGTTTTTTTTTTATACATTCACCCTGGTCTTTACCTCCGCAAAACGCTCCCAACACTAGTACTTCAGACAGGCACGACGGCCCCCAGCGCTTCCCTTCCTTTCGTCTGTCTGTTGCCGTAGGTTCGGACGCTCCTTCCCGCCCCCTTCTTTCATGACGCTTCTTTTACTCTGCATCCTGTCTCCCGAGATCCTCCTGCGCACTCCATCGTCGCCGCTCCGTCAGTCTGTCTGTTGCAATCCTTCCTCCTGGCGCAGCCTGCCAGTAGTGCGAGTTCGCTAGCTCGCTAGCTAGCTCGGTCATCCTGTCTGCCTGCGGCAATGGCAGGCTCCCCGCATGGAGCGCGCACGCTCGCAATGCTGCTGCTGGGGCTCCTGTTCGCGGCGCAGGGGGCGGAGGGCACGGTAATCGTGGTGGGGGGCACAACGGGGTGGACCACGGGATTCGATTACGACTCGTGGGCGCTCAAGCAGAACATCCAGCTGCGCGTCGGGGATAGCTTGGGTAAGCGAGGACAAGCTATCGCACCGGGAGTCGGTATTGGGTTCTCGTTTTTTCTGTCGGCAGGGGTCTTAATTTGCTGGAGTGTTTGCAAGGGGTATGACAAAGCTGCTAGGGAGTCGTTGGGTGAATCGTTGTTTTTGCAGTATTTTGTTGGGTGTGTTTTTGTTTGTAGTAGTTTTTTGTAGATTGGGCACGCACATTCTGCATTTATTTTTTCACTGGTGGTTGGGCTTTTGGGGATTGAGGGAAGAGGTTTGGTTTGGTTTGTGGGATTGAAGGTGGGAGTGGTGTGAATCGTTGGGTGAATCGTTACTGGGTGAATTTTGTTTTTGTAGTATTTTTTTCGGTTTGGGGCACGCACATTCTGCATTTTTTTTGCACTGGTGTTTGGGCTTTGGGGGATTGAGGGGAGATATTGGTTCTGGTTTGTGAGGATAAAGGTGAGAGCAGTGTGACAAAGCTATTGAGTCGTTGGGTGAATCGTTGTTTTTGCAGTTGTTTCGTTCTGTTTTTGTATTAATTTTTTAGATTCAATACTCACACTCTGCATTTCTTTTGCCCTTGTTGTGATTAAGCGAGGAGTTTGGGGTTTGGTTTAAGAGAGTGAAGGTGGGATTAGAGTGCACAGGTTGTGAATCGTTGGGTGCATATGTTTTTGTCGTTGGTTTAGTATAGTTGTTGTAGTAGTTTTTCTAGGTTCGGTGCTCACATTCTGCATTTCTTTTGGGCTGACGTTTTGCGGCTGTTGTGATTAAGCGAAGAGTTTGGGTTTAGTTTGTGAGAGTGAAGGTGGGATCAGTGCGCTTAGCTAGTGAATGGTTGGGTGCATATTATTTTTTTATGAATTTGTTGGTCGCTTTTTGTTTTTTTTGTAGTTTTTCTTCACTCTACACATTGCTTTTGCACTAGTGTTTGAGCTTGTTGGGATTTTACAAGGGGTTTGGGGTTTGGTTTGTGAGAATCAAGCTAGGTTTATTGTGCCGAGCTAGGGAATCGCTCGGTGCATTTGTTTTCAGTTAGTTTCGGGGGTTTTCTGTAGTAGCTTTCCTAGATCCGGTGCTCACATTCTGCGTTTCTTTTGCGCTAGTGTTTGCGCTTGTTGTGATTAAGCCAAGAGTTTTGGGTTTAGTTTGTAGCAATGAAGCTGGTATTAGAGTGCTGAGCTAGTGAATCGTTGAGTCCTTTTCTTGTTCCAGTTTGTTTCGTTTTAATTTTTTATTAATTTTTCTAGATTCGGCACTCACACTCTGCACTACTCGTTCGCTAGTCTTTGATTTTGCCGTGATTAAGCGAAGAGTTTGGGTATCGTTGGTGAAATGCATTTTTTGCAGGTAGTCTCTTTCTTTCTTTTTCTCACCAATCTTAGCATTTGGTGCGATTCAACAAAGACTTCGGGTGACAGTTGCAACGATGACGCTGGGATTAGAGATAAGCTAGTGAATCTTTGGATGCATTTCGTGCAGTTTGTGTAGATTCGTCATTCCCTCTTGGTATTTCTATTTCACTAACATCCTCCATTTTTTCCGCGAGTCTTTGCTTTTGGTTTGATGCAACGGTGACTTCGGATTACAGTTGCAACAATGAAACTCGGCTTTAGAGATAAGCCAATGAAGCGTTGGATGCATTTACGAATGCAGAGCCTCTCTCTGTTTTTTTGGCACTTGTTTTTGTTCTAGATTCTCCACTCTTAACACTCGGCATTTCATGTGCGCTAGATGTGGTAAAGCAAAGCCTGTGGGTAATATTTGTATCAATGAAGCTGGGATTAGTGCCAATCGTTGAATGCATTTTTGCAGTGTATTTTTGGGTAGATTCATTAATTTCAAGTACTTTGTGGTCTGGCTATGTGCAGTTTTTAGGAATACTGACTCCTTGACACACACGGTGGGCCTGCTGAATAACACTGATGATTACCAAAGGTGCGTCCTTGGAGGAGTTTTCAACGTCACTCCAGTTCCCCAGGGCTCAAATGTCACGGTACCCTTTCCTCTCTCTCTAAATGGGTGTAATTGTTAAGATATCTTGTTTTAGAGTGAGAAGACTTGAAGCCTAGCACTTACCAAGTGCTGAGAGATTTAGAGGTTTAGGGTACATTGGTATGGATCCGAGGTTTCAGCTCAAGTGCCCAGAGCTTTTGACTAAGGTATGTGCTCCCAGAATTTCCACCTGAAATGTTCAGGCTGCATTCATTTCAAGTGGCGATTCTGAGTTTTTCATACTTTAGAGAATTCTCCAAAGAATTATTGGCCATACCGTCGAGTTTTTTCTACTCAAATCAAGAAGGTTCTGCTTTTTGCTTGGTACCTTCTGGTTGATCGAAGGACCTTGAACGAGGAGAATAGTTAAGGGTTATAATTCTCTTCCGACTGTATTACTTATTCTAATTAGTGTTGGTTCTTGGACTGAGTAACTTTAGACTTTAGGGGTTTGCTGGAGATTTGGTACTTTTTACTACCTACGAAGCTATTAGATAAGATTATTTAGAGTGAGTGACCTGCAACTTAAATCTACACCAGTCCTAGTTTTTTAGTTTTTAGAGCTTTGTGCAAACGAATTTCACGATTCTCAACGTGCAGAACCATGCTAATGTAACGAAATTGACAAGGATTGTGCGACGAATGCAGGTCGTGATCCCAGGCACGTTGGAGGGCCTCACACTGTACGCCGTCTGCACCATTCCCGGCCACTGCACAGACAACCAGAAGATCAAGAGCTTGGTGTTGGCTGCTGCGACGAATGGAACCACTCCACCCGCACCCCCACCCGGAACCAACGACGCCGACATGAACAGAATCATTTGCTGGACCACTGCCATTCTGCTCATTGCTACTTGCTTCTGGAATTTGGGCTGAGTATCAAAACACACAAGGAGTGGGAGTGCTTCCAACACCGAATGTCGTCGTTTCAACGCGTTCTAACAACATTCTTTGTGTTGTTTCAATGTGCTACGACGACACAGTTCTTACGACATTCCAATGTTCTAAGTTCTCCTCACTCGTGACGTGTGTTTGTCCTTTTTTCTTACCCGTCCATTGAAATAGGGCTGTCTTACCAGATGGGGGAGGACTATTTGACGTCTGATGTCTTTGTGGAGTATTTCCAATGTTTGGGTGTATTCTAGAATGTTTTGAGTGTTATAAGGATAGTCTTTTTTACCTGTCACCCTTGAGAGCTTTTTGTGATTCATCTAGAGCTGGGTAGGGTAGAGTAGAGCATGGAGAAGTGGATGGGACGTGGACTGTAATATCATTTAAAATTCCGTTCATTCACGGCTCTTCATGCTTGTTGTCAGCATTACATCAATAGAAATGAAAGGTACCGGAGATAAAAAGATGCCGGAGATAGAAAGAATTATGTTGTTTTTCGATATCATTTATTTCCCCCCTAAGTGAGATACCATTGAGCAAATAAATTCTCTGTTCTTTCTTGTGGTTGAATTTTTTTTATCAGCATGTATGAATTTCTTATGCAGTTTGAAAGTGAAGTTGTTATCCACTGTAAGTGACAGTAAAAGTGACAGAAGACACTGCTGTTTCTATTCAAAGATTAGTAGTCATAGGTATTGTCATTTTTAAGTTGCTTGCTGATAAGTTCAACAAGCACATGAAAAGATGTTGGCTCTAGTGCTTTGATGTCCTTATTTTGGATGATGAATAGAGCTTCTGAGAGTTGGAATGGCACAAGTCTCTAAATATTTTATCACCTTGAAATGTTCTTTGATGATATATGTAAGTTTCTCCTAGAGTACTCTTTTAGAGCCCAAACTATATTTTAGCACTTCTTACTTTAGATTTGGTGATGATTAGTATGCTAGATTATTGTCATATTTTGGTTAATTTCAACCTCCAAAATGCAACAAAAGAATAACTTCTAAAGCTAGTGATGAATGTAGAAGCACCTAATTGCAACAACTTTTTGTTCTTCGACACCTAAAAATGGCATTGAATGAACACTTCGATGATTCAAAACCATCACAACTTTTCAAAAGTAACCAATGAGAGGTGAGGAGTTTGTTGAAGCAACCAACTTAAAGTTGAAACATTTTGAGCTCTAAGGGTGTCCATTTAAGGTGGATTGTATTTTGTAGTCTAACTTTAAAAATTTGTGATATTTTACTAGAGCATCAAAAAATTACAAAACCACTTATATTATATTAAGAATCTTGGGGGCAATTGTAGTAGGGGACACAATTAGGTTTAAGGTAAGAACACCCAAAAACATTGAAATAAACAATTCACCATAGTTTTAGGGCACATCTTTTTGAATAAAACATTTCCATAGTACTAGCAATTGAATATTATGAATTTTAAAAAAAATATGAATTTTTGGATAAAACCTGTAATTACCATGAATTTTCAAAGTAGAAATGGTCATAGCTTGGTTATAGTATTGAAATCTAAAAGAATCACAATTAAATGTGGGAACAATTTAATTGCATTTTGGGGCACTTTGAATAGAAGTCTATTTATCATGATTAGATACATGAATGGTTTTTGGTATTTTCACCTCATACGAAGTTTGCATAGAAGTTTACTATTTTGCAATCTATGCAATAAAATAGGCTCAATCTACAAAAGAGATGATGTAGCTTTTTAAATCTGTTCCATGTAAAATAGTAGCACCCATAACCATCACCTCTAAAATCTTGGAAAATCTTTAGCAATAAATAGATGTGATTACAAGGATGTACTCCATCTGAATATCACACCCTATGGTTGGTATTAAGTGCATTTGTAGTCAGCTCCTTAAAGATTCACAACTTATTCTCTTAGTATCCAAATAATACATTTGAAAGTGCACATGAATTATTTTTCTCTTCCTAATAGGATTCTATAATTTGTTAAATGTCTATTAATAATCATGCCAAAACTCTTCAATTCACAGTTATGGGTGTTGCTACTTTATGTTGAGTAATTCATGGTCTGTCATCTTGACCAAATGGTCACGCAGGTTTGTGTGGAGAACTCAAGTTCACTCAGTGATCACGCAGACATTCATTCAATTAGGATAGAGCATCTTGAAGCTCAACCTTGCAATAGACTACTGTAATAACCTTGCAACACGACTTTTTCTCTTTTGGACAATTTGCACAATTTGCATGAGATGCCTGCAAGTTACAGAACAAAGCCATTGCTAAAATCTTGAACGAAGCAAAGTAGACAACCATCGTGATCCTCCATCTCAATTTTTGCACAATTTGCATGAGATGCCTGCAAGTTACAGAACAAAGCCATTGCTAAAAATCTTGAACGAAGCAAAGTAGACAACCATCGTGATCCTCCATCTCAGTTATTGAATCAGAGACAAGGTTGCTTCTACAGAAACATTTATGCAACTTTGTTCCGGTGAAGCAAACTGACCCACTACAATTGAACATTTCAAACAATTCAATACAAACAGAAACAATCTAATGATGACATCAAAAACATCAAAGAAATGGAAGCAGACAAAATGCAAACTGCACACGTCTTTTTGTTTGTGCTGCAAGCGCAGCAATGAATTTGTGTCCCATAAATACAAGAGACAGAGGTAATACAAGTACACTCATAAATGAAGGGAAGTACCATCGTAGCTCACTACATATCCATGGATAATCACGCCACTAAAAGCCCCATATCTTTGGGCTCAGCGGATGAACATGGTATACAATGGCTCTTCATGCCCGGAGCCTGCTTGCCATTACAAGCAAGACTACATAATTTCTCTAGATACTGTACAAAAAAATGGCTCACTCACTGTACAAGAATCAAAGTCAGCTCCCAGTACAAGACCCAAGAGCCGTCCGTGGTACTGGCGAATCACCACGGTCCTGCAAAGGAAAGCGTGGGAATCAAACCAGCCATGGATTGTGGGCAGCCACGCTGTGAGAGTTGCAGAGAGTTGCAGCCTCAATAGAGCTATGGACTGTGAGCAGCCATGCTGTGAGAGTCGCAAAGAGTTCCTGGAGTGTTGTAGCCCAAACACAGCTATGGAGAAAACTTTCAGGTGTTGAGGATGATGGTTCAAGCGGCGCCCTGGACGAGACTTTGATGCGCCCTGCTCTCGACGTCCAAGCGTTTTCCTGTGTGCCCGTGCTCCAAATGTTTCGAGGATTTGTAGATGCTCCACTCGCGAGCCGTGTCTCGTTCCCACTCCGCTCTCTCCCGGGCTTCCTGCTCCTTCCTAAGCCTCCTCTCCGTGGCGGCCGTCTGCGCCTCCGCGACGTAGTTCAAGCACTTGTCGTGCCGCGGACTCTGTTGGTGGTGGATGATGCGACGCAAGCTCAGGGCGAGATTCGTTCTCAAGAGGACCGCCTTCTCACTCAGCCGAGCACCCGCTTTCGTGATCTTCTCTTCTGCTGAAGCTTTCAAGTCGACAAGCTTCTCCGTTGCCGTGGGCTTCACGCGGGGGCTTCCTGAATCGTCTGAGAATTCACTACTGCTGCCGCTCAAAGGGGAACGAGGACTCGAAATGGGACTCAAGGTAGAATTCGCCATAGCTATTGATCTCTCCTTCGAAGTTCCACTGAAAGGAGCAAAAAACTCTCTCAAACAAACCCTAAAAGCTTCAAAAAAATCCCGAATTCGTCAACTCTCTTGAACTCTTCCCAAGCTCTCTCCAACTCACGGTACGATGCCAATTTTCTTCTGTAACGAAAGCGCGCTCCCCATCACCAAAAATTCGACACAGAAGCTGACTCCACGCTCTCAGGTTAAATAGAGGACCAAGGAAACCCAGCTTGTGAAGCAAGTCATAGTTGAATTTCGTGTGGGAGTGAAAGTCGGCGTGAAATCAGCTTCTCCTTGCGACTGAGGATAGGGCGAGTGGACGATTCCTTTGGAATGCAATGGTTCTTTCCTGCGAAAGATCGAGGAGACTAATCTATTTGAAAGAAAGAGTCACATGGCCCCAAGGGAGCGTCATGTGGGGGCGAGCGTGTCGGCTTCATGAGGAAGACGATCGTGGGGCGAGCGATGGCGAGATCGATTTGCGAGAATGAATCCGGAATGAGTCCCGATCTCGAGATTCAAAAGCAACGCATTCTCCGCCAGTTTTTTTCTATTTTTTATTTTTTTTTGGGTGCACATGAATGGAAGACTACTCAAAGTGTCGGTCTACGGCTCTATACCTGTTTTCCGGTTTGACCCCCGTGCAACGGACTCTGACAGCAGCACTGCAGAAGCACTGCAGCAACAGGTGCACCAGAAGGCGTCGGGAAGCAGGTAACGTTCCTTCGAAAGGTGGAAATGCGTGGGGGGGACGGAGCATCTTCAACAGCGTCCTACGTCTTCATCCTCTCGAACAGAAGCATGGGTTTCTTTTCTGGACGAAAATTCGCATTCTCCGACAGGTTTGACGGAGCCGTCATCCTCCGTCCCTCCATCCCTCCAGAATTGTGTGAAGACTCGTGAGTCAGACCAGGCAAAAAAAAAACATTTCAAAAATTTGATTTTTTTAAATTTTCTTTTCTCATAGATTATTTTTTTTGTCTACGTGGCAAGCTTTGATTATTTCATTCAGATAAGTGATGTGAAAGTTATGGACAATCTTGTTTTTTGGGCAAATGAATTTAAATATCTTCTTGAAAAAATAATTTGTAATATTCATTTCTGAATGCTATTTTTATAGTTTTTCAAAAAAAAAATTTCCATGGTTTAGTTTGATTACTAAAACAATCTTGCCATTGCATCTTAACTCCATCTTAGAGATATTAATAATTTAGACTAAAATTTTTTCTTCTATCTTTTACTACTTCTACATAACAATTCTAGTAAGAATGAAATTAAAAAATTTTGATTTTTTTTTTCCTATTTTCTCAATTCAATTTCCCACTATAAAGATTTAAACCTCAAACTCTGTAGCGCAAAAGATTTGAGTTAAGAAGGTTCAAAGTCAAATAATCTAGTCCAGCAATGTGTAAAAAAACTTGTTTTCTTTACTTGAAAGGCAAATATCTTGCAATCTGTATGGTCAAAATTTCTGAAATTTATTCCACACATTTTCATACTAGTTAGGTATAAGATCTTATCTAGAATGAAAATGTGTGAAAAATGTTTTTTTGGACATCTAATTGTATATATAGGATTAGTGCATTTTAACTCTATCTAAAATATATGAATACTTTAGATTTTCCTTCTATCTCGTATCTACTTCTATTTAACAATTTTTTAAAGAATGATAATTAAGTTTTTTTGAGTTTTTTTTTTCCCTAGACTCTCAATTCAATTCTCTACTACAAAGATTTAAAGCTCAAAACTCTATAGTGCAAAAATTTTAAGTTAAAAATGTTCAAAGTCAAAAAATCTAGTCCCGCAATGTACTGAAAAACTTGTTTTTTTCACTTTAAACACAGATATCTTGCAATCTATGGGGTTAAAAATTATGAAATTTTTTCCACAAACTCTCATACTAGTTAGGTGTAAGATACTACAATCAGATGTGAAAAGAAAATATTTTCCAAATTTTTTTACTTTTTGCTATAGAAATGGCAGTTTTGAGTGTTTTTTGGCAAAAAAAGGGCCTTGGTCCTGTAGGGGTTAATAAAGCAATTACTAAAGCACCTGAACCAACTATTAAAACCAAAGCATTAAGTTGTGCAATAACTTCAAAAGTCATTTTGGTTTAGCTTCTTTGTTTTAACCCCTAAATGACCAATATGCGTTTTTTGGCTACATAGAAATTTTGGGCAGGTTGGTGTGAATGAAAATTTGCATAGTTTAGGTTAAAATTTAAGAAAAGGCAGAGACAAGGAATATCTTTCATATATACAAAATTTCATGACATTTGGAGATATGAGTAAAAGTTATAGCCTAATATGTTACTTTTTTTTTTATAAATGGGCAATCTGGGTAATTAGAAAAAATATCTTTTTTAAAATCAAAAATTCAAAATTGGTTTTCTAGAATTATATATAGTGGAAAGCTCTGAATCATTCTATTTTGATCAATGAGATGAAAATTATAAGAAGTTGTTGTTTGCGGGTAGTTATAGATTCTCTATTCTAAAATAAACTTTGAAAGCCTTTATCTTACTCAATTTTGCAATTTATTTTGAAAAAAAATAACATTGTAGGATCATAGATTGTTTATTACAACATTGCAACCATTGGGATTGGCATTTTCAATTCCATAATTAAATTCTTAACAATTTAGTATTTTGAATCTTTCTCTACTTCTTTCTACTTACTATTTTTTCTTATATGTTGTACAATTCCAAATGATTTGAAATTTTTCAAGCATGTAGCCAACTTGTCTAGGAAAAAGAACCCAAAGAAGCAACACCACTTTAGATATTTTCTCATAGAAAAGTGAGCTTGTGAAGTGCAGCTGCCTTGTTTTTTGTAAGGCCAAAAAAATGATTTCAATGAATGCTTATATCTTGCAATCCACGCGGTGGATATCTCTGAAATTTTTACCACATATTTTCAAGTTAGCATACTACAAGATCCTATGGTACCATGTGTCAAATTTTTTTTTTTTGAAATTTATGTACTTGTATTAGAAATGGGAATTTTCTAGCGTTTTCTGTAAATACTGACATAGTCACGGAACTTTAGGGATTAAACTTGATTTTATAAAATTAAAAATATATATATATCTATAGCAATATAGAATTAATTTGAAATCATGAATTTGAATTTTGATTATTAGATAAAGAATACAAATTAGCAGGACCTTTAATAAATGAAAGAGATGTTGTATATCAATCAAATACATATTCCTTAGATTTATATGTACCAACTCAATTAGCTCAAAATACAAAAATACAAAAATAAATTGTATTTATTGGAAGTATTCCTTTAATGAATTCTCAACGTACCTTTGTAGTTAACCCCTAAAGACCAAACGTTGTTTTTTGGCAACATAGCGATTTTAGGCAGCTCGCTACAAACGGAAATTTTATTTTTTTCTTCTAAATTTTTCACACAACATGTGCCCAAGGAGTAGCTTTAAGGTCCAACAATTTTCAAAATATTTGGCTACATGGTTAAAAACTTATTGGATGATATGT
Organism: Neckera pumila; assembly: GCA_963969595.1. NCBI lineage: Eukaryota > Viridiplantae > Streptophyta > Bryopsida > Hypnales > Neckeraceae > Neckera > Neckera pumila. The sequence goes on from OZ018415.1 coordinate 13,553,352, forward strand.
CATTTACAACCGTTGGCGAGCAGCTCAAAAAAAATCTGAAAAATCACTTTTTAAGAAAATAAAAATTTGAAATTGGTTTCTAGATTTATATATACGTGAAAAGCATTGAATCATTCCATTTTGATTTATGAGATAAAAATTATGAGGTGTTCTAGTTTGCGGGCAATTATGGATTGATTTTCCTGCTCTAAAATAAACTTTGGACTCCTTTATTTAACTCAATTTTATATATTTTCTGAAAAAAATAATAGTATTGGATGTGGATTGTTTATTACAACTTTACAACATTACAACATTACAACCGTTGGGATTGGCATTTTTTGATTCCATAATTAAAATCTTAACAATTTCGTGTTTTGAATCATTTTCTACTTTATTCTATTTACTATTTATTTAGTATATGTTGTACAATTCCAAATGATCTGAAATTTTTCAAAGCATGTAGCCAACTTGCTTTGAAGAATGAATCCAAAGGTTAAGCACCATTTTGGACATTTTTTAATACATTTTGAAGTGACCTTGTGAAGTGCAATTGCCTAGTTTATTGTAGGGCTAAAAAAAAGGATTTTGTCAATTCAAACGCTAGAATCTTGCAATCTAAATGGTGGAAAATTCTGAAATAATTTCTATATCTTCTCAAACTAGATTACTACACTGAATAGGGATGTTAAGGAGACCCATATTAATTATTCAACATTCCACACTATTTAAATATCTACCAGGGGCTGTACATCTTGTCTCAAATATGTACAGTCCCTTTAATATTTGGTCCCCTTACTACCCCTATTTAGTATACAAGATCCTATGATTATATGTGTCCAAAAATATATTTTTCTAAAATTTGGTACTTGTATTAGAAATGGCAATTTTAGAGCGTTTTTGGTGAAAATATAGTCTTTGACCTTTAGGGGTTAATGGTGTTGCAAGAATAAATATTTATCAAATCTGAAGAAGTTTAGGTGACAAGGTATTTACTATAATTCAAAGCTAGATCATAGCAAAATTTCTGTATATAGAAGTATAATTATTTCTGATTGGGAAGGAAGATTAAAATTAGAAATTGATAACAAAATGAGAATTTGGACTCATACATAAAAAAATTTAAAAAGAAATTCTATTTTAGTTCTATTACTAGCTATGGGTCTAAGCATAAAATAGACCCATATAAAAATTGCAGCAGTTGAGAGACTATCTACAATGGCATTAGAGAAAATTTCAAGCCTTTAGAGGGTTGCTCCATAGTCCTTCAAGGTACCCTGAAATTTACTTTTTTTTGCTCAAAAATTTGTTTTTCCCCTATTTCCGCCCAACTAAAACTGCGACGGCAGTGGCGCAGGAACCCAAAATTACAAATAAAAAAATAGTAATTTATTTTTTTTAATTTAGAAAATATATATTAAAAAAATAACAATAATATTAATTCTTCAAAATCTAATTGCTCCGGCAAGCAGTCATACACTTTGACTGCTCACCAAGAGCACTTTTCCAAGTTGACAGGCCATGCATGAAATAATATAACATGTCAACTTGGAACAACCCTCCAAAGGGCTGAAATTTTTTCTAATGTTAAATCGAAAGGGTTTGAATTGTGTAAATTCATAATGGTTAGAATCGTTCCTTAGACCTTTTATTTGCTGCATCACACAATCTCTTGTTTTTAATTCCTAGCACATGGTGATGGGGGGAATGGTAAACTCTCACTAGAATATACGCTAGTTGCTAGATCCTCACCTAGTGATGTCAATTATGTAAAACCATTCCCTCAAAGTAGCCAGGGCACCTTCTTCATTCATTCTTACCCACGTGGAAAGAGGTCTAGAACAAAGTCCAATTACAAAAAAATTGGCACTTACTTGGTTAATTTGGTACAATGCGGTTGTTGTTAACTCTTGCAGTGAGCACAAATCCTTCTTGGCATCAACACCATTGGGAACTCTGGAACGGATAGCCCCCCCGGCTACACAGGAGGGGGGGGAAGAGGCTGAAATCACAGTATCAAGCCCCTGTGAACCCGCGTGAACTGAATTTGAACTGCATATAGCCTCCGCTAAACTGAATTCGAATTGCATATAGCCTCCGCTAGTGGTACAAAAATGGAGCTACAATGCTACATCGTTCAACCCTCCCCATTTTTGAACTAGTGTTACAGGAGGCTGAAATATGGGCTAAAACATCCCGTGTAGCCCCTGCTATCCAATTCAAAGTTCCCAATGCACTAGGTGTGTATGTTGTGACTTTGGACTTGAAAAGACCCCATCTACGGTTTCTACTCCTTCCCAAAAGCTCATGAAGTCGGGAAATATGCGCAATCTTTTTTTTACTATGCCCAAAGATCCTTAACAATTATGAGCCTTCACTATCAATTCACCTCAACACAATGTACTTTTGCTTCATCAATTCCCATGAAGTTTCAAGCATTCTGGACTATTTGGTGGTTTCTTTGATGTTTGACTCCCTGGTTGATATGGATCACCAATAGCAATCTAGTCTTTGCCCAAGATCGTTGGTCTATTGGTCTTCAATGTTTGTAAAGCTTTGTGGGATAGCCTTTGGGACTCTAGATACATGGTGTTATTGAAGACTCAACATAGGGTGCCCCACCAACCTCAACATTGTGATAAAATTTGGGCTAAATTTTATGAAGCTTGGCTTCAGTCTTCAACTTATGCTAACAGAATTGGCAATAGTATTTTCTGGAGCAGGAAGAGTTCACCCCCTATTCTTTCTTCTAGTCTTTCTTTTTTTTGGTTGTCTATCCGTCATTCATATTTTCTTCATTTGTCCATCGTGTTTGGCTTGGTTGTTATGTTATGTGCTTTTTTAACGCAATGGATTTCTAATTTTTTTTTTTAAAAAGCATAAAACAGGCTTCTAGTTTCTATTGTGGTCAAGACTCTTGCCCATAGTCTGTTCATAAAGCGACCATTTAAGAGCTGATTTTTTAGTAAATTTTTCACAGGAAGAAAAATGGAATTGGCATCTAATCCAAGTCTTTTCGTATTTTTTAGACCTTCATAGAATTAATTACAAATTTTTGAAGTTGAAACACAAGAGTTACTAAAAACGACCACCTCTTGAAATGTACACAATTGGTACATTAAAAAAAGCAAAATGTACCTTTGTGTCATGATCGCTTTTAGAGCAAACCTACCTTTAAGAAAGCAGTAACACCGACCCGCGCAAAAGCTGCTTAGCTGAGATCAGTCTTCTGTGAAGCAAAGCTACATTGTTGATACGTGAGATGAGGCCAGCCGGCCTCGAGCTTCAGGATCAACCTGTTCGACGATAGGAATAGAGAAAGGAAAAGAGCGTCCAAGTCTTGGCACACTCCAAGAATCGGTGCAACATTGTTCCGATCGGGCAGCCGCGAGTTACAGCTAAGTGGTACGAAGTCGATTTCAACGTTGTTTCTTCTGCCGAAATTTGGCCAGATCTCACACAAAGTGACCTCTTCGTTAACGTCCCTCGATCCAACTATTCTTCAGTAACAGTGAAGAGATCACTGGAGTGTTCTCTAGCTAGAAAAAGCGCTGGACGTAAGGAATACGAGCCCTCCACAACGTGCAGATCGAACAGCTGCAGCACAGTACGTGCGAGACGCTCCAAGTACTGTAAGTTAAGCTAAATCAATGGATTCTTTTCACTTTGCTAGCTTGCCGTGCGCCCCAATGACTTTGCAGTAAGCTTACTCCGTAGTTTCCTATGAATCCCAGACTACTGTATTCCAAGTCCTTCAGTTCACGTATTCCTTGTGCTCCACACAGGTGTAGCCATGTACAGTACTGTATGTATTGTTGATTCTATGGAGACTATTTGAATTGGAAGCCACGTTCGGGCTCCTGCGGCATTCCAGGTCTGAGTGTATATGCATATTTTAACAATTCTCCTAGTCTGACTTTTTGAATCTGACTTTTTGAATCTGACTTCATTTTTGTTTTGTGCCGGAGCTAGCCACAGGATCCTAACCAGACTACCGATTGGATTTCTTCAGACTTCACTTTGCTTGTGCCCCAATGTTGTAGCCACATGATCAGTCATATCTAGAGTATTTGGATTTTTTCTTAACTCCTAAAGGCCCAAGCTGCGTTTTTTTTTGGCAACAAAGCGATTTTGGGCAGCCCACTACAGATGGAGTTTTTCTTTTTTTTCTTTGAAAATTTTACACAACATGTGTCCGAGGAGTAGCTTTAAGGCCCAACACTATTTGAAACTTTTGACTACATAGTTAAAAAATTATTGCATGATATGTGATTTTCTTTTAACTTTAGGCAGCCTGAGTAGCTCAAAAAATTTCCTTAAGAATAAATGTTAAAAAAAAAATTGAACTTAGTTCTTAAGATTTATATATACATGGAAAACTTTGAATCATTTGATTTCAATCTATGGGTCAAAAGTTATGAGGATTTTTAAGTTTGAGGGTATGTATGGAGTCTTTGGAAACGAAGTTCAATTTTTTTTTTTTTTAAAGTCATTTTTAAAGAATTTTTTTGAGTTGCCCGGGCTGCCCAAAGTTCAAAGAAAATCACATATGATGCAATAACTTTTTAACTATGTAGTCAAAAGTAACAAAAATTGCTGGGCCTTAAAGCTATTCCTTGAGCACATATTGTGTAAAATTATCAAAGAAAAAAAATAAAAACTCCACCCGTAGTGGGCTGCCCAAAATTGCTATGTTGCCAAAAAATGAAGCTTGGTCCTTTAGGGGTTAATTCAACTTTGCTTGTGCTCCACTAGAGGAAAAGTAGGATGGTGTTTTGGCACGCCTTTGTAGCCTTGGTACTTGATGTTTATATGCAATGAAAATATGAAATCCAAGGTTGTTTGGGTCATGTCAAATCACAATAGGTCAGAATGATGTGACGCTTGACGTGATTCAAACCCAAAGTCCGTTCATGATGAAATATTCTAATTATTTATTTGGATGGAACATCATAAAACTCTCTAGAAAGAACAATGCAAATTGGACTAACATGTTAAATTGTAGTGACACAGTTGATTTTCAATCCATAATTGTCAGAAAATAGTGGAAAAAGTCTTTTAAAGGTTTAAAGTATAGGATTTAAAATCAAGGGTTCTCAAGATTTTGACGGAATCTTGACAAAATCATGACATTTCATCACAAGTCATGAATTATGTGATATGATATCATGCGTCAAGGATAGACAACCCTGTTATTTTCCACTGTTTTATTTTGATGTATATTGTAACTTTTACTAGGTTATCTTTTGTCCCTTGAAAAGAATTTATTCCTTAAAGGATCATGATTATGTTTTTATTAAAAATCACTCCATGATTGCTATTTCAAGTGAAACAAGCTAAAATGACAAAATACTATTTTTTTATATATTCAATCATAAAATCTTGTATTAGATTTCTATAAGAATGTGTGGAAAATTTTCAAAACTTTTGATGAAGGAGATTATAAGATATTAGTGTTCAAACTGAAAAGAATTTTGTTTTATACCTTTTTTTTTTTTTTTTTCTCCTTTTTACACCTTAATATACGAGGGTTTCAAACATTGAATTCTCTTAAATTTTAAAACTTTTGTACTACTAACTTAGAATTCTAGCAAAGAAAATACACACTTTGACATTTTAAGTTGTGATAAATAGGAAAAAATCATTTTCAACAAAAATTAGAAATTGTTCACTTGAGAGGACCTTCTAGTGATGAGATTCAACCAAAAAAATGAGGTCAAAACCATCTCTAATGTTTAGAAGTGCACTCGCAAGGGAGGCCTATTTGCACAAACGTGGAGGACACAAAATGATGTTTTTTTAGATTCCATTTGGTAGGAATATATCAACCTACTATAGAAATATGCCACAGGAATTTCAACTAAAAGTCATTAATTTGAACCGCTCAATAGTATTAAAAACCCTAAATGTCAAAGTGTGACAAATTAACAAAATTGACTTTAAACTTAAAATGATTTTTTAAAATTTTTGAAAAATAAGAGATATTAATACAATCAAAACTTTTAGAAACGATTCTTTTATTTTGGACATTGGATTTTTAATTCAAAAGTTATAGCGTTCCAAAATTAGAGCGCCACCAAACCGGCAAGTGTTTCTTGCAATCACCCATTTCTAGAAGAAAAAAAATCCTTTATACTACTTAAATGGAATTGAGATATGTCAATGCTAATGGTGAGATCATTTAGTATACTATAGTTGCAAGGCAATGTTGTTGGAGAATAGTTTTAAATATAGATGCCAAAATTTTAGGAAAATTATTTTCAAAAACATTTTTTTTTAAGGTGGAAAAAAATATTGGCAACAAATTCTATTTTTAGCATCTATAGAACTTTATTTTTCAGAAGAACTAATTTTTAGTGGAAGTACTTATCCTACCCTATTATTATGGTAATATACATCCTAGAGACCTTTTTGTTTTGAACAATTGTTAGAGTTGAGCTCAGAAACAAATCCTTTATGATTATTTTCTCAAGTAAGTGCCTTGATTGCCCACAAAACAAGATTCTTAACCCCTAAAGGTTCATGATTATGTAATGACCAAAAACGCTCCAAAACTGTCATTTGTAATACAACTACCAAATTTTTGGAAAAAACAATTTTTGACTCATGTAACCGTAGGATCTTGTAGTATGATATTTTGAAAATATGTGATAAAAATTTCAGAAAATTCCACCGTGTGGATCATAAGATATAAGCATTCAAAGTCTTGAAAACCATTTTTTCAATCCTGCAAAAAATCTGACAGCTGCACTTTACAAGCTCACTTTTCAATGAAAAAATGACGATAAAGGTGGTGCTTCTTTCAGTTTCCTAAACAAGTTGTCTACATGCTTGGAAAATTTCACATCATTTGGATTTGTACAACATATAGGAAAAAAAAAGTAAGTAGAAAGAAGTAGAAAATGATTCAAAATTCAAAATTGTTAAAAATTTAATCATGGAATTTAAAAATGCCAATCCCAACGGTTGTAATGTTGTAATAATCAATCTACATCCTAGGACTTTATTTTTTTCCAAAAATATTGAAAATTGAGTTAAATAAACGACTTTAAAGTTTTTTTTAGAGTAGAGAATCCATAACTGCCCGCAATTCAGAAACCCTCATAACTTTTGACTCATTGATTAAAATGGAATGATACAAAGCTTTTTAAGTATATATAAATGTAGGGAACCAATTTTAAAAAAAAATTCCGGAAAAAACGATTTTTTCTAATCTGCCCAAATTGCCCAGTTACGAAAAAAAGGAACATATCAGGTCACAACTTTTGACTTGCATTTTGAAATGTCATGAAACTTGGTACACATAAAGATATTCCTCGCCCCCACCTTCTATTAAAATTTCAGCCTCAAATATGGATATCTCTAGTCACACGTACCTACCCAAAATTTCTATACGGCCAAAAAACGCATATTGGTCCTTTAGGGGTTAATAACTTTCAAATCATTAATCCAAATGAATTATTGGTAATTGAAGCATTTAATGTGGATATACTATGAGAATTCATTCAGTTATATTTTGAGTTTATGTGGATATTTTGGTTTTCCAAGCTCATGCATTCTATACTGAGGAGGTCATAACCTTATCTACCAAGTGCCAATTCCAATTCCAATTTATATTCCTAGAAATTTAATTCATTCCCATACCTTCCAGAAGAAATTCAAAAAATCACAAGAAAGTTTGACATCATAGAAACCTACCCAAAATCCTTAAAAATCCCTTCCAAGACTTTAAACCTACAAGGGGTAATTCTTAAAAAAACAAAGTTCATTTGCTCTTTTTCTATAGCATAAGAATGATGATCATGCAATGGCATATCAATGACACAAATTTGGTACCAATGGCACATATTCAACCTTCTATTTAATCACAAATTTAATAATCATTAAATTTTTTGACTTACTATAGTCATCTTTGCATCTAAAGTAACTATATCTAATTTTGACTGCTTTCTAAAATTGAACAATATAAATTCTTGCCTAAAATGTATTTTCACTATTTATGAGTGTCTATGATTAGTTCTAAAAATATATATTTTCAACACTTTGAAAATTAGTAGTTTATTCAAAGAGTGTTCAAAAAGTGCATTCTAAAAGAATCTAAAATCTTCTTTTGATTGCCAATAAAATCCCACAAAAAAATTCAATATAATAATGGAAACCACACTAAATTGCTTATTTGTGCAATTTTAGGTGTAGTTATCTTATTGATACTAATGATTCAAATTCTACACAACAACAAGCTCAAATGAATGCGGTGTACTGTATAGTTGGGTAAAGTTTATTTACAAATTTTTCACTCAATTTTTGCTAGAAAGTTTAGCAACTTCAAGATGCTCTAGCATGCTAGAAAATGAACCAATTTTGAAACTGCAAATTGTATTGGAATTGCAATGAAGTGCACTTCAACTTTGTAACAAGTGAAAAATGAATAATTCAAAATCATAGAACATATTGGATTTCTTTTATACACTATTATATCAACCATTTCATAGAGAACCTTTAGAAGATAATAAAAGATTTTTTGCAATGGGGAGAAGAACAAGTAAGAAAGCATACTAGCAATTCAAGTGGTAACTCTAAATCAATTCTGAAGGTTCATTTCTAATATGGACCATAAAATGTAAATTGTAATTTTCACAAATGGTGGCAATATTAGATGGTAGATAGTGTATAGAAGACATCAAATTTACTCTTTATATGATTTTCAATAACATATGTGTATTTGTAATGATGATGAAGTAGACTTTAGTATGATTCCAATGCAATTTACAACTCAAAATTTTGTTCATTTTTTAGTATACCCGAGCCTTCCAAAGTTAACCTAGTCTCAATAGGTTGGATGCAAAAATTTGTAAATGAACTATATCCCATTGTACAATACAGAACATTTTAGGTCATTGTTTTGTAGTTACTTACCTTTCAATTGATCAAGCTGGAAATGCTGCAAGGTACAACTCCAGCAATACCTTTATGTGAAGGTAATCATGCCTATTACCAAGCAGATTTGCTTTCAGAGATTGAGAAGTTTGAGAGAAGTGATCCCAGAAGCCATTTGCAAGGAGAATCAAGACATTCCAACAAAAAATGAATTTTCTTGGGGATTTTCTTAAGTTTGTTGGAACTAAATTGGTAATACATGGGTAGACCAATAAACCACATGTTGACGTGTCCCCTCCCCCAAGTGCTTTGTCATAATGCTAAAAGGTTGCTAAGATTGTGATAATGGGTGGGTGACTGATGCAAATGGGAGGGTCAACTCATGTATTTTTCAAAGATTGACAAGTTTGAGAGAAGTCATTTGCAAATAAAATCAAGACATTCCAATAAGAAATGCAATTTCTGTGATTTTTTCAAAGTTTGCTCAGACTAAATCAGTAAAGTATAGGTATACCCATGCTAAACCACACACTGATGTGTACCGTCTCCAAGTGCATTATCATGATGCTAGAGGGCTCCTAAGATTGTGGTAATAGGTGGATGACTGACCCAAATGGAAGGGTCCAATAAATGTATCAAGTATGAATTGGGTGTGATAGCATTGGGTTGTTCTACCTTTTTGAGCTCGTTTTTGTCTGCCATAAATAAATCTTGAAGTCATGGTATGAATAGGCTTGTCTCACACGTGCAAACTACGCCACACAAGCTTAGACACAGACAGATAGTGCTTACATAACATGGATGCTTCCTTTTGACTCTACAGTACTGTACAGTAGACATGATTGAGTGCATTGCCTCTGCCCTAGGAGAGCTAAAATTTCTTGCCTCATGGTTTGTGAAAACTTGGAAACATCCATTTTGTTAAGCTGACAGAATACTACGACTTTGGCCCTTTCAGGGTGCATTGTTTGAAACGAAAATGTATTCCAGTCCCACTTTCAGTCAGAGCTTTTTGTAGATGAAAGTCTCAACTTTTGGAGCCCAGAGTGAATCATGTCAAGTTAACAGAACTGGCAATTTTCAGTTTGAATGAGCCTGTTCATATCCTCCTTTGCTTCTTGCTCGTACAGCCTGAAAAGTGAAAACAGAGTGTCCGCACTTTGAATTGAATCTCGTTTAATCTTCACAAACTAAAGGTTGTGGTGAGGACAAAGGGTGGAACTGGAGCTCATGTACCCAAGTTATTGCAAATCGAGACATGGACTTGCAGAGCAATGAAGGAAAAGATGAACCGGTCCTGCAGCCGGCTCTAGCTAGCATTCTAGCCACAGATACTTTGCTGTTTGAAGTCTCTAATTGGAATGATCCATTACTTTCTAATAAGATTGTTATTGACAGAGATAACAGTTGTGATCTGAAGTGCTTGTTCACACAAATTTGTGGATATCTTCATTAAATTAGGGCCACTTTACACCAAGAGGCCGGGCCAATTTCCTGTGTCAGAGGCCAAGAATCCTAACTTCTGATTGGACAAAAGGCTCAAATCAGCCCCAACCCCTTTACACCAAGAGGCTGGGCCAATTTGGTGAATTGAATTTTTTATTCAAAAAAGACATGATCTGACATGGCCCAAGCTTACTGAATTGGGTGCACCAAAAATGGGAGGCCAATGTCAGATTTCAATTAAAAAAATTGTTTTAATAAAAAACTATTTTTTCAACTAATAATTACCAATGGATTTTGTACAATCGGCCTCATGGGGATTAGGACCGGCCTCTAGGTGTAAAGTGGCCTTGGAAATTTCAGCCTCTCTCTCTTTCTTTTGTAGGTTTTATTGAATCGGCCCAGCTTCTTGGCCTTGAGGCCTTTACATATGGGAAAATTGGCCCCCATTATAATCTTATTCTAATAGGAAGTTGAGGCCAGCCTCCAGCCCAAAAGGGGCTGAAATTTTGTGCAATTGGCTTGAAGGAGAATTGGCCCGGCTTCTTGGTGTAAAGCGGCCCTTAACAGTGTCAAGAAGTATAGATAAGAGATACAACACATCAAAAGTCAGAGCTCCTTGGAAGTTCCTCTGTAATGCACACCTAACATGTGGAAATTGAATGATACACTCTACTACAAATCATTGTGAAAGCAGACCTCATTTAATCCTAGAAGGACGCCATGGGCACTAAGTGTTTAATGGATGATAGAGAATCCTTCTATATAGGACGGACGTGCAAATGTTCATCTTTAAGGTTTTGTGTAAGAAGAGAAGGTTTTGCACAGTAGTTTGACCTCCAACTCTTGGATATTTTTAAGCAAGTAATTCACAATGTATTCAAAAGGATGATTTCCAAGTCGCTGATGTTGTGGACAAATTACTTGAACAAATGTCAAATTATCTACACATTTTAGAATGCATCTAATATTCTAATTGTTTCCTGAAGTGATGTGAAGCTACTTGGTTACAGAGAACTACAGTAAGTGTACATGGAAAATGTTTCCAAAACGTCTTTACTCTTGGGACCAAACCATTCCAAGAGTAGGATGAATGCAAGAAATACTTGTACTATTTGCTGCATTTTCCCAATACTCATGCTTTTTTTTCTAGAATACTTTAAAATTAGAAAAATAATTTTTAATTTTTTTTAAAAATATGGCCAAAGTACATACCTTTAAGATAAAGAAATCCAGTGAAGGAAAAGCATAAAAAAATTCTCTAAGTGGGAGAACTAGAAAAGTGCCAAATCTCAAGAAAATAGACACTCTTATACTTTAATTAGTTAAAAATAGGAAAATAAATTAAATAAACAAAATAAAAATAGACTATTTGTAATAACTCTATGGAGATGGTCATTCACCAAAAGACCCATCAAAATAATATTTTATGTATTCCAAAACGTAAGAAGAAAGAAGCTCTCTTTGTGGACTTCCACACAATACAAAATTAATTATTTTTAGAATTCTTTCCGTATATAGCTACAAGTCTACTGAAAGACCATTCCCTCCAAATTTCATCTCCAAATTTGATTTTTGGGAACAAAATAGTACTAAAAACCTCCAATTTGGAATTTGTGACATAAAATTGGGGGCTGTTTTTATATAGCAAAACATTTTTGGAAATTGCAAAAAAAATAGGCAAGGCTTATAATGGACATGAGCACCTTCCTTTTAAATCTTAAGTCATTTGGATCCAATACGCAAAAGTTATGCCTAAATTACCATGTTAGCATGGAAGGTGTGGCGAAAAATAGTACAAGTGTTTCTTGCATTCAGTATTGAAAATCCTGAGCACTCCCCAGCATTGGTCAATTATAGCATAGACATGGTCTTACCTTGACTAATGAGAGTGCTTCTGAGAGTTTTTTATTTTTCAAACTTGACACCAAGTGTCATGAATCCCCAAGTTGGCTGGAATTCAAGAGGCACATGAATATGTAGCATAAGTTTTCTCACTGCAAGGAATCTTGTTGTAAAAAAGTACACCTCCATAGCATTCACTATCTATCTATATATGGATATGTCCTAGAATTTCATCAACATCTGTAAATTAGAGACATACAAAAAGATGGTGGACATCAATCTAATATCTTAACCTTTAAAGGACAAGCTGTTCACTGTGGAAATCATCTTTTTTGATACAATGTGAACCATTTGCTTAAAAAAACTCAAGAGTTCATTGGAGGTCAAACTACTGTCAAGACTACAATGCAAGACCCTCCCCTTTTCACACAAAATTCCAAGGATGAACATGGTGACTGAACAAACATCTTTTTGGTACAATGTGAATCATTTTCTTAAAAAAACTCAAGAACACTCATTGAAGGTCAAACTACTAAGGTAAGGCAGCTCATTGTGGTCAAATGACCCATGAGGGACACATGATGACCCCATTGTGGTTTTTCTGACCACAATCAACATCTCACCTAACTTCACTGGAGTAATTAGTGACCCTATTAGGAACATGCAATAATTTCAGTGTAAGTCTTTGTAGGAAGTGACTTTTTATGGCCATCCATATATAAAAAAAAATTGTCTCCTTTAGAAGAGGTAGGTGAGCATTATGGATACACTTGCAGTTGATTTTGGGGTAGTATGTCGACTTCTTTGGGCTGAACACTTGAGAAATTCATAGCTAATTCATACTCTGTTTGAAAATTATGATTTCAATTGCCTTCACAAATTCTCATACTTGTCTTCACATGGTAAAAAAACTGAAAATCTTTGGTGATGGGATGATGGCAGACTCCTAATTCTGACCACAATGGGCTGCTTTACCTTACACAAGACCCTCCCCTTTTCACACAAAATTTCAAAGATGAATAAATGTCTGTGGCGTTTTTTTCAAGGGTTAAACAAACCACAATAAGATCTCCATGGAGAAATATCCTATGCCCATACAACGGTACAACAATGACATGTACTGTACACTTCATACATATACCTACTCCAACTGACTCTTCATTCAGTTGTTTAAACGACTGCAGTTCTGTTCTTCTTCTTCTTCAACATCGACAGAGCCCACACTAACTTATTAATAAGTCAAGCTTGTGCTTTGTATTGGTCAGTCTTGCGTGGTCTTCACTTAACTTATATCAAGTAGGTGATGTTGAATTCCAACTGTACTCCATCCACTTTACAACTACTCCCAATAGAAATCACAAATCACAGGAATCCCATCCTCCCAACTGGATTGGAGCAAAAAGCTTTAATTTTCTGAAAACATGCATTGACTCGGAATTTTAAGCTACATTCTAAGGTAGGAGGCTCTTAAAGCGAGCATCTAAGGGCTGGTCCGCCTTTTTCTTGTGGTTTCTTGGATGGGATTATTTTTTGCTCATTTTCTAGACAAAGAGAATAGATTTTGATTGTAACCCAAGTTGTTTCGTGTTTTTCGAAGCATTTTTGAATTACTTGTGAATTTTCAAACAAGATGTGTCATAGGTCCCTATTTATGACCCTAGGTCTTCCATAAACCGTTCACTTGCAACTTCTGGACAGAAATGGAGTAAGCAAGACAACAATTGGCTCTGGCAATAAATAATATTTTTTTTTATTGATCCATTCAATGACTATAGAAGGTCCATTTAAAGACCACCTCATGTTCATTCTAAACGTGTCTATATGGCAGTTCTAAATGACCCTCCAGAATTCGAGCCTCCTACCTTATCTACAGTTGTGGCAATTGGATTGAGTGCTGCATTTGGATTCAAGACTTTGAACATGACTGGCTTGACTAAGATATAAGATATATGTGTCATCGGTTTTTCAAATTCAACACAAAGCATTCTTGACTTGAGTTAGAGTGCGGGTCCTGCAGACGACTCTTTGCCTGCCTCATTGTCCACATTCTTCACTGTAGGTGGCTCAAGCTCAATGATGGTATTCTTGAAGGAAGGAAGGAAGGAAGGATTCTATTTGAATCACTCACACCACTGTAGCACAAGGCCGAGCACAAGTATGATCATAACATTCAGTAGCAAAGTCAGTTGGGCTGCTTTTCCTCCAACGGAATGATGTGGAATATTTCAAATCCATAAGAGGGTAGGTGACATTCAACAGGAGACTTGTTAGTTGTACTTGAATAGCAACAACTTCAATACTATTGTGGTGTTGTAAATAGAATTTACTGTAGTACCAAAATATGTTTCAACATTTTAAAAACATGAAACCTTAAAAAATTCAACATTCAATTCATTAAGAGCAATGAATTCAACAGGTACCTCTTGTTGCTTGAGAAGCCACTAGTGTGCCTTGTGCCGTTGCTACAGTCAAAATAATAGTAAAAATAAATTTCTAATTTTTTAATTCATTAAATAAATTTAACTCAAGAATTTTCCCACTATAGTGTAAGAAATTGTGTTCTTGGTACAAATACGGAAAGCCTTATGCACAAAGGAGTGCAAGGGCTTTGTTTTGTGGCATTTGGACAACGCTAAAGATATAGTAAGTTTTGGCAGTGTGAAAGTTATGTTTTTTCTAAAATAAAAGATAATTTCATCCTATTTTTTAATTTTCAAAAATCCATAAGATTTACACCATAGGATTAAACGTCACAAACTTGGCACAAATAGAAAGTTCTATGTATGAAGGAGTGCAAACTGCAAAAGCTTTGTTTTATGGCGTTTGGATTTGTGATGTAAAAGTTATGTTTTTCCCAAAATAAAAGATAATTTAATTCAATTTTTTGATTCATAAAAACTTTGAAATTCAATAAGTTTCACACTGTAGGTCTAAACACTACCAAAAAAAAGGGGTATAAATGACTTGTCCACAATGATTGTAAGTACAACAATGACTACTATAGTCATTGTAGACAAGTTGTTTATACCCTTGTTTTCTTATAGTGAAATGTCACGAAACAAAGTCCATGCATCCCTCCTTGCCAAGAGCTTTCCAATGGTACCAAGAGCTTTCCTACGGTAATAAGAGCGCCACCGGATGCCTCATAGTTTGTTAGATCTCAACGTATCAAACAAACAAAACAAAACAAAACGAACAACTTAATTTAAAGTATAGATTTAATTTTGTATTTAGAATTGAGAAAACAAGCTCTTTATATATACATATGGGGGTGGTAGGAGGTAAAACATCCCATGTGAGATATGGAAGTTCTAATTAGTAGGAGCTCAATAGTTCATAGTTAAGTTAAAACAAGAATTGCGTTTGACGTAGAATTTCATACTTCATTTAGGCATAGTAAAATAATTTTTTTCAAAAAACTTTGAACCAAAAAAAATGGAAAAATGAATTTAAATTTCATATCTAAAAAGCTATTTAAGATATTGAACTTCCAATAAAAAGTTACAGACAAATTTTAGAGAGGGATGGGAAGGGACATTTTTTTTGACATTTTCAAGCATTCTCCTTGAATTTTGTCTATAACTTTTGATTGGAGGTTCAAAATTACAAACACATTTTAAAGATGAAATCTAACTTTATTTGTCAAGATTTTTTTTTGTTCAAATTTTTTTGAAAACTTTATTCTACTATGCCTTTGAACATAAATAATTCCTATACTTTGACAATGAATGGTCAACCTTTCATCTTCAAATTATCTGATACCCTTTAAGGAATCATAATTGAGAATGGATTTGATTATAAAAATGACCTTTCTATTTTCATATTTATAAATATCAATGAAGAAATCTCTTCTTACTACCATCAAAAAATTTCTTGATTGTAGATGGTCAAATCAAGCATTGGTATTTGACTCAGTGGATTTTCAGCAAACCATCTTTATTCCTAAAGTTTGGACCAATAGTGATGTTACTATTGCAGTGTTGTACCAAAAACCAAAGAAAAAAAATCTAAGAAAGGAAAATCCTAGCTAATCAAATTTTGGCCGGCATAGATTGCGATTGCTGGATTATTATTGTTTTTTGAAATATTTTTGAAAAAAAGTTAGAGCAAGTAGTGTCATTGTTGTTCTAGTTTCATAGCCCTCTTTAGGTTCCACTTTTCTTGTAATGAAATGTCTTGCTGCTATCCTAGTACTAGAGATACTTTAATTCTCCATGATGTGGATGATTTTGTAGATGAAGACTCTGAAGGCTACCAAATGTTATAATTCCTAAAGTCCCACTGTAGAAGTGATATCCGCAAAGGTTATTGACCAACCATTCAAATTTTAAACAATGAATGATTACAAATCATTCTCCATATACATCTTTTTCATCCGTCTAAATGTTTGTAGAGTTGGACATTAGTTCTCTTACTTTTGTTGTTGTTCAAATTTTCAAAGCTCTTCTTTGAACAAAAATTTATAGTTCAAAGAGCACAAGTATGTTACATTTCAAAAACAAACTTTTCTAGTTCAAATTTAAAACGAAAACAAATTAATTATACTATCATTAGCTTTACTATGAACATTGAATGTTACACTAATGGTGCTTGAAGAGCAAACTAATCACTGGGAACGTACCATACAACAAGTGAACAAATGTTACCAATTCAATATACAAACATTGCAAAAGCAATGCCCCAGATTATACCGAATCAATATTCAATAGCAACAAGTGAGCAACATTAACATAGCATTCAGTAGCACGTGTTGATGTTGCCTTGGTTCTACAGTGATGATGTGTCTCTACATCTTCCACCTGTCTATTTTTCATCAATAGCTACTGATGAAACACTGTTGGGATGTGGAATAGACCACACCATCATTGTAGAGCTACTAAATGTTATAAGTATAGACAACGTTCCACGATCATAAGGTAGTTTGCTCTAAAAGCGATCGTGATACAGAGGTACATTATGCTTTCTTCAAGATACTAGCAGTGTACATTTCAAGTGCTGGTCGCTTTCAAGGACCACTGCGCTTCAACTTCAAATTCGTCTTGATACCCTCGTAGTGTCAAAAGCAACATGTGAAGTGAAGACTGTACGTCCAGCAAATCCTAGACATGGTTTGCATGACTGACGACCGTGGTGATAGCCTACTATTGCAGGGCTAAAAAGGCTTCATCGTACAACCCCTATCTTGAAGCAGCAAAGCAGTCGTACAGTACTGTACAACACACGTAAGTAATTTGTGCCATTGGAAAGTAAGAATGAAAGCGCTGAAGATGGGACTCAGGCATAACATTCATTAGTCTTCAGGGAGGCTGCCTTTCCCTTCTTGAGGCTCATCCACAAAAACGCCTGCATGTGGTGTCATTGTTAGCTGACAGGTATTCTTTAGCTAAATATGATGTGGAAAATTCCACACCATTTTGTCAGGGAGAAGGCAGTCTTGTAGTCTGCTCTTGAATGTTAGAGCCTGTTGCCATTGGAAGCAGGAATTGGAGGCCCGTCCAGCTTGACCACGGGCAGAGCGTGCAAAAAAATCTGAAATCTCCCCCTCACGTACAGTTCACAAAGCAAGGTCCGGCGGAGGCTCCGGAAGGTCCAGTCCTGTTTTCTAATTTTACAGATCTGGAGGCTGGAGGTCCAGGCCTGGACCCCTCCAGCTCCTCAATGGCAACTGGCTCTTATGGGTTCAGGTCGAGGCTCCAGAACGATCCTGTTATCCAGCGTGGCCTAAGCACAGATTTTTTGTATTGACGTTTGCAATTGGTAAGTTATAACTTAGTTCTGTCAACTTTTGCAGCCACCAACATTGAATGAACTCCCTCCTTTCCATGCCGAAAGAAACTTCCGCCTGCACACAAAACTCTCGCCTCATCATACTCACAGGGAACCTGGACCGATTCACTGGGCAGTGAGTGGTACAAAAAGAGGGGTGAATGTGGAGTGAATTTTTTCTTAATAAGGAAAGTCAAGGTCAACACTTGCCACTTGCCTTATTTGGACAAAATTCACTCCACATTCACCCCTCTTTTTGTACCACTCACTGCCCAGTGAATCGGTCCAGGTTCCCTGTGACTTGTCATCCATGTGTCTGCTCTACAAATTAAAAGACACGGATGCAAACAAAAAGTGTTAGTATTTGATCAGTATTGAACACTCAACTGAAACTAATCGTACGAATCGTACTAATCGTACGAGTTTATCAATTAAATAATCACTCACAGTTTCAATATAAACTTATAAACTTGTAATCCTCCTTCACAAGCCAATATAAGACTGGAAAAATTCCTGCACTCAAAAGTCAAAATTATCGCTCCATCGTAGTTGATCACCATTTCGCGACTCCACAAATAAACATGAAACATATGACCCAAAATTGTTATTATCAGTGTGGAACAATCAGACAGATCTATCAAAATTCTTATCCCGAGGTCTGTCTTATTAAAACAAATGAAAAAACGAACATGTGAAGAAGTATGCTTTGACCCGTGGACTTATAGTTTTTAGAAGTTTAGAACTAATCCCTTCTTTGCAAGCCAAAAGAAACTTTCGTGCGTGAACACAAAACGTTCACTTCGTCTTACTTTACGATTTGCAGCTCCAATCAATTATAAGCACTTTCGTAATTACATTACCAAGAGCTACGAATGTATATCAGTGAGTAGGGAACATACTAATTGTACAAATATATCAAGTAGTCAAAATTCTTACTTGCTAAGTTTCACCTAATAGAAATGAAAAAGCTAACAAGAAAATATTGTAAAGAAACTTGGAACCCCAATTTCTATATGCTGAATTGAACAATGAAAAACCTGACGTCCTGCATTATACGGACTGAGTGAGCCCCTGAAATGTCTGCAAAGGGTGATTATTTTATATATCCACGTACACCCTCACTAATTCATGAGACAGTCCTCTTGTTCAACGTAATTTGGTACGTGCGGTACGAACTGTCTGAACTTTCAAATAGTGTACAACGACCCATGCAAGTTACATCCGATGCAGCTCACAAGTCTAGTCACGTTGTTGCAAAAAACATCAATTTCGTCAACCGCATCCCCGGGAACCTGTGACTTCGATCCATGTGTCCTCCCCTGGCTTGTCCTCCCAAGTTCCCAACCCAGGTATATCGGACCGTACCCAATCACGTACTATTCCGCCAATAAGAAAACCACAACTAAGGTGGCTAGGGTGTTCACAACACGCTCTTCTAAGCACCGATCCCAAATATCAGCAGCTTCCACAAAACCTCTTTTACCGGTAAGTTAGTCCATCTTTAATTTTGGTCACTGATTTTGGTTCCACACCTTCAAAACATCTTTTCCCTTGAAAGACAAGAACAAGTCTCATCTAACCCGATGCGATTCATTTGGGGGTGCCCTCGTTGAATTAGTAATGAATTCTTGAATTATTTTGAACTTCTGGTAAGTACGTGACTCTTACTAAAGCGTCCTTCAATGTAGTAATTCGAATTTTCAGAGGCCGATCGAGGTGACACACCTCAAAAGAAACATTTTCCAGTTCATTTTCCTCGAAAGCCAAGAAGAAGTCACGTCTAACCCACTTCGATTCATACTCTTCGTGAAATTAGTCATGAAGTTCTTACATTTGACTGTTCTCTAAAATCGTTCCCACCCTAAACTGGTCCGGGTGCCTACTAGCTCTACATTGCAAGCTCCACTATACTGTATAAGACGCTTAGAAGTTTCTTCTAGATCGAGCAGGACCCGTGTTAAAACACCCCACCAATCCCCACCCCACACACGTCCACCGCTTCCACAAATAACCTCCCAAAGTTCCCAAGCCAATCCATGTTCCCGAGCAGTACAAAGCCGGCCCCGTCCAAGCTGATCGACATACCGATCGATACTTGCTGTGGCAGATTCCGCCACTGTGGCAACAGAAAACCCGCATTCTCCCCACAGACAGGGACCACAGACACAGATTGATCTTGACTACGCTCGATCTGGAAGGATTGAATTTCACTGGTGTCCGGATCCCCAGCGCCAGGGTCCCCCTGTTAGCTAGCTGGGAATCTGGATACTGTTGTTAAGACCCTGTGGAAATGCTAGCCAAGTAGACAGCCGAATTCGCAAGTTAGCTAGTCGCTAGCAGATATATCACCGAAGCCGGAGCTTCTATAGGTAGATCGTCTCCGAGATCGATCGCCGTGGTCTAGTCCCGTACGTTATGCACGTCTAAGTCTGTGTCGAACATATGTGAACCGGCCTTTACTATATTGTTGGTTCAGAAATCACTGGGAGGTGCAGAAATCACTGGGATCAAGCACGGTTCCCGGATTTGGCAGTTTCGGTGTAGGCTGTTGCTAAGAGGCTAGAAGGAGTTTGTGCCGTTAAGTTTTCCTGTTGGCCGGTTTCCCTTGATCCCCTCCTTTCCTAGTGCAAAATAATCTCGGAAGCAGCTGCTGAAAAGGGGAGTTAGGATAATATATATACCTGCCTCCGAATCTTACTTCTCCGGGATAAAGATATATTATTGTTCTCCGTAATCGAGGTATCGTAGTTCGAGTGCGTGGGCAGGTACGTGGTTGCATGATGCTCGTGGCGGTGCAGCATAGCTCGAAGCTCGAAGAATCGATCGGGGGAGTTCCGATAAATTTTAGTTCTTGGGAGCTGCTTAATTTTGTAGTTTTCTAGAGAGAGATGCAGCAAGCGCTGGCTGCAAGTTTGGTTTGGAATAATTGAGTCTACTCGGCGACGTCAACTTTAGTTTCGGGAAGAATCATCTAACGTTTTTGGGGCTGTTTGGCTGGGGAATTGATCTCGCATTCTGGCGAGTTCATGATGGGCCGAGCGGACTGAAGAAATGAATTTCAACTAGAATTGGGATCTGTGGCTTCTGCGGGGGGCATGAAAAAGTGCAGGAACGAGCTGGACCGAGCAACTTCCTAGGCAGCTTCTGACAGTGAGCGTGCCTTGCGCGCGTTAGCAATTGAATAGAATTTTACCGCTAGCTAGCTAGCTAGCGTCCTGTCCAAGACGATCGAACAGGTTAATTTCATTTCCAAGGGAGCTGGAGGAGCTGGATGGACAGTAGGATTATGCACAGCTTTCGCCATCGCCTGCAGGCTGTGATTCCTCCTCGGCGCGGTCACTCGCCCTCTAGACGTCGTCGCTAGTGCGAAGATGTGATGTGATTCTCAACAGCTGAAACCAAACCCCTTCCGGCAGAAAAAAATTCAATCCCTTGCTAGCTGGTACCACCAAAATTTACACTTCTAGCTAGCTACTCAGTCGCCATGGATCTGGAGTCTGGAAACACTCCTCAGGTAATTAATCCCGGAGCCAAGTCTTGCATGAGTCAGTCCACTAGAGAAATCCAAATAGTGCACATATACACCTGGCCAATCAATTGTACGTGTTACCCCATGGAATATAGAAGGTTGAGTACGGAATTACAGGCTCTGTTCTATACTCAAGATGTGAAATTGCCTAGTTGCCACGAGGGAATAAAGTCTATGGAAATTTTGGAACTCTCTTGTCTCGTTTTGGTTGAAGTCGCGTCTTCCAGAGCTAGTTCCAAGTTCTAGTTCAGAAAGCTATGCAAAACTCGAAAATTTGTCAATGGCAGAGTTCAGATTGGCAACTGGAAAAGCTAGTGCCAGTCTCTGAATTGAAAATAAACCTGCCGTTTTACGTAATACGACTAGATTCGCAATTAAGTCTATCTACTGGGGCCGGCCTGCAGGCCGGTGACTGATCATCAATTAATTAATCTCCCAATGAAACCCTGGCCTGTATGCACACCCGGCCCTCGCACACTCTTTCTCAATAGCAATAGAACTATGGAAGGCCCTTTCTGCACACAGCCCCGCACATGGCACCTTAACTAGCTTCAAGAGGCCCCTGCCAAGCCGACAATAATCGATATAATGTGGCACAATATCCCTGCTTTCTGATTTAGTTGCAAAGTGCATATATGCGACAATGGTCACGACTCCTTTGGTGGCAGAAGAATCTGAGGCCTTGCTTATGTTTGTAAGTTAGATCGAGACAGATCTGGTGAGCCTGAGTCTTGCGTTGATGGCGTGCTTGCACTTGTACGTTGCAGAGGTCGACAATACTTGGCAAGCCGGCGTCGTCGTTTCCGTTGGTGTGCATGCTGGCGTACCAAAGCTTCGGCGTGGTGTACGGGGACTTGAGCGTGTCCCCGCTGTACGTCTTCCGCAGCACGTTCGCGGGGGATTTGAAGAACCACGTGACGGAGGAGGAGATTTGGGGCGTGCTGTCGCTCATCTTCTGGACTCTCACGCTCATCCCAGTCGTCAAGTACGCGCTCATCGTCCTCACCGCTGACGACAATGGAGAAGGTACGTGAGTGCTGCCTTAACGTAGTTTCCGTAACTATCTCACGTGCACAAGCTATAATTCGATCATGGGAATTCACGGACTGTTTCTATCAGATTCACAATTTTGCGTTGCCACTTGTACACGTGTAATGGCGAAGATTAATGCAGCTGAGAAAATCAAACCTGAATTCCGACTTGTTCTTGGAGGAGCCACTTGTGTATCTCGCCACGTGCGTAATTGGAAATGGAAGGACGTACCAGATAATCGTATGATATATTATAGTGTTGATTGATTGCGCGTGAAGGATGGTTGATACGGGAATTAGACTGCAGTTAGACGTTACGATTGACAACCTCAAGGTTCGACCGATCACCCTTACAGGATGATGAGAATCCTCTATCGAATTCGCGATTTTTCAGTAAACTGGCAACGACATGATTCGTGAAGCTAGCTGTAAATGAAACCTGAATTCAGACTTGTTCTAGGAAGAGCCCCTTGTGGATCTCATTGTTGCCAAAAGAAAGATTGAGGACTAGGGCATTGAATTGCAGCGGGCACAATTCATTCATTCCTTTGCCAATAATATATGATCCAACCTTTGATCAACCACCCCAAGCTTCGATGACCTTTCAGGATTATGAGAATTTCCATGGCAAAGATTCGCGCAGCTCTCAAATTGAAACCTGAATCCAGACTTGGCAGTTGAAAAGTTATTGCCAACATGTAGACGAGTGAATTGTGCTGCTTGTGCATTGCTGATGACACGAGAAGCACGTGAATTGCATGCAGGAGGCACATTTGCGCTGTACTCGTTGCTGTGCCGTCACGCGAAGCTGAGCGTGATCCTGAACCAGCAGTCGGCCGACACCGAGGTTTCGACGTACAACCTTGTGGAGCCGCCGGACACAGTGCGAGGGGAGCGAGTGCGCAAGCTTCTGGAGAAACACCTGTTTCTGAGGACGGGACTGCTCCTCATCGTGCTGCTGGGGACGTCCATGGTCATCGGCGATGGCGTCCTCACGCCTTCCATTTCAGGTACCCAATACAAGCACTTCGGGATTTCAAAGGGCTGCAGATCGATTGACGAGTTTAGAGCTCCTTGAGTAATTCAATGGTAATTTGTGCAAAGTTCTGTTATGGGCCAACATTGTTTGAGACAAAATTCTGGAGTTCAGAATTGTAGAAATAAAATGACAGTTCTGTGGAGCTGAAATCAGAGGATGTATTCTAAAGTTAAAAGAATGTTTGGGGGAAAAGGGCTTCAAGTTTTTGGTAAAGAAATAGATACTTCAGAGAAGTCATTCTCAAAGGAGCTCATTCATCAGCTTTCAGCGCAGAGAAGGGCTTCTGCGATTGCAACCACTTCAGAATTATAATCAGCATGAACCACTTCAGGAATTTATATGTATAACTTCTGTGGAATACAAGCGAGTACATTGCATACAAATCCTTTGTGGTCGGTCTCGCTCTTCAATTCGGATCCCCTGGTCCTTGAGGGTCAAGAAGTTGCAATCGCCTGTGAGGTCAAGAAGAAAATGCTGAATTGAACACTCCGGGGAAGTGATAAAACCTCCTTGTAGGTCATCAAATTAACCCTAAACCATACTGACGATAAATCTTATGTTTGCTTGTTCCAGTTTTGTCAGCGATTTCGGGTATTACGGTTGCGGCGCCACAATTGCACGAGAGTGAGTAGCACCTTCTCCTCACTCAGTCAATTGCATGAGACAGGGGTAGCAGTATTTAGGGTTTAGGGTTAGTTTGGGGAGTCTGAATCTGCCATGTGTAAGAATCTGAACTTTGGGGTGTCAGAGTGCGAGAGTTGGAGCAGCAACATATGTTCTACATGTGTGTTAGTATTGATGAAAATAATTTAGGGCTCAAAATAGGACGAATTCAGACCTAAAACCCTATGCGCAGCGCTTACATTTATGCGATGCGAATGGTGACTGATGCATGCACGATGTGATGGATTATGACCAGCGTTCTCAAATGTGGCTAAAACTTCTACCCATATTTTTTATAGCTACAAAACGTGGAATTATAAGATTGTGAAATTTGAAAACTCAGCACATTTAGCAGTGCTTTTTGCAACTTGAGGTCCTTAAGAAAATTGTATTTGGGACTCCTGCTATGGCCTGTGGCAGACGTGGTGGTGGTGGTGTCGTGCTTCATTTTGGTGCTCCTCTTTGCCTTGCAACACATCGGCACTCGGCGCATCTCGTTTCTGTTTGCTCCTATTGTGCTGGCCTGGCTCTTCTGCAATGTTACGGTTGGCGTGTACAATCTCATCGCCTTCAACCCTTCCATTGTGCGCGCTGTCTCTCCCTATTACATCTACAGATTCTTCAAAGTCTCAAGAAAAGATGGCTGGATTGCACTCGGTGGGATTCTCCTTTGCATCACAGGTGGGTCTTGCTTGAGGCCCTCTTCTCTCTTGCACCCTAACATTCTTTAGTGCGGCTGTGTGAGCATATGTGAAATTGCATTTATAACCTAAATGGAGAGTCAATTGAGACATCTGGTTAAGCATTTTAAAGTAGAAAGGCCTTCAATGTCTAAAGAATGTTATGCCCCTCCATTTACACCCTAGCCTTTCCCATGACTATGAACTGTGTCATCATACTAACAGATAGAGTGGAATCTCTGATTTCCGCCGCTTACAAATTGTCTTCATCATGTGTGGATTTATGACCAAAGATTAAATGAGCATATCTCTTATTTGGATGTGAATTGAGATGCAGGGTCGGAGGCGATGTATGCTGACTTGGGTCACTTTTCTCGAAGATCGATAAAGGTAACCACCCAAATGGAATTCCTGGCATGTCGTTGGTTGCTATACATCCTTGTTGTTTTGATCGTTTGTGGCGCAAGATGTGGTTTTGACCCTACTTTGGAGCTTAAGAGAATTAGGGTTACACTGATCAATGCAGGTTGCTTTCACATGCGTCGTGTACCCTAGTCTGCTGCTGGGTTATATTGGTCAGGCTGCGTATCTGTCAAAGAACCTCCATCATGTTGATCATGGGTTCTACCACTCCATTCCAAGTAACTATGCTCTACCACTGTCAATCTCCACTTGATTTCTTCCATTGTTGCAAAGCCAATGCTGTTTTCTTTTGATTTGAATATGCCTGAGCTGGAGGTTTCAATGGTTTTGCAGAGCCTGTATTTTGGCCCGTCTTCATCACTGGTGCGTTACGTTTCTCCTAGTTCCTACCTTGCTGTTATATTCTTCATTTTCTGATAATTCGTGGAGTTTGTAAGATAGAGAATGCAGTTGAGGACCCTAATCCCATCTCCTTTAGTGCACTCTATCACCAACAGCATCTCATCGCCTTGCCTTCAATCACTAAGTTGGGGGTATAAGTATGACCTGGTTAAATGTCTATGGACATTGACCTTTCAGTGGGAATCACGGGTTATCGACTATTCAATAGTGATCTACAACCTCCCACTTGGATGTTGCATAAGAAATTCTTACATTGAGTGAGAAAATGTGATCTAAAACAGAATTAGCTGTCGTACGCAATGTGATGTATCCTCATCTCTGTAGTGATCTCACGAAAATCTCACATCTACATATCTTTTCTACCTTATGTTCACATTTTATTTGTTGATATGCATGGCAGCAACATTGGCGTCAGTGGTGGGGAGTCAAGCCGTGATCTCCGCAACCTTCTCCATCATAAAGCAGTGCCAAGCTCTCGGGTGCTTCCCATGGGTGAAAGTGGTGCACACATCCAACACCATGTATGGGCAGATCTACATCCCAGAAATCAACTGGATCTTGCTAATCCTCAGCTTGAGCATCACAGTTGGATTCAAAAACACCATCGAAATCGGCAACGCTTATGGTAAGCTGGACCTAATCACCTGAATCTCAAAACCCTACACCTAAACCCTCAAACCTCAAACCCTAAATCGTTGATGAAGATGACCTTGTAGCTTTAACCTCTACAGGACCACCGAACGCAAATTGGGTCTCGTACCTTTCTAGCAGTTTTAAGTAGGTCACGTGACAGCTTTCTTTTTGTCCAGTGTCAATTATGTTTTCGATGAGCACATGCAATGTTTTTTTAATTCTGGTAATATTTGATTCAGCTGTGCCTGAATTGCTGATTAATCACAACATGATCAATCAAATGGTGATTTTCAAACTATGAGTCCTTGGTCGTTTAAGATTTAACAGGTCTGGGCATTTGGTGAATCCAAACCTCAAATCCTAAATGACGAGGAACTTCCAGGTTTCTCCGAAAAGAAGTGAAGGACCAAGATACCCCAATTAGGCCTCCTGTTTGTTTGTAGCAGTTTTTGAGTAGATCATATTGGGACTTTCTATTGTCTAAGTTTTTTTTTGTATTTTGGTACCAACACATGCAATATCAGTGATCCTGGGGATATAAGTTAGAAGTTGGCCCATCTGAATTTAATTGTTTGTATTACAGTAGTAGTTTTGAGTAAGTCGTACGGGAACTTTCTCTTATAAATTTTTCAGCAGTTTTGAGAAGGCCATACGGAGACTTTCTTTTGTCAAATTTTAAAAAAAATTGGGACCAACACATGCAATGTTGTTCAGCTTACCCAATGTGGCCCTGTCTGAATTCTATTGTTTCTTTGAGTAGTTTTTCACAATATACAACCCTTGTTTTCACTGTCTGATCGTTCAAATTGCTGTGACATTGCAGGGATTGCGGTGATAGTAGTAATGCTGGTGACGACCTTCCTGACAGCCTTTGTCATGGTCATCGTCTGGCAACGCAGCCTCCTCCTCACCACCATCTTCTTCCTCGTCTTCGGCTCCATTGAGAGCTTCTTTTTGTCGTCAGCCCTCTTCAAAGTGCCCCAAGGCGGCTGGGTGCCGCTCGTCCTGGCCGGCCTCACCATGTCCGTCATGTACGCCTGGCACTACGGCACCACCAAGAAGTACCAATTCGACCTGGAGAACAAGGTGTCCATGAAGTGGCTGCTCACCTTAGGTCCCGACTTGGGGATCGTCCGTGTGCCTGGGATCGGCCTGATTTACACGGAGCTCGTCACGGGGGTCCCGGCCATCTTCTCCCACTTTTTGGCGAACTTGCCTGCGTTTCATCAGATTTTGGTGTTCGTTTGCATGAAATCCGAGCCCGTGCCGTTCGTGCCACCGACGGAGCGATTCCTTGTGGGTCGCGTGGGGCCTAAAGGTTTCCGCATTTACAGGTACTGAGGTTCGCTACCCTTACTGTTTTGCTCACTGAAGTAGATCGACGCCAATGGAGTGCTATGCATGAGTGCTTTCCATCATTGGAATGGAGTATTTTGGAGGAATTGTTGAGAGGATTTTAATGCATTTAAAATTTTCTAGCATACCGTACGAATATCTAAGTTATGTATTGTTGAAGGTTGAAGCACTAGGGTCCCAACTATGAATATTGCATCTACAATGTGTTTCATGGAAGCATTGTTGATAGAGATAGAGTCCAATGGTTGCAAGGACTAAAGTGCATTGGAAGGGCTAACATGTGTGGAAGTAGAGCCTCATTATGAGAAATAACATGATGAGCCACTCATGTGTAAAGAATGATATTTTCATGACAAGGCTATTCTTTCATGGTACCAAACACAACCTCAATGATTAGACATACTCAAAGGGTCTATAAAGAAGATATTGGCATATTGTCAAAGGAATCCAGGATTATGAGCCTTATAACCATATCCAATGCTTGGTGCCACCTATATATATTCAGAATTGGGCCCCATTGAGGTTGCTTGAAAAGTTCATTAGATGTAGATAACAATGGTCAATCAATAGGAGATAGGATTTGGTCCCTATCAATTGTAGTACCATTGCACTGGATGGATGTGTAGATGTGTGCTCTAGCTTGCACTAGCTGAATTGTTGTGCAAATGAGTGCTCTACCTTAATTACACATGATTGTGGTTGTGCAGATGTGTGATACGGTATGGGTACAAGGACAAAACAGGAAATGATGATAGTGATTTTGAAAATCAACTCATTTGCAACTTGGCAGAGTTCATCCAAACCGAGGCTTTAGCACCATGGATCCCCTCTAGCAGTGAAATGTCGCTAGATGGTCGCATGACCATCATGGGCGCACTACAATTGTCGGGCAATGTCACTTCCAACACGTCTATCTCTTTGAGCTCTCTTTCGGAGCCGCCTAGTGAAAGAGACGGTCGCATGACTGTCACGGGCACACTACAATTGGCGGGTAGTGTCGCTTCCAACACATCTATCTCCTTGAGCTCTCTTTCGGAGCCGCCTAGTGAAAGAGCCACAACTACTGACAATCCAACATTCAACGAAGATAGCTTTGAGGTATGCACACTTCCTACCACTAGCTGTAGCAGTTAAGTAACCGATGATTGGAATTTAGATGAAGGAATAATGTGTATTTCTTAGCAAGTAGAAGAGAAAGCATGTTGAATTGAAAGTAGAGAATTTTGGTTCCACATTGAAGAGATATCCACTTTACAAGGTTTATTTGAGGAGATCACAAGTAATGGACAAGTGGATCACCCATTAATTCAAGCTCAATACGTGTTCGAAAGAATAGAATGAGCACACAAAATGGGGGTTCACAAAATGACAAGATGAGATTTTCGCATACTTAACCGACGAAACTTAAGGGCAGGATGTCATCAGTTTGCATACCTAGTGATTCACAAACATGTCATAGCTGGATCAACGTTTTCAATATCACTGAGGCAGTTTGAATTTTTCTTTGGCTTCATAAAGGTCACTTCTAGGTTTGGATGAACTCTGCCAGGTTTGCCTTCTTGTGAATTAGTTAGTTGCAGCTTCTCTCAGCATGTACCCAATAGCATGCACCCAATAGCAAACCCTAATAAATCTAGATAATAAAAAGATTTTGCGTGCAAAATGTTCAACACTAGGTCATTGAAATTACGGCACTTATGAAAAATTCATTAATTGAATTTGGAACTCTTACAACTTTTGCATACAAATAGTGAAACATCATTCTTGAACTTCACCCAAATTTATTTGCAATTATTCTATGTGTGAAATGAAAATCAGACTGTGACTATTACTGGAATTTACTTGAAAATAGTTCACAACTACCATAGTTGTTTGACTCCTGCCATTGTTGCATATTTTGTAGTCCTCAGGGTCAGTCACAATGCGCAAGAAGCAAGTGCAATTTGATGTCCCCTGCGTCCAAAGTGACGACAACTTGGAGGCAGACTTTGAAATGCACAATGAGTTGGCTGAGCTTCTTCATGCCAAAGAAGCCGGTGTATCGTATGTCATGGGCCACGCACACATGAGGGCCACCAAGTCGTCCTCGTGGTTGAAGAAGGTGGCCATCAATTTTGTCTACAGGTTTCTGTGCAACAACTGCCGCGAGCCGTCCATGGCGCTCCACATCCCTCACATGAGCCTCATTGAAGTGGGCATGGCGTACTACGTGTGATGAGAGGCTATGTAAGAAAATTCTACACCTGCAATTGTCATGGAGTGTTCAGCGTAGGGTTTCCTATCAAAGCTACTGTGGGTCATGATTTTGTTAATTGAGTAGAAAGAGCTGCTAATGTACACCAGTAGCTTAGGGAGCAACTTCTTACATACATTGTCATTTATGGCTCTAGATCAAAGGCCAGGAAGAGGCTTTGCAATTAATGCCGGAGGCTAAATCTACACAAAAAGTGAGTAAGTTTGAGTAGGGTCTTACTGGAAATGCAAGCAAGTGTGACAATGTCAAAGCAACTCTTGTAGCGTAGTTGCTTGCAAAGTTTGCAGTTAAATGTATATATTTGAGCCCATTATACTTCCAAATTACTCTCTTACTAATGACTCAATCTGCAATTATACTCCCAAATACTCTCTTGCTAATGGCACATTCTTTGTATACCTTGAGAATCTATCATGTTGTGTACTTCTACATGATTGTCAAGTTGCAAATACTCATGTGGGAACACATGAGAAAGCTCATTTGCCGTGTTCACTAAACAGGTTTGAATGTATTTCAATGTTATTGAAGCATTGTTTAGTTGTTTTCAACATGAGGCCCATGCCACAAAGAATAATAGCATCTTAGTCTTCTCTACTACACTGTTTTGTTTTAATAGTGTGTATGACACTAATTTACCAAAGTCACACTATTTTGAATTAATGCAAGTAGAAAAATCATTGTATTATACCAATTTTCAAGAAAATGAAATTTTATGATGACACTATTTAATGATGCTAATTAACCCACCCACCTCACCA
Source organism: Neckera pumila (assembly GCA_963969595.1). Classification (NCBI taxonomy): domain Eukaryota; kingdom Viridiplantae; phylum Streptophyta; class Bryopsida; order Hypnales; family Neckeraceae; genus Neckera; species Neckera pumila. The sequence goes on from OZ018415.1 coordinate 13,584,030, forward strand.
CCACTAATAGGATAAATTAGTGTATCTTGACACCTTGACCTTAGCTATTAGCTTTCTTTTTAGTTTTAGAAAATTAGGCCAATGGGGATGTGAAGAAAACTTTGTCCTTCTACAATGTCTCCTAAGTACTTGACATGTGCCAAGCATTGGTTATAATTTAATGAAAGTGTCCTTTTGGGGGGCTCATAAATATTAAACATTGGAAAAGAATTCTATAAGTGAAGTTCTATAAGAAGTGATGTAATATCATCTTATGAGAAAATTTCTTAATGAATTTTTCATTCACTGCCTTTAGTAGCACTTCATTACTTCTTGTGTTGTTTTTGTTACTACATTTTGTGTTGAAAAGTTTTGAAAGAACATTTTATTGCCTACTTTCTAATTCATATCATTTCTAAGAATTAAAATTCTTAAAAGTTTCCAAGCACTCCTAGATACTTTACTATATCTTATAATTTATATGTATGTGCATTGAAACTTTTTATTTGGGGGACTATTTAGCTATTATTTTACAAAAAATAAAGGTCTAAGTATATTATAGATACCATCTATGATTATAGGTGTTTGAACTATAGGTACCTATATTATAGGCTCTTTCCATGTTACAATGTATCTAGTTTAATATACATATATATTATAAACACCTTCAAATGGTTGTAGGTACATACCTACAATAAAGTTCAAGGCTTCTATAGGCTCATGTTTCTCCATTCATACACTAGCATTGTTAGCCACAAATCTGAGTTGGAGCAAACAAATACATAACAATTCAAAATGAAATACTATTTATTAATTTGACTATTCCTTGGATAGATTTAATAATTTCACTATGTATAGAGAGTGGCAAAGGGCAAAAAGAAAAGATTCTATTTTGTAATAATCAAGGAGACTTGGTCATAGGTTCACAAATGAAAAGTAATAGAATAACTGCTAAATTTTTCTAAATTCTCTAAAATTTGCTCACGGGTTGTTGCAAGAATGACCTTCCGTTTTTGTTCCACTTTGGCCGTTTTCAGCCATTTTTTTGGGAGTACTATAAAAATAGAATTTTTTTTTTTAAAAATATGAAAAATATGAGAAATGTATATATGTATAAAAAGAAGGTATACTATTAAGGAAAAGCAAAAGAAATTCCTTAACCCCTAAAGTTTCATGACTATGTAATCACCAAAAAAGCTCTAAAACTGCCATTTCTAATACAACTACCAAATTTTTGGAAAAAAACAATTTTTCACACATGTAACAGTAGGATCTTGTAGTATGATATTCTGAAAACATGTGGTAAAAATTTCAGAAAATTCCACCGTGTGGATCATAAGATATAAGCATTCAAAGTCTTGATAACCATTTTTTCAATCCTGCAAAAAATCGGCAGCTGCACTTTGCAAGCTCACTTTTCAATGAAAAAATGCCAATAAAGGTGGTGCTTCTTTGAATTCAGTTTCCTAAACAAGTTGTCTACATACTTGAAAAATTTTCACATCATTTGGAATTGTACAACATATAGGAAAAAAATAGTAAGTAAAAAGAAGTAGAAAATGATTCAAAATACTAAATTGTTAAAAATTTAATTATGGAATTTAAAAATGCCAATCCCAACGGTTCTAATGTTGTAATAATCAATCTACATCCTAGGATTTTTATTTTTTTCCAAAAATATTGAGAATTGAGTTAAATAAACGACTTTAAAGTTTTTTTTAGAGTAGACAATCCATAACTGCCCGCAAACCAAAAACCCTCATAACTTTTGACTCATTCATTGAAATGGAATGACTCAAAGCTTTTTTAAGTATATATAAATGTAGAGAACCATTTTCAAAAAAAAAATTCTACAAAAAATGATTTTTTTTTATCTGCCCAAATTGCCCAATTACAAAAAAAAGTAACATATTAGATCACAACTTTTGACTTGTATTTTGAAATGTCATGTAACTTGGTACACACAAAGATACCCCTTGTCACCACCTTCTATTAAAATTTCAGCTTCAAATATGGATATCTCTAGTCACACGTACTTGCCCAAAATTTCTATACAGCCAAAAAATGCATGTTGGTCCTTTAGGGGTTAAATAGGAGAACTAGAAAAGTGTAGAATCACCAGAAAATACATACTTTCACATTTTAATTTGTAAAAAATAGGAAAAATAATTTTAAAAGAAATTGAAAAATATCATTTGGGAAGACTTCATGTTAAAGAGATTTCACCAAAAAAATGATCCTGAAACCATCTTCAATGTTCAGAATTGCATGCGCAAAGGAGCCTCTTTGCATGGATGTAGAGGATATAAAATAAATTATTTTTTAATGCCCCTTGGTATAAACATGAGTTCCTACTATAGGAATAGACTATAGAAATTTCAGCTCCAAATCATTAAATTTGGAGACTCCTTATGTAGTAAAAAACCCTAAAACTCAAAACGTGACATATTAGTTTAAATGATTTTTAAATATAAAATGATTTTTGAATTTTTTTGAAAAATATGAGATATAATGAAACTCAAAAGAAGAATCTCCAATAAAAATTTCAAGTTCATGCAAGTCACGCTTCAAAAGTTATTGCAAAAAGAAGCTTCGACATTCCTTTTGTGACAATGTTTTAGTACTTTGCGGTACCGGTCTTTCTTGCAATCACCGTCACACCCTTAGCACTTTTGAAGAAAATGCTAAAAGAATATCAAAAGATAGTCATCTAAAGCCTTCAAAACTAACTTGTTTCTCAAGCTTCCAACCATGTGCTTTTTCCAAAAATGTTTTGAAATGTTTTTAAAGAAGTTTTAATAGAATAATGAAAAGGTGGTTGAAAACCATTTGACATCCAAAAGGATAACAAGTCAATATATTGTAGAATTTGCCCCACATAGGATGGGGAACCAAGCTTGAAGCCTAGTGTAAAAATTGACTCATCAAATCATTCCCTCCAACCTTCTATATAGTAGCTACTAGTCCTATTCCAAGGATTAATTTGTTGTGGTTCTTTATATTGCATGAACTTCCATGTGAGCCGGTTCTATCCTAAAGTCAACAATTTAAAGATAGCATCACTATCCCTCAAACAAACTTTAGCAAGGTTGAAATTTGCAATTGTAATGGGAATTATAAACCCTCCTCTGCATATGCCTAACCCATAACTAAGTCATATGAGTTGCAAAGACCATAATCTGATCCTCCTATATAATTTTGCATCTTATTGTCGATGTTTAACAAGAAAATAAGGAGATTCAATCAATATGGTACACAACATTCAAGGAAGTTTAGTTAACTATGCTTGCTAATATCCTACCAACCTAGGGCATACATTTGAAGAGGACAATGAAATCCTACAATAAGAAGTTTGTTGAACCATATTCATCCTCATAGCCTATATAAATGCATTAAACTTAGCAAAATTATGTAGATTGAAAGAAAAGGTTTGTTAAATACTCCGTATAAGATATCAAATAAAATTGAAATTAAGCCCTATGAGTCCCTAATAGGAAGGGAAATGTAGATGTAGAGCTTTCTGGACAAAATATGAATTATAGCCAAAGTAGAATTTAGACATAAGAACTTCATTTTGTGAGTTTAAACTTTCCTCCCATCCTTATAAGAAAAGCTTTAGAACCTTTGTATAGAAACCATGAAGTACTAAGTGACCATGCTAGTCACACATTGCTAAAGAATAGTCAAAAATTGCTTTTTCAACTTGCATGATTGTACTTCATCCATTTCTTGTAGCTCCCACAGAAAGCTCTTGAAAATATTCATAATCCACCCTATGCTCTTTGGGGATGATGATGTTTCATATATAAATTTATACAATACAACATTCAACACAAACTTTTAAAGCATTTGCTAAAGAATGTAGGAAGGTTGTCTTCAACAATCACCAACTTTGGAGTCTAAAATATTGTGGGAGATCACTATTTATTCAACATTTCGGACGTTCTCATGAATTTCTTGGATTTAGAGTGAGCACTTTCAGAAGAACATGCACTGACACCGTTCAAAGACAAGAATCTCAAGTGAGTAAACACAAGATTCTATACGACCCACAGAGGCGGAGCTAAGGATATCAGTAAATGCAAAGCGTAAGATCACTTACTTCACGATTCTCATATAGTAGAAAAGCAAAAAATCCTCTATTTGAACCGGCTACAAGTGATCACAAAGCACAAGAGAAAAGTTGAAGCTACAAAATACAAAACAGAGCTTGAGAATCCCCACAATGCTACATTGTAGCCACAGGCAATCTCCATTCTACTAATTCATAGCACACAAACGGCACCATTCCACATGGAAGCACATTGTTATGTAGCAAATGGTTAGGTCACGATCAGAAACAGTTTGTTAGGTAAAGTTCGATATAACATGAAATTCCTGCCCCCTCAAAGCTTAAAACATATTGAGATTCAAGGTTTTAAGGGCAGACACGTCATCCCCAAGCATTCAGTTGGATGAGCATGCACAAATCATAACATGAGTACTTTTCTCATTCTTTGTACCTCTTTTCTCACGGCAATACCTATACCTCTTCAACCTGACGATTCTCAACACTTCGGGTGGTAATTCAGCCCAACCAACCAAATGCAATGACCACCCCTTGCTGTGGCAAAGAATGCGAAGGATACCATACACGAAAGGAGCATATTCGAAAACTGCATGTTCAAGAACTCTTATTTGCTCTCCTGGGACCGATCGAATCAAGAATAAATTCAACGCGTATCCTCTTCAATGAACAGTATGTAACTCGCAGCATTAAGCAACGATTCAAACTCAGCGGGATCCATCACCATCCCAAAAAAAACTTGAAGCATTCAATCGAATGAGCGAAGTGCAAAAGTCATAACATGACTTTCTCACTCTTTGCACCTCTATTTCCTCACGACATTACATACACCTCCTAACCCCGATGCATCTGCTTCGGTTCCTAATTCTCTGACCTAATTCTCTGACCTCTTGCCGCCATAAAAAAATGCCAAGGATACCATTTCATACCATACCGAACTGAACCCGAATGTATGTGAACTCTCCCAAGACCCGATCTCCCAAGACCCGATCGAATCAAGAATCAGTGCGCACCCTCCTCCTCGATGAATTGTTTGTAACTGGCCGCATTAAGCAACGACTCGACTTGCGCCGGATCCTCGACCTTGAGCTTCAGCATCCATCCTTCCTCAAACGGGTTCTGGTTCACCAACCCCGGCGACTCCGTCAACTCGCTATTCACCTCCACGACCTCCCCCGACACCGGCGCATACACATCGCTCACGGCCTTCACGCTCTCCACACTCCCGAACGCATCCCCAGCTTGGATCGACTTCCCGACCTCCGGCAGATCGACATAGACCACGTCTCCGAGAGCCTCCTGCGCATGGTGCGTGATGCCGACCACGACGGTGTCTTTCCCCTCCAGCTTCGCCCACTCGTGCGACTTCGCGTACCGGAGGTCGTCCAGCACTGTTGTGGCGGTGGAGAAGCGATTGAAAAAAGGAGAGAGCGTCTGACGGAATGACGAGGCAGATCGCATGACCAGAGGACGGAAATGGTGCGCCATCGCTGCGTCTGAGAGTGGCGCTCTACTGTTCTCCGATCGGAGAGAGCTGTGAAAGAAAAGACAAGCTGTGAAGGCTGATTCTGAAAAGGATCTTGACGACGACGAGAGTGGTGCTCTCCGATCGGAGAGAGCTATGAAAGAAGAGACAAGCTGTGAAGGCTGATTCTGAAAAGGATCTTGACGACGACGACGAAGACGACGGCGCAGGGGCAAAAGAGGAAGGAACAGGCCCCGCCGAGATTCGAACTCGGGTTTTTGGATTCAAAGTCCAAAGTCTTAACCACTGGACTACGGGGCCTGTGGGGGGAGAATTTTCAACGAGGTTTGACCCATAGTCAAATTCTGGTGGTGATTTAGGTCCTTATTTTAGAAAGTTCATAACCCTAATTTTAGTATTTCTTTTTCTCTGTGATATAAGCTGAAGTTGTAGGGCAGGCCGTGTGGTGTAGAGAAAAATGTATATCTCCACAAAATAGTGAAATTAGGTTGACCAATACAATAGTTTCTTGACATTCAACACAATATCAATATTTCATGTTACTATACAAGACAGTTCAGATTCTTAATTAAGTATTCTTCTAACTAGGACTTCGTGAACCTCTATGTGTACAAATGAAAAAATTTGTAGAAATATTTGACTTTTTTTTTTTTTCTTTTTTTTCTTCTTCTTTGAAAACATATGCCTTCGAGGGCCGACTTGACACAGCCATGATTTAACCATGGACTTAATCCCCGTCAGGACAAGTGGAAGGACAAACAACAACTCCTTGTGTGCCAACAATATTTGTTAACTTTGATGGCTTTTAACCCCTAAAGTCCCATTGTCCCTTCGGGGGACAAAATGGATTTCGGGCAGGTTCCTATAAGCTCAATTTTTGGTGAACTTTCTGAAATTTTTCCGTAAGATACAAAAAGTTATTAGCTTTCTGGGAATATAAGCTTTATTTTAGTCGGTGCCCGGGAGCAAAAGTTTTGCCCACAATAATCTCAAAACAAGGGAGAGCGGGTAGCAAAAAAATCCATAAAAAATTGAAATAAATTTTTTAATTATTCTTTTCCCTTATGTTATTATGTTTTTGTCTAAATAGGAAGCTCTGATTCATTCCATTTGGATTAATGATGTGAAAGTTATAGAATTTTTTGTTTTGCGGGCAATCAAAGCTTCTTCTTGAAAAAAACTTTTTCATTCATTTTGAATGTCGATATTTTTCAATTTATACAATCAAACATCACAAAAAATTTATCATGTGACCTGAGAAAAATGTAGTACAAGATCTTGTGGTTAGATACTAAAAAAAAAAAATATTCTGATTTCTGGGATGAACGCAACAAAAGTAGCAGTTTTGAGTGATTTTTGACAGAAAAATGGCCTTGGGACTTTAGGGGTTAAAGTAACCTTTTTAGGATAAGGCAACCTAACTATTAAAGCAGTCTAATCTCACTATTTTGTGTACACAAAATAATAAAATTAAGTTGCTCCATACTAATTTTTTGACATTTAATGCTACATAAATATTTATTGTTACTATATAAGAACGCACTATTTTTGAATAAGTTTTTGTTGTAATTAGGAATCATGAACTTCCATCTGTACAAATGCAAATACTTGTAGAGGTATTTGCTGATTTAGACGGCTTGTAAAGTAATTTTCTTGGATAAGGCAATCTAATTTCACTGTTTTGTGTAAAGATTTTTAGACAAAATAAATTATGGCTTGAGAAGAATTAGCTATAAGATTTTTAATTTAGCAAGCTCGTCTTATTCTTCCAATTCCTAAATGAAGTACTACATAATCTAGAACCTTATACAAAAATCATGTAAGAATGAATGACTACTATAGTCATATCATTGAAGATTAAACAAAATTTGTTTTTCCAACATACTTGGATGTATTTCATTTGTTGCATGTAGCTATCACAATAAACTCTGCAAATCATTCATAATCTATTATTTCTTGTCATAGGCTCGGATAGATGATTATTTTTATTTATTATTATAATATTAAATCTTATCATAAATCAAATTTTAAAGCTTAATTATTATTTCAAAATCTATTTGAACATTGCAATGCATTTGAACTTTGTGGGGGGGGGAGGGGAGGGGGGGTAAAAATTGAAGACATCTTAATTTGTAATTCAATTATGTTTGTAATCCTACGTTTTGTAACTACTTCACAAAGAGGGAAACATAATTAAAATAAATTTTAGGGTTAAAAACAATCACAATTATTCATAGTATTGTGGTATGCATCTTACGGGGAGATCACTCCTTGTAATTTAAGGTATACACCTGAGTTAAGAGTTATATCCTGAATTAATATGATGTAGGACTATTTACCTTATTTATTACATTTAATATGACCCTATTTTTACAAAAAAGCTATGAGGGGCATATTTTCAATACCCTATAGTTTTTGTAAATTCATTCATGCGGTTTTTTAAGTGGGGCTATCTTACATATAAAATTTTAGTGTCCAATTTTTCCTTACCTCCACCCTACACAAATATTTCCTTCCCTCTAAGACATATGTATATAGGGTATACACTGCAAAACCAACAACAATCAACTGAATTCAAGTGGCATTAACCAAGTGGCACTTTTTAATCCCTAAAGGCCAATTGTTCATTGAACGAACAATGGAAAATCCAAGTAAGTTCCTATGAAGTTAATTTTGGTAAGGTGTTCACAAAATTTTGATACAAGATGTGAACATTTATCCCCTTAATGGGAATATAATGTTTTTTTTAGCCCTAAACATATTTGGTAGCACTTGCAATTTGGGCATCTTTTGCAAAAATTCTTGTCAACTATTGAAATTTGACATTTATGTAACTAATAAAATGTGGCATAAAATTGTAAAAAAAATCAATTATCAAATCACATTCTAAGAGGAGTCAACTTTATTAGCAATGTTGGGGGACAATGGGGAGCCTTCAATAAAAAAACCTTTTCTTCTAACTTCAAGCCCTATTATCTTGCAATTTTTGAAGTGAAAATGTTTAAAAGTTTTCCCACACATTCCAAATGTTTCTCTTTAATTTTTAACATTTAGATTTTAAAATAAAGAATTTCTTCATTGCACAAGAAATCATCAAAAAGTAATTAGTGATATGGCCAATGTACTTAACCTCTTTGCATTGAAGGTTGATTTAGAGTAAGACTCTAAGGTAAACAAACCCATTGTGGTCAGATGACCCATAGTGGACATCTGATGACTCCATTACAATTTTGGCCACAAAACAATGTCTAATTTGACACCAATGGAGTGGTTAGTGACCTCATTAGGAACACTTGCTTTTTCAGTGTAAATCATTGCAAGAAGTCACTTTTCATGGCTTTTTACATTAGAAACTATTGTGACCACTTTAGGTGATTAAGAAGAGCATAATGGATACAATTTTTATTGGTTATGGGGTAGACTATTGACTCTTTTAGACAAATCACTTTAAAATTCTGTAACAAATTCATACTTTGTTTGGAGAATACACAATTTCAATTGCTCTCACTATTTCTCACACTTGTCTTCTTGTGAGAAAAAATTTGAAAACTTTTAGCAATGGCATAATGGTAGACTCCAAAGTTTGACCACAATGGGTTCATTTACCTTATAGCTACTTCTGAAATTTTTCTAGAGTGAACCCAACATCATATGCTTATGAATTGTCAAAATCCTCATCTTTGTAGACAAAATTTTTTATTCCAAAAAGGCTTGAGGTCTGTTGACTCTAGTTCGCAGGAATGAAAAAAAAAGTTTTTTTTCTCACTTCAAATGCTATAATCTCTCAATCTATGTGGTCAAATGGGCTGAAATTTTTTCCACGCATTGCCTTAAACATATAATACACTTTGTATGGTTGGAATTCAAAAAAATTATAATTAATTTTGGACAATGCATCGAAAATTGGTAGCTTTGGATTTTCTTCTTCCAAAACATCCTTTGGCCTTAAGGGATCTACCAAGGCTAATTTATTCATAAAACTTCCTACTACACAATGTTTTTACACACCCTAATTTATATATAATAGAGTGAGTAACATTTCATAGACCCTATAGTATCACTACATACTGTATAAAATTTTTTTCCCTTTGAATTAAATAGACCCTATCTTTTAACCCAAATAGTTTTCCAAAAATCGATAGTAATCTCCCTGAGATGCATATTTGTCAAAAATACAACAATCACAATGGAGTTTATTTACAAGACAATTCATTTCCAGCTTTTAATTCTTAATGAAGATGGAATTTATTTTCAAGACGACTATTCATTCATCTAGTTTCTCTTATAAAGTTGATAGTGTGCAAACGATTATCAACCTTGGAGGAAGGTGCCAGAGAATAATAAAGAAGAGGGATTGTTAGCAAAGAAGAAGGAAATTAAGGTTAAAAGAGAAGGTGTCAACTGGGCAAATATTTCCAAGGAAGGAATATTTGTATGAAATTAAATATTAATAAAGAATCATATTTCAGATCGTAAACAAATGTGTGTGTAATGTTTGGTAAAAAATTCAGCGAGTGTTTATGGTTATGCTATGATTGTTTATTTGATTGTATTTATAAATTGAATTGCCAATGTATCTTGCAATATGCTTTAATTATCAATGCAGCGTAAGGATGAGGTTTAGACTCTGGGAACATGTTTGCTCATATAGTAAGAACTTATAACTATCCAATTAGGATTCTCATTCTTAGTTAGAAGTTTGATCTTAGGAGGTTCAATAAAATAGGAAGCTAATAAGGAAAATAAATTATAAAGCAAAACTCAAATACTAAAGTACCTTCTTCATTTACTTTAATTACTACTCTGTATTCTACATCTCTACTTCCAAAGGCCATAGAGGTTTGTACACGAGCCAAATTGGTCTTTTTACTTTCATTGTTCTTTCTGACAACTTAAGGTATTTTTTCTTCCAATTTTGAATTCTAATTCTTTCTTTTCTACTTTTTGCTTATCTCCTCAAGTTCCATGACTATATTTTTACCAAAAACTCTCAGAAACTACCATTTTTGGTATGACGGATTTTATGTCAATGTTGACAACCCAAAATTTTTATATTAACAAAACTATCCAATGTAACATCAATGTTGACATAAAAACATTGGATTGTCAATATTGATGTTACGTCGTACATTTATATTGACATAAGAATTTAGGGTTGTCAACATTGACATCACCTAAAATCCGTCATAAAAAATTTGGGGTTGTCACGTAAAATAGGGGTTTCTTATAGTGGTAGCTAACTAAGGTCCTGTTAAGTCCCGTTCCCATTGTCTTTTCTTGCTTTTGATCCATGTCTTTTGTTACCAAATCCACCAGGGACTACTAAAAATGGTTGTCTCTCCATGCCAGCGCAAACACAATTAACGCGCTTCCACTGTTGCCGTTTTGACGGATTTATGATCGGAGCGGCATTGGCATTTGTCCCGGATGAGATAAGAGTCGGAAAGGATAATGCTGGGTCGCTGGCGGTCTATGTCTTTCAACTTGTTTCCACCGGATTGCGGATGATCTTGAGACGGATGGAATATATGAGAGAGATTGTGTGGAGGATGCTGGATTGCAATCAATGATGGATGTGGATCTTTATATTAGATTAGTTGTGTTTGAAAAGGCTGGATTATGTTGGATTAGTTGTATCGTGGTTAGTTGGAGGAGGAGGAGGTGGAGCTATTTGCATTGCTATTGTAGATGATTTTCTAGTGTCAACTAGAGCGTTGCTAGCGCGTGAGCTTGGAGCAGCGAGCGGCGAGCAAGAAGCGGGGATTGGTGAGTAGGGAGCAGTGATTGGGGTTTAGGGTTTAGAAAACTTTGATGAAATAAAGTGAAAATTTTGATTAAATGTAGGCTTAGGGTGAATGATAATTTAAGGATTTTGGATGACCGCTGATGGCAAAAATGGATGAAAGCAGATGAAAAGAATTGGATGAAAACAGCAATGAAGAGGGATGAAAGAGGATGAAAACCATGGATGAAAAGGAAGATGAAAGTAGATCAAAGCGGATGAAAAAATGGATGAAAAGGATATTGAATGTAGATGAAAGTTGATAAAAATGAATGATGCATTGTAAAAAATTTAATTGATCGTGCATGAAAAGTTGGATGGCAAACGAGGTTTAGGGTGTAGATGCAAGAAATCTATAACATATTTGAATGAAAAAGTTTGATGATGCTAGATTATAATTAAAATCTGCGACATGATGCGTAAATGTTCAAAGAAACAGAGAATCTAATATGAACATACTTTCTGACTGGGCGACTTCATCAATATAGAGCCTATGATAGATGTTTAGGGATGCCCCTAGATCATGAAGGGTCACGGGGTATGGGTTCAGGGACAAAATATTGCTACTCTAAATTCTACCTTCTAGCGTGCTTGTGCTGATATAGTCATTTTCACGTTGATTTCTACCTTCCCTTTTCATTACAAGATCCACCTCTTAGGCAATCATATTTATGTTTGAAGGATAAGATTAAGCATGAAATTATCTGGGGCTACAGGAATCAGAAATAGAAAGTTTGGACACATCATGACATAAATGGCACAACCTATATAGTAGAAGCAAGTATATAAATATGTGGGGAAGACAAAGCATCTTGTACTCTAAGGAATGTCAAATAGTCATCATAGTAGGGGCCCTTTTAGTCTCACTACTACTTCATTGATGAATAAAATAGATCACATGAAGAGTTGGTTCATTGGAGAACCAACACCTAGTTCAAATCTAAATGATTCAATATCCCGCTCAGAAGGACTCGTTTCACTTCATTAAAACTAAAACTCGGAGAATGAATGAAGACATCATCTATACACTGCAGGTTGCAAATGACTGTGAAAACAAAATATAAATGCTTGCAATTTGCCCATTGTCCTCGCCTCCCCAAAGCTTTCATTGTCATTTTGTTGAAGTAAGGGCAACTGCAGCTCGGGAACGATGAAATCGTAATCATATATTGCTGACTCCTTGCTCCACACCAGATGAGAGACAAACTATGCACCCAAAGCCCGGGTGAGGCACCATAGTCACACGGGTAATGCGTGCAGTTAAGGTCATGGCAGGAGCACAATTGTTTGCTTGTTTGGTGGAGGGGGCCTTCATATTACGTCGAATCAATTTCCCTCCTCGGATTTTAGGATGGTCATCTGCTGATGAAGGAATAGGATAAGAAGAAACTAAATCTATACCTGCTTCGCCACCAAATAGTCTTCGTGGTGAAATGACTTCACGCTGTGGGAGTTGAAAACCAACAGCTTCAAATGCTAGAATTTTAGCTTTCGATAATGCAGTGCCCCTCTTCACTGGCCAAATAGAAGGAACAGGTGGACGAGACAATACCCATTTCCGTTTTGTACCCTTCACGCAGCGTTCAATGTCATCATTGCAAAAGAAGAACTGCATCCTGTCATTCCGATTCTTTTTGTAATTCTCCATCATACCTGTATATGTTGGGGCTGCTGTAGCAACATTGTTCTGTACAATCTTTGCAGTGCACTTCTTCTTAGATATTGCTTGCAGAGTAAAGCAAGCCTTTGCTGATGTTTTGGGTAGCCTTGCTATGTGCCACTGCATTTCGTCGCATTCACTCTCCTGAATTGCTGTTGCATGAGAGAATACATGCGTACTCTGTTGTCCATAATTCTCTTCAGTTTCCATTGCCTCTGCCAAGATTGCATCTTTTGTTGGCAACAAGTCTTCAGTAATTGTGTTCAACTAAGAAACACTTGAAGAGGCTCTTGGAGCTGGTTTGGATGCGAGGATACGAGAAATTCACCTTATCAGGTCTATGTGAATCGTGCTCACATCCCAATGGCATGTCTGCCTTCCTCTTTTGGGATCCAAACACTTCTTCACCTTCCAGATGTGGCTCCCTTCTAACAAATTCTTCAACCCCTGGAACACTTGATATAGCTTGAGCGAGCACTTTAGGATTTCCGGTCCGCCCAGCCGAACGTTGAGCAACTCGGAGTAACAACTCTTCCTTGCCGAGGCCTGTCCCAGGTACGTTGCCTTTAAGGTACTGGTGGTACCTAACCATTTGCATAAAAGCTCTTACAAAGTCGTCAACAGTGGCTATGTACAAATCGTTACCCCGATTTCCAGACTATTGAAGCCACTTATTGTGCACTGTCTCCGCAAGGTTACACGATGGCATTTCTGCCAACTCGGATTCGCTCAAATTCTGTAGAAAGATTGAACAATTACCTTGATTTAGAGAAAGAAGGAAAAATATATGATGCTACCAAGTGCTGTGGATGCGTACAAATCAAACGATTGGTAATTTACTATGATGAACTTGGATTAACAATAAGCAACCCAAAGCAATCTAGTCGAGGATTTCAGAAGAAGGGGAAAAACAAGTCCATTTATTGTTGTATTGTTAGTGCCATACGTTATCCATAGGGCTCCCAATGTCATAGTGCACTCTACCACATTCCCATGATGTCAAGAGAATAAATTCCATAAAGTAGCCTCGGAGAGATGCCTCTCGGGCAAGAGAGACACTTTTGAGGTGCCTAACCATGCATAGCTTCATCTAATAATGATCAATAAGAGAGAAGACCTATGAAATTTTTTTTGGAAGATTTGACACCTAAGCATCCATAGCATATGCTTCTAGCCATATGACACTCCTTGAGCCAAAATTTTGTGCACCAATAGCTATGAGGATACTCATTTATACTTCAAATATATATGAGCATATACTTATAAGGAAGACGGATAGATAGACGGACGCTTACACATTACCCACACGATAATCATTTGGAATAGACACTTACAAGTTGCATGAAGCCGCCCACTGCCGATAACGGAAATGCCAGAATGATAGCCACAACTCCAGTCGATGCAAGCCTTCTTCAGTTGTAGCACCAGATGTCAGCCACCAAGCCTGGATTGCCAAATATCGGGTTTCTGATTCCTCCAATGAAACAACATTTTTGTATTGTTTGTAGAGCAGTCAATGCTGATCTTGAAGGTCACCACGGATTTCAGCTTTGGTGTGCTTTTCCATGGATTGAGTCCAATGAAGAGGCATGTCCGTTCCCTGTTTTCCATTGGAATGCCAATGTCCCCCAATCCATAAATAGTCCTAACAGCATTCCAGTTTGCCTAAGCACTATCAGCCATAAATCCTTTGAACGGAGTATGTGGTACCCCGTGTCGTTCAAGAACAGAGTTCAGATTCCTCCAAAACAGAATCTGGGCTGCGCAATCCTCTGATTGCATGTCGCAAATCGCAATTGTCATAACTCGACAATATGACAAGTCATAAACATGGCAGGCCATCGTAGTCCAGCCTTTAACACGTTTCACATGATCAAACATGATCCACACATCCTGTACGTCACCTTCGACTTGCATGCGCTTTACTAAGTCCACTCCACTTCCCGGACCTACTTTGGCCATCTTGAAGACAAAAACTTTATCATCATCGGTTCCCTGTCCTGGAAATTTGCTTTTCTGAACAAATGCCCAAGTACTGGCTCCCCTCAACTGTGTAATACTGTCTATCACTCCGAATCTCCTCAAGTATTTAGAAGAAGTTACCTCGTTTCGAATACTTGGAGAGCTGAAGTACTTGCACTTGTCTAAAACCGGAAGTAATTCAGCAAAGTCCATGGTCTTTGGCACCGCCCCATCCGGACGCAAGAGAAGGTCGCCAAGTAGTTCCTTCGTAGCTTCCAGTACGATGGATGAATTTGTCGCGGTTGGTGTCTTCTCCATCTGCTGGCCAATTAGGGATCGGGTAATGTCTTTCTCGTCTCTCAATTCTCCCTCCTTGACGGGATGCTCGTGAATGCCCAAGTGTACAAATGCACGGGTTGTCTTGTAGTTGCCAACGACGTAGTATACTTTGACAGGACAATTCCGAATACAAGTTGGAGGCTCCTTACAAATTTTACAAACCAAAGTTGATCCAGGAGGGTGCGACCCTGTAGGCACAAACGTCATGGGACATAGACCTTCCCATTCCAACTCATTGATGGTCACAGTTCGGTGAACACGACTTAGGAACTCACAATTCTGGTTTGTGCATCTAAGGTGCCCTATACAAGTGGAAGTGCGAAATGACAAACCCATACGATTAGTGATGTTTGTTGTGATTGTCTTAGACCAAACATGACCGTCGTATCTCTTATCCATCCCTATCATTTGCTTGGCATAAGAAGAAGCAGAACCACTCTCTAATGCTGGCAGCTCAAAAATGATGTCACCATTAAAAGTAGGAGGCAAGGTGGTTACCCTCTGAATGCTAATCCTGTCATAGTCTATTTTGGACAACACATTCCTACATCCCTTGAGGGTCCTTAATTCTCTCAAGCAGTCAATGACAGATGTTATAGATCCTTCACCAAAGATCTCATCCGCGGGGGCCTTTAACGTAGAATGATTAGGACTAGTTGTCTTCGAAGAAGGAGTCTCCGAGTTCAATGGTGGATGAGGAGAAGTCACGTCTGAGTCAGAACTTAGGACTGTGACATTATCTACTCGAGGTTCTATCTTGACTTGAATTGGAGGCGGAGTTATAAACGAGGACGAAGAGGACCGATAAGGTGTTACTACGTCCGTAGAAGGTTGAAGCTCTGAAATTGGTATCCCGTATGCTCTATAATTCCCTGGCTTCAATTTCCAGGACGTGTTGTCCCCAATCCATGCTGGTACTTCACCTATAGTATGCGTAAGCTCTCCTGAGATGGGATCAAAGATATCTTCGTCAACGTGAATCGAGTTCGCTGTAAACTGAAAACGAAGACTCAATCTAAAAGCGGACACACTTGCCAATCCATCTTGCCTTACCTCAAAAATCAAGGGGACTCCTTCACCATTGGCCCTGACGACTACCATACCCTGGAAGTCGGGCATCTCTATGGAACTGGACTACTAATATTGCGAAGCTGAGTACTAATTATCTACGCTACTACAAGAGAGAACATCATAGCATCAGATCGTCAGACACAACATATAATGTTCATAGCCAGAGCTTGTAATAAAAAATGGTATCAAGTGCAAACAGCACTACGAAGCGGTACCAGGCATTATGAACTTCACGCCTAAGACATTCCACATATTAACAAGAGGTTGATACATATCAAGTAGCGAGGAGTACAAAAATATTGGAAGGACCACAGAGAACTAGTCTGTTCACTGATATTAGCAATATAAGAACAAGTTTACCGTTCCATGAAGAACATCATTATTGCTGTGTAGTAAATGCAGAGGATAATATAAATCGAAACTACAGATATAGACCTTGTTTGAAGCCGCCATGAACCCTAGCATAATAATGTAAAGTATGTCAGTGTCCGGGTACACTTAACCATTAAATGCATACCACTAATCGATTGCAATATAAAGTGCAAAGGGGATACAGAATTCTGGGATACAGAACACACAATCATCATCCGTGGCTGCCTACCGCCGTATCCTCCCACAACCCCGTAGATGTGGTTCTGTACGCCAGGAAGTGATGACAAGGAATTGAATATTATCCTAACATTCCTGATTTGCCGCATAATATTAATCATAGATCATGCAAATGATCCTTCATAAATTAGTTGTAAATCCCATATATAAATTTCATACAAATCATATTCAGAAGCAGTTGAATTCTAAAAAAAATATGTATATGAACTTTGCATGCCAGATACCATCCTCGGACTAGGGTTGTGGTTTGTCTCTTGGTGGTCCATTATTGTAACCAGTAGATTTCAGTTATTAGACGAGGGAAAGGAATGAGTCACCTAGGGAGCAAGTTAAATATTGAATTTGAATTGGGAAATTAGTGGGGATAATACAATAATCGTGCCCCTATTATAAGCCCACTGTAGGGTTAGACGTTAACCTCACCTAGCTCAATGGGGCCTTTGATTGCAAATACGAATTCAGAATTCAAAACAATTATAATATGCAAATAATAAAATTATTGTGTTCCTTTCGGGGGATAAATTTCCTGTGATTTCACACTGCGGGTCCAGTACAAATGCAGCATATAACGTCCTCCATCATGTAGACAGTCACGCATTGCAACAGAAATCGCCCTAGCCATGCTAGTGAATGCCGCATTCCAGCGCAGATTTCACAACCCGGGACAGGCTTGGTACCAGCCCTAGACGCCAGCCTAGTACCGGCCCTAGCCCGCCAGCCCAGGATGCCGAGCCTGACTAGAACCAATGAGGTCGGACCTCCAACCCTAATCCGCGTCCCCGAGTTCAGAAGAACCACGCCGCCTCTGCCGCTAGGCGCTTTCGCGAATTTTCTATGCAGATGCATGGGGAAGGTTGACAACCGGATCAAGCGAGGTCTTTGCATTGTGTTACGAAGAGCGAATTGGGCAATTTGGCAGCGCTTCAAGATGGCGGCGAACCTGCGGTCGCGGCGAGGTCAACAGGGGGAACAGCATTTGGAGACACCTATAGGAAACAATGACAGCATCGTATCCGAGGTACGCATGATTGTAGAAGTTGGATGCGATAGGCATTGCTGTATGGACTGCTCGTGCCTCACAGATTGAACATTAGAGTTTTGGTCGGACTTGGCCGCCTGTAGAATCCAAGCGCGCAGAAATAAAACGAAGTTGGCAAACCCTAGGCATCGCAGAGCTCTGCAAATTTCGTGACAAGATTCACCGGTAGTTAGAACCAACTATTTCAATGCGATTCTCTTGAGAGTGTTCCTGATGGCTGAAATTAGTGTCATTCGATACAGTAGTACTGTACTAGAGAGCCATTTCCACAGACAGGAATTCCACCGGCATCAGGACTGAAGCACGAGGTCTTAGAATATCAAATTTTTATTATGTATTCCTGCTCATCAGGTGGGCCTGAAGGTGTTGCATGTAGAGTGCAAACTTCTTGAAGAATTGTTCATTTCCGAGGATGCACAGCCGTATTGTTGATTCACAGTACACTGAGGTATCATTGCTCCAGGTTGGGGTGCACAGACGTCTCTCGGGCCCGAGAGACCAATTCTCGGGTCCCAAGAGAGGGTGAATTTTTTTGTAAACATCCATATGGAACCCAAATTCCAGTGCTTATTCTAATTATCATCCCCACTGTAGGGGTAATATTATAGTATTAATTCTGATTGCGTTTGTGTTTATCTTTGGACTGAGATTTTCTTAAGTAGATCCAAATTTATAAGGAAACTGAAATCTCTATCTTGCGTCGTCTTCTGTGTCAAGCAATGAGGAGGACCGCTTCTGATGCATCAGCACAGAGCTGCTAGACCTCTCTCGGGCCCGAGAGACCAATTCTCGGGCACCGGGAGAGGACATTTTTGAGAACGTTCGAGAATTTTTGAGAAAGCTGCCGAGTCAATTTTTGTTTCTGATACGTATTAGAAACTGATCAATCAGAATGCGTTCACTTCATTCGAGTGATATCGATCACTTGTCAACTGTTTTATGTTTGTGTCGATTTGGATTTCAGTTACATTTTGTTTCATTCAAAGTCATTATCGTATTTTTGGAACCTGCAATTAAATGCTATTTCATCCTCTTGCGGTGTCTCAAATTTCTGGATGCTGGAGACGTATATTTGGTTGCATCAGTTCGCAGACCCCAGAGTCCTCTCGGGCCCGAGAGACCAATTCTCGGGTCCCAAGAGAAGGTCAAATTGATTGCTATTTTCTACATGGAACCGAATTTCAAGTTCTTTCTCCAATGATCATCCTCACTGTAGGATTTTATTTATTGTATGGACTATGATTGCGTTCGTGTTCATCTTTGGACTGAGATTTTCTTAAGTAGATCCAAATTTATAAGGAAACTGAAATCTCTATCTTGCGTCGTTTTCTATGTCGAGCAATGAGGAGGACCGCTTCTGATGCATCAGCACAGAGCTGCTAGACCTCTCTCGAGCCCGAGAGACCAATTCTCGGGCACCGGGAGAGGACATTTTTGAGAATGTTCGAGAATTACTGAGAAAACTGCCGAGTCAATTATTGTTTCCGATACATATTAGAAACCGAACAATCAGTTTGCGTTCACTTCATTCTAGTGATATCGTTCACTTGTCAACTGTTTTATGTTTGTGTCGATTTGGATTCCGGTTACATATCGTTTCATTCAAAGTCATTGTTGTATTTTTGGAACCTGCAATTAAATGCTATTTCATCCTCTTGCGGTGTCTCAAATTTCTGGATGCTGGAGACGTATATTTGGTTGCATCAGTTCGCAGACCCCAGAGTCCTCTCGGGCCCGAGAGACCAATTCTCAGGTCCCAAGAGAGGGTCAAATTGATTGTTATTTTCTACATGGAACTGAATTTCAAGTTCTTTCTCCAATGATCATCCTCACTGTAGGATTTTATTTATTGTATGGACTATGATTGCGTTCGTGTTCATCTTTGGACTGAGATTTTCTTAAATAGATCCAAATTTATAAGGAAACTGAAATCTCTATCTTGCGTCGTTTTCTGTGTCGAGCAATGAGGATGACCGCTTCTGATGCATCAGCACAGAGCTGCTAGACGTCTCTCGGGCCCGAGAGACCAATTCTCGGGCACCGGGAGAGGGCTTTTTATAAAACGTTCATGAATTTTTGAGAAAGCTGCCGAGTCAATTTTTGTTTCTGATACGTATTAGAAACCAATCAATCAGAATGTGTTCACTTCATTCTAGTGATATCGTTCACTTGTCAACTGTTTTATGTTTGTGTTGATTTGGATTCCGGTTACATTTCGTTTCATTCAAAGTCATTATCTTACTTGAGGACGCTGTAGTTAAATGCTATTTCATGCTGTTGCGGTGTCTCAAATTACTGGATGCTGGACACGTAGATTCTTTTGCATCAGTTCACAGACTGAAGAGTCCTCTCGAGCTCGAGAGACCAAATCTCGGGTCCCAGGAGAGGGTCAAATTGATTGTTATTTTCTAGATGGAACCGAATTCCAATTCTTTCTCCAATGATCATCCTCACTGTAGGTTTATTTTTATTGGATGGATTATGAATGCGTTCATGTTTATCGTTGTACAGATATTTGCTTAAGTAGATTTGGATAATTATGTAATTATAATACTATTTAGTTAAATGCAGTCTCTTTCTTCTGCGTTGGCCTCAATAACTGGACATTGGCAAGTTAGTTCTGCGTGCAACTTCTGACAGATTTCAGAGTACTCTCGGGGTCGAGAGACCAATTGTTGTGGCCCCGGAGAGGGTGTTATTATTCTAGAAATGATTTGATGAACCAACTTCCCTGCGCTTCTTCCGGTCGTCAACCTCTGCAATGAACTTCTGTGACTGCTGTGATTTTGGACACTGGAATGTTTTGATGCAACAACATGCAGCTCCCGGTGTCCTCTCGGGCCTGAGAGACCAGTTCTTGGGTCCTGGGAGAGGGTCTTATTTCTCATTTATGGGGGTGGACTTTGGCATTACAGTGACTAATTACAAATAATCAACTAAGTGAGCCAAATGATGTCCAACGGATTCTCTTCTGTCGACAAGATGCGTCAGACTGTCTGAGTCTCTGTTGGTTTCGATTATTATTTTACCATTCAGGAGCTGTTCCACTTGAAGTATATTTCTTATTAGCGACGGTAGTAATCTCCAAACCAGGCTTGTTCTGGCTAATCTGTTTGCTAATCTGTTGATATTTTGCAAAGGGACAGGGTGTCAATAAGCAGACAAACTGTCCCCCAACTCGTGGTTCAGTGGAGGTTCTTCAAGACAATACTCCATCTGGGTCCATGCTGTTAGCAGCTACCGACCTCCCTGTCCTCCCACCTAAGGTAAGTCTTATGGGATCCGTCATTTCTATCATTGTTAGGTGTCACTTTTTCTCTCTATCTATATTCGTGAAGAGAATTTTTCCCAGTTCTAAGTGTAAAATAAATTCTTGGCTTCTTTCATAATAATGTGGAGTCCAATTTGATGGCAAACCATTCTGGGACAACCTTGATAGCAACGGAAGTTACCAGACTCCAATCGGATGTTGGCACTGATGTGGAGATGGACGAGATATGTGAAGACAACCTTCCCGAAATTTGCAAGGACTTCATGGAGGACGACATCCGGAGGACCCAGACCTTGGATACTGTTTCAATCCTCCAAGGTCTACGGTTAACTTCAAACGAGTTTTCTAGAATGAAAATTCCACTTTGCAGGATGGTGCCTATGCCAATTGTTCGCCCGACACTCACCTGTGACCTCACTATGCTAGAGAATCAGTTCACTTGAGGATACGAGGAGGGGGCTCGTGTCTTTTATGTATCAATTTGTGATGAGGCTGGACGGACTGCAGTATTCTCTGATGCTGAGAAACTTGAATGGGGACCGATTTGGAATTCGGCAAATGACGAGTTCAATAAGTATTTGGTGTCCCAGCCTGCGCTGAAGCATTTGGTCGATTTCAAGCTATATGTCTGCGACGGAAATCACAGACGTATAGCTTGGATGAATCATATCAAGCGGCTTCATTCGACCGAACGAGATTGGCATATTGCTGTGGATTCCATCATTTTGGACATGCGGAATCGGATTGGAGTGGCAATGCAAGCCATGCACGACATAAACAAGTACAATTTTGCAACATTCCTTTTGTTGTCTTCTCCATTGTGTTTCTAATTTCTTGATTGAATTCGCTCCTCACTAGCATGTACATTGATAACGCTCAAGCTATTTCGAACGATATGTGTATGTCAGGCACACCGAGAACTATCACGTCAAGACAAACTTGGTGCACACCCTCTATCGAGTTCAAAAATACGGTGTTATGGAAATTGACAAGTTCAAAGAGCTTCTTAGCCCCGAAGAGGTTAAGACCTGCTTACAGACGACAAGAACCAAGTGGTACACTATGCCCCTTGAGGTGTTCACGTCTTTCATCTTCAAGGTATATTGCTTAGCCTTTATCAGTTCATGATCTTCATTTAATTGATGATTTAATCGATGAATCTATTCTTAGCTAATTCCGTGATACGTCTTGGATTTTAGCAAGAAATTTCTGCAGCTGCTGATCAAGCAGTTTGTAAGTATAACGAAGATACGCCTGCTGCCGAGGTTACAAAGGAAGGAGTAGCCGATGCAATGAAGACTTCTATTAAAGATTCCACGAGACTGTTGTATCAGAAACTGTCAAAAATTGTGTCTGTGGCCGCCCCAAGTCTAGGCCCGGAGTGGCTCCAAGAGGTGAGTACCATATTCTATTTCAACCATTGCAATTACTCAATTGTCCATGTATATTGTTCTCTCATCAATATTTGTTTCATTGCTACAGATCGAGAGGCACTGGAACCTCTTTGCAGTGTCAGAGTTGACATTCGAGAAGTTGAATATGATTTCAACATCTAATGTTAGTCCCGCACACAAGATTAAGTGGCTGAAGTGGATGAATTCCTCCAATCCGACTCGGGAAGCCAGGCGGTTTCCTCCTCGTCCAGTTAACGAGGATAGACTGTTGACATTCCTTGCAAAGGCCTGTTGGTATGCCGGGGTACGTGTTACTATAATAAGACATTATATGTATTTTAGCTTCATGTAATTTCATTCTACATAATTTGTTGCGTTAGCCTTTCACTCCTAGCATTAGTAGACTAGTACAAGCTAACATTTCATCCACCATTTGCATGCCAATTTTAATGTAGTTGGAAGAGGCAGCCACGGAGATATTTGATAGCATCAGTCTTTTGGATAACATTCCAATCGACATGTCCGTTCAAACGGAGCCGCAAACCCTTCACGAATACATTGAGTGTTGGAGAATGAAGCTGTGGGACATGGCGTACACAAGTAGCTTTAAGGGATCGGACTCCTTCAAGAAGTCTGAGTCATTCAAGGACTTTAGAGGGGCCATGTTGGCTGTGAAGCGGTTGATATACAGGTATTGTGGAATCTCCGTGAATTTGAATGCAATCAATAGTAGTTGATAGTCGTAGTGTTTGTTTACCATAGGACTTAATCCATGCATTGCAGGGTACATATTCTTTAGTGGTTCTCAACTTCATTTCATTTTTTGTTGTTTGTATTGGTCATCTCTTCATTTAATTTGCAATTTTGGGAACTTGTCATGGTTGCATGAAGTGGTCCGTCGGCCCCTGTGAATCAATTTCTGATCCTCAAGAGAATACCCATTGCCCTATGTGTTTGATAACCGGGATCATGATTAGCCACTCTCTCCCCATTGTCTCCCAATTTTTTGTCAAGAATCGTAGGACCTCTTTCGAATTTCAGATCGTCAGCCAACTAATGCAGATCCTCTCGGGCCCAAAAGACAATTTTGAAGGATCTGAGTGACGCTTTCGTCTCCATTTTGTTCATTTCTAGTTTGTCTAGGTCTGTGGTGCATGCAGGCAAGTGTTTAGGATGTAGAGCCACCTATGCCATGGTTGTTGCATCAGTTGAGAGGTCCAAATGTCCTCTCGGGCCCAAGAGAATAATTCTTGGGCTTACAGAGAGGACCTGTACCATCATTGTACTACATTGTTGGACGACATAAACAAGTAGCCATCTCATAAATTCAATGTCCATCATCGTTTCGATCCTTGTTGTTAGTCTGGTTCTATATATTTCATTGAAGGTCATGATTGAAATATTGATTCAGAAATATTGTTTTTCGGGTTCTAGATTGAAATTTGACTCTCTTGACCGCTAGTTAAATTCCCAGGTCTTGGTAGAGCTTCCATCCTTCATTTTTCCCCCTATAATCTGATTGGATTCAACACTCTTGAACTTGCTTTGAATGCAGGTATTTCAAGTTTGAGTTGTACGCGAAGAAAGCCATCCAGAAGACGGACCTGCCCCCATTTCTGACTACCTGGTTAGATAGGACCTCCCCAGATTGCATGTTCTCAGCCTCGCAGATTAAGAATTGGACTACACCGCATTTGCAGGCATGCCCATGGTACCTTGAGTGTGTTTTTGGAACCACGCCACCGGAGGAGGAGACTCTCTTCAACACAATTCAATCCGTCGCACCTGAAGAGCCAGAGTTTGACGAGTTCGCTGGACTGGATCCAGAGGCTAGGGCTAAGGCTGTTGCGCAAAGGGGGGCAACCGACAAAAAAAAGGAGGGGAGATGGGAGGATGCGAAGAAGAAAACGGAAGAAACCAAGAAGAAGCGGATGGCATCTAAAGCTGAGAAGGAGGAGGAAAAGGCTAAGAAGAAGGGCACAAAGAGGAAGGCTGAGATACCTATTCATGAACCTCAGACAAGCGCAGCGGACATGAAGGACACATCATCGGGTTTCTCCCTCCCTCAGGAGCGCTTGGTACATGGGCTTACTCCTACATTGATGAACTTGGCACCCGTGGCTGACATTGATGAATGCATCCTCAACTTGTCCTTGGATAATTTGCCCAATAATTCTAAAGCCATGGCTGATGTGGAGGCCTTCTTGGAAATGGTAAGAAATTCTATTGATCTGGCCTCCGTATTTTTGAATTACTGGTTGA
This sequence comes from Neckera pumila, assembly GCA_963969595.1. Lineage (NCBI taxonomy): Eukaryota > Viridiplantae > Streptophyta > Bryopsida > Hypnales > Neckeraceae > Neckera > Neckera pumila. The sequence goes on from OZ018415.1 coordinate 13,608,950, forward strand.
TGACATCACACATGTTCTCAGTCAAAAACTATATAAATTTTTTAATCAAATTTGATTTCATTTTGATGTCTCATACAGCATGCCTGTGATAAGGACCGATCTTTCAAAGGGAAAATGATTGCGAAGTCAGCGGTGGACCTCATCATTGTAGATGTTCCCAAAGGACTCCATGTCCCTTCAATTTCAGCTCCACCAGAACCAATTCCGAAGTGGAATGACTTCAATCCCACTGAGTACCTGCAGCCCGTGTTTGACTTTGCTCAAGAGTACCTTCATGACGGCGCACCCCTGCTGGTGATGTATCCCTTCCAATCTCGACAGCACAGAAGCCACCTCCTTGGATGCTGCGCGGAATATAAATTTAGACTCGTTGTCACTTGAACTGGCATGAATCATCTCCATTTGACAAAACTGGCAAATCCAACAAAGACGGTAACGAGCACTCTACCCCCATTTATGTCTCCATTTCATTATCACCTATACTATAGTGACAGTGTTAACTTCATTTGTATTGCAGACTATGCACTTCACCATTGCTCTTGTGGTCAAGGAATCTGGACCTAAGACCGATCTGGAATTTCCTTTCCAATTTGTCGCATCCCATCAAGCGGTGGGTGTCACGGTGGGCCGAGATGACATTTTGCAGAACTTCTGCAATAAGGAAGACGTGAGTATGAATGGCCCAAAACCATGGCGTGGTCCCCGAGAGAAGGCTCGAGAGTTCATGCAGATGCTTGTGGAAGGACTCACTCAACCAGGAGATGTTGTGGTGGACTGCACAGCGTCTACAGGTATTGTGTGCTTCTCATTTTACTATTTCCACGATGTTAGATGACATGCTTAAACTTGGTCATGTATCTTATTCACTGTTTTCTTTGTTTGTTTTGTATATTTTTAGGTTCAAGCATTCAAGCTTGCCGTGCTGCTCGTCGTCATATTTTAGCCTTTGAGGAAGACAAAGCTATATTTGATGCCCTTATTGCTCCGGTCATGCGTGCCTCAATCGTTCCGCGTCTTGAACCATCAATCCCTGAAGTTGCAGCTGAAGATTTGGATGAAGAAGAAGTACCAATCCAACGTATTGTGAAGACCAACCAATTCAGTAAGTAAGTTTCCCTTTAAAATCTTCTTTTGATGGTACACAATGAACATGAAATTCATGTGATCTAATATGTGATTAATTGGTGTGTAGGCAAATCCAAGAAGTGACCAAAGTCACACACGTTCCATTTTTTGCTAGAGCTGGATTTTTCCCAAGCCCACCAAAATCATTTCAGCTCCTTGTATACGCAGACACAGTGGCTAGGGATTTAGTTGCCTTAAACCCTAGACCAGCTCCTAGAGCAGGTCTGGTACATCCTCGCGTTTTGAAGTATGTAGATGATTGTACTATAGATTCAGACTCGACGGCAGGGGACAATGAGGATAGTTCATCATGAACCCAATGTCTTTGTAGTATTACCGTGCTTTACTATGACTATTATCAGTACATTTTCGTGATTGCTATGCAGATGCTCAATTATGTTATTTGTATTTGAATTATTTGTATTCTTGACTTGGATGATGCAATCTCAGTAATGGATTTTTTCCTTCGACATGCTCTGTATCTGATTGTTTATGTACCTTCCTCATAATAGTATTGCTTCCGCATGAGCTTCCTTTCAGGTACTTTGATTTTCACGAGCCAGTTTATAATAATATGATTTTCCTTTTGATTAAGAGTATATCACCATTTTCTCCATGTGCCTACTTACACGTAGTAGACCATATATTGTCCCCAAATCTGTCCACAAGCATTCATTAATGTGCCCTAACATTTTTATATTCCAATTGTAAAATCGCATCTGAATCATAGACATTACATAGATCCACCTATGCTTTTATTTATTTTTTTAATATTCATGAGTTTCACTCACTAATACGTCAAAAAATACTATTTGAAAGAAGAGTTCCTCCACCAACGTTGAAATCCTTATTTTTACGACCCTAAACCCCCAATGCCTATGCTAAATTCCTTATTTTGACGGTTTTAGGTGCCTCTTCAGTTGTAGCCGAGTCTTCTTATTTACGCCAATGGTCTTTTCAGCATGCACCAAATACTGATAATGTGTCTTGGATAAGGATTTCCAATTCGTATTACTACATATCGTCTTGGAAGTGGCTTCTCAAGAGGGGAACCTATCTTGGATGCCAAGTGTCATCTCATTCTTAGGATATGATGCCACGTGGTGCATCTTTCTAAGGGTTTTATGCTGCGTGTCCTGTTGTTGTAGCTTTTCAAGAGGATTAGGCGATCTATGAAAACCTTATTGCTCCATGCCACATGTCAGGCATTCCGGTCGATTTCAGAGGATGAGGCTATCTTCGACGCCCTTATGAGTTATAGCATGCATGTAGTTGTCATAATGTTTGTGTTGTAGTGCTTGGGTCTTAGATATCTGATAGTGGGGATTTTGCTTCCAAATCCCACTTCTACTGTCATATTGTTGATAAAGGTATAGTAATTTCAGTGCCTCTAGTTGATAGCACTCTTGGAGAGTTCATTTTACATTGGTTTTAGGGACTGTCTCTTCTACTCATCCGCAATGTTCAATATCATCTCTACTTAGTTGTTTTTTCTCTTCATGAGTACTACAATCATTATCCAACCCGCTCAACACCTTACTGACATTCATCGTGCATTTTCTTCAGCCAGACCACAAACTCCTCGATTAATAATTCTGAATTTGTGAATTGTTTGCTCTCTTGCCCACCAGAACAAGCGCTTGTGAGATTCTGGTCCATTGAACTACTACTTCATTAAGTTTTTGGTTTTAGTGGATGAGTTTGTCGTCTGCTGCAGTGGATGCACGATGAATGTCAAGAAGATGGTGAGCTAGTGGGCATATAATGATAATGCAGCGAATAATGATTCTTTAAGATTGAACGCCATAGTTTTGCCAAAATTTCATTAAGTCACTATGACAGAAACTGGAGGTGTAACAGCCTTACCGTCAGGCTTTCATTGTCATTGTACTAAGCACAACATTGATGTACAAACCGCAAAAGATGACCATATTCCAAAACCGAATTCCTCAAATTGTTAGCTTTATTTCAGGCTACATTAACAATGCACATCCAGTTTCTTACAAATTTCAATGTTCTCACTATATTCATTCAGTTCAATTTTGTTTGCTTGTCTCACCCTCTTATGGATGAAGTAGTACTTGGATGATTCTCTTATGCCATGGCCAAAATCTCCTCTTGTAGCACCAAAACATCACCCATCTCATGTTTTGTCCTTACAAGTTGCAGTGTTAAAATTGATTGTGAATTTGAATATGTGTCCTAATTCCTAAATGCACGGTTGTAGGAACTCTCCACGGTCATACAAGCAAATTAACTCCTTGTAAACAGGCTTTGAAGAAAAGTTGCTATTTAATATTTTTTGGGGGAATCCTTCCTCTTTCATGTCCTCCCTCTTTTCATTCAGTTATGCCCATTTTAACCTACTTTCATCAAAACCGCTCAAGCAAGTTTCATCCATTTCTTGAATGACTTCCATCCATTTCTTGAATGACTTCCATCCATTTTTAAGCATACATTCATCCATTTTTTGAATGACTTCCATCCATTTTACAAAACACATTCATCCATTATTCCCACGACTTTCATCCATTTCCTCCATCCATTTTCTACAATTTTTTTCCCAGACTTTCATCCTACTCCCCCATCCACTTTTCTTTATTTCTTCAGTCCAATTTCTAGATTTTATTCTAGCAAAAATTGCCCACATTTCCATCAACTTCCATCCACTTTTTCATCAATTTTTCTCTTTTTTTTTTCTTCCACATTTCAGACACTCCCCGCTCACCAATCCCCGCTTCCCGCTCACCGCTCACCGCTCCATGCTCACATGCCAGCATTCCCCGTGTCAACTATAGAACTTTCAAGTTTGACGTGCTTTGAATATGGTCCTAGGGTTGTTGCATGAATGACCTTCCGTTTTTGTTCCATTTTGGCTAGTACTCCCAGTACTATGAGCTTTTGCATACAAATTTTCAAAAATAAAGAAAATATAGATAATTAGTATGACACCAAAAATAGCATATCACCAAAATTTCAGACCTAACAAAAACCTAGTTCTAAAGTTATTCACAAAAAAGATAAGCTGAAATTTTCAAGAAAATACATACCTTGACGTTTTAATTTGTAGAAAATAGGAAAAATAATTGAAAAAAAAATTGAAAAATGCCAATTGAAAAGACTTCATGGTAATGAGATTTCACCAAAAAAATAATGTTGAAACCATCTTTAGTTCTCAAAATTGCGCGTGCAAGGGAGCCCTCTTTGCATGGACATGGAGGATATAAAACAAAATATTTTTTAATGCCCCTTGGTAGAAATGTGACTTCCTACTATGGGAATAGACCATAGAAATTTCAACTCTATATCATTAAATTTGGGGACTCCTTACGTAGTAAAAACCCTAAAACTCAAAACGTGACATATTAGTTTATATCTCCAATAAAAATTTCAAGTTCATGCAAGTCATGCTTCAAAACTTATTGCAAAAGGAAGCTTTGGCATTGCTTTTGTGACAATGTTTCAATACCGGTCTTTCTTGCAATCACCCCCCAGGCAAATAGACTTTGCACTTCCGAAGGAGCAAACTTTATGATTAGGAGGAAACTTGTGTCTTCATGTTTCATTGATGATCAAGTCCAACATTACAAAAAAATTCAGGCCTCGACAAGACTGCTAGTGCGTGATTTTTATAACAAAAAAATTAAAATAAAAAATTTATTTATTTATTTTTTATTGAAAAAAAATATTAAAAAAAGTTTCAATATGACGTGATGCTAACATGGCTGCAATGTGACGAAGTCAAATTTCAAATTTTCAATTTTTTTTTTTTTTTTTTTTTCCATAATTGCACTTTGGAGGTGCAAGGCTAGCAGCCTTGTTTAAGGCTGAAATTTTTCCTAATGTTTTGACTATCATTGTCAAGTGAAACATAAACATTGCAGCGGTTGCTTGAAGAAGCGCTCAATCAGCAATTACTCTCTTACTAATGACTCAATTTGCAATTATACTCCTAATTATTCTCTTATTAATGACTAAGTTTGCAAGAACACTTCCAATTATTCTCTTGCTAATGGCACATTCTCTGTATATGTTGAGAATATTGTTGTCACATTAGGCAAATTGGGGTCACCAAATGTCTCGGACGGGTGGACATATGAGACGGCTCGGGCGGAACAGGCAAACAAGGTCTCACCTTAAAGTAGTCACATTAGGCGAGTCAAGGTCACTGGACGTCTTCATGTGCATTGTCAATTTCAAAAATAATCTTTTACATTCTTGAAACACTTGAAATAAGAGACACTTTACCTTTTTGAGCATGTTTATCCAATTGTCGTTGCTCATAGACAATTGTTGTTGCTTGTTGCAGCCTTGAGCCAAGGATTGTGATCCCCAAAGCTAGGATTGCTCCCTTGAAAATATCTTTCATCATAACTATAAGACTGTGCCGTGAGATTGACTGCCGTACAAGACTAACCGGCTTTGGGCTTGTGATTTAGATCATCAAACTGCAATAAAAAAAAAAAAGTGCAAGGTTTTGCGAGGCTAAAGTAGAAGCACCAATAGTTGATCATTTAAGCAATTTTGGAGCAGATTGTGATCAGTATAAGGTGTGGAAATTTTTTCCATGTAGGAAGATAGGAAATATGGAGATTGCAATTTAACCTAGAAAGGACACAACGAACAATAAGTGTCCGATGAATGACAAAGATGGTTACTTCCCAAAATTGAAATTACTGTGAACTTTGGAAGCCAAAAGGTGCACTTCACTAGTATTTTATGTCTAGAGTCTTCCAGTTCCGCTTGTTCAAGAATGCTCACTACTTCGGGACATGTGTCATAACCATATTAGTGTGTGATTGCAAGAAACACCTGTATTATTTGTTGCATTTTTCATTTTTAGACTTTTTGTACTATATATACTAAAAGCCACTTTCATTACTATTGAGGTAGTGGATTATAAAACCTGGATGGTCGATTCGATTTCAGATTCTAGTGTTTTAACAACATGTGATGTTCATCATTAGATGGCAAAGATACATAATTCTTCATAAAAACAGTTTATTGATTGCCAGATTAGAGGTGCTACAGGTCTCGAGTAGTACTATTGAGTCTTTTTGTATACCCTGGAATACTATTTTGAGCCACAGGTCGCAATTTATGCTAGAAAATGAGACTTTTACATTTCTAATTTTTAAAACTAAAAAACATACTGAGAAAGTTTACTTTAAAAGTGGCCATTGTTGCCAACTTAAGCAAAAAAGGAAGATCACAGCTAAAACCAAAAAAACGTTTTTGTTTTCAATATAGGTCGTGGGGCAACAATAAGACTACACGAGGTGCTCAGCTCGATTGTATGCGTGCTTATGGCCTTCTTCGGAGAAGGGGAGTCTTCTTCAGCGTTCTCCACTGCTTTCTTCAACTTTTGAGTGCAAGCAGGTTTCTTGGAGTTGACAGCAAATCTTTGAGGCACAGCAGCCTTCTCCACAGAAACATTCACTGTCGCCTTTGAAACAGGATCAGGAACAGCTTCTCCACACCTACAGGGACATTGTCCAAGCTAGGTGCTTTGTCTTGCTCCACTATTGATGGACCTACCTTCAATGGTTTACCACATGCGGACCCAAACCATGTAGAGTAACCAAAGCAAAGGCTGCAGCTGGCATGAAAGTCAATGGACACTCTTGATTGGTGTTCATAGCATTAAACTCACTAGTATCCTCCATAAATTGCTTTTGTAACTAGGAGGGATGCTCCGTTGCCTTTTTTGATGAAGGAAACACCTCTGTAGGGGTGCCAGAATCACCACTTAATTCAATCACGCGCACTAAAACCATTGGTGCGGGTGTCTTGAAGAGAGTGTTGGACCGGGCAGCTAGCACTTGCTGCTTTGTTGAGCCAAAGTGCGCTTGGATCTCCATAGCAAAGATTCCTATGCTCCGACTAAAACCTTTGGCCAATGAAAATCGCTTCATGCATGTCTTTAGCATGCTCTTCACTTCTTCTATGGAATTGTTGTTCTTGGACTGGTTTAACAGCATTTAGGTCATCTTGCCTTCCATGTCCTTCTGTTGAACTGCCATGTTGTTTTACTTCTCCTCTAGTGCACTAAACCTAGGACAAATTGCTCCGGAAGCACCCTGCATGCCAAAATGGTTCAGTCTACATCATAATAAAGGAGCAATAGCCTCTGCAGTTTGTCCGCAAACTGAAAAGTCTTTGCTTTTCAGACATATATGAATACAACACTACTAGTAAGTGCCCTCTTCTAGTCATTGAAATAAGTGCTTTGCATACTAAAGGACTATAAAAAAATTGCTGCCATATTAGCACTGGGGAGGGGAGGGGGAGTCATTCTAATGACTTCATGACTTGTTCACAACTGCAACATGACTAGTTCATGATTGCAGAGAACTTTGGTGGATGACAGTCCTTGCCTCCTTTTTACAAAGGAACGTGCATGAACAATGGGCAGAAGAATTTGGCATGACAGATATGACGTTGCTCCTACATAGAAGAGAAGATCAGAACTTTGTGCCTTGGGAAATTTTCTCCAATTGTAGCAACAACTTCTGTAAGCAGCTATATGAGTGACTTCCTCCAATATTGAAGAAAAAATCATAGCCAATTATATCCTCCTGAAGCAAATACATAACATTCATCTGAAGAGAAATGTGCATATGATGTAGAACATAAAATTCACCACCGTCATAGTGCCCTGTACTTCAGTCTAATGCATCCCATTTGCTATTTTGATTAGACTAGGGCTGCGCTCTCTCGCTTCTATCTACAATTCAGGAAATACTTGTACAATCCTTTGCAAATTGCTATGAAGTCAAATTTGTCTTCCACCTTGTACACTTGATGGCTTGCAGGTCCCTCCACCTGCATTCAAAACCCTTGTCAATCAAAACTCATAAACCTCCATAGAGCCCATTTCTACAAAGGCAAGCAAGCATCGGATATGAAAAACATGGCTCCCTCATATAATCTTGTCCTCCTTCTTTAGACCCTTAATTGAATAGGATCTAACTATTTAAATTAAATCTACAATAAGAAAATCCAATGTGGTTAAGAAAGTAGCATCTTTAATAATAGTTTTGTATATTCTTTCCCATAAATAGGCTCTACTTTCACAATTTACCTATGGGAAATAATACCCAACTGCTCAAAAGCTCCTCTAACAACCATAAAAATTGAAACACTACATTTTTAGTGTACATTCTTCAAGCAAACAAAACTAAATAAGCTTCATCACAAAGCTTAGATTCTACGGTGTTTTAATAATTATCATATAGTTATTCTTGTTTTATGAATTCACATTAATTACAATTTATTGCATCATTACAATGCATTACTTTGAATCATTACGATGCAATTGCAAGAAATGCATTGTAACTTTGATAACTTTTGAGATTTTGCAGCATGCAAAGACAAGTGGGCTACGCTTCTAATAGATTACAAAATCATGTAAAAGTATTATAATGGTACTGGCACAAATGAGGATCACTGGTTAATGAGTTCACCAAAATATGCAGCTAAGCATTTCCCTTGCAACTTCTTGAAAGAAAACTACAATGAATGATATAAATGATTAGTTCCGCATTTGCCCAATCATGAATCCTGTGCATTCTTGCAATCTCACTCAGCTTGGAATTGTCGTCTACAATTGTGCTAAAGTGTTACATTGTTACAATGTCTCAAACAAGGAGACCAACAATGTGGATCTTGTGACTGTTGGAGGCACCATCTTTGACCCTGGAGGCATTCGTATTGACAATTTATCTCCTCAATTATCTATTCTTGCTTATGCATCTACTTTTGCTAGCAGCACTTGTCAATGTCCGCGAGGTCTTGTCATCCAAATGTTACATTGGGTAAATGCAAGAAACACTTGTACTATTTTGCATCACACCTTGCATGCTAATTTGTTTTTTGGCTATAACTTTTGTGTTCTAGCTCCAAATGACTCAAGATTTATAGAAAAGATACTCATGACTATTATACATGTTGCGTATTTTTTTTGTAATTTTCAAAAATATTTTACTGTCTAAAAATAGCCCCCAATTTATGTCACACTTGCCAATTTGGAGGGTTTTAGTACTATTTAGTACCCTAAAAAACAAATTTTGAGCTGAATCTATAGAGAATGGTCTTCTAATAGACTTGCAGCTATTGTCCAAAGGAATTCTAAAATTAATTAATTGTATGTGATATGGAAGTCCACAAAGTGCACTTCTTTCTGCTTGCATTTTGTAACATACAAAATATTATTTTGGAGGTTTCTTAGGTGAATGACCATCTTCATAGAGTTCTTACAAATTGCCAATTTGTATTTTATATATTTACTATTTTTCCTATTCTTAACTAATTAAAACATCAAAGTATCCATTTTCTTGAGATTTGGCACTTTTCTAGTTCTCATGCTTAAAGAATTTTCTATGCATTTCATGTGGCGGTTACCTTCATCTTAAAGGTATATATTTTAGTTGTATTTTTTTAATTTTTTAAAAATTAATTTGCTAATTATAAAGTATTCCAGAAAAAAAAAGGCATGGGTACTGTAAAACGCAACAAAATTGGCAAGTGTTTCTTGCATTCACTCCATTGGACATTATTATTAAAATAAAAACACAAGTTGTTTTATTGGACGTCCACTAAAATTTGCTTCCTAAAATAATGCTAAAGTCATCTAAAACGCAGGTTTCTTATAGTGATTGTTGTACAATGATTGATCTACTCCAAGACTGAAGACAACGAGCTGGCAGCATAGAGTTGTAGTATTTTGTGGTGCTTGCATTGAGTTATAGGGTCATTGCAAGAAACACCGGTCCATTTGAATTGTCACAAGGAGCTTGTGGAAGCTTCTTTTTGCAATAACTTTTGAAGCATAACTTACATGAAGTTGAATTTTTTATTGGAGATGTCTGTCTTGAGGTTAATCATATCTCATATTTTTTAGAAATTTTTAAAAATCATTTTGTATTTAAATTTAAATTTAACTAATTTGTCACGTTTAGCGATTTAGGGGTTTTGAGTAATGAGGAGTACTCAAATTTAATGATTTAGAGCTGAAATTTCTATAGTCTATTTGCATAGTAGGAACTCATGTTTCTACCAAGGGGCATTAAAAAATATTTTATTTTGTGTTGTCTACGTCCATGCAAAGAGGGCTCTCTTGCGCGCGCAATTCTGAACATTTTAGATGACTTCAAGATCAATTTTTTGGTCAAATCTCTTCACCATGAAGTCTTCCCAAATGGTCTATTTTTACTTTCTTTGAACTTCTTTTTTCCTATTTTTTACAAATTAAAACTTCAAAGTATGTATTTTCTTCAAAATTTCAGCTCACTCTTTTTTGTGAATAACTTTTGATCTAGATTTTTTTTTAGATCTGAAATTTTGGGGATCTCCTACTTTTAGTCTTGTACTAATTTTCCTTATTTTATGTTATTTTTTAAAGTTCATATGCAAAATCTCATGAGTACCCGAAAACAGGCCAAAATGGACCAAAAGTGGACGGCGTTTTTTGCAATGACCCTATAATATAGCTTTCCCCCTTGTTTACATCATACTATGACAAGTCTTTTCTTACAATACATTTTTTGTGATGCTTGAATAACATGTCTGGTTTTGGAACCATGATGTAGGCTTTCTAATCAAAGTTGCTACAGATCATGTGCAAAACACCATCGGTTGCAAGTATGCCCTCAACCCACGGGAGTTTGGCGGCCTACTTAGTTTGGAATTTTTCATGTTTGTTATATCTCTATTGTACTTTGTTTTTGGCAGTTTTGGCCTTGTTCTTTGCAGTTGCTCCCTTTTTGCGTGGTGGTGAGTCCACTTTATCATCCTCCCCCTTGCTAGCATATGGTATTCTTTTCAAACTTGACTTATCAACATCCTCCGATGAATCAAATAATGTTATTAGAGGTGACTTGGAGCTTAGAATGTGAATGACATCGGATCCGATTGAAGACCCTGGTGTTGTGTCTGTTATAGTGAAATTTTTTGGACTATGCATCCCCCAATCACATTCTTGGTATGTTGGAAAGCTCTTTGCGAGGAGGGGTGCACGGCTTTGTTTTGTGGTGTTTTGGACTTACGATGTAAAAGATATTGAATTCCAATGTTTTTTATAAATTATTATATATTAAAAAATGAAAAAATTACTTTTATTTTTATTTTGATTGTGGCAAAGGGACAAGGCATTCTACAGTAGTAAAGATGAAATTTTATCATGATGGACAATTTCATTAAAATGGCATGAAACAAATTAGAATGGCCATTCTAAAATAATCTACACCTATCCTAGATGACGAAAATAGTATACCATCAAAAGTGGCACTTGAAATACTGCCATTTTTATGAAATTGTCCTTCACGATGGAAAAGAGACAAAAAAGCAAAAGCTGGGAAGGATAAAAGCAAAAGCCGGGGAAAAGAAAAGAAAAAGCAGAAAAGAAAAGCCTGGGGGACAGAAAAAGCAAAAGCAGAAGTCGCCCACCGAGCTCTTCGGGCGGGAATCATATGGAAGGTGGCGATGAAAGGGGCGCGGTCGGAGAATCCTCGAGCACGTACAGGCAGCGATGGCGGGATCTCCGACGAACACCAACAAATCCGTATTTGCAGCACCACCTGCGGTTGCAGAGATTGGATGGAACTGGTGAAGCTATGGCGGACAAACAAAAACGGAGGAGAACTGGAGAAGCTACACCAGCTAGAACTCTAGGAACACTAGCACAGTCCCCAAGTTGGAGGATCAAAGGCGGGACTGCGGGAGCCAGAAAACACTCGAAGCTAACTTAGGTCCTGTTAAGTCCCATTCCTGCTGTCTTCTCTTGCTTTCGGTCCGTGTCTTTCGTTAGCAAATCCACCAGGGATTACTAAAAATGGTCGTCTCTCCATGCCAGCGCAAACACAATTAACGCGCTTCCAGTGTTGCCGTTCTGACAGATTCATGATCGGAGCGGCATCGGCATCCGTCCAGGATGAGAGAAGAGTCGGGAAGGACCACGCTGGCGGTCCGTGTCTTTCAATTCGTTTCCGCCGGATTGCGGATGATCTCGAGAGGCGTTTTTCAGTTTTCCAGTTGTCTTCTTTGTGAAGTTTTGGACGCTCAGTGTGAAGTTGTGGACGTTCTTCGTGAAGTCGATTTTGCATGTGTGGATGAGATGAGAATTTGCTGCGAGTGGCTGGGAGTGAGATGGAATGTATGAGAGAGATTGTGTGGAGGATGCTGGATCGCAATCAGCGAGGGATGTGGATCTTTATGTTAGATTAGTTGTGTTTGAGGAGGCTGGATTATGTTGGATTAGTTGTGTCGCGGTTAGTTGGAGGAGAGGAGGAGGAGGATATTGCTGTTGCAGATGATTTTCTGTTGTCAACTATAGAACAGATTAAGTTTGACGTGCTGTGAAGACGGTCCAAGGCAGATAGAATTGCACTTCCGAAGGAGCAGGCTCCATGATTAGGAGAAGATTTGCGTCCTCATGTTTCATTGATGATCAGGTCCAATTTCAACTATCATTGTCAAGTGAGACATAAACATTCCGGTGGTCGCTTGAAGAAGTGCTCACCAAATCAAGTATCGTTTCGCTGTCTAGGGTAAGCACCAAATCATCGTTTTCGTTTTGAAGAGTTCTTTGCGTAACCCTTAATCTTTGAACTTTGGTTTTTGTGCAACGTGATCTGTGGATTTCGTTTTTGCGATCTCATTGCATGCCTTAAACGCATGGAAATTTGGTGCAAGCCCCTTTTCTGAGCTCCAATTTGTTTCTGCTCTAGTGATCTAGTTCCTAGGCAATGGTCTCTTAAGAGCAGTGACGTAGAGCCATGCAGTTGGAGCCTGATGAAGAAGATGAAATCCAAGAAGAGGAGAGACGTTATGGTGGCAGAGCTTCCCACATTAAGCAACATCGATGGAAAGGGTTGTCATTGGACGAGGAAGACGATTTCGCCAAACGTTTGGCCCCACGATTCAGAACTGATTTACGTGACCGGGGTTTGGAAAAGACAAATGCTTCCGTATTTGCTGATGCTCCAAGAAGGACATTTATTGAGGAGACCTCAAAAACTTGTAAGCATTGGCGAGCATGATCCTTTTCAATTTCTTAGATTTCAAAGAGCTAGCGACTAAATGGATTGGTGCATATTATCCGACGCCGACCTATTATGGTTTCCTTTATTTATTCGGGAGCAGTACGAGATGGGTTAAGAGTCGACCACGATGTTAACGCGGGTACCTCATTATGATTACTTTTAATATGAAAGAATTTCTCAGTTGCTTTGGGTTAGGACCCCACGATTCTTTTGGAACTCTCTGAAGTGATGAGTGCTAACACTTTGAGTTGTGTCTTGAGCAGCAAGAAGTAATGATGTTATCAAGGTGAACCCAAGGTGCTGCGGATTTCCATGCAACAGTAACCACAATGATAGTCAGAAATCCTATCGTTTTGCTATCGGTAGTAAAGAGCCACCAACAAAGTCTTTCAAAACGAAGGAGCCCAAGAGTTTGGGGGCAGTGCTGACTCGCAATTTTTTCAGGTGCGTTTCCTGTGTTACCATTTCACTGGTTTAAGTTGCGGTTCCTGTAGGTCGTGAATCGATGGGACTAAGTGAAGGAAAAAGTGCAGTGATTTCGTTCTCGTCATCATGATTTGGTACTGTTAGAGTGTTTTTCTACAGAGTTCAATACAGTTCTTTTCGGCATTTAAGGGAGGTAACCAAGATGATTACTCTGGTCTCAGGCCTAAAACTAATGCCTCACATCCACCTTGGGAGAATGAATGGACATTGCTTCGGGGGCAACTTGAAAACGAAATGAAGCAAATGAGGGAGATGCGCCTGAGTGTACAAGAAATCTGTCAAGAGATGAAGAAAATGGGTTCTCATAGAGAGGACACCTCAGGTATAAGCTCACGGCGTCGGTCGGTTTCTGAGGCCGTTTCCAGCAGAGTTGATAAACTCGGACAGATCAGGGGACACGGAGCATATAATTTTTCTCATATACGTGAAAACTGTCATCATCAACCTAACGAAAGAGCGAAGTCCGCTCCTAGAACTAGAGTGAACTGGGATTCAGATCTACCTGAAGAGGACAGCGAGTATGCTCGGGCTCCCACCGCAGCACTTTTTAAAGAAGTAATTAGGGAGAAGAGGCTCTACCTTCGAAAGTTTGTTGCGGCACTTGTCAAATACGAAGAGAGTCGCTTTCTGACAGATGCTTATGAGATTGAACAGAACAGCAATTCCCTGCGTCATGTGGTTGCTCGGCTTCTTCCTCGCGTTAATTTTGCAAACGTTGGGCATTTAAAATATGGCATCGAAGCTTGGCTGAGTCGAGTTGTATTTGAGGAGTTAGAGAAGTCAGAAGGTACTGCTTCAGTAATAAACTGTGTTCTCATGTTTTGGAATGTGAAATTTTGCATGCATTTTTGTCCACGCATATTTTACAGCACTGTCTGGGTAGCTTATGACATTCTTGAATCATTAGAAAGCAAACTCCATGTTGATGGTCCCCCTGTCTCTCTTGCTGCTTCTGTGCTGCATAGGTAACAAATGTCGAAATCTCGGCTGGGCCTGTACTACAGCACAGGAGGCCTTTCTCTGATGCCATAGATTAGTAGTAAATAATGTGGGTTGCTTGTGTAAGTCCTGATAGTTTGTGAACTGGGTTTTTAATTGATACTGTGTCTTGATCCTTGTTTGCAATTTAGAGAGAGATCGGGGGGCTCGAGCAAGGCGACATGCTTGGGAAGAGTATCAAAGGCTATCATTTTTATGCCCTGTTGACGCTATCTACCGTGGAGAAGATCACTGTAAGAATTTCCATGAGTTCTGTAAACTGAAATTCAACACTATTCAGAACGAATTGAAATGGCTAGAGGATTGGCCAGACGACCTCGTGACAGATTTGCTGGAGACCGCGAAGCATGTATGGCTGGCTAAGAACCTTGCAAATGCGTTTGACCCCGCTGCAACTCATTTTAGTGTGAAGTCCTCGGCGAAATTTGATGCTAGACTTATGGAACCTCTGGTGACTCCAAATTTTTCTCAAACTGATAGTTTGCTACCATCTACCACACAAGTAGGGTTCCTAGTTAGTTCAGGACATTTTGTTTGTGACCGAATAATTAAGTGCCAAGTTTGCTTGGCGTCATTTTATAGCTCAGATTCTTCGTAATGTAAAATAGGAGATGTTCATGTAGACTTCCGCCGATTCTTTTGCCAGGAAAACGAAGAGGAGAATTTCTTCGGGGAAAGAGCTTCGAGAAGACTGTCACGTCCTGGAAGTTTACGTGCACTGCAAAAAGAAATAAGAATTTATTTGTCCAGGCATTTGAGTCGTACCACATATCTTTGTGTTCTGTCATTCTGTGATGCATTCCAAGTTTCTGCTAGAATCTCCTTATGTATATGTATTCGTATCAGGGGCTCCTTATATCTGGTTACCTTGATGACTCCCCAGTATCGTTGATTGGCTCTTCTAACTCGAAGGAGCGGAACCCCAATGAACAACATTTATGTGACATAAACCGGACCTTGACCCTAGATTCAGGTACTTCAAATGATCCTTGTTCTGCCGATTTTGTTTGTATCTAGTTTTCTCTGCACGAGTGGACCCATTGTATTGTTGAGCTGTAGAATTATTGCGGAGTACATGACGTGTACAGTGTATGGTGTACTTCCGGACGCATATGCTAGTCAAAGTTAATAGCAGCTCTCAAGAACGCCAACAATTAGTCGGTGGCGAAGAAGCCACGGAAGTGGTGTGAGGCTCATCATGGATGATTAACATCATCAACTGATGGGATGCAACAACTACAGCCGCACCAAATTCACTTGTGGAGGTAGGTTGCCCACAATCTCTCCCTGACTTGCATCTTGTATATATTTGGACTGATAATGGAAACATGCATCCCAGGGAGTACGAAGCTATGAGTTGATGTTGAAGTTGCCAATCTGTGCTGAATTGGGACTTTCCACCAGATAATCTGTGGAGCTTCGGGTTAAAGATAGGACTGAAACCCATTGGTCCTATTTTATGTTTAACAGGACAATCGCGAACATCTTTTTGTAAATTGAGTCTCTGCTAAGGCGTAGAGACAGAGGAATGGAGGGCATGGATTTGATAGAGGGAACGGAGGTGTGCGTAACTGGAGGTACTGGTTACATTGCATCATGTTTAATCCACGCTCTGCTTCAACGAGGTTACAAAGTCCGCACGACTGTTAGAAATCCTGGTAAGTGTTTGTTTGCTCTCTGCTTTTTTCCTTTATGCCTCGTGAAATCCCTGACGTCACTCGCCCAAAGTGGTCTATGACATCGAATGTTGATTATAGGATATATTTTCAGATGTATCCTATAATGAGGGTGGAGTAACGGGAGTACTTGGTTTGTGGACGTTCTTAGATGACAGGACCAAGACTGGATTTTTATGGGAGTTCCCAGGGGCGGCGGAGCGTCTTCAAATATTCAAGGCAGAGTTACTGGAGGAGGGCACCTTCGATGAAGCTGTGTACGGAGTGCACACTGTTTTTCACACTGCATGCCCTGTTCTGTTTGATCAGAACGGTGATCCTGAGGTCCTCTAATTATGTCTCCACTCTTTCTCCCCTTTTCTCCTGGACTTCCTCTGAAAATCGTTTGTTTACGAATTTCAGAAGGTGCTGTAAATTAGGTGGCTACAGAAGTGTACTGGGTCAAGCCGGTTTAACATTTACCAGTTGGATTTCTTCTTTACATGTACGTTATGTGTGGACGAAGGATTTCATGTTTTTGAGGCATCAGAATTTTCATGTACATCATCGTGCAGGTGACAGTGCTGAATCCTGCTTTGAAAGGAAATGCGAATGTGCTTGAGGCATGCACCAAGTCTCCTCACTTGAAGCGTGTGGTAATGACGAGTTCATGCGCAGCTATTGGATACGACTACGATCGGAGCCCGGAGGACCCTCCTCTTAATGAATCAGTGTGGAGCAATCCTGAATACTGTCGAGAGCAGAAGGTACTCACACGATTTTTCATATTGGGTAATACTCTGCTAAGGTTCATAGTACTGGACTATGTATGGTCAACTTCATTAAAATGGCGCCATTCCGGAACTTTGGCGCTTTTACAGTTCAGAATGGCCATTCTGAAATTTATACCCGTCCTAGATGTTTCAGAATGCCTGTTCTAACTCTGTACTTGTCCGAGATGGTCAAAATGTCACACCGTCCAAATGGCCCAATAATACCGCCATTTTAATGAAATTGCGCACATGTGTGTCAAAGTACCAACAGATTGCAATGCCGATGCTTCTGATCTAGACGTCTACTGGAGCAATTGAACAATTCTGTTGGTGTATTTGCAGATGTGGTATGCATTGGCAAAGACATTGGCCGAGAAGGGGGCAACTGAGTACGCTGCGAGAGAGGGGCTGGACTTGGTGGTTGTCTGTCCATCCTACGTTATTGGTCCTACTCTTACACCTGTGCCCACGAGTACCGTTTCGCTAGTCCTTGGTTTTCTGCAAGGTACATAGCTTTGAAGCCAGTGGTATTTTCTTTTGAAAGGTTGAAGTAGTGATGTTGAAACTTGAAACCTTTACCCTGATTCAGCAAGCATGGTTTTTATAGTCGTACTCTATGTCCTTGAATGTAAGTTGTCGGTGCAGCGTATGCAATCACAGAGTAGATTTTCAATACTGAGAGAGAGAGAGAGAGAAACACGCAATCGACTAATGCTAGAAATCCGTTCTCTTATAGCAGCTTTGAAATTGCAGTCTGCAGAGTAAAGCTAGCCTTTAGTTCGTGAATACATGTATATAAAGATCACAAATTCATAAGAAGTGATCCAAGGGTTGGCAAGCAAGCAGGTGCAGATGAGTGCCCCAACAAAAGGATGGGCTTTGTGCACATTGACGATGTTGTCAAGGCGCATTTGCTAGCAATGGAGGTGCCTGAAGCTCACGGCCGATACATATGCTCATCAGATGTTGCACACTTTGGGGACGTTATGGACATGCTGCAGAAGAAGTATCCGAAGCTCCGCGTTCCTTCAAGGTTAATCAGCAGATGTTTCTTCTCACAAGAATGCAAAAATACCTCAATTTCATTTGCATTTGAAGACGAGATTCGAAATTTTCCAGTGGAAAGCTTGTTCTAGTTTTGATTGTTAGAGACAATAGAGAATTTTCATAATTGAAACATACGCTAACCATTGAACTCGACACTTTTTCAGGTGCTCGGGCAAGAGCTCTCCCGAGGGGAAGCAGGGGGACTCCATGCCGGGAAACGAAATACTCCACAAGGATAAATACTCCTTGATCTTGGATACCACCAAGATTAAGGAATTGGGACAGAAAGAGTTCAAGAGCTTAGAGCAGATGTTTGACGACATGCTTCAATAGTATCACCAAAACCATCTGATAGAAAGTTTCATGTAGAACCAGAATGGTTTTCTATCCCCTAGTTTCTCGAAGTGCTTGCCGTCCCGGCCTAGCACTATGTTTGAGGCTAGTTGCTTCCTTTCAAATGCTTGCTGTAGGGGCTTATTCCCTTGACAAGATCTTTGCAAGAATGTTTGAAAACATTGAGATGGCACTTAAAACCGCCTTTACAACTGCTCTTACACCTGTGCCCAGTTGATGGTCCTTGGCCTTTGGAAGGTACGTAACTTAGCAGTGGTAATCCCTTGTTGAGTTTCCTTCTAGTTTACTGGAATAAAGTTGGTTTTTGTAAAGCAAAATCCTTGTCTGTACGTAAAACTGAGTATTATATTCATTACTGATTAGTCTTTTCATTACATTAACCCCTAACGGACCATTGTCTCTTCGGGGGACAAATGCGTTTTCGGGCAGGTACCTACGGGCTGAAATTTTCTTTGGATTTTTTGAAACTTTTTTTGGAGATAGAAAATCTGATTTAGCTTCGTGGGAATATAATTTTTTTCACAATCGGTGCCTGGAAACAAAAGTTATGACCAAATAAGCTCAAAATAGGGGAGGGCGGGCAGCCCGGGCAGCAAAAAAAAATGGACAAAAATTTGAATTTTTTTCTTTAATATTTTTTTTCTCGTAGATTATATTTTTGCCTATTTGGAAAGCTTTGATTCATTTCATTTGAATTTGTTATGAGAAAGTTATGGACATTCTTGTTTTTCGGGCAATTAGAGCATCTTCTTGAAAAAAATAACTTCTAGGATGCATTTCTGAATGCAATTTTTCAAATTTTTCATTTTTTTTTTTTTCCATGGTTTATATTACTTGTTAGAACAATCTCACCATTGGGATTAGTGCATTTTAATTCCACTCAAAATATATGAATATTTTAGATTTTCCTTCTATCTTGTATCTACTTCTATTTAACAATTTTTTAAAGAATGCTTGTTAAGTTTTTTTGAACTTTTTTTTTTCCTAGACTCTCAACTCAATTCTCCACTACAAACATTTAAAGCTCAAAACTCTGTAGTGCAAAAGTTTTAAGTTAAAAATGTTCAAAGTCAAAAAATCTAGTCCCACAATGTGCTGAAAAACTTGTTTTTTTCACTTTAAACGCAGATAACTTGCAATCTATGAGGTCAAAAACTCTGAAATTTTTTCCACACACTCTTATACTAGTTAGGTGTAAGATCCTACAGTTAGATGTGAAAAAAAAACATTTTTCAAATTTTTTAACTTTTTACTATAGAAATGACAGTTCTGAGTGTTTTTTGGCAGGAAAAGGGTCTCAGTCCTTTAGGGGTAAAGGCCATAGCTGCACAAAATGGATGAAGACTGACTTTCAAGTATTTGGAAGAAGCAATTTTTGTTTATTTTTCACTGATGTGACTAACTTTGTGGTCCTCTATCAACTCATTTTCAGATTGGGGTGGGATGATAAGGAAAACTGACTAGAAATAATTGAAGATCATGTGTCTCATGCCACAATTTGTTTTGCCCCCAAAAGCTCCAAATCTACTTTCCAACTACGGTACCACCAGGAACACTGATTTCATCTACAACCAGTATAATTCCTTAAATTGTTCCACAGCATGTCTGTTCCAATCACATTTTGTTTTCCAGATTGAGGGTGTGACTTCCAGTTTTGGTGGGTTTTCACGTTATTCTGATTCATTGAAAAAGGCTAAGTTTCTAATGTTCTAATGATTACAAACAATCTTATTAATCAGTTCCTACAAGCTGGAAGCTGAAAATGATGCATAATTCATCTTAGCAGCTATTCCAAAGAGTGTAAACCATCAGAGATCACAATTTAATTCATCTTTCAATATAAAGTTGTAAAAATTACATTTCTTCACAACGTTTGGATTTTTTCTAGTTAAAAGATAGATACCATGTGATTTTGTGTAGTATAAATATAAAATTGATACAAGCCTATAATAAATTTAAAAAAAAGTCATATATCTGCACTTTGAAATGGTATAAAACCTATTCTAAACAGAAAATTAAACAGATTATTATGATCACAATTCATGAGATGTCCTCTTGAGAATCTGTTGGAATCAATGGACAGAGCTCTTTGGGTACCAACTACCCATTCAAATTTGTCCATGAGAGACCAAGCAAAATAGCCGTGTATGTTGGAGCCATCCTTGCATCAAAGTAAGCACGTGTAAGAAAAAATGATTCAAACATCACATGCCACTAATAAGAAACACGTGTTTTTGTGGACGGATTTTAATTGACATCCATCCACTTGTTTTTATGTTACCTTTGGCATTATTGTTAACATAAAAACAAGTGGATGTCAATTAAAATGCATCCTCCAAAACACTAGGTTCTTATAGTATGCAAAAGCAAGACTTGGTTAGTACATCTTCGTCTACATAGTTAATATAATTCTTCAGGATCATGTTGATAAGTGTTGTAAAAAGTGTTGTTTTTTAGCAACATAATGTTGGGTACTATATTGAAGGAAGACATACAAGAGGTTAACCAAAATTTTGTTAAAATGGCAGAGGTCCACAAATTTGGCACTTATTCATTTAGATTGTGCGTTCTGAAATCTATACTAGTCCTAGACTTTAGAGACAAAGAAGGAAACAAATGCAGAAAAATGGCGTATGGAATACCACCATTTTAACAAAACTCCCCATGGTTTCAAAATTTCAGCAATATTTTGCATAATTTTCCAAAAAATTTCAGCATGCTCAATACCTAATTGCTAAGAGCACATTTTGCATGTAGTCATGGTCATATTGGATTCTCTTGAGGTCCTTCAATTGGTTTGCAAGGGGTGCCGAGTCATCCGTATTGGCTTCATCTCGACCATTTTCAGTGATGTATACAATTGGATTGTTGTATCGTTTACGGACCCAATCCAACAATTTTTGCATTCCAGTGGCGTTCACAAATAGCTAACCAGAAGGTGTCTATAAGAGTTATAAAAACAAAAAAATTTAGAACAATAAATGGAAAATTAAAATGTAACTATGTTTCTTTTAATTTTATATTCAAACTAGCGGTTGGCGCTTGCTATGCTATGCATTCATCATTGGAATTCTATTAGAACTTTTATGAATTAAATAAAATGCAGAACAAAAATTTCAATGAATCTTCAAATAAAAATTACTAAAATCTTTGTATAATTTTGTTTATAAGTAAGCATATATTGAAATGTACAATAGAAATTTATTGAATGATGAATGACATATATGCAATGGTGAATACTGTAAAAGATACACATTATTTTATTGTAATGTATTTAAAAGTTGACTCAATTGTTACGAACAATGGCAACCCAAAAACTTGGTGAATTGAAAAGAAAAACTTGTAAATTTCAAAAACTTCATGAACAACTTAATTGTTGTGAAATCCAAAATTGCTTCAATTGAATAAATTTCTCAAATCATTTGGTAGTAGCAATAGAATTTTGAAATCATAAAAGCTATAAAAGTGATATTATAGAGGTGATTGCAAACTACTACTTGATTTCTGTAATATAACATTGTGTGAAAATATTACTTTTATGTATGCATGATTGAAAATATTGTTACAAAGTATTAAAATTAATTATTTCAAAGACTTATTGAAATCATTATCATGCATTCTATTCAAATATATCAAAATTTTACTAATATGTGATACAATGAATGTGTAGCACAGCAAGTATGAGCTCCTATTATTAATGGTAGCATTTGTGATATTACAAAGGGAGTTATAATTTTAGTAGTGTGATGACATAATTGCATTGTAGTAGATAACATCATTGTTTTTTTGGTACAAAACTATTTAAAAACAAAAACGGAGGTTGATTTACTAGATCACTAGTTGGCACTCCATCTTTGTATACTGCACCAAATATCCAACAAACACAAACGGAATTAATCCTCAATCTTGATTTTCTAAGACATGTTACCTAGTATATATACTAAACAAAAAAATTCTTTCGGAAGCATGTAATTTATAAATTATGCCACATTTAACTACTTTTGGATTATAAACTAAATTTTGAACAAAACATTCAAAAGACTCTAGATAATAACATCCAGAGATCTCTAGATGTTTATATAGATCTCCAAATGTTTTGCATGATCTTTCAATGGTTATCTCTTGATTATTTTTCTCCTAATCTTAATTCTGGACTCTTCAAAAGTCCAAAAGTAGTTAAATGTGGCATGATTATTTTTTTATAACACATACCTGTTTTAATGATCTTGCCGTTGCTGTCATTGAATGTTGCATACATTGAAGAATAGTGGTTAAGACCAACAAAGTCCTGTGAGTCTTTGATAAGACCAACTTCCTCCGCGGTGAAAGTTGGTAAATCTGAGCCAAAAGATGTTTGCATCAAAGCTGGATAGTCACCAAAAAAGATGGGATCCAAATACCTGAAAAAAAAGGTTTACAACATGTTCAAATGCAGCAAAGTATGTCAATAACAATAGTAATCCTAATTCAACAATATTGGTATAGTAATTGCCTTGAAATTTACCAATGAAGACACAAATTTGAAGTTAGCGCAAACCAAAAATCTACAATGCGTGTAGGTGATCTTTATTGCTTGTCCATACCACCTCGCATGTCGACTTCTACAATGTCTTAGCCATGTCATTGTCATCCACAACTACTTCCCTTGAAATCACTAGTTTTTAAGCCTTCCAAGTATGTTGGCCATTGATAATTAGAAATTTTCTTGCTTGCACGCAGCTATCCCAACATATAGGCCTCTATGTCATATTTGGCATAACGGTGAGGATTTGCTTCGCAAAGTTGAGCTTCACCATCCAGTCGAGGACGTTTGTGACGCATGCATCTTCTAGCGGCCTGTAGGATATACATGTAAGCTAAATTCTCCTAAAACTTCTTGTTGGCTAGTGCCTTAGCCTTTATGCGCCTTGGCGATTTGGATTCCTCACTGCATTTTGGTTCTGGCTTGAAATCTATTGGCTCCAAAATCTTCTCCGGAACCTCGGCAACACTGGACAATGGACACCAAGGTCAATTGATTTTCTTCCCAATAGCCATTCTTCTTCTTGAGCGCCAGCATCTTGAGCTTGCTCCTCAGTAACCTCAAGGTACTCAGAGAATGTTCCTTGGGTTGTAGAGTTTGGGGCTCCTTTGGACTCTTTCATCTCAAACAAATTGACCTTTTTTTGCCTGGTCCATCTCTCCACTCCTATGTCTTGACTCTTGAGAGCTTGATGAAGGGCCTGCAATATTTGGGGAGGTTTTACACTTCACCACTACTTTTGGCCGCGCCTTGCCTTTCGTTGCGGTTGTTGTTGCCTAAGGGTTTATAGCAGTTGCGGACGCCGCTACCTGTGCTATTGGAGTCGTTGGTGGCCGACGTGCAAAACTTGCTACGTCTCCAACAAGGGCCGTCGCTAGTGGGGGTCGAGAGCGGGTGGTGACCCCCAAGCTAAAGATGCCAGTCTTTGTGGTCTTCTTCATAGTCTTCTCTAGTGCATCCATTCTTTGTGACTTTATTTCCTATGATGCACATTCTTGTTTTAGATTTTTTGCATGGAGATTGGCGGTGTTCTTCAAGTACATGCTAATTGCTTTTGCGGTTACTCTAAAATTGCTAGCATAGGTTTGGCATTGACCTTGAATATCCAGCATGAGGGATTGAAATGCTTGGGGTACACAATCTAAATTTTTCACTAAGCGCTCGCTGCAAAACGTCATCTGATCTTCTACCCGAATGACAATGACTCCCATAGTATTGTTAATTGGATTCACTATGTCTATGAAGATTGCTTCTTGCATGACAGTAATGTTAATGACTACTAAATTTTTGAACAATTTCCATCTTGAGTCTCCCTTCTTTGTGAATCCTACCTCAAGACTAAACACGGGTGAGTTGTGGAGCCAAGTCATTTTGACCGTCCACAAAGATTTTGACGCCATAAATTCTAGCAGAATTTTCTCTTCAATGTGCAATTTTCAAGACTCATGGATTCAATTTGGCATGATTCTCCTCAAGTACCCCGTGAGGAATGGCTCTGTCTCCAAAAAGACTCCATGATGCTGTCTACAAGAAGTTTTGCAAATCAGACCGCGTGGTCTAAAGTGGACATGTTTGAAATTGTACATAAATTTGCAACACACTCCATCACAATACCAATCAATCTGATATTAGTGCTTTTGTTTCTGCCAACTTCAAGACAGTTGGAAGGCTTATTTGTTTTCAATGGTTGTTGTAGGCTTATTCTATTTTTTTGAGCATATATAGATAAATTCTATACTATCTCTACAATCTCTAACTAATATTATCAATAATGAGGTTCTAACCGAGCGGCCTGAACCTCTTCGATTGCTTGCAAGGTATTTCTTAGGTATATATAAAGATTTCATAGCACCATCCTAAAATCTTTAGAGCGTTGTTTGAATGTTCGGGTTGAAAGTTTTCTACTAAACCTAAGGAACTATTTTCAATGCATGGTTTGAAGCGCTTCTATTTTCTTTGTTGGGGCTTATCCTTTGATGGTTGCCAAGATCTATTTATTAATCTAGATCATGCGTTCTAATGTTCTTCAACATACTTTTAGATTACATTGGTCGCATGGCTTGTATATTTCTTTGGGCCCTTCCATCTATGCTGACCTAGTGACTGGACCTGTATCTTAGGTTGATTTGCTTAAGCAATTGTGATGTTTAGAACAGGTGTTATAAAATTTACTTGGTTATGCTTCTCTTGAGGCATACATTGGTCCTAGTCTATGAACTTTATTCTAACTATGTTTTTATATACCTCTGTTTATCCTATGTTTTGAGCGGCCGCTCTGAAATTTTTATAATTTGCATTGTCACTAGCTTGCATTGAACCTGACCTAGTGAAGTCTATCATATGCTAACGATTTGGAATTTGACTAATTCTATGCTTAGATCAACTATTCAAAATTGTCTTTGGTTTTACTTTTTAAGATGGCCATACTATTTCTTCACTTAATGAACTTCATTGCATCTAATCATATTTGCAATTCTATGTAATTTCTATTTAGAACAACCGTTCAGAGGTGTTTTTGGTTCTAGACAAAGAATAAATTTTTATCTAAATGATTGTTTGTTTCCTCATATTTTATGTTTAGAGTGGGCATTCTGAAGTTTACTTGGTTGCCTGCACAGCACCTTACTGGATGACGTATACTTTATCTAAATAGTTGTATTCCATTCCATTATAAGTTTAAAGCGGGCATTCTAAAGTTCCAGTGGTGCACATTTTTTGTGTCTTTTTGAGGTCTTCAATTCTTGATCTACTTATCTGATATTTTGTTTTGTTCTCAATTGCATTTTTTAGGACGGCCGTTTTGATGCGTCTATAGCAACATAAACTTACACACCTACTTTATAGGGTGACAATTTTGCAGTGACATCAAGATTGGTTTAGACTTTAGAATGGCCATTTTGAAACATGCCTCCTTGATTGGTTTAGAATGGTTATTCTGAACCATGCCTTCCCAACACTCCTTGAATGCTTTA
Source organism: Neckera pumila (assembly GCA_963969595.1). Classification (NCBI taxonomy): domain Eukaryota; kingdom Viridiplantae; phylum Streptophyta; class Bryopsida; order Hypnales; family Neckeraceae; genus Neckera; species Neckera pumila. The sequence continues at coordinate 13,634,924 of OZ018415.1, forward strand.
AAATGGTTGTTCTAAACCATGCCTCCTTAAATGGTTTAGAACGTCCATTCTAAACCATGCCTTCCCAACAGTGCTTGCGCGATTATAGGATCCTTTTTTTTTCATTTTCATGGGGAATTTGAGTTCTGCATTGTTTTGTACTTGATTTTGACAAGTACCACTTCTGCAACTTCAAATTTCCTAGCTTCAACTTGGATCCTGTCCTCCTCTACACTTTTGAAATCTTTTGTTTGCAATGAATTTGCTACATTTCAAAAGTACAAAGCTATGTCAATTACAATGCACAACAAATGTGATTAAAACATCTATGCAAATAGATGTCCAAGTAAATTGGCAACATGGTTTTCTCTAAATGCAAATGCTTTGCCACTTCTTGCGGTGCTAGGAAAACTAACAATGTGCAATACCTTTTTGCTATGGAGGTTCACTTGATTTCACATTCTATAGAAAAAAAATAGTACAAGAACTCTACTAATGAGATTGAATTTACAAAAGAACTGTCGACCTTGTCAAGCTTTCCTCCAAGCTTTTTTAGTTTCCTTCTTTTGTAAATGAGCTTCTTTGGACTCCAAGTCACGTTCTTCACATCCCTAATAGAAAATAATACAATGTCAATTCTCAATACCAATAGTTAGTGGTCCAACATGACAACCAATTGCAAATCACTTTTAAATTATCTAGACCTGCAACACCTGGAAATTGAGAATTGCTTCTGTACCGCCTAAACCGTTAATGCTATTATTTCTAGTGCTTTGCAAGTGGAAATCTAACGACATGCATGATCCTTCAGTGCCTATGCTTCTTGCTGGATTTCACTATTGAAGAAATAGATATTGCAAGAAAATTAGGTAATGTAGTTAACTTATGAAAGGAGCCCCGAGGGCGGCATCAAAAGCCAATATCTTGCAACTTTCACCCTCTTGAAGCCACCTTCTTTGAACTTGAGTAGCTTTCTGTAAAACCCTACAACAATGTATAAAACAGCTAATTTCTAGTACCAATTTTCAATGCTCCAACATTACAAACAATAGCAACTTGGTCTTCAATTGTTTAGTGCTAGAAGAGGAGAAAACAAAGAGCGCCTTCTAGATCCCATATACATCACAATTTCCAGCAAAGATAGTATACCGAAATCCACCCACTTAAAAAGAATAAGTCAAAAACAAGAGGAAAACACAAGTGGCAATTAATTCACACCTGGATTTGCAAGCTGAGTTGGTGCTAACAAAATTCCTCGCTGACTTCATCGCACAGGCGCCGCCCCTAGAGGAGAAATAAACGGAACAATTGAAGCCAATGCGTAACCCAAACTTCAGAGAAAATGTTGCACCTTAACAATCACGGCAGAAGCAAAAGCACAAAGACAAACAAGATATAAAGACAGAGCAAGAACGCGGCACACACACAAATATGGACACACGACCACATCAATAGCAAAGGGAGCAAGAGCAATGACAGGGATACGGAACACAGAAAGCAACATCACAAAAACCTGCCATCGGAGACGACAACCAACGAGGCAATGCATACCAAACTGGACCCCACCAAACCGGATGTCGCCCGGGGATTAAACCGAACCTCCCCCAAAGCTCCACGCATTGCCCAAACTTGAACACAAGTGATGATTTGTCTTCCTCAAGCAATGCAAGTTTGCATAAATTATTTTTCAATCAATACAATTAATCTGGTAGGATTGAAGTTTTTCAATCTTAGTTCTTACCAAATAAAAAATCCCTATGTTTATAGGTGTCTCCAATGAAATTAATTGTTTTTTACCCTTAATGTAACCACATAGATGTTGCAGGAATTTATTTATTATAGTAGAACTTTCCTAAGTCAATCTTCTATGAGTAAGTAAACCTCCCTAATTGATTGGGTATAACCGGTCCCGGACTCGTCTATATTACAAATTAAAATTATGATTCAAAATGACCCTCTATAAGCAAATAAACCTCCTTCATTGATCTTGTCAGACCCATCCACAACCCATTAGTTTATAGAGGTTCTATTATAGTGTACGTACTAGTGTTGAACATAAAATTGTATGCGGATTCCGTGATTGAAATTATAGAAATGTACAAATCTTTTTCAAGTATGTTACTTCTTCCTACAATGTATAGGAATTATTGGTATATAAGAGTTTTTTGGCAACAAAGTGAATATTAACCCCTAAATGCCCTAGGCCTTTTTTGAACTTCAAGGAATTTGCTCTAAATTGAATTAAAATTTAACATTTTGATAAGTTGTATCAAATTTTTTGGAATTATAACCGTACAAATTTAAACTAGATATATTAGAGATCACATAGGAAAAGAAAATACAACAATATCACTTATGAATTGAAAAATTATAATGATTGAATAGGAGGGTGTTAAAATTGCAAAAGTGATTTGGAGTCTTCCAATTTTCTTTTCACATTTCAAATCTAAAAAGTTGGTCACTAAAAAAATATGAGGTTAAAGGGCTTAACATACATACCCCAATCAACTTACGGCTTCTCAAATCTACTCTACAATTTTTTAAAATGAATTTCTAAGGTGATTTTTCCTCTAAGATCTAGTGTATTTGAAACTCAATTCCCAAAGCCCTCAACACTATGGAAAGTCAAGATGCAATGGATACCCTTGCGCAAAATCTTAAATAGAAAATTATAATCAATCATTTTCAAAATCAGATTTCTAACACTAAAACTAGACTTCAAAAAGAATTTTTCAAAAATACGAATTATTAAAAATAGCAACTTGGTTAGGTTTTAGGTAGCTTCAAATTATTTTTCAACACCAAAATTTGGTGCCTCAAGCATTTCAAGGTTAGCTATTAAAAATTTTGCATGCATACTAAATAGTACGTATCAAAATGTTAAGTGATAGTCAAATGTTCTCTGTCTTCAGTGCATGAAAAAAACTTCCAATGGTTGACCTAGGTTATCGCTTGTTTCAAATCTTTGAAATAGTAAGAGCAGTAAAATTGACCGTAGCAATATTAATAGCTATAATTTTTAGAACAACCAAGCATGGTCAACCTACCTTTTATAAATTATTTGGTTCATTTGGGAGCAGTATACGGTTATACTATCCTTCCTTGGGGTTTATAAACACGCTTTAATACATTGATGCACTTACGAGTTCACTATAAATGATACACTTAGAATACAACTCCAAGCTCTATAAGACCAGGTGTGGGTACTTTAAGGAGTTCTATCCTGTGTTTATTAGGTACTCGGGTTCCAAATTACTTCTTCTAACCATTTTATGGTGTCTAGTATTTTCTACTTCTTTCTACCCCTATTTTTTACCAAGCACCATGGTATTGCATATTTTGGAGTGGGGTCATTTGGAGCTTGGCCTCAATATAGTCAAACTTTGTAAATATGCACTCGAAGAAAAAAGAGTGCTTCAATTCAATTTCCAAATATAGTCCTCAACATAAAATTATATGTAATGAACTTTGAGGAGATTTTAAGAGAAATTTTACTAAAAACACATTTTTAATTTCTAGTATATTTTTATTGAAGAACTCTTGAAAGGTCATTGCTTAAAATCTCGTATCGATATACAGAAAAACTACTTGAAACACCCATAAGGAAAAATTTCAGCCCTCGAAAGGGCCGTGAGTTTTGTACCCCTGCGGTGCAATTACGGAAAAAAATGAAAATAAAAAATTATTTTTTACTTTTAAACATTTAGGTGCTGACGTGACACTTTTTGTGCCTCATCAGCGCCACATCAAATTTTTAATTTTTTAAATATCTTTAAATATTTTAAATATCTTTAAATATTTTAAATATTTTTTTCCAAAAAAAATAAATTTTTAAGAAAAAATGTTTTTTAATTTTTTCTATAATTGCACCGCGGGAGTGCAGAAAATCAAACACTGGCAACCTCTTTGAGGCCTCAGACTTTTCCTAATATTTTCTCTTATAGTGACAGCATTGTAAAACTAGAAATGACTACCATTTCAAATTTATTGAAGCTGACCGGAATTTAAATGAGAAATTAGAAAAGAAAGTCTATTTATTATATTGTAATGAAAATAAAAATTCAAAAGAACCATTACGCTTTTTTGAGATTCTTTGAGTTTCATTTATATTAATTGAGAAGTGAACATATTCATAAGTTTTATTAACCTCCTAAGAACTATAATCATATAAATTCAATCTCAGATAAATTTGAAGGGACAGAGGAGGAGTAATCACAATGATATCACCTAGACATACAAAGATTATATTGTTCTTCATATTCAAAAAAAATATACATCATAAAGTTATACAGCTTGCTGAGCAGCTTACTTGCAAAACAGTCACTTTGCTTAGCTCAAGAATTTTGACGTAATTTTCTCTCAAAATTAGATCTGCCCTAAAAGACAACGTCAGAATCTTTGAAGACGTTCCAAATCAATTTAATGCTGACGCTACCTATCAATGCTCACAATAACTTCACAAAATAGTGAAATTAGGTTGCCTTGTCAATTAGGTTGCCTTACCTGAGATAAATTATCTCATAGATCAATGCTTATTGCACATGGAGGCGCATGCCACTCTCTAAATCAGGCCTTGAACTGGTACACAAATCTATGCCATACACATGGCTTTGAATTGAATGCATCACTGTGCAAAAGCAATGAATATTTCTATAGTGTGGATTGTTGAGAAATTAGTGTGGGGCAACCTAATTTCACTATTTTGTGTTGGTGTCTCCTTAATTTGACAATCATTCCAAAAGATGAATTTTTAACTTTCTAACTTTTCAATAAAAAATGCTTGCTTTTTTTTCCTGTAGGAATTTGATATTGTATTTACTGATTCTTATGAATCTATAAAACAAAACTCATAAAATTTAAAATCTTCCTTTTAATCTTCCAATAATCTTTGTGTATAAATGACATATAAGATAATAGAATAAATTGAATTCCTAATAAATCTAACATCAAATTGAAACAAGCCAACTTCAATGGTGATAATATTGTAGAAAACTATCTTAATCTTGTGCACTTTTTTGTTTTCAGAATTGTGAAAATTGAACTAACCCCTAAAGGTCAGAGACTAGGTTTTCACCAAAACCGCTCCAAAACTACCATTTCTATTACAAGTACCAAATTTTGAAAAAAAAAAATTTTGAAAAATGTAATTGTAGGATTTTGTAGTACACTAGCTCAAGATATTGTAGAAAAAATTTCAGAAACTTCCACCTTGTGGATTGCAAGATAATACCGTTTGAATTGACAAAAGTTCTTTTTTTGTCCCTGCAAGAATCCACGCAGCTGCACTTCACAAGGTCATATTTATAAGAAAAAATGGTCAAAATTGTGGTTACTCTTTGGATTCATTCTTTAAGGTAAGTTGGCTACGTGCTAGGAAAAATTTCAGATCATTTGGAATTGTAAAATATATAGGAAAAAAATAGTAAGTAGAAAGAGGTAGAAAATGATCCAAAACACTAAATTGTTAAGAATTTATCTATAGAATTGAAAAATGCCAATCCAATGCTTTTAATGTTGTAATAAAAAATCTCTTCCTAACCTTTTTATTTTTTTTCAAAAGACTACGGAAATTGAATTAAATAAAGGACTTCAAAGTTTATTTTAGAGTAGAGATTCCATAACTACCCTCAAATTAAGAGTCCTCATAACTTTTGACTCATCAATCAAAATGGAAAAATTCAAAGCTTTCTCTCTATACATAAATCTAAAGAACCAATTTCAAATTGTTATTTTTTTTAAAAAAATGATTTTTAAAGATGTTTTTGGAGTTGCCTGGGTTGCCCACCAACCAATGAAAATGATAGATCATGCAATAACTTTTTAACCATGTAGTCAAAACTTATGAATATTGTTGGGCCTTAAAGTCTTGGGCCCCTCTTGTGTGAAAATTTTAAAAAAAAAAATTAAAAATTCTATTTGTAGTGAACTGCCCAAAATTGCTATGTCTTTGAAAAACAATGATTGGTTCTTTAGGGGTTTAAAGAACAAGCCTCAAGGTCATTTTGGAAGTACAAATTTTGTTATTGCTTTCCAAAAGAATTCCTCATATACTTTACCTCAATCATTAGAATGGTGTAAACAAAAGTTTTTCTTACAAATAAGAACCTATTCTATAAGATATTTTTTCAATCCAAAAAAAAATCCATTTACCTATTCAAAAGTTTTCTAAATAATCAACATAAATCTATAACTACAAACTTGTTTCTTTTGCAAATTTGATTGCTGGAAAACTAAAAAAGGGCCACACTACATAAAAATTTCAAAAAATACCATTGATCCAAATGCCATAAAATTGGCACAAATAATAACTTTCAAAGCATAGTGTGAGAGCTTGTGTTGTTAGTATAAATAGAAAGATTTATGCACAAAGAACTGCAAAGACTTTGTTTTTTGGCATTTTAACATGCGATGTGGAAGTTTTTATTTTCACTAAATATAACATTACGTAATTCAATTTTGAAATTTTAAACATTCCATAACTTTCTCACCATCAGACCAAACGCCATAAAATTGGCACAAATAAAAAGATTTATGCACAAAAATGGAAGGGCTTTGCAGTTTTGTATCATTTGGATATGCAACGTGAGTGTTATGATTTTATGACCAAATAAAAATTTTAATTCAATTTTTTTATTCATAGAAACTTTGAAATTGAATCACTTTCACACCAAAGGTCCAAAAATAAAAACCTAATTTAAAGTATACATGTAAATTTTGGAAAAAATTCTATTTTTGATTTTGACTATACAATGGTTGGCTCCATTTGTCCTCCCCCCTCTCCTCTCCCTCCTCCCCCCTCAAAAAGAGGCTGGATTTTGAAATTGTGTTGTTTCCTCTTTCAATGGAAATGGTCCACATATTTCAAGAACAAGAGGGAAAAAAAAAAAATTAAATGGACTGACGCAAAGTAAGCCTGATAGCAGCGGCTGCATTGAAAGCCTTGACCTAAATCAAGATTAGCTAGGATGGTTGATTGTGCAAAGCAACTCCATTGTTTTTTGGAATTTTTGCTCTCTTGGTGCTCTTGATGTGTGATGTCAATTTTGTTTTGCTTCTGAAGTTGGTCAAATTCTGATTGAGTTCTTGAGTTACTGAACATGTGAATTGATGATTGCTGAACATATGTGATGTCAAGTTCTTTTGCTTTTGAAGTTTGTGGAATTTTATTTGAGTTCTTTGATGTGTGATGTCAATGAACTTATTGTTCGGCGTCTTTGGGTGGACAAGAAAGTTTCGTTGAAGATGTTTTTAGGTTTTGGAGATTGACAGAAGAATTGTGATGCAAGTTTACTTTGGATCATGCAAGTAGGAACACAATAGCTTGGCAATTTCTTTGATTGTTTTTGTTTGATTCATATTGTGGTTTGTGCATGTCATTCAATATTTCACAACCACATTTTGCTTGCAGTCTCGTAATGTGGAACTCCCAACATTTCTCTTGTCATTGTGAAAATCTTGTGTGCTTGGCTTTGAAATTGACATTCTCAAATAATGTGATCCTAAGATGCAATAACAGCATGAACATGTGAATTGATGATTGCTAAAGGAGGATTTTTTTAAATGTTAGAAGGCTTAGCTTTTGAATTGCAATGAGGTCATCGATTGCTCTACTTCAAATTAGAGAGTTGTAAATCATTGAGATGGAAAATAGGCGCATTGTGACTTTAGTTGTTGGAACTTTGAAATGGATAATTGTTGGATTCTTGTGCATGTAGAGCACTTTTGTACCGCCAAATCAACTTCATAATAATTAGTGTTACTTTCAAGAAAATTTGTGTGACCTTTCATAGCAAATACGGGAGGCACGTCTTCATTTTGCAATGGTTCAGAACGACCGCTTTGAACAGCATTTGGCAACTCTTTTTTTTGTGGTCTTTACACATTTCACTTCAGAGTGGCTGTTCTAAAGTTTGAACTAAATTTGGCATGTGGCAGTTGTTTATGAGGTCCGTGCCGCCACACTGGTAGTAACCAGAGAGCATCAGACATGCCTTGAGTCAATATTGCTACGACAAGAAGTGCACATTTAAATTCTGCCCTGATACCATTTGTGCACTCCGCAATGAAATGCACCTACAAGCATTTCAAGTGAAGGTCACCAAAAATTTGGACATCTATAGGACAATGCGTACAAAAGTCAGAAAAGAAAACATCCCCGTAGAGGGTATAGACATTTGTGCCAATGCCTGGAGGATTCTTCACAACATCCTTCTCCGCACGTTTCAAAGATACAAGGCCAAAGCTAAAGCCAACATTAGAAGCGGTCTTCACAACAATTTCAACAAAGCAAAGCCCCAAACTCCAACTGCCCAAGCAATCAAGACTCTACGCTCATTACTAGAGGCAAGCACCAACCACATGCCCCATCTGTCACATACATTGTCTACCGGCGAGAAAGTGTGCCTCAAAGTTCTTCCTACCGATACCAAATGGAGCAATTATTGGCATCCGTGAACGAGGTAAGAGTTGCACATGCTTTGCAACACACGCACTTTGAGTTATATTATGAAGATGTATGTAAGATGCTGCATTAGCATCAGAAAAGTGAAATTCATTGTGATCTTAAATAGCACTTGAGAAGTTGGAAGACTACACAATGTCTACGCGCTTTGTAATGTTTGCAGTCGAACAAACAAGTGGGATTCCCTATCCAATTTTAGTAAAATTCAAACAAAACACTTTGTTGAATATGTGACCAAAGGAAGAGAAGATTCCTTCAGAAGATGTAGCATTTGCGACAACTTGAAGCAGTTGCAAGGCTCGTTTGCACCAAGATCGGAGCACTATCAACGATTTCAAAGGCTTTTTGAGAAACACTTGTTTCTTCAAGAAGTCTGTCGCCATGCATATTATTGTAGTAGATGGTTATCCAATTTGCAGCTGTCACAACTATTATCCATCATACATGACAAAATGGACCATTCAAAAACAGTATGTCCCGCACTGGCTAGGAAAACCAAGGCGTTGGATGGATTCATAAAATTGCCTGTCAAAATGATGGGAAATGTTTGCGCATGGGCACGGGGATGGTAAATATGCACACTACAGTTTGGATATGTTTTTGAGGGATTGCAACTTCACCGTGGGATCAATTGCCAAATTGTTGCGAGATTTGGAAGCCCCCGCCATCAAGTCTTTCCCATCATTGTTTGGAGGGTTGGGCAACACGGAATTGTATCGGGTGTTACTTTAAGGTAGTGAAATTTGTGTCAACTCCTTGAGAGAAAGTCCTTTACAACCAATTGAGGCTTGCCTGTTGCCACCAGTGCTATACGTTCAAATGGACAACTCTTAGAAGGAAAATAAGAACAAGATATGCCTTTTGTTTTTGGTCTCTTCTGGTTGCAAGAAGGATTGTGAAAGAGGTAGTTGTATCATTCATGATAGTGGGACACATACACAACAACATTGACGGGTTGTTCGGGCGGTGGAGCATGGCGCTCTGCGAGAAACACCATTCAGCCTTGCCATTGTTGAAGCAATCGTAAATGGAAATGGAAGAAGTTCCATTCATTCCACACCTAATAGAAGAAGTGCCTAACTTTAAGGCTTACATAAAACCTTATATTGGGATGAAGAAGAAACAATTGGTGGGCCATTCAAACGGAAGGCAGCACCAATTCTTTGTGGACAACAACGGATGTCCAATCATGCAACACAAACAAGCATGTACTGACATTTCGTAGTTGCCCAAATAGGGGCTGAAGTTATGGAAGGAAGATGCAAAGCACAAACTTGTACTTCCCAAAGGTGATCCCTTATGCATAAAATCCAAGAAAATGCCAAATGAAGCGGAAATTCAACGAGGACTTCACAGATACATCCAACACTGGACAAACATATAAAAAGAAGATGGTCACATGGTTTCTATGCATTTGTGAATTCAGCACCAAATTCTTAAGGGATCTGTGTGGTTTGATAGAGCTTTGAAAAATCCACAATTTGATCCTGAAGCTAATCATTTTTGCAAAGTTCTTGTGCAATAATACACACCGTGCGGAACATCAAAAGACGTACAACAATTGTACGCAGGGTAGGACTCCAAAAGCAATTTCCAGTGGAAGATTAATAAGCAGGCCAACACAGCCGATTACATTTCAACGAACAGTATTATGGCATCATGGAAACCAAAGAAGAACAATGGGGCCAGCTTTGTTGCACCTCGACAACAAGTGAAGTTTGCGGTGGATAATTTACGTCAAATTGCAGAAGAAAAACAACAACTTTGTAGTATGAATTCTCCAGGGAAGGCTTCTATTGGAACCATCCACAATGTACACAGTGCAGGTGCATGTATATTGTAGAAGATGAATCTCTATATACAACGCAGTAAAATATGATTGCTTGCCTCATCCATGAATATTGTTTTGGATTGCCAAGCTTTTTTGTAGACGATAGGAAGCATGTGCTGCAAAATGAGCAATATCTGTACAAACCATTTTGTTCTAAAAGAAATATACGGCTAGCTTTTCTCCTTTCATTTTTCATCCATTCAAAAGGGTCATATTCTACACGTGTTTTTTGTGTACCACAAGCTCAAAAACAATGCACATTCAAACACATGAATGTCTCCCCACATGGACACCCAATTGATACAAGGTCCCTCCATAGATACGTGGCAAATGGCACCAAATCCATTCAACAAACCTTCCAAGAACATTTGACATTCTACTAAATATTCACAGAGCTCTTACCAACTACATACATGGCCAGTGTAGTCTACAATATCAATAGTTACAAAAAGATTCATCCTCTCCTACTGCATGCAACAATTGGTTGTACACCACAATTGCACTCAATTGGCTACATGGCACACATTGTTCCTATGTGAATGACCATTCATGTCAAAATGGCACGCGGTCAAAATGACAGACAGAATATCGCCATTTTAATGAAATTGCCTATTTACGCAGTTTTATATATTTTAGGAATTAATGTCTTTAAGAGTATACATGCAGTTTGATATATTTCAGGAATTAATGTCTTGAAGTATGGATCAAATCTCACTCAAATGTACCACAATAGGGGTCAAACCCACTACAATCTCCTATATAACTTCTTTTTAGCTACCGTTTTTTAATGCTAATCTATTAACCCCTAAACACCCAAACACCATTTTTTGGCAACATAGCAATTTTGGGCACCTCACTATGAATGGAGTTTTTATTTTTTTCTTTGATATTTTTACAAAAGATTATTCCAAGGAGTAGCTTTAAGGCCCAACAATTTTCATAACTTTTGTGTACATGATTAAAAAGTTATTGTAGGATATGTGATTTTCAGTGCTCGGCAAGCAGCTCTAAAAATTCTTAAAAAATCACGTTTAAAAAAAATAAAAATTTGAAATTGGTTCTTTAGATTCATATATACATGAAAAGCTTTGAATCATTCCATTTTGATTAATGAGATGAAAATTATGAGGAATTTTAGTTTGCGTGTAGTTATGGAATCTCTACTCTAAAATAAACTTTGAAGTCCTTTATTTAACTCAATTTTTGAAATTTTTGAAAAAGAATGAAAACATTGGGTGTAGATTGTTTATTACAACATTAAAACCATTGGAATTGGCATTTTTGAATTCCATAATTAAATTCTTAACAATTTAGTGTTTTGAATCATTCTCTATTTCTTTCTACTTACAATTTTTTTCCTATATGTTGTATAGTTCCAAATTATCTGAAATTTTTCAAGCATATAAGGTAGAAGACCCCATTGCGGTCAAATGGCCCATGATGGACACCTAATGACCCCATTGTGGTTTTTCAGACCACAATCAATGCCTTACATGGTAGATATGGAGTAATTAGTGACCTCAATAGGTACTTCCAACTTTTCAGTGTAAAATTCTTTGTAAAAACTGTTTTTTTAGATCTTCCATGTTTGAAAACGTTGTGACTGCATTGGATAGGAAGATGACCATATTGGATTCAGATTTTATTGGTCATGAGGTAGCCTACAGATCCCTATGGGCTGATCACTTCAAAAATTCAGAACTAATTCATACTTGGTCCAAAAATTATAATTTCAAATATCCTCACTGTCTCTCACACTTATCTTCATGTGGGAAAAAATTTGAATTTTTTTAGAAATGGCATGAATCCACACTCCTAATTCTGACCACAATGGGGTCTTCTACCTTAGCCAACTTGACTTCAAAAATGAATCCAAAAAATAAACACCATTTTGGGCATTTGTTCATACAAATGTGACCTTGTGAAGTGCAATTGCCCAGATTTTTGTAGGGACAAAATTTTTTTTTTTCTCAATTCAAACACTAAAGTATTGCAATTTGCACTATGGAAAATTCTGAATTTTTTTTCACATCTTTTCAAACCAGTGCACTACAAGATCTTATGGTTACATGTGTCCAAAAATGTTTTTTTCCTACAATTAGATACTTCTATTAGAAATGGCAGTTTTGGAGCGTTTTGGGTGAAAACATAGTCAAATACATTTAGGAGTTAATTGTAGATATTTTAGTCGTTATAGTTCCAATTGAAGTTCCAATGTCAACATGTCAATTTTTTCAATTGTAGAAAAGGGTTCTAATGATTAGAAGGGGGTTGGGGATCTTAGAAGACAGCGAGTTCCACTGTGTTCCCAGATTGTGGGAACGCAGCTGTAGCAGCTGGCTAATGTGGTACAGCAACTGCCATGTCATTTTTGAAAAAAAAAAAAAAAAAAAAATTGCTTAAAATGATATTTTGGTAAAAAAATTATTTTTTTTTCTTATTTTTGGAAAAAAAATTCTGGCACGCCCATAGTGCCATTCATTGAATTTGGCTAGATTGGGGAACGGGCCTGAAATGGTCTTCCAAGGCCCCCAAATCCCCTCTAATGTTTTTACTAATAATAATGTGATTGAATCCCAAAAAATCATGTGTATATATAATTATAAGATAAAGTAAAAAAGGACTATTTTCTACAATTTGGATATTTTTCTATTTTCTATAATATTCAGAAGTAAAAACTTGTAAACTTTCTTTCCAATATAAAAAATAATCCAAATGATGATTGTGTTAGAACAAAAAATATATATATTATTAACTTTAAGGTCACTACTTAAGCTATTTTTGGAATTCAATGTCTAAATTTTGTATTACATAAAATTAATAATTTATCAATAATCATTTAAATAATTAAAAAATTATACTATTTTGAGTTCAAGATTTAAAAACTAAAAATCCTCTTAAATAGTTGTATGTTTGAGAAGTGTAAAAAATTTGGATGAAAATATCTTTTTAAAGTGCTATATTGGGTGATTGCAAGAAAGACCAATACTGAAACATTGTCACAAAAGTAGTGCCAAAGCTTCCTTTTGCAATGAGTTATTAAGCATGACTTGCATGAATTTGAACTTTTTATTGGAGATTCTTCTTATGAATTTAATCATATCTTATATTTTTCAGAAATTTTCAAAAATCATATTATATTTAAAAATCATATAAACTAATATGTCACGTTTTGAATTTTAGGGTTTTTTACTACATAAGGAGTCCCCAAATTTAATGATATGGAGCTGAAATTTCTATGGTCTATTCCCATAGTAGGAAGTCATGTTTCTACCAAGGGGCATTAAAAAATATTTTATTTTATATCCTCTATGTCCATGCAAAGAGGGCTCCCTTGCGCACACAGTTCTAAGCACTAAAGATGGTTTCAACATTATTTTTTTGGTGAAATCTCATTATCATGAAGTCTTCCCAAATGGTGTTTTTCATTTTTAAAAAAAATTATTTTCCCTATTTTCTACAAATTAAAACGTCAAGGTATGTATTTTCTTGCAAATTTTAGCTCATCTTTTTTGTGAATAACTTTTGGCCTAGATTTTTTTTAGGTCTGAAATTTTGGTGATATGCTATTTTTAGTGTCATACTAATTATCTATATTTTATTTTATTTTTAAAAATTTGTATGCAAAAGCTCATAGTACTGGGAATACTAGCCAAAATGGAACAAAAATGGAAGGTCATTCATGCAACAACCCTATTGTTAACCCCTAAAGGACCGGTTGACCCCTCGGGGGACAATTTGGGTCCGAGCAGGTTCCTACGATCTCAATTTTTAATAATATTTTTTGGAGTTTTTAGAGGTTGTGTATTTTTGCGAGATCTTTGTGAATATCTAATTTTTATTTTAATTGATGCCCGGGAGCAAAAGTTATGGCACAATATGTAAAATTGGAATTTTGCGGGCAGCACAAAAAAAATCACAAAGTGTCAAAATAATTTTTTTTCAAATTTTTCCCTCAAAGATTATATTTTTGTCTACATGTGAAGCTTTGTTTCATTCAATTTGGACTAATAATGAGAAAGTTATGGACAATCTTAGTTTTTCGGGCAATCTAAGCATCTTCTTGAAAAAATAAGTTATAGAATTCATTTTTGAATGCAATTTTGAGAATTTTTCAAATTTTTTTGTTAGATAGGGTTAGATTTTCTTTCTAGAACAATCTCACCATTGGGATTATTGTGATTCAATTCCATCTAAAAGCTATTAACAATTTAGTTTTTTCTTCAATCTTGTACCCACCTCTACTTAACAATTTTTTAATGAGTGAAAATTAAGTGCTTTTTCTCCTAAATTTTTTTGGTAGATTCTCAACTCAACTAATTAACATAAATAATTAGAAAATTGAAATCAGTAGTGCAAAGAAGTTGAACTAAAAAGATTCAAAGCCAAAAAATCTAGTCAAGCAAGGTGCAAAAAAACTTGTTTTCTTCACTTTAAATGCATATATCTTGCAATCTACGTGGTCAAAGTTTCTGAAATTTCTTCCACATATTCATATACTAGTCAAGTATAAGATCTTACGATTGGATATGCAAAAAAAAACAATTATTTAAACTCTATTCTCTTTGCAATAGAAATGACAATTTTGAATGGTTTTTGGTAGGAAAATCACCTCAGTCCTTTAGGGGTTAAAAGACACTAAATTTAGCCTTAAAACTGGTGATTTATGTCTTTCTAAGGATTTTTCTATGAAATTTTGTTTCTTATTTTTTAAAGAGACACACTGCATACAATTCATCTATAATTTTTTCTTAAAAATGACAACATCAAAGGAATTTTTAGCTTTAAAAGTTCAGAAAAGGACTCAAGCCTTGTCCTAGCAAAGTAATCCCAATGGTACCTTTGAATGTGGTTTGACCCGTGTACACATGTGATTAAGAAGGGTAATTCTAGTGAATGAAGCGTGAATGAAGTGTCTGTTGGGAATGACTCAACTATCTAAGCCTCACAAACTTAGGTGGTGAATTCTATCCTTGATACCTTGTTAGGAAGTAGACCATATAAAGAACCAACAAGTTCCTTCTCCCAATAAATTATCACGTCCCCAAATGACAACAAGGTCATTTGACCTCCCACCATAGCTTGGTGAACTATGGTGGTAAGCACCCCACCAATAAATGTGTTTGAACTCATGACCACCTCACCGATGAAGTCCAAAACCACTAAACCAAGGCCTCAGATGCCTCACATGTAATTAGTAGAAATTAGAGGACAAATTGCACAAGTGAATTTTTATAGAAGACATGAAACCAAAAGCCTTGTCCATCTAGGTCCATATGGTGTTTTGCCATGACTTCTGATGAGATTTCAACCAGGGATTAACAAAATAATAAGAAAACAATTGTAAGATAATTAATTAATTAATTTTTGGGCCAACTTTGATTAGCACCTGATAAGCCGCAGTTGCAGTCCCAAACACAAAGCCCTTGGGAAAGCTTGCTCTCTCCACAGATGGATCAAAGCTCCTCCGCACTTGCACAAAACTGCCCAAAACCAGAAGAGAGATCGCTGCTGCAACAAATACCCAAGTTCGCTTGAAACTGGCCATCTTCACAAAGCCTCGAAAAATTTCAAGTCAGCTGCAAGTCTTACACACGAAAGAGAGTAATCAATAATCATGCCCTGAAAGAAACTATTTTGTATATGTAGAGAGATTTGTTACAGTGTATGGTGTACTTCCGGAAGCGTATGCTAGTCAAAGTTAATAGCAGCTCTCAAGAACGCCAACAATTAGTCGGTGGCGAAGAAGCCACGGAAGTGGTGTGAGGCTCATCATGGATGATTAACATCATCAACTGATGGGATGCAACAACTACAGCCGCACCAAATTCACTTGTGGAGGTAGGTTGCCCACAATCTCTCCCTGACTTGCATCTTGTATATATTTGGACTGATAATGGAAACATGCATCCCAGGGAGTACGAAGCTATGAGTTGATGTTGAAGTTGCCAATCTGTGCTCAATTGTGACTTTCCTCCAGATAATCTGTGGAGCTTCGGGTTGAAGTTAGGACTGAAACCCATTGGTCCTATTTTATGTTTAACAGGACAATCGCGAACATCTTTTTGTAAATTGAGTCTCTGCTAAGGCGTAGAGACAGAGGAATGGAGGGCATGGATTTGATAGAGGGAACGGAGGTGTGCGTAACTGGAGGTACTGGTTACATTGCATCATGTTTAATCCACGCTCTGCTTCAACGAGGTTACAAAGTCCGCACGACTGTTCGAAATCCTGGTAAGTGTTTGTTTGCTCTCTGCTTTTTTCTTTATGCCTCCTGAAATCCCTGACATCATTCGCCCCGAAGTGGTCTATGACATCGAACGTTGCTTATGGGATATATTTTCGTAATCAGGGTAGAGAAACGGGAGTGTAATTGGTTTGTGGACATTCTTAGATGACAGGACCAAGACTGGATTTTTATGGGAGTTCCCAGGGGCGGCGGAGCGTCTTCAAATCTTCAAGGCCGAGTTGCTGGAGGAGGGCACCTTCGATGAAGCTGTGTACGGAGTGCACACTGTTTTTCACACTGCATGCCCTGTTCTGTTTGATCGCAACGGTGATCCTGAGGTCCTCTACATATGTCTCCACTCTTTCTCCCCTTGTCTCCTGGGCTTCCTCTGAAAATCGTTTGTATAGAAATTTCAGAAGATGCGGATGCATTTTCTGTCTAAGCGCTGTAAATTAGGTGGCTACAGAAGTGTACTAGGTCAAGCAGGTTTAACATTTACCAGTTGCATTTCTTCTTCACATGTACGTTATGTGTCGACGCAGGATTTCATGTTTTTGAGGCATCAGAATTTTCATGTACATCATCGTGCAGGTGACAATGTTGAATCCTGCTCTGAAAGGAAATGCGAATGTGCTTGAGGCATGCACCAAGTCTCCTCACTTGAAGCGTGTGATAATGACGAGTTCATGTTCAGCTATTCGATACGACTACAATCGGAGCCCGGAGGACCCTCCTCTTAATGAATCAGTGTGGAGCAATCCTGAATATTGTCGAGACCAGAAGGTACGTACTGACACGATTTTTCATATTGGGTAATACTCTGCTGAGGTTCATAGTACTGGAGTATATGTGTCAAAGTACCAACAGATTGCAATGCCGATGCTTCTGTTCTAGACGTCTACTGGAGCAATGGAACAATTCTGTTGGTGTATTTGCAGATGTGGTATGCATTGGCAAAGACATTGGCCGAGAAGGGGGCAACTGAGTACGCTGCGAGAGAGGGGCTGGACTTGGTGGTTGTATGTCCATCCTACGTTATTGGTCCTGCTCTTACACCTGTGCCCACGAGTACCGTTTCTCTAGTCCTTAGTCTTCTGCGAGGTACATAGCTTTGAAGTCGTTGGTAATTTCTTTTGAAAGTTTTAAGGAGCGATGTTGAAACTTGAAACCTTTACCCTGATTCAGCAATCATGGTCTTCCTGTCCTGTAATAGTCGTACTCTATGTCCTTGAATGTAAGTTGTCGGTGCAGCGTATGCCTTCACAGAGTAGATTTTCAATATTGAGAGAGAGAGAAACATGCAATCGACTAATGCTAGAAATCCGTTCTCTTATAGCAGCTTTGAAATTGCAGTCTGCAGAGTAAAGCTAGCCTTTAGTTCGTGAATACATGTATATAAAGATCACAAATTCATAAGAAGTGATCCAAAAGTTGGCAAGCAAGCAGGTGCAGATGAGTACCCCAACATAAGGATAGGCTTTGTGCACATTGACGATGTTGTCAAGGCGCATTTGCTAGCAATGGAGGTGCCTGAAGCACACGGCCGATACATATGCTCATCAGATGTTGCCCACTTTGGGGACATCATGGACATGCTGCAGAAGAAGCATCCGAAACTCCGCGTTCCTTCAAGGTTAATCAGCAGATGTTTCTTCTCACAAGAATGCAAAAATACCTCAATTTGATTTGCATTTGAAGACGAGATTCGAAATCTTCCAGTGGAAAGCTTGTTCTAGTTTTGATTGTTAGAGACAATAGAGAATTTTCATAATTGAAACATACGCTAACCATTGAACTCGACACTTTTTCAGGTGCTCGGGCAAGAGCTCTCCCGAGGGGAAGCAGGGGGACTCCATGCCGGGGAACGACATACTCCATAAATTGGATACCACCAAGATTAAGGAATTGGGACTGAAAGAGTTCAAGAGCTTAGAGCAGATGTTTGACGACATGCTTCAATACTATCACCAAAACCATCTGATAGAAAGTTTCATGTAGAACCAGAATGTTTTTCTATCCCCCAGTTTCTCGAAATGCTTGCCGTCCCGGCTTAGCACTATGTTTGAGGCTAAAGCTTCCTTTCAAATGCTTTCTGTAGGGGCTTATTCATCTTTGCAGGAATGTTTGAAAACACTGGAAACTCGACACTTTATTCAGGTGTGAATTCCAGTTTTGTGGGTTTTCACGATATTCTGATTCGTTGAAAAAGGCTAAGTTTTGAAAATTCTAATGATTTCATTGCAAGTCATTTGTACATACAAACAATCTTATTAATCAGTCCTTACAAGCTGGAAGCTGAAAATGATGCACAATTCATCTTAGAAGCTGTTCCAAAGAGTGTAAACCATCAAAGATCACAATTTTTTTCATCTTCCAATATAAAATTGTAAAAATTACACTTCTTCACAAAACGTTTGGATTTTTTCATGTTAATAGATAGATATCATGTGATTCTGTGTAGTGAAAATACAAAATTCATACAAGCCTATAATAAATTTAAAAAAGCCATATAACTGCACTTCGAATGGTATTAGACCAAATGGCTATAGAACCTATTCTAAACGGAAAGTAAACAAATTATTGTGATCACGATTCATGAGATCTCCTCTTGAGAATCTGTTGGAACCAGTAGACAGAGCTCTTTGGATATCGAGCCAAGTCATTCTTATAGTCAACGTAGTAGAGTCCAAATCGGACCGTAAAGCCTACTGCCCATTCAAAGTTGTCCATGAGAGACCACGCAAAATAGCCGCTTATGGTGGAGCCATCCCTGCATCAAAGTAAGCACATGTAAGAAAAAAATGATTCAAGGTTTTGGAAATATCACATGCCACTAATAAGAACATAGCATTCCTATGGTGTGTAGAACCAAGACTCGGTACATCTTTGTCTACATAGTTAATATAATTCTTGAAGACCATGTTGGTAAGTGCTGTAAAACGGGTGTTGCATTTTGGCAACGTAATGTCGGGTTCTTTATTTCACACACTTTACAATTAACTCTAATTTAAAAAAAAACTTAGACATGCTTAATACCTGATTGCTAAGAGCACATTTTGCATGTAGTCATGGTAGTATTGGATTCTCTCGGGGTCCTTCAATTGGTCTGCAAGGGGGGCCGAGTCATCAGTGTTGGCTTCATCTCGACCATTTTCAGTGATGTATACAATTGGATTGTTGTACCGTTCACGAACCCAACCCAATAGTTTTCGCATTCCAGTGGCGTTCACAAATAGCCAATCAGAAGGCGTCTGCAAAAATTGTAAAAAGAAAAGTTTAGAACAATAAATGAAAATAAAAAAGTAACTATGTTTCTTATAATTTATTTCAGATGATATGTAATTGCACTGTTGTAGATGAACATCATTGTTTTATTAGTACAAAACTAGTGTTTTTTTTAATGAGGTTGAATTACCAGACCACCAATTGGCACTCCATCTTTGTATGCTGTACAAAACACAAAACAAACGGAATTAAATCAGTCCTCTTGATTTTCTATGACATGCTACCTGGTGTATACTAAACAAAAAAATTCTTTTGAATTGAAGCATGTAATATTATAAGGATTATTTTTTGGTAACACGTACCTGTTTTAATTATCTCTCCACTGGTGTCATTGATTGTTGCATACATTGAAGAATAGTGGTTAATACCAACAAAGTCTTGTGAGCCTTTGATAAGACCAACTTCTTCCTCGGTGAAAGTTGGTAAATCCGAGCCTAGAGATGTTCGCATTGAAGCCGGATAGTCACCGAAAAAGATGGGATCCAAATACCTAAAAAAAAAAGGTTCACAAAATGTTCAAATGCAACAAAGTGTGTCAAATTCAATAGTAATCCTAATTCAACAATATTAGTTCATTAATTGCCTTGAAGTTTACCAACAAAGACTCTAATTTGAAGTTAGCACAACCCAAAAATCCTCAATGGAATCTTGACAATAAGGAAATGCTTTTTAAGGAAATGCACTTACCAGCCTAAAAATCCTTCAAGAGAATCTTGGGAAGCCTTTTGGTCTGAAACTGAATTCTCATCGAGAGGAGCATACCAAGTGCAATCTGCTGTGATGCCGATGACACCCTTTTGTGCAGCCTGTCAAATATCAATGTTAAGAAGCGTGGATTTCAAATCTTAAATATAATCAAATATTAAAATTTAACACTAGAGCTATAAAACAAACTGAGATCTAAAACTGACAACAATTTTCTATGGCTTAGTTACAATAAATCACATAGAATGTAGAACAAATTTTACAACATAACACTAATCCACGTATCAATCTCGAAGTTCCCTACAGTACAGAACTTTCACGTGAAGAGGTAGAATACTTTGTCAATGTCAATTGTTGAAAACTCAAGATATAGGTGAAGGAGGGTTTAGGGTTTAGGTATTTTGGGTGTTTTAGGGTTTTGGATTTTGGAAGTATAAAGCTTTGAATGTTACCTGAAAATCCTTTCTGTACAGATCAACTGTATGTGCGTGTGCTAACAAAGCATGGTGGCTAACAAGGTAAGGCTCGGTGCTCGAATTTCCTGCCGTGCAAACTTTCCTGTCGGAGCATCGTCCGGGAGCCATTTCTCCGGAAAAGTAACCCGCCCCTGCAAAGCTATGAATTTCATTGAATGTAATCCAATGCTTCACTCTCGATCCCCACCTCTCAAAACAAAACCGTGCAAATTTCGTAAAAGGTTCCCTGAATTACATACACACCATTGGTTAGTAAAGTCGCTATGTGCACAAGGTTTCTTTAAATTTTAGATTTCTGTTTAAGATTTAAACTAAACTAATTGAATATGAACATTTCCAAATCAAACTTACACTATATCTGGACTAATCCAGCCTCCCATGGAGTCTTCGAGAGCTTGAGGCATATCCCAATGATATAAAGTTACGTAAGGCTCAATGTTAAGTTCCAGTAGTTGGTCAATGAGCTTGTCGTAGTATTTGACTCCTTCCCAATTCACTTCGCCGACTCCCTCTGCACCAATTGAAACAACAGTAAATCATTGTATACAAAGTAGATTGTTTTGCCATGGGCAACATGTTATTAGATTGCAAATAGCACAATTTATAATGTAATTTAAGAGGGATACGAAATTTTTACATACTTGGAAAGATACGAGCCCACGCAATCGAAAAGCGATATGCGTCCATATTCAGATCCTTCAGCAACCAAATGTCCTCCTGAATAGATTGGAACCATGTGTCATTCTTAGCACTAAAATCTCCAATTCTCACAAATTACAATCGATTTCAAATGCTTCAAATGTGAGCCGTAAAAACACATATTAGCCAAACTATATATACACACACACAAATTCAGACATAATTCATCTAAGTAAACTTGTGGACTTCAAGTTCCTTACAGCAAAGCGGTGATACTGATCCACAGCAACATCTCCGGTTGAGTTTCCTTTTATTTTTCCTGTTCAAAAGCAAAAGCAATGTATGAACATCAATTTTAAATCACAGTGATAAAGCACATACTTAGCAAGTGTAACCCACCTTGATATGTTTGTCTTTTGATCTTGAATGCAACTGCAGAAACTTGAGTAAAACAAAGAGTTAAAGCAAGTAGTCTGAATACCTGGTAGATGTGAGAAGGTATCCCAAATACTCGGGCCTTTTCCACCCTCGTGCGCAGCACCTTCATACTGCAAACAAAAAAAGAAGGGACACCCAAACCTCCTTATCAGAATTGATATTATCTTACGCACAGTTTGATATTTTTAAGGACTTCATTTCTTAAAGTGATTAAGAGTAAACTAGAGGGCAAATTGCACAAGTGAAATTTTATAGAAGAAATGAAACCAAAAGCCTTGTCCATCTAGGTTCATATGGTGTTTTGCCATGACTTCTGATGAGATTTCAACCACTGATTAACAAAATAATGAAAAAAACTGTAAGATAAATTAACTAATTACTTTTTCAGTCAACTTTGATTAGCACCTGATAAGCGGCAGTTGCAGTCCCAAACACAAAGCCCTCGGGAAAGCTTGCTCTCTCCACAGATGGAAGCTCCTCTGCACTTGCACAAAACTGTCCCAAAACCAGAAGAGAGATTGTTGCTGCAACATATACCCAAGTTTGCTTGAAGCCGGCCATCTTTACAAAGCCTCGAAAAATTTCAAGGCAGCTGCAAGTCTTGCACACGAAAGAGAATAATCAATAATTCATGCCCTGAAAGAAACTGTATATGTAGAGAGATTTTTACTTATATATAATAAGAATTGCAAGGGTATAATTTTAGAAACGTAGAATGTGTCGACAAATAGTTTCTCCTGTTCCAGTGCTTTGGATAATACTTGGTTCTAATTTTAGAAGCTAAGATAAAACTTGGTTCTAATTTTAGCAGTTGGGATAAAACTTGCGTCTTAGTTTCGGAACATTTGTATGGTCTACTGGGAAAGTAATCCAGATTAGTTTGGGATCCCAAAGTAAAGGTTTATAAGCATCACTCTCACCCTAAGTTGTGATTACTACTTATTGAAAGGGGTTTATCGGCTCTACACCTGCATCACCGAAAGCTATTGTAAAGAAGTTTGAGTAGCTACCTTCGTTGGAAACCGAGACACTTGAAAGAATAAAAAATGAAAAGAGAGAGATATAATTGTTCCTTTATCACTGAACATTCCAATTTCCTTGCTCCCAGTATGTGTTGCAGTAGGGATAGTGCCTCTTGTAGCATAGCTGCTTGTTATATTAATCATAAATCAGTGCTAGGTTTTACCTGGGTATCAATGGGTCGAAGCTGTATGAAGTCGACAATTACATCACCATGATCTGCCTGCACAAGCACTCAACAAACGAGCCTTTGATCAGTCCCAAACCGCATTTGACTATACCTGTACACTGAAACCTCATTTCTATACCTGTCCTAGTTGTTAGAGCTCTGAAAAATGGCGTTCAAAATTTGATCACAATTCTCCTAATCGTGTTTTAACATTCTTGAAAGAAGCTGCAAACTCCTTGACTGGACCCAACAGACTGTTGATTCTAAAGAAGACTTCGTCAGAATTTCACGTCAATTTTGTTGAAAGTGGCGAGCTTTTGGTGCCAAAAATTGTGACGTACAAAAAGGTCGAAAATCTAGGACAAATCTCGATTTACGTTTCTGCACGCACATTCTGAAAGTTCCACAGTACCTGAATATGGCCAGTTTAACGAAAATTGACGTTGTCTACCCAAGAGGCAGTCTTATGCTCTCTGCTATTTGCAGAAATCCGCTGCACATCTTATATTTTCAAGAAAGAAATATAACCTCGGTACACAACCAACTCGGTGACAGACAAAACGAGGACTGAAAGGTTTCAAAATTCAAATCATTCAGCTTGAGCATACTTCGGAAATTCCGCAATACTAAGAAAGAATTTGCACCGACTTGAAAGCAATCATGTAAACTGTCGTTTCAAAGATTTGTTCAAGCCAGGTCGAGCAGACTTCAAATACCACCCAAAACTATGAAAGAATGAGCACTCGAAGGAAGTCACGGAATCTATTGTTTCAAAGATTTGACCTAAATAATAGAGAGGATTGAAAGACTTCAAATCAGGCTGAGTAGCTGCCTCCGAATATCACGCTTAACTAAGAAAGAATGTGCACTTGCGTGAAGGACATCACAAAAGATCATAGCTGCAACGAAGTCAGTAAAAGCCTTCTGCTGGCTATGGTTTAATTGAATGATGCTTCTTCCTCCAACAAAATGAACTTGAAAAGACTAGGAGATTAAACACGTAATTTCTCAGTCTCCATGACTGAAATTCGGTCATAGCCTACTCTGCATGCAAATCTTCAACATCATATAAATACTCCAAGCAGATTACAATAGAAAGAGAAACAGCACAACAAGTTCTCAACTTTCTAGCCACATACTCGTCTTCCTAGCTGCTCCTGAACGTTGCACGTACAGGTGTGAAAGTGAACATGGTCACAAGGATTACAAAGCCAAAGAGCAGATCGAATCGAAGCAAGCATGATTTCAATTCTCAACCTTCTTCAAGCTCATCTCCCAAGCTCCGATCCTGAACCAAAGAATTTAACCAAAACAGGAGTGCATGTCTGAGCCTCTGAGGAACAAATTAACTGCAACCAGCCATCATGAATCCAATGATATAGCTTCAGTTATTCTGTTAGAATGAATGAATGCAAGCTAGATCTAGATGGTCTGTTGCCCAGCTTTTAATTAAGTGACCATGTTCTTAATTAAGGCTCACAAACTGAATTAAAAACAGCAGAACAAGCACAATTCTCTACCATCTACGTACGTACATGCTGCATAATCTTCCAAGGTTCTGAACCCCAAGGTTAGTTATAAGTTATAACCAAAACAAGGAGTGAGGAACGAATGAGCTGCACGCCAACTGCCAGCTTCTTAATAAAGACTCACAAACCAAATTCAAACCGCAGAACAAGCACAATTCTCTACCTTCTACGTACGTACATGCTGATTGATCTTCCAAGGTTCTGAACCAAAGGTAAATTAATTATAACCAAACAAGGAGTGAGGAACGAATGAACTCCACAGCAACTGCCGGCTTCTGAAGCGACAGAGCTTCTGTACGTTACTCTGCTCGAATATAAATTATCATCGATATCAATGCAACAAGGTCTGTTTGGATTTTTCAGACCTGACCCATCTGACCTTAGCTTGACAAAGTCGTAAGCCACGCTCCTTTCAAGCTAGCTAGCGCAGCACTGGACAAACAGATCGCCATGTGCTTAAGGAGGCCGGATGGTGACTAGTCGTCGTCATCGATCCCCTGAAACTTGCATTCCACCGTCAGTAGCGTACTTTCAATAGGGCACTATTTGCCCGTAATTGTGGCGCAATTTGGTGGCATAGATAACTTCAACCGAGTCGGACTGTGTTGAGTACTGTACATATTACCTGAATTACGGGAGACTCCGCCCTAGGTACACTCAGAGCATCCCCACCCGTCATCAGTAACTTAGCCTGGCAATGCAGCTATTTGATCCCAATGGACGGGATTCCTTGGAGCCATGATATACTCTATCTTAGCTGGAATTTCGCTATCGTTGCTGACTGGAGGACGGCGCCTATCGGACGGCACCTAGCAGTAGCTAGCTCGGACCTACTGTACTGTACCCTCAGATTTGTGATGTACCTTTTCTGTGTCTGTAGTAGACTTCTTCTAAGTTTGTAGTTGAAAAGACAAAGCTTTCATGTTGTATAGTCCAATATTTCGGCCTCCTTTTTATCCTTGGAAGGATCCGACGTTGGTGGTAGGGACTCACTCAAATATGATTCAATTTTTGGACCAATAGTGGTGTATCCTTTGTTTCTCACTAGAATTAATCTCACACACTCTGGTCACTAATGTTTTGTGTAAAATCTAACACAATTGGGTTGAAAACAATATATATTTTACAGAATTGTGACTAAACCAATGTTGAAAGTGTGTTATTTTAAACACAATTCTTTAAGTTTAACACAAACCATTATTTGGAATGTGTGCGATTTCTTTTAGTGTGATATCTATCCATCCATTGAACACTTTGTGTCTTCAACATCATTTCAAAATTGATGTCAATATAGGTCAATTGGTGGTATATCCACTTGTTTCAAGGGTGAATGCAAGAAAGACTAGTACTATTTGGCTTCCCAATCGAAGCGACGAAGTTGTGAACGGCCATAGCTTTTGAAAGGTGAAACCTATGTGCTTCAGAATTTTTTATTAAGACGACAAACTCTTAAAATAATTATAACCTCTACTTTTCAGAAATTTAGAAAAAGAATCTTCAAATTAACTTTGAATTTAGCTAATTTGTCAAACTTTGCAGTTTAGGAGTTTTTAGTACTAAGGGGGCATTGCAAGAGAGGCCAGTCCTATTTACCATCACAATGAGAGTGACTTCTTGTCATCTTCTACAAGAATTTTGAAGCATAAACCTCATGAACTTGAAATTTTTATGGGTGATTGCAAGAAAGATTGGTACTAAAACATTGTCACAAACGCAGTGTCGAAGCTTCATTTTGCAATAACTTTTGAAGCATGACTTACATGAATCTAAAAATTTTATTGGAGATTCTTCTTACAAGTTTAATTGTATCTCCTATTTTCAAAAAAATTCAAAAATCATTTTAAATGTAAAAATTATTTAAACTAATATGTCACGTTTTGAATTTTAGGGGGTTTACTACGTAAGGAGTCCCCAAATTTAATGATTTGAAGCTGAAATTTCTACGGTCTATTCCCATAGTAGGAAGCCATGATTCTACCAAAGGGCATTAAAAAACATTTTACTTTATATCCTCTACGTTCATGCAAAGAGGGCTCCTTTGAGCACGCAATTCTGAACATTAAAGATGGTTTTAGGATCATTTTTTTGTCAAATCTCTTCACCAAAAAGTCTTCTCAAATGTCATTTTTCAGGTTTTTTTAAAATTACTTTTCCTATTTTTTACAAATTAAAATGTCAAAGTATGTATTTTCTTGCGATTCTGCACCTTTTTAGTTCTCCTACTTACAAAAAATTTTGTGTTTTTCCTTCATAGGGTACCTTCTTCTTATAGGTGTATACAATTCTCTTATTTTTTTTAATTTTTTAATTTTTTTTAATTTTTTATAGTATTCCCTAAAAAGTGGCTGAAAACGGCCAAAGTGGCTGAAAACGGCCAAAGTGGAATAAAAACAGAAGGGCATTCTTGCAACGACCCTTATTGGAGATGTCTAACTTGATGGTAATTTAATCGCTTATTTTTTAGAAATTAAACAAAATCGTTTTACATTTAAAAATATTTTTTGTTAATTTGTCATGCAATGAAGTATAGGGGTTCTTACTATGTTAGGAATTCCCAAATTTAATGATTAGGAGTTGAAATTTCCAGAGTCTATTTGCATAGTAAAAAAGCTTATTTCTACCAAAGGAGTCTAAAAATATATTAATTTGTGCCTTCTACATGAGTACAAACTGTACTCCCATTGCGTGCAATTTTTGAACAATGAAGATGGTTTTAAGATCAATCTTTTAGTAAAGTCTCATCACTATGAACTCTTTCCAAATGGCCAATATTTTAGTTTTTTTTAAAATTGGTTTTCCTATTTTTTACAAATTAAAATGTAAAACTACAGTGAAAGTATATATATTTGTGATATTTTGAATTTTACTAGTTCTCCTACTTAGAGAATTTTTCTATGCTTTTCCTTTAGGATACCTTCTTTTTAAAGGTGTATACATTGAATGTATTTTTTTTACATTTTTGAAAAATTGTTTTTTGAATTTTAAAGTACCGCCGAAAGAAAATATGAGTATTGTGAAAATATTACACTTTTTGAACACTCTTGCTTGCAATGACCTTTGGGAGCATCCAAAATTAATGTTCTAGAGCTAAAATTTTTGTAGTATACTTCCATAGTAGGAACCCATGTTTCTACCAAAGGAAATTTCAAAATATTTTATTTTATGTCCTCCACATGCATGCTAATAGGACTCCTTTGTGCACGCAGTTCTGAACATTAAAGATGGTTTTAAGATCATTATTTGGTTAAATATCTTCATCATAAATTTTGAACATAGGTATATATTTATTTAAATAATTGACTTTCATCACACTTTAGTTGCAATTTATCTTCATACAATTAAAAAATGAGGATTTTTTGGCACACAATGATACTCATCCAATAAACTTGTTTAGTTTAATCCCTAAAGGACCAAGAATAGTCCAAATTTTCAAGATTGTTAAAATGGATAATAAAACACAATTTAAAATAATAATTTAATGAGGGCTTTCAAACAAAAGTTATAAAATATGCACCGCTAGATATCCCATCTATAGTCTTAGTTCAACTAATGCATTAATCCCTAAAGGACCAAGTGTCCGTTCAACATATGCAAATATAACTACACGGTCATGGGCTCCGTCCTTTAGGAATTAACAGAAAAAAATCAATAAAAATTTGGAAACTAAAATTAATAATTCCTTCTAAAATTGCTTATAGATTGAATATTTGTAATTTCTACAATTATATTTTTAAGTTCCAACTAAGGTTAGTAAAATGACTTTTTATGATGTTTTCTTAGTTATTAATCTAAAATGTTTTGAACAGAGTATTTTAGGAATTGAAAAAATTGACTATTTAGATCAATATATTTGTATAGGTGTGAATTATAAAACATTTGCAAAGAAAGTTCCAAAAGTCTATATCATACAAATGTAAGAATATGAATATACTAAAAATCTACAAAAGATTTAAAAAGTTGAAAAAACCAAGATTTTGTTGCTTGGGACATGTTTGCATTCCTCGATTGTTCAAAATTTTAAACATATGGTCCTCAAGGATTTAAGGTAATCCTTCTTTAGGCGATGCCTAAGCAATTTTGATCTTTGAAAGTGATTTTGATCTTGAAAGTGATTTTAATTGAAGTTGACCACAATTTACAATTATAGATTTATAGTTGACTAAATCAAAACTCAAATTTGCTCTCGATCTCTACTTTTGATATCATTTGAAGGGACTTCAGTGATTTGGTATTGCTATCATAATCTCTTCATTACAATCCATGGTCCTTCTCTTGTGTGGAAGGCATAAGGTAGAAACATCCATTCCCGTCCTTACCCCCATTCTTGAATCCTAGATTGTCACCAAATCTGTCCGTAAGCATCCATTATAGTGTCCTACAACTATTTAATTCTAATTTTCATGACGCATTTGAAAAACACATATTTACTTCTCATTTGTTGACAATTGATTGTTGCAAATTTTAGTTCAAGGTGCACCTATGGGACAATTTCTGTAATCTAGAAAGCCCACACTTTGAAAAATCATAAAAATTACATACAACAACTGAAAAATCTTTTTTTTTTTTTAAATATTCATGATTTTCAATCGCCAATACTATAAAAATATTATTTTTAGGAAAAAGTGCTTCCAACTATGCTGACTTCCTTATTTTGACGGTTTTGGGTGCTTCCACCATATATGCTCCCATGATGGCCACCTGTTGCAATCTACAAAAAAATTAGAAGTAGATGAAGCAATAATGCATGATTGTTATTTTTAGCAATAAAGTATAGTATTCATTCCAATAATGGAGAGGCAATAATATGCAAAGTACATTTTGGAAGCACTAATAAATGATATGACAGTCACTAATGAATGAGGCACATGTACGTATTAATAAAAATGTCGTGAGCATCCAAATGGAAGATTGATTTTACGTAAATGATAAGGTAAAATAGTCCATTGTGGTCAAAATTCAGAGTTTGGCTACATTCCGTTGCTAAAAAATTTCAATCTTTTTCCCACATAAAAGTCAAGTGTGAAAAACAACAAGAGCAATTGAAATTATATTTTTTCAACAAATTATGAATTTGTTATGAATTTTTGAATTATTTGGTGCATCATGGCCCAAGAGAATCTCTAGACTACCCCAGAATCAACAAAATCTGAGTCCATAATATTTATCTTACTCACCTAAAGCAGTCACAATATTTTCTAATAAAGATGGCCTAAAAAGTCAATCCTTACAATAAATTCACACTGAAAGTTAGAAGTTCCTAATGAAGTCAACAATCACTTGTGGCCCAAATCTCACATAATGAAAAAACTTGTAATGGAGGCATTTCCTAAGTGTCCACTATAGAGTCATCTGACTACAATGGGCTATTCTACTTTATATATTGAATGACTTCTCCCACAAAATTGTCTAGTTGTTGGACGTCTAGATAGATACAACATTGGAAGCTTCATAAGACATCAAGATTTGAAATAGACATCACCAAGGTAAAACAAGGTAGTCTACTGTAAAAGTGACTGGCCTCTTCAAATGGATCCTATATTTAGATCTTAATCCCTAAAGGACCATTGTCCCTTTGGGGGACAAATGGGATTTCAGGCAAGTACCTACAGGTTGAATTTTTGTTGAGATTTTCTAAAACTTTTTATAAAGATAGAAGAATTGCTAACCTTTGTGGGAATATAATTTGGCAGAAAAATGTCCTTGGTCCTTTAGGGGGTTAAATGGACATGAGGTGGTCCTTAAATGACCCTCTTTAGCCATTGAGAGAATCAAGAAAAAAGTATTATTTATTGCAAGAGACAATCATTGGCCTTGATTCTATCAAATCATTTTGAAAGTTGTAAGTGGACGGATTTTGGGAGACCGAGGGTCACAAATAGGTGCCTACAATAGAAATCTTTGAAAATTTATAAGTAATTCAAAAATAATTCAAAAAATATGAAACCGCTTGTGTTACGTTTCACATCCATTTGTCTTTCTCTAAAAAAATTATTTAAAAACATTTTTTTCATGGAATCCTATAAAAAAAGGCGGACCAGCCCTTACACCCACACTACCTTATTCATTCACTTGTTCACTTCCATTCATTGCTTTGCCAACTTGAGGCATCATGTATGCATTGTAGTCTACTTTTGTACATTTTATATACAATTTTGTCCCCAATCTTTCAAAGACATTCACCAAGGTCATATCCAACTATGAGTCTACCCAACAAACTTTGAACCTTCCTAACTTTTACATATGGTTTCCAAATGTTGCATACTTTAGTGCGTTGGAACCTCCTTTCACTTGCCAACGAGGAAATACAAAAATTTGACCAGTGTTGTAATAGTAACTACACAAAATAGTGAAATTAGGTTGCCCCACATATCTAACACTTTCAGACATGGTCAACTATAGTCTAGGGCAACCTAATTTCACCATTTTGTGTAGGCACAGTAACAAAAAGTGGTTGTTTTGAGGGGGTACCCACCTTAAATGATACATGCTCATGACAATCAAACTCAAACAACTTAGCTTGGACTGTTGGAAATGGGTAATAAATATGCAATCGATATTAATCAATTTAAGTGCGTGCCACGGAGTTCTTGTGATATTTGGTTACATCACTCACATGGATCTTCATGTGGCCCAGTAAATGGAAACATTGTGAGTGTACTTGTGCACATTCACAGTCAGTCCTTGGGCAAGTCCTTGGGCAAGTCCTTGGCAACATGCCTGAGGGCAGCAACACATTCATTTGAGGCCACTCTTTTCTGGTGCAAATTTTGACAAATTTTTGGATATATGTACAAGCATCGAGTGACAAATTTTTTGGTCTTTGGGTGCTAAGTGCTACCATTATCCACAACACTGTTTTGAAAAAGAAAAAAAACTGCTCATAGGGCGAGATTTTACGGATAAACACCTGCTAGTGAAAGGTAGTTCCGGGATTTTTACAATGGGGATCCAAAGGTGGAGTGAACCTCTGGCCGTACTACAAGGGACACTGTTTTTTTGCATGATAGTTGTGATGGATTGTCTCTTTCAAATGTATAGTGCGGTCCAATAAAATTATGAATTTCTGGATCCCGCAGGGATTAGGAGAACCAACTTCACGAGGCCAGCATTTGCTTAAAAAAAAAAAAATTCAAATTGTAAATTGCGTTGGAATGTACTTCATCATCATTACAAATGTACACATATGTAATTAGAAAGCATACAATGAAAGAGTTTGATGTTTTCTATATACTATCTAGTATCTAGTGTAGCCACCATTTGTGAAATTGCAACTTGTATTTGATGGTACATATTAGAAATGTGCCTTAATAATTGCCCCCACAATTGCTATAAAGATACTTGATCTCATACCACTTGAATTGCTCATATGATAATTTACTTTTCCTTCACCCCATTGTAAAAAATCTTTGACTATCTTCCAAAGGTTCTTTGTGAAATGGTAGATAGTGTATAAAAGAAATCTAAGTTGTTGTATGATTTTGAATCATTCATTTTTCATTTACTATGAAGTTGAAGTGCACTTCATTGCAATTCTAACACAACCTGCAATTTCAAAATTGGTTCACTTTTTAGCATGCTAGAGCTTCTTGAAATTGTTGAATTATCTAGTGAAAATTGACTAAAAAATTTGTAAGTTTATTGGCCCCCATTGTACAATACAAGGCTATAGCTGATTAGTAATTTTCAAGTCAATTCCAAATTTCAATTGACTTGGCAATGAATAAAGGTCCTTGAGTACACAGTAACCACATTATAACTTAACCCCTAAAGGACCAAGGCCTTTTTTCTGCCAAAGAACTCTCAAAACTGCCATTTCTAGAGCAAAGAGTAAAAAATCTAAAAATTGTTTTTTTTGCACATCCAACTATAAGATCTTATACTTAACTAGTATGACAATGTGTGGAAAAAATTTCAGAATTTTTTACCGCACAGATTGCAAGATATCCACGTTCAAAGTGAAAAAAATAAGATTTTCAGCACATTGCGGGACTACATAATTTGACTTTGAACATTTTTAACTTAAATTTTTTGCACTATAGAGTTTTGAGCTTTAAATCTTTCTAGTGGAGAATTGAGTTGAGAGTCTAGGAAAAAAAAAGAAATTAAAAAAAACTTAATTTTCATTCTTAAAAAAATTGTTAAGTAGAAGATAGTACAAGATAGAAGGAAAATCTAAAATATTAATATCTTTTAAATGGAACTAAAAATACACTAATTCTAATAGTGAGATTGTTCTAGCAAGAAAACTAAACCATGTGGGTTTTTTGTTTTTTTGAAAAATTGCAAAAATTGCATTCCAAAATGAATCCTACAAGTTATTTTTTTCAAGAAGATGCTCTAATTGCCCGAAAAAACAAGATTGTTTATAACTTTCTCATAAAAAATCCAAATGAAATGAATCAAAGCTTCCCAAATAGGCAAAAATATAATCTATAAGGGAAAAAAAAATTTTAAATTAAATGTTTTGCAAATTTTTTTTGCTGCCCCCTCTCCCCTATTTTGAGCTTACTTGGACATAACTTTTGTTCCCAAGCACCGATTGAAAAAAATTATATTCCCACAAAGCTTACCAGTTTTTCTATCTTCAAAAAAAGTTTCAGAAAATTACGACAAAAATTCAGCCCATAGGTACTTGCCCAAAATCCCATTTGTCCCCCGAATGGACAATGGTCTTTTAGGGGTTAACCCCTAAAACTTCAAGGCCTTTTTTCTGCAAAAAAGCACTCAAAACTGTCATTTCTATAGCAAAGAGTAAAAATATTTGAAAAGTATTTTTTTCAAATTTCTGACCATAGGATCTTACACCTAACTAGTATGAAAATGTGAGGAAAAAATTTCAGAATTTTTGACCGCACAAATTGCAAGATATCTGCATTCAAAGTGAAAAAACAATTTTTTCAGCTCATTGTGGGACTAGAATTTTTGACTTTGAACATTTTTGACTTTAAATTTTTGCACTACAAAGTTTTGAGCTTTATATGTTTATAGTGGAGAATTGAGTTGAGAATCTAGAAGAAAAAAAAAAAATCAAAAAAACTTAATTTTCACTATTAAAAAAATTGTTAAGTAGAAGATAGTACAAGATAGAAGGAAAATAAAAAATATTAATATATTTTATATAGAATTAAATAGCACTAATCCCAATTGTGAGATTGTTTTAGTAAAAAAACTAAACCACGTGGAACTTTTTTGAAAAATTCTAAAAATTCCATTCAGAAATGAATCCTATAAGTTATTTTTTTTAGGAAGATGCTCTTAGTGCCCAAAAAACAATATTGTCCATAACTTTCTCATAAAAAATCCAAATGAAATGATTCAAAGCTTTCCAGATAGACAAAAATATAATCTATAAAAAAAAAATTAAAACTAAAATTTTTGCAAATTTTTTTTTACTGCCCCCTCTCCCATGTTTGAGCTTATTTGGACAAAACTTTTGTTCCGGGCACCAATTTAAAAAAATAATTTTCCCATGAAGCTTAGCAGTTTTTTAATCTTCAAAAAAAGTTTCAAAAAATCATGACAAAAATTCGGCCCGTAGGTCTTTGCCCAAAATCCCATTTGTCCCTTGAAGGGACAATGGGCTTTTAGGGGTTAAGGTAGAGTACCTCTGTACCTATTTCCAATAGCCCCCTATGGTGGCTTTATAAGGTGACCTACTGTCGACAACAATTGGATGCACTACTCATTGAAAAAGATTCTCTATTTATACCTTCTCGTCCACTCATCTCTCTTCGCTCTTGGTTTAGGGAGAAGTGCCAAAGCTAAATGTAATATGTGAATCTATGAGACCAAAATGGGTCCAAATGAAAAATTCACATTCATATTGAATAAATATTCATTCTAGGGAAAAAAAATCGTTTTCTTTTGCATTCTTCCTCATCCTTATGTTTGCACACATTGAGCTCAAGTTTTCAACAATTTTTTTATATCCTACAGGTTGAAATACTTACATTATTGGACATAGGTACCTCTACCTTAGATGTGGCTTAAAATGGTGCAAGAAGGAATCCAAATACTTCAACAGTTTTGTGAATAAATATCTCGTCATTTTCAATTTTTTGTAAATTTAGTACATGCTTGGGGTGATAGTTGTTTGACTTGTAATTCCAATAAGTCACTGAACTTTAACTCTTAACCATCGCAAAGGACCAGAAGTATCCTCACATAATACTGATTTTTTGGAAGCCATTCAAAGTTCACAGGTTCAATTTGAGTTCACCAAACCCCATTTTGATGGCTGCAACTTTAGGGTGTCTTGTATCTCCTTCATCCAATGTTTGTTTTCAATAAAATTTGTTGTATTACGTTTCCTTGAAGTCTAGTTCTTTAGTTTGAAGTTAGAAAAATAAACTTTTTTCATTCTAACTTGCAAAACCGGGTTAGCAACCTTTAAGCCCTCTTAGAGTAAAATTTTTGTTCTTGATGAATTTGCATCCTTCCACCATTTAATTTTAAATCTTTTTAGATACACTCATGAAAAATTTCAATAGCAACTATGGAGTCTCGCTTACTTTAAATCATCTTATAATGCAAGGAAGTTAAATGAACTGGCAATATACTAGTCATTTTGATAATTTCTTATACAATGAGGAAATTTTTTATTTGATATCGAAATGGAAAAAAGTTAGAGACAAAAATTTGGAATATGTGGAAAAAATTTCAAGAATTTTGACTTCATAGATTACAAGATAATAGGGCTTGAATTTAGAAGAAAATATATTTTTAGAAACCACTCCAACATAGCTAGCAAAGTTTGACTCCTCTTAGAATCTGATTTGAAACTCAAATTTGTGTTATTGAACAATTTTATACTATATATTATTAGTTACGTACATGCCAAATCTCAAAAGTTGACAAGGATTTTAGCAAAGATGCTTAAACTTCCGGAATTTTTTTAGGGAGCAAAATTTTTGATTTGGTAATACAATCTAAATTCTTTCTTAAAATTCCCATTAAAGGGGTGAACATTTCCAACTTGTATCAAAATTTTGAGAGCATCCATTAAAAATTGACTTCATATGACCCTACCTGGATTTGTTGAACGGACACTTGATACTCAAGGGACTAAAATAGTTATGTTTTAAATTTTCTAAATAAGTATTTGACGGCAAATTTTTTATTATTAGATTTTCTAAATTTTTTGTTGAATCTTGTTGGCAATTGACAAGATGATTTAGATTTTTTTAGCTTGAAGTTTTTGAACAAATTACAAATAGACTACAAAATTTCAAGTGTTGATTATACGTGTATACAAAATGAACCCTAGAATTGGATCTTTATACAAATTTTGGCATGAATCTAGACGAGATTATTTTAGTTACAATGTCAAAATTTAAGGTAGGTATACCCCAAACCATACCTTGTCTAAAACCGCCATCATCACTCTATGTACATCTCCAAAATCAATATGTACTATGTATGTTGAAGAAATGCTTTTTAAACATCTCACTACCAAAAAGAACTTTGACCCTTCATAACTTTTGCATACAATATCCAAATGTCACATTCTTTGTTGCATTAGAACCTCCTTTCACTTGTCAACAAGTAAAAATGGAAATCCGACCAATTAAGAATAAAAACTACACTAAATAGTGCAATTAGGTTGCCTCACACTTGTACCTCAATAATCCACACTATACAAATATTCATTGTTGTTGTATTATGATGCATTCAATACAAAGCCATGTGTGTGATAAGGATTATCATGCACTAGTTCAAAGCCTGGTCCAAAGAGTTGCATGAGTCTCCATATATACTGCCATTGAATCATGAGACAATTTACTTGAGGTAAGGCAATTGTTAAAGCAACCTAATTGTACTATTTAGTGTAGGCAAGGTAGCAAAAAGTGGTGGTTTTGGGGGTACCCACTTTAAGTGTACTAATCTTACGCTTTCCAAACTAATAGTATCTTCCATAGGTTGCCATGTACAATACATGGGTTGGCATAGAAACAAATAAAAGAAATAGAAAATTTGACAAACATGAAAATAGGATAGATTGAACAGCTAGGCAGGTTGCTATCACTCCAAAACCATCCCTATACCCATTATTTATAAGTAGATTTCTATTGAAATTGTCCCCTATTTTTAAAGTGCATCTAAACAGATCCCACACTTAATTGCAATTAGTTGATTGTGGATTCTCTAGATTTTGGTTATATGACCACACTATGTGACAATTTCAGGAGTTTTTACTTTGAAAATTTATATTAATTACATATCTTGTGTAAAAAGTCTATAATTTTTTTTGAAAATTTATGATTTTCAATTTATAATACTGAAAAAGTACTTTTTTTCTTGAAATGGTGCCCCCAACTTTGTTGAATTGATGTTATTTTGATAGTTCTGGGTGTTTTCACCTTAAACCACCAGAGAGTTGAATTCTCAAACAAACTGATGAATCTCATCATAGAAGAACTGGAGTCTATTAGTATTACATGCAAGGATGTATGCATTATTAATTACAACACTTACTGATAAGCAAGAACAAAACCTTTATAAATGCAGGTCGTTAAATCTGTCTCACAAAGTGGAACTAGCAAGGTAATCTTTGTGTTTTCTGGGATAAGAGTAGAAAAAGCCCCCTATTTTGTGCCATTTTTAGGGTATATTATAGACCTATTCTATTTAATTTGGGGTCTCTGATTGCAAATATGAATTTAGGATTTGCAATTTTTTTATTTTTTTGGCAAATATAAAACTCCTACGTTTCCCTTCGGGGTAAATCCACCCTGCTGGTTCCACTGCATGAGATGGGTTTAACGCCCCCCCTTATAGATTCAGACATGCCCATTCCACATTTTTGTATGAAAACTCAAGAGTCTAAGGTACAAACTGTTTTGAGAGACACAGCGTCTACAATGGCAACACTTCAAAATTTTGAAGGTGGTTGACATTAGATGAGATTCGGGGGTCTTAGAAGGCTCTGAGTTCCCCTGCTGTCTGTTGCGTTCCTAGACTGCGGAAACGTAGCAGCAGCAGCTGGCTAACGTGGTCGAGCGATTGCCATGTCATTTTTTGAAAAAAAAAAAAAAAAAAAAAAAATTACTTAAAATGATATTTTGGTAAATTTGTTTTTTTGTTTTTTTGTTTTTTGAAAAAAAAAATTTCTAACACACCCGTACCGGCATTCACTGAATTTGGGCAAATCAGGGAACAGGCCTGAAACAACCCTCTAAGACCTCCAAATATCATCTAATGGCAGGTGCACATGTGGAAACCCATCTCGAGTCCCTACACGAGGTCGATGAAATCACAATCAGCAATAGGCAAAGAAGCAAGCCGAGGGACTTAACATACACTATTTAACATCATGGGAGCAAGTGATTCGTTACTTCCAATGAATCAAGGCTCCTTTTACTATCAAAAAATCTTGGTTGAAGCTTGTACATTCTAATCTCTTTAATTTGTCTTCAAGGGAAACAATCATAGTAGAAAGTCAAATAGTTTGAATGTCGGACAAATGTGCTACAAGGCAATGAGAGTGACAAGTGTGCTAAATGCAATGAGATTGTGGCAAGAATGAAGGATATTCTTGCATGTCATTGAAGAGAGGGTCACTCTAGATACCCCCCTTTAATTTGATTTGTAGGGAGATAGTCAAATAGTTTGAATGTTTGACAATTGTGATATAGGCAATGAGAGTGTGACAAGTGTACTACATGCAATGAAAGTGTTGGGTAAGTGTTGCATGATATTCTAGAATGTCATTGCAGAGAGGGTCAAATTTAAGAGGTTTGAGTGTATATGAATTGTGAGCCATATACGTGTATAAGGAATTATTCATGGTGCAATGACACTATTGAAGAATCTATCTAGTAGTGTACCCTATTCAAAAATGTTATTTGAATAAAAAGTGAATTCTTCCATGTGCCGTGGAGATCCTTTGAAGCTATCTAAGTAACCATAATTGAAATTATCCTTAAAAGGATCAGGAATAAATAAGCAAAAGATTTGAAATGATGAGTAATAAAAGGGTAATAATGATGTGGAATTGAAGGCCATTTTTAGTAATGAATGGATTATTTATAGAAATGTGGAAGTGACGGCTTTTAAGTGGATGTTTTTTGGTAAAGTTATTTTCAACTTGAATCACTACAAGAAAATCACAGAATAAACGACTGGGAAATACAACTGGAAAACAATCGTTTTGGACAGATATGACTGCAATACAACTAGAGGACCCTGCAGTTGTTTAGGACAATTCGTTTACGTAAACGACAACCATTGTATTATCACCATCCAAATGTACCTTGGATGTATAAATGGATGATAAATAGTTATCATTGAACTGATAAAGAAAGTTCAACTTAACCCCTAAAGGTCAGAGACTATGTTTTCACCAAAAACACTCCAAAACTGCTATTCTAGTACAAATAACAAATTTTAGGAAAAAAAACATTTTTTTATGTATGTAACCGTAGGATCTTGTAGTAAACTTGTTTGAGAATATGTAGAAAAAATTTCAGAATTTTCCAACATGTAGATTGCAAGATACTAGCATTTGAATTGACAAAAAACCTTTTTTGGGCCCTGCGAAAAACCAGGCAGCTGCACTTCACAAGGTCACATTTAAATGAAAAAAGGCCCAAAATGGTGGTTACTCCTTGGATTCATTCTTCAAAGCAAGTTGGGTACATGCTTGAAAAATTTCAGATCATTTGGAATTATACAATATATAGGAAAAAAAAATAAGTAAAAATAAGTAGAGAATGATTCAAAATACGAAATTGTTAAGAATTTAATGATGGAATTGAAAAATGTCAATCCCAATGGTTGTAATGTTGCAATAAACAATAGACATCTTATGCTTTTATTTTTTTCAAAAAATATTGAAAATTGAATTAAATAAAGGACTTCAAAGTTTATTTTAGAGTGTGGAATCCATATCTGCCCGCAAATTAGAAAACCTCATAATTTTCATCTCATAAATCAAAATGGAATAATCCAAAGTTTTACACGTGTATATAAATCTAAAGAACCAATTTCAAATTTTTATTTTTTTAAAAAGTGATTTTTCAGAAATTTTTGAACTGCCCGCCGACCATTGAAAATGACATATCATCCAATAACTTTTTAACCATGTAGTCAAAAGTTTTGAAAATTGTTGGGCCTTAAAGCTACTCCTTGGGCAAACATTGTGTGAAATTTTCAAAGAAAAAAAATAAAATTTCTGTCCGCAGTGAGCTGCCCAAAATCGCTATGGAGATTTTAGTCTTAAAAATCTTTCCCTCCACAAAATCCCTGAAAGAGGGGGACCGGACCTTAAATGGTCCCTTTAAGAGCAGCTTACCTTATCTCCTTAGCTATGGCAGATTTTAGTCTTGCATCTACTGTAGTCAGGCTAAAAAAATAAAAAAATGAAAAAAAACTGAGCAACTGAAGAATCCTCCCCAACTT
Source organism: Neckera pumila (assembly GCA_963969595.1). NCBI lineage: Eukaryota > Viridiplantae > Streptophyta > Bryopsida > Hypnales > Neckeraceae > Neckera > Neckera pumila. Next base: position 13,675,084 of record OZ018415.1, read on the forward strand.
CCCAATGCACGGCTTCATTATTCCTTCCCATAAAACAAGGAGCCACGGCTATGAGCTCCATTCGCTCCATTCGCTCCATTTGCACAGGGCCAAGGGCCCGTCCTTACAGGGTTGAAGTCCAGGATAAAGTCGACAACTAGATCAAGGATAAAGTCCACAAAAAGCAGTTGCAATAGTCTTTAACGATTCTAAAATCAAAAAATTCATCCATTCGCCATTGAATGGAGCATAGATTTCATTATTGGAATATTTTGTGTTAACGGAGTTCACATTCACAGTACGAGAGGTCTGGCACCCACGAATCCAAATAAAATTGCCAATCCCATAGTTTGAGACTACAGCAGAAACTTCAAGTTAATCAAAGTAGCTAATTCACAGCTATTCCCGAAGAAAAATACAAGAACATTCAGTGCGTGCTGCAACGGGACGTTCTAAAGTCAAAAGCTGTAAGCTGTAACATTTGGAGCACAATTCAACTCAGAAGTTCAGCCCAAGATGGTGAAATCTAAACACGAGGATCAAATAAGAAAAAATCAGTGAAATAAGCTCCACTTCAATATGCCTCTCGTCTGCAGTTATTGAGTGTAGAGGTAACTTCAAGGTACCTGAAAAGATTATTGAATGAATAAAAAAACTTCCATGTTATAATAAACGAACGTACAAGAACTACTTCGTGGACTTGCCCTTATTGGAACTGCCCCCTCCCTCGATCTTGAATTCTTTGATGTTGAGAGCTGCCATGCCTAAAGATTGTCCACCACCATACTCGGCTTCCCCGTCTTCATCTTCATCCTCATCGTCATCCTCATCGTCATCCTCTGACACGTCATCCTCATCCTCATCCTCATTGTCATGATCATGTGTACCGAAGTCACCCCCATAGTTACCCCCATAGCCACTGAAACCTCCATAACCGCTAGAAGTTCCTTCCTGGAAATCATCATATCCACCGTCCCCACCACCTGCAGTCTGCAGCCAGTAAAATGATATCCCAATTCAGTACTGATGAAAGCAAGACTTGGCTACATTGGTCGACGGCCAATCATCTTTGAATTGAAAAATGGGTTGACCTACAGTCCCTTCAATAGAGGTCTACAACCTCCCACTTTCCATAATTGCATAAAAGAATTCATACACTTATAAAAATATGATCTCGGATGTTGAACCCCAAATGATCTCTCCAGTGAGCTCGGCAGTGATCTCCCAATAAAAGTACAGTCCTACATATTGGTTAAAATGCTTAAAGTGACATATACCTCAATAGGTTAAGACTTAGGTGAAGAGGCGCCAAACTAGTAATGAAAGATCGGAAATAGGGACCCGCCTTAGTGACATTACAATCAAAACTGTTCAACCAAAGGGACCTGACGAACTCAATAATCCATGGGCTTTAAGATAATGTGGTTGAATGCCAGTTCTTGGTCCTGGTAAGTAAGGCTACATTCTCATCTAGACTTGACAGTAAAGAACAAGTTGTTACCTGCCGCCCAAACTTGTGTATCCGCACCGACACACTGATGTCCTTGGTCTCCTTCAACGGATAGGCACACTTCTTGCACATCAAAGCCTGCACACAGGAAATGTATGGTCGCGGTATGAACAAAGGCAGGAAGTATTTCGAATATCGCCAAAACTGGTAGTAGAGTAAGCCAATAGCGCACACCAGTCAAGCAAGTTCAGGAACGATTGAGAACCATATTAGAGCCAGGATTCAACTTCCAGCACCTCCAAAGTAAGAGTTTGAGCAATCACGAATTTCATGGACGAGCTAGGCATATGCGAACAGGAAAAATGTAAAAGCATTTCTTACAGATGGAACTGAGAGCATACCTCTCCTCTCTTAGCTACATTTGTAACACCTTTCACATGTTCATCGCAGAAGCAAATCTTGCACCGCAGACATGTATACAATCCAGTCCGGTTACAAGAAAGACAATGGAAAGTTTCTGTGTCGAGCTGCTGACAGGAGGCCTGGTGCTCGAACTGGTCATCTTCGCACAACCACATGTCGCAAGAAAAGCAACGAAACAAACGACCTCCGTGATCCCACACCACACGCTCACACTCTATGCATGTGGCATCGACCAAAGGACATGAGCACGCATGTGTGGTCAAGCATTTTCTGGAGTGGCATATGAACGCTTCACAGAAATCACATATGGCTCCCACCAAACCAAGACCTGCACACCGAAAAAATCGATCAGCACAATCAGAAAAAATCTAGCTGTGTTCGAAAGGGCATCCAAAATGGTAACGTCACCAGTCCGAGGATTAACCACATAGATGTTGAGCGTCGCAATCAGAAGGATACAGAAATAATTCTTAGGATCAAATGAAGAGTTGAGAATGGAATGTTAAATCGATCTTGAACTAATCAAAACACAGGACGGACACAACATATAATTTAGGTCAACTGAGGGAAGTAAGAGATGATTCCAAACTAGACATTACAACCACAAAGACTCATTGCTGAATGCCGCATAGTGGCCGGCATTTTACAGAATTTGAAGCCCACCCTTTGTTTCGGATGTGAAAGGATCCCTTAGCCCTAAAGGACCAGAATTTGATGGTTTTAAAATGACCAATTTGATTGTTCATATTGTGAACTACATAATTCAGACAAGGCAGTGCACTTGATTTTTCCACACTGCGCGCCAGTGATCACCGGGATGCAATACACCATCGCACCAAAATGAAGTAAAGAACAGGGATCACCGGTATCAGAGCAGAACATTTCATTTGTTGGCCAAATTATAAATAAAATTGAACGGAAGAACTCCCCGTACGACACATACCACTGACGTTGCGACCTGGATGTCGCACCACGCAATCAGAACTGGACGCCATGCACTTGATTTTCCCACACTGCGCGCAAGAGGGGGTTTTCGGATAGCTGCCACAGAAATAGCAAAAGGCTCGGTTCTTCTGTGCCCTGCTGCAGAAATCACAGGTCATAATCTGATTGCACGGATGCTTCCCCAAATCCACCACATACTTCTTGTTCGAAATCTCCTTCTGCCGTATGCGCATCCCCTCGGCCTTCTTCCGAGCTCCGGTCTTCCGTTTCGGCATCTTGCCGACGACCTCAAATCGAGTAATAACTGTTTAGGTCAAACACAGCATCTCCCTACCAAAAATAGCAAAGGCACGAAATTCAGCTCACAGGCCAACAATCAGAAACCTAAAACGATCTATCACGGTTTGGTGTGAACATGACTTGTAAGCTAAATTGGTCAATGGCAACTCATCTTTGAACAGAAGTAAGACTGTCTTCTGTCCCTTCAATAGTGGTCTACAACCTCACACTAAGATTGATTGCATACGAAAATATCATACACTGAGTGATTAAAATTCGATCGAAAAATAAAAGTGGCTCGTGTAACCGAAGTGAGCTCTCCAGTGAGCTCTATAGTGATCTAAGGATGAAAACCCACTCCTAAATTCTGTTTAAAAGCGCTTAAAGAGGATCTCCTACCTTACACAGAATCTCACTCTTTCAAATTCTGATGAAGTAAACCTCACCAAAAGCATATTACAGTACATAAACGATAAACAACAACAGCACATGAGCTAGAGGAAGTGAAAAAAGCTTGGAAAACTAAACCCTAAAACTCAAATTACCGTATCCCAAGCGCTTACTCACCGACGGACAAACCTAAAATGTGCAGTCGCGCTTCAGGAGTTCCTCTTCAATCCTCTCGCACATGAGAAGCTGAGGTATTATCTCAAGACACTTACATCGCCATAGCTCGAAACCCTAATGCAATTCAATGGCTGGACCATCAGAAGAAGGATTTGGCGATGCTCCCAGCTGCACAACAATCACAACTGAAGCTTTGAGTCGTCCTCTTCGTCCTGGTTGAGGCGCTGGGTTTCTTTCTGTAACTTTTTCTTTTCTCTACTTTTCTTTTCGTTACTTTTCAAGCTGAACTTCCCATTTCTTTTCTTTTTCAGTTGCAAGAGAATTCTCCTTTTGATTCGGTACTCTACGATTTCAATTTTGTGAGAGCCCACTCTTTCAGTGTAAGACGATGGAGCACCACATTTCTTTCCTCCCTCTACAATAACACTCAATGGGATAAAGCTTTGTGATTTTAACGTCTTTAGCCAAAGTCCTTTTGGCTACATTGCCTTGAACATTTCTTTGTACAACATTTCAATTTGGAATCAGTAAATAAGATCATTATACTTGTTTATTTTTAAATGTGGTTCACTACACATAATGAACAATTGGCTCAAGGGAACTCTTTTTACCCAAAGTTGTTTTGATGTTGATATATACCTTTGAGATTGGCCTTTAATACTACTTTTAAGGTCAATTTTGCTTTTGATTAAGGTCAATTTTGCTTTTGATTAAGGTCAATTTTGCTTTTAAGGTCAATATATATGAACCTTTTTGAATTGAAAAATGGTCAATTATGCCCATCTTCAAAAGAAAGCCAATATATATGAATGCTATTAATATTTTTGGAGAATCCAATGACTCTTTGGGGTTATTTGGGTAGCACACTTTAAAAACTGACAATAAATTTGCTTTTTGTTAAAAGAATATAAATTCAATAGCTATCACCTTCTTACATTTTTCCATTGGTGAAAAAATAATTAAATTTTTTCATCCTGTGAAGCACAAATCAAACATTTCCCCCACAATGGATCATTTAATATATTGTAGGTACATCTACCATCACAAGGATGATTTCCCCCACAATGGATCATTTAATATATTGTAGGTACATCTACCATCACAAGGATGATGACATTTCTCTTAAACAATTTAATGTTACTACACTACTCATGTCTATACAATACCAAGCTATTCACACTTAGGGCTAACAAAGATGAATTTAAGACCTTCAAATTGAAGTGAGGATTCTAACCAATTCAATATCTCACTTATCCATATTTATCAATCTTGTAAGACAAGGCAATAGGATTGAATTTAGGACAATCTATTGTCAATAAACATTCAATATCCAACTACTGAGCAAACCTCTTTCATGTGCACTTGACCAAAAAATCCCCCCCAAAAAAACTAGCATCCAACCAAACCTAACCACTCTTTAAAAATCTACAGTTCCCTAAAACCTTGTACAATCTTATGTCTAAGCACCTTTTTTTGCAAATAACAGATGTGAACATCCCATAAGATATAAGATTCATTTCTTTGCGAACAGGTTTGCATTCTCTATAGCAATGATGATAAAATATCACTAAAACCAGAAAAAGCATTTCTGTTTTGGTACACCGGTGGAATTTTACGATATGCGACCAATTCTTATTCTAAAACTACACCACCAGCAACTTCTGGGTCAGTTCCATGACACTCCTGAAACTGGACCACTTCGTATGCTAGTCAACATAAGAACCTCCATTACTTGTTAGCCTCAATTAACTCACGATATTCCTTTTTCATTTTAACGCCTGATATACTTCTGCAGACAAAAATATGGCAACATGTTAGGAATCAAAGCTCTGGTGTTGCTCAGAAAAAACACTAGAAATCTCTATTTCACACTGCCATCCAACTACAAAATATCTAGAAATCCTGTTCCACAAAATACAACTACATCATATTATTGATGGAGATCATAAAACCAGTGACTACGGTACATGCATCGTCAGAGTTTCCTGTATTTTAGAACAATTGAGTATTGACAGGCTTACATACGATATATCCAAAACGAGCAGAGCAGTATTTATCATGACCTTCTCCCCCCAAAAAATAATGCAAAAAGAGATTTAACAACGTACTGAATCATTTGCTTGTTCTTGAAGAATTGAACGCAAGGTGTGCCCATGATACCACCAGCTTCCGCAATTTCAGGGTCCTCCTCAATGTCTATCTCGACAAAGTGGACGTCACTTGAATATTCATCAATCACCTGAAACACACAACTTCTTAGACCTGAGACTGAAATCGATCTTTAAGATCAACTTCTTAGACTGAGATCGATCTTTTAAGGAACGCAGGACCAATTTTGCAACCAATGCCCAAATCCTGTTCCCCTCATATTTGCCCAATCTTAAGTTTGACAGACCTCATGATTCCTTGCTCCAAACCAACGAGGCAAACACAAAAGTTTTAGAACCGTAAGGACTCGGAGTCTCAGAGAAAGCTTAAGCCTTCTGTAAACAACACTCCAGTCATGATACCTTGTTCAAAATTGGCTTGAGACTTCTGCATGGCCCACATGTCGGTGCAGTGTAGAACACGCTAATGACACGAGGACTCTCATGGTAAAGCTTCCGAAGCGCATACTGTAGTCACATACCCACCGAAGAGGTAAGGAAACTAAAGAGTCAAGTACGCCATCTTAATTGCAGGCCAAACATCAGCAACATTGCTCAATCCAACATCTTCAAGAATCGGGATTGCAACACAGTTATAGAATGTTATTACACTCTAGCGGCGCTCATCAGTAAAATCCTAAGTTGTTTCCCAACTATACAGAACATCGCATTGAGTTAAAATGAAAAACAGGTAAAAACATATCCAAGGACTCCTTCTCAGCACTAAGAATGGAAGCGTAGTCTAGTCCTTAAGATTATCGTGGTTGGTCAGTAGACTCAAGCACATCCAAACGAAAGAAGACATATGATGCAGGCAACAGCACCTGGCCTTTGTGTTTCGTCATTGAAATGTCAAATCTCATATCGATGTCCTCTTTCGTGAGTTCCTTCTTCTTCACTTCCTCCTGTGCAGCCTGGTAATCCAAGGTTGCATCGTCACAAAAAGAGTCTACATTAAGAACTAAGAACTAATCTTTGTATTGAAAAGTCACGTGAATGCATAACAACGAAAAGTATTACACATCCATTAACACCCACTACTAGGAAATGAAAAGATAGACTTCAACAATGGTGAAGAGGAGAAGAACAATAATTGACAGGAAGATCAGGACGCGTACTTGGTGGAACTCTACAAGCAGGTCGTTAGCAGCCAAATAGCGTTCAACCGACAATGCTGCCATGCAGCCTGATCCAGCAGCTGTGACAGCTTGTCTCCACTCATAATCCTGGACACAATCAACACATTGAAAAAAAAACTTCAGTGTCCAGAAGCTGGTGAAGAACAAATCCCACCTAAATCTCAGAAACAGACCCAATTCTCCTGCAGCTCAGCCAGGTCCCCACAATGAGCCACAATTTCTTGTCAGAGTTCCATCTCCAAGCAACGCAAAATGTAACCATGACCAACAACATGACCTTTTTTTCTTAAAGTGAAAATTGAAGTCAGAAATGAATCCTCCAAGTTACCGACTATTTTTTGAAGAAGATCTGTGATTGCCCAAAAAACAAGATTGTCCAAAACTTTCACATCACTAATTCACATGGAATGAATCAAAGCTTCTCATGTAGATAAAAATACAATCTATGAGAAACAAATTTCTGAAAGTTTTTAGTTTAAGTGTTTGTGAGTATTATTTTTCCAGCCATTTTATTTTAAGCTTTGTGCCATAACTTTTGCTCCCATGCACTAATTGATGGAACTTTGCCAAGAAATGCTTGCAGATGGAACTCTGCCAAGAGACGTTGATATATACCTTTGAGATTGGCCTTTAATTCAACGTCACTTCCCAACGTCACTTCCCACTCAAGAGTGCCATTATTAGAACAGAGCCGGCATCCATTAGGTGGATTATGTCTATTCTTCAGCAATATGACTAACTTGATCACTCAATGGTTCATGATTATTATAAGAACACAAAAACTTGCAAAAATGAAGATCTGATGTCTAGATTCTTTACATGCCATAATTTATTTTGTTCCAAAATCTCAAAATCTACACCAGCCTTCCTACCAGGAACTCTTAGGGGTTAAAAACAGTGAAAAGCTTCTGCTTAGGCAATGCCATTCTTGTTATTTGGTACAATTGTAAAAGTTTGCAACACTATTATTCACAAGGACTTGCTCTAAATGCTCCAGCAAAGATGATCTCACGTACCTGAAGATCTCCTGCAGCATAAACGCCTTCAACGCTTGTGTTAGTAGTTCCAGGCTCAACCACCACATAACTAGCCCCATCCAGTTCGATTTGACCTTCCAACAGGTGACTATTGGGGCTATGTCCAATCCCATAGAACAATCCTCGCACTTTCAAGGACCTTTCATCGCAAGTGACTACGTCGCGCAGCTTCAGGCCTCCCATTTGTCCCTTGTCATCATTCTCGATATCGAGGGTCTCCGTGTTGAAGTGGACTGTCGAGTTCGGATTGTTGAGAATTCTAAACGTAAAAACACGGACCAAAATTGTTAAACCTTTGAGCACCAACAATACACCACACAATATAGAGATCATAAACCCCTGACCAGAGAACCAGCTGACAATAGGAGGAAACAATTGAATTCTGAGGTTGAAAACAAGTAGGGACCTAATCCTACCTCCTATTCCAAACAACCACCTGCCTATTCGTACAATTGACTGGACTAATTAGCAAGATGCACAGCTCTTACAGTGATCTCCCAAAATCACACTCTTACATATGTTAAAATGCTTAAAAGTGATACACGTACTATCCTCTCAAAGGTATGCAGACCCATAATTAACACTGCCCAAAATGCAACAACTACATTGGACCAAAAAGCATCAGAAAAGACTAAATATTGATGACACAAGATGTACAATATCATGAGTCTATGAGAGCCTAATGCTGGTTTTTGGTACATGTATAGACAGTACTTTGAGATGTCATAAATTATTCATACGCTGTCCAAACAGTGCATGCCTTCACTAGGTGCGTTGGATTCCTTATTCAATTGCCAATAAGATCCAATAGAAATAATTTCTGTTTAATAAAAGTAACTATGCTCAGTTGCAACTACTGAGGATTATGGGTGTGCATACCTTACCTATCTGCTGTACCTAATGCTTCCAAGTTCAAACGGTATAAATGTGGCAGACATCATACCTATCTTGCATGGCCTTGGACGCTCGGAGTTTGTCTCTCCGAACCAACAGATGAACATGACCCGCATACTTTGTTAAGTAGAGCGCTTCTTCTACGGCCGTGTCACCCCCACCGACAACTGCGAGCTCTTGGCCCCTAAAAATGGGGGATGCGCCATCACAAATGGCACAGGCGCTGATGCCGCGACTCCAAAACTCATGCTCTCGAGGTAATCCTAATCGCTTAGCTGTGGCACCCGTCGCAATGATTATGCTGTGACACTTAACCTGAAACCCAACTGCTAATACTCTTAGCACCTACTCCTAACAAACCAGGCACTTAACTGGAGGCCCCTTCCACATCAGGTATAAAACATTCAAAAAAGAAAGTGGCGAGAATGATAAATTTCAGGCCCCTTTTACGGCCACTGACAAGTAAAAACAACATTTTCAGTCACAATGCAAAAACATTACTTAACCCCTAAGTAACCACTATCATAGTCGAAAGACATCATTTAAGAAGGTAACAAAATATACCACTAGAAAAAAGAGATCAAGCCCTAAAGTTTTATCAGTTATTTGATTCCAAAGTTCACATTATATATTGTTAGTTCAGTCACTCACTTGAGAGAAAATTGTCAAAATGCAAGCACCTTTCAGGTCGCCTACCAGAGTTAAAAAGCAGCAAGAATTCAGGTTAAAAAATACCTCGCTATCACTACTTCGGACCGTGAAAGGTCGATTTCGAACGTCCACGTACTCTACATCCTCCGTTCTCAATTCAGCGCCCCATCTCTCTGCTTGCTTCCTCATCCTGCACCAAAAGCGCCCACATGAGAAAACCTCAAAAATATCTGTATGATCTTCGCAACTGCAGGGGTTGATAAAATTGACTGCATCCTCAGAATCATGACTCTATAGTCAACCGTGAATTCTTGAAAAAGACCAGGAATTCATGGTTCTAATGTAACCAATTTCATTGATTATATATTGAAAATGACAGAATTCAGATGGGCTCAAATTTTACATCACTAGAGTCACCGCAGAAAACGGCATGTGTTGATCACTAATTCCATAAAATTGGACAAAAGGCAAGTCCATGTATGACCTGCTCAAAAACTGCACCCTAAACCATAAGGCCAAATTTAAGCTTCCTAGTACGAAACAGAGACAAAGGCAGCGACAACAAGGATTCCAGAGTTCGGGGTCTGCATAAGACTACCAAAATTTACATCAAAATCTACAAATTATAAAGAGATGCTGAGTACTTGTCCATCAATTCGGGTCCACTGATCCCCTCTGGAAAGCCTGGGAAATTTTCCACTTCAGTGGTGGTCATCAGCTGCCCTCCACGTACTCCCCCCACTTGGTACCCTTCGAACATGACCGGCTTCAAATTGGCCCTCGCAGCGTAAATCGCTGCAGTGTAACCTGCAGGACCTGAGCCAATAATAACCAGATTCTCCACACCACCTACAGGCTCTGCATTTCAAATACACACACCAACCAAAAAATGCACAGTCAGCTCTCAAATCAGGGAACCAATCCAGAAAATGTTGAGGAATGGACTTGATATCCATCAAAATAAATGTAAGGGTGTCCCAATCCAGGGTTTATAAAAATGATCATGCTAGGATAGAGCGGTCGCTGCTCGGGGACACCCCTCAGTGCCTGTTCTATCCCGAGAATGGTCCACATCTCAGAAGGGGTTGACATACCCCCTGAGCAGCACTCATCCGTTTTTCACGGATACCCTCTCTGTGAATCTAAACCTTCGAAATGCATCGGAATCATCTATTGTGAGTAAAAATCAGTCCATCGTCCAAAACGCTCGACTCAGTAACACCAATGGCGCATCCAACAATTGCGTAAAACCAGGCCACTTTCGGATTCTCCAAATTCTACATTGCGACATTCCTTAGGGCCATCAACCCCCCTCCAAACCCTACGGAATGCGCCAATTCGCAAAACCCAAAACCACAAACCCCTAACTCCAGGCGCCCGAGTGAATATATCATTCCATCACCTCAAAACGCTCCAAACCGTAACAACAATTATGCACAGTAACAGTTACGAACTCTCAGTACACAATCAGCTACCCCATTCATCACCAAACCGGACCACTTCAGGATTCTCCACATTCTCCAAATTCTGCATTGCGACTTTTCTTGGCGCCATCCCCCACCCTACGAAATTCGCAAATTCGCAATCCATCGAAACTCCCCACCCCACCCCAATTCGCAAAACCCGAAATCCAAAACCCAAAACCCCTACCTCCAGGCGCCCGAGTGAATATATCATTCCATCACCTCAAACGCTGCAATCAGTAACAACAATTATGCACAGTAACAGTTGCGAACCCTCAGTACACAATCAGCAACCCCATTCATCACCAAACCGGACCACTTTAGGATTCTCCAAATTCTCCAAATTCTGCATTGCGACTTCTCTTAGGCGCCATTCCCCCACCCTACGAAATTCGCAAATTCGCAATCCATCGAAATCCCCTCACCCCTCATCCCAATTCGCAAAACCCAAAACCCAAAACCCTACCTGCAGGCGCCCGCTTCTCCCCAGCAGCCACATTCGTCCCATTCGCCACCATCGCACGGAACCTTCCCTCATCGCCCTGCCCCTGCCTCTGCCTCTGAATCTGCCTCCTGCCCATTTGCCCTCCACTCAAACTCGCCTTCCGCAACCCCAACCAGGCCGGTGACGCACGGATCCTCGTCACTGAGCAGTTGCGAGGGGCGCTATACCTCTTGTGGGGGAGAATGGCCCCCAGCCCTCCGGGAATCGCCCACGCCATTGCGGCGGGCGGGATGGGATCGGATCCGAGGTGAGGTGAGCTGCGAGCTGACGTTAATTGTGCGAGGAAATGGGGGAGAGAATCGTCATCAGTTAGTTACGGGATTGCTATGGCGAAGGGAGGGAGGGAGCTATGGCCTTATCCAGGCGACAGAAACAGAGGAGAAAGACGGAGAAACAGGACAGGAGCAGCGTTGAACTCTAGAAGGACAGGCCAATCTACACCGAGGTAGGATAGCAGGTCTTTAACAGTGTTGGGTGGCTATTGACTGAATGTATCTGAAATGGACATTTGAGAAACTCTTGTTAACCCTGGAAAGACGTGGGGTGACCCTGGAAATCATGAATTGTGCAACCGTGAAATTGGAATAAAAAAATTCAAAAGTACTCATTGGAAGTCCCGCTACTGTAGATGTTCTCCACTTTCTACAAAAAATTTCAAGGATGAATAGTTATAGTTTTGTCCTACAACAGTAAAGTCCTTGTCATTCATCAAACACTTATTGTTTGCAGTGTCCTTCCAGGGTTAACTTTTAAAGTTCCATGACTATGTTTTCATCGAAAATGCTCAAAAACTGCCATTTTTAAAACAAGTACCAAATTTTTGAAAAATAAACTTTTTGGACACATCTAACCATAGGATCTTGTAGTATGATGACTTGACAACATGTGGTAAAAATTTGAGAATTTCCCGTCACATGGATTGCAAGATATAAGCATTCAAATTCACTTAAATCATTTTTTCGGTCCTGCAAAAAAACAAGGCAGCTACACTTCACAAGCTCACTTTTCTACAAAAAATTGTCCAAAACGGTGGTGCTTCTTTGAATTCTTTTTCCTAGACAAGTTGGTCACATGCTTGAACATTTTCAGATCATTTGGAATTGTACAACATATAGGAAAAAAATAGTAAGTAGATAGTTGTAGAGAATCATTCAAAATACTAGATTGTTAATTATTAAAATACAGAATTGAAAAATGCCAATCCCAATTGTGGCAATGTTGTAATAAAAATCTTTGTCCTAAGATTTTATTTCTTTCAAAAAATATTGAAAATTGAGTAAGATAAAGGACTTCAAAGTTTATTTTAGAGTAGAGAATCCATAACTGCTTGCAAACAAAAAATCCTCATAACTTTTGACTCATTGATTGAAATGGAATGATTTGAAGCTTTCCACATACGTATAACTCTAGAAAATCAATTTCAAATTTTTTTTTTTGAAAAAAGTGATTTTTTTTATCTGCCCGGATTGCCCAGTTACAAAAAAAGTGACATATTAGGCCATAATTTTTGACTCGTATTTCCAAATGTCATGAAATTTGGTGCATATGAAAGATACCTCTTGCCCCCACCTTCTATTAAAATTTGAGCCAAAATATGGAAATCTCTAGTCATACATACCTGCCCAAAATTTCTATGTAGCCAAAAAACGCATGTTGGTCATTTAGGGGTTAAGGTAGAGGCACCCATTGTTGATCTTTTCAGGGATTTTCCAGCAGATCATGAATTATTTATGACAAAGCAAACTTTTCGCATGTAGAAAGATAGGAAATATGGGGATTGAAATTTTTTCATAATATTTTTCACAATTGAAATTACTGTGAAGTTTGGGAGCCAAAAAGTACTTAGGACCAATTGCCAATCTCTAATTCTTCCAATTTTGATCCATAAAGAACTGCTTTTTTGCTCACTACTTTAGAACATGTGTTGTAACATTATTAGTCCCTCCCTTGAAAAAACACAAGTTTAGGTTGGATTTGTTTAGATTTGTTCTAGCTAAGATCAAGAATAATACCTCTATAGATTGGAAATGGGTCTAGATCAACAATGGGTGCCTCTACCTTATTTCATGTAATGTTCAATGCAGTTTCATATGTCCAGATATCTGTACAACTTTGGTCCATATCTTCCTTGCTTCTAAATGCATTCTCTATTGAGGAATGAATGACATTTTTTTTGAAATATCTATGACTGTCATTGATAAAGTAGGTACACTTAAAGGAATGGGTTATGAACCTCCTATCTTATAGCATCTCCAATAATTCACTATGTTAAGCATTGGGCTTTTTCAATCCTATATAAATTTAGGCTTGTGTTTCTATAAAAAGCACCTCTAGTAAGGCCCTTGCCACGTAATTGTATTGTCCTTTTGTAATTGTACTCAACATTACTACACATAGTAAATTATAAAGCCATGAAAGATCCACGCGTTTAACCCCTAAATGCCTAAGGCACCCAAATGTGGTGTTTGCAAAACTTTGAAGTTAAATAGAACCTAACCAAGTTGCTATTTTTAGTAGTTTATATTTTTAGAAAGTTCTTCTTCAAGTCTAATTTTAGCACCCAAAATCTGATCTTGAAAATAAATGATAGTGATTTTTCTATTCAAGTTTTTGTACAAGGGTACCCATTGCAATCTTGACTTCCCGTAGTGTTGAGAGCTCTTGGAAATGAGCCTCAAATACACTATATCTTGGAGAAAAAATCACATTCAAAATTCATTTAAAAAATTGTAGAGTAGATTTTAAGAAGCCATAAATTGATCATGGTTATACTAATTAGGCCCTTTAACTTCATATTTTTGGTCACCAACTTTTTAGATTTGGTTTGTGTAAAGAAGATTGAAACGTTTTTGTAGTTTTAGCACCCTCATGGTCAAACATTATAATCTTTCACTCCATAAGTGATATTGTTGTGTTTTCTTTTTTTTCCTCTAATATGTCTAGTTTGAATTTGTACAGTTACAATTCAAAAAAAATTGATACAACTTATCAAAATGTTGGCATTCGGTTCAATTTAGAGCAAGTTCTAGGAAGCCCAAAATAGGCCTTGGGCATTTAGGGGCATTAGAGGAGTTTGGGGGGCCTTAGAAGACTGTTTCAGGCCCATTCCCCACTTTGTCCAGATTCAGGGAACGACGGTATGAGCGTGTTAGATTTTTTTTTTTTTTTTTTTTAAATTTTTTTTTTTTAAGTACTTCCCTTATAGAATCAGGGTAGATTCTTGTTCCTTTTTGCAAGTCAAACTCATTTCAAAGAGATCCAAATCAGTTTTATGATCAGGGAAACCTTGGTACTAACAAGAGATGAAACCAAATTAACTCTACAAGTTTTACAGGTTCGAGAGGATCCAGTATAGCAATAGTAACAGCTCAGTAAGTCCAAGCAATATTGATGGTCAATCAATTATCAGTAAGGATTCAATCCAGTTCAAACAGTTCAAACCAGTTGAATCAGTTCAATCCAGTTTAATCTGATACGAGCTATGAACAAGGATTCTAGCTAATGAACCAAAAAGTGAAGTATAATAATAATGCTTTTCCATTGTTAATAAGAAATCTCCTATAACAACAAAGAAACCAAAATAGAGTACGATGATAATTCCTTTCGGTTGTCAAAAATTTTGCCGTAAAAAACTTTATGAAAGTGATAGCAGCTTGCAAGTGTATCGCAAAGTTTGTGTGCTTTAGCCGAGAACCAGGAACTCTGATGGAGTACTGTGTAAGCATAAAGCATCGACCAAATTTAACTACCAGTACTAACAAGCAGGAATAGAAAGCTGAGTAATGCAAAGGATTTGGTGGTCCCAGCAAAGCATAATCAGACAAACAAGATCTTCATCCGCCCATGAAGTACTTTGAGATTTTTAGAAAAAATTCCTGGGAGGTGGTACTCCTCACCTGCACCCATGGAAACAAACGACAAGGTATGAAGTTAGTGACCGCATGCAAGGTGTCTACAGAATACCACAAACTTGTTATCGTTATTCACTAGAGAACTTGTTCAAACAAACTCAACATCGAAGCTAAGTCGTGACAAATTTTTGCTAAATCACCACCTGTTGGCCGCTATTTTGAGACTCAAGCACCATTTCAAACAGCTACCACAACTCCGCCCTGTTGAGCTCGAGCTACAGTAGTGCAATATCCTCCGAGTAACAAGTTGTGAATGAATCTCAAGCAACACCTAGGTATGCAGTAAAAAAAAAAATTTTACACACTCCTGGATGAGTCCAGATGGGGAGTAGAAGCTCGGTGGTTTCCAAAGCATTCAAGCTTTTGGTTATCCAATTCTGTATTCATCTTTAGCTTGGCGAGTTAAGGCATGATCTTCCAAGAAGGCCGCCAAATCTTATTTATTTCTGACATAAGACAGAGAGGGGTCCAATGGCTCTTGCTCTTCCTTTGTCTATATTCTCGAGAGGAGCTGGTTAACAGTAAGCTTATCTGTGTACAACAGAGTTCAGCTTGATTAACTAACTACAAATTCAGTAATTAATTGAATTTGAAAGGGCCATATTGTTTAATGAAAAAGATATGGAATCAATAAGGAGTCGATATGGAATCAATTTCTAATATATACTGTATCAATGTATGTAGCTAAGAACCCTATTGGTCAGCGGTAGAATCTTAGAAGAATTTTGGAATTTGCACCAAGAATTCTAAGTCTAAAAAAAAAATAAAAATAAAATAAAATTTACCAAAATATCATTTTAACAAAACAATTTTTTTTTTTTTTTTTTTTTTCAAAAATGACATCGCAGTCGCTTGACCACGTCAACCTGGCCATTTGGCAGCATTCCAGCATTCTTGCAGAGTTCCCATAGTCCGGAAACTCGCAGTCTCTTAGGAGGCCTGAAACTCCTCTAATATTAAGGCAAGGTTGGATATTAGCCTTCAAGTACACTATGAAATTAGACCCCTAGGTGTCAGGCCCACCCTCTATAATTGCACTACAATCCTATATATACCAACTTCTTCACTATAAATTGCCTTAGCAACCAAAAAGTGGTTGATGAATGACTTTGAGAGAAGTTGCAGAATCAAAAAATGCATTCACAAATTTGACAATTTTTTGAATTGTGACTACTTTGGTCATAGGTATTGTCTTTCTAGATAGAGTTAATATCATTCCCTTGATCTCCAAGAGATGCTTCTAAGGTAGGACGGACCCGTTGTCATCCCTTTGGTCATTGCCTATATTTAAATTCATCATGTCAACAATTTTATTTTTGCAATAGAACAACAAATTAATGATTTTTTCACATGTATTTCACTCAATTCGATTTTTATTAATACAAATATATTATAGGTGGTCAAAGCAAAAAGATATAGCTTCCTATTGTTGTCTTTAGGGGAAACTATTCTTGTTCATTTGGATTCTAATGGATTGTTTGGACTTCCTAGTATATAGTTGCAATGGTAATCTAAAAGCGTCCCTTCAAATTGTAGAATAATAAAAAAAAATTTTGCCATGTATTTAAACTATATGGTGGTGATCCTTGAAGTTATAAAATCATGACTTTTCAATTGCAATTCCACACTGAAAAAGTCATAATACAATCTTTTAAAGTTTGCATTGCATTAAAATGCAAGATGTTAAATGGGGTTGAAGGCAATTTAAGGTATATATACCTTGTTGTACTAAATTTGGAAGGTTCCAAATCACAATTTGAATATGTGATTCTTGCATTGGAAAGTTTGTGAGAATTTCTGAATAGTAACTTTGAAGTCACCCATGGCCTTCAAGAGCCAGGGCAAAAGCTCATCATTGATTGACCTTTTGACCAAGCTTCATGATGTCCATGTCACAATGATTTTGAAATCCAATATTGGGTAGTCTTTCCATGACTCAAAATATCCTTTAAAAGTTAAATTCTATTTTTTTCTTAGTAGAGCAATCTATGTTCACTATAACAAAACTTGGTAAAAAAGAATCGCACTCAATTTTGAGTACAGTTTTTTTTACCAACTTTTGTTATAATGATTATCAGTTGGTCAAAATAATCATCCCATTTTTGTCATCCATTGATATTGATATAAATGGAGGTTGAGTGAGTTTATAGGTACAATCAGCCATAACATTTGTAATCCTAAGTAGCCTATAGGAAATCCAAGACCTCCTCAAAGTCCACCCAAGAGTTACATATGAATAAATACTAGACAAAAATGAAACCATATAATCAATACCTTAAATGAGGCTGTTTGTTTGTTTGTTTGTTTGTTTGTTTTGTTTTGTTTTTTCTAGACAATTTATTCAAGCATTACTCTTAGGTATTTGCTTGAAAGGATATACGCGTTTATAGGAACGTGTCATGATACTTTGACATGTTTTGACTCATTCCAAATTTATTTAATTTGATCTTTTACTTAACTTAGAAGACTATCATATAGGTCATATCCTATTTTGAAATTGATAGCCTAAATTGTCCCATCAATAGTTGTGATATTGATTTTGATGGTTGTCCAAGTCTTGATTGAACTCAAGCCTTGAATCACCAGTAGTGGCACCAATTTACCACCTTTAGGTCTAATGTTAAACTACCTCTTATGGTGATTTTAATGGTGGTTATAATTATATGATGTGATTAGCTTATCTTTGGAATCATTTCTCAATTTATGTCTACGGGCTAACTACCTCTGAGAATATTGATTACTGCTTGATGCTGTAAATTAGGCATACTTATGCCTTACAGTTGCCTGTGAACTACTTAATTATGCAATTTGCAAGGTAAGATATGGAGGCTATGAACCTTGGATGCATTGATTGACGCCTAATTAAGTCTCCATAACGGATGCAGACTACCATCAAGATGGAAGATGGCTAATGGCCTGTCATATGTATACCAGTCTAAAGCATGCCTGTACTGCTTGTGGTTGATTTTTGCAAAGAGCTTGAAAGTTGAGGGATACTTACTGCCCTGCTCATTTCTCATTTCACATAGCTATCACACTTGAGTTAACTGATTAGTTTCCCAGCTGATTTCTTTTTAGTTTTCAATCACAAGGGATTCTTGCTTTCACTTTGGACTGTTGCCTTCAATAGTCACTTGATCAAGGCTCAGTCTTACATTGGGGACAGGGTGCTGGAAAAATGGCAGCCTCACAAGCATCGTCTTCTAGTCAGGTTCTTTTGATTTCCAATCTCTGTTATTAGGACTTTACAGGAATGTGATGATCTAAGAATTTCTGGTGACATCGATAGCAAGAGACGATGAGCTGTAAACACCTGGTATATCCTCACTAACCCCATTTCGTGTGGTGTTTTTGGGACGGGTACAGGTGAGGCTCACGTCCTCTGGAAACTTCTTGGAGCAATTGGAAAAATTTGATTCCTACACAAGCTGTTGTCCTTCTAGAAAAAACTCTGCATTGTTTGGGAAAGTTCTTGTAAATACATAGCTTCTTACTAGGATGTTGTTTCTTACTTTGGATGTATGAGTGCTCAAAGTGAATACTCAAATATGTTGCATACAGTTGGGTTTATCTGACACAGACCCATCTTAGTGAGAACTTAGTGACTTACACAAGCTCATATGGATGTCAAAATTAAACTTTCTATGTAAAAGCTGTTATTAGATCAAATTTTGACTGACAAGAAAAGTTCAGATGAGTGCTCTATCTAGAGATGTACCAAAAAAGGAAGGTTTTGTTTGTAGCGTGGACAACTTCCTGACCGTGCGTCCCCCGGCCGCGTACTTGGTACCGTCGGAAAGCTCTTGCCGAGGAGGGGTGCACCGGCTTGGTTTCGTGGCGTTTGGAGCGGTGGTGCAAAAGTTATTGAATTTCAAAGTATTTATTGATTAAAAAATTAGAAAATTACTTTTACTTTGATTTTGGTGGCGTTCTTGGTACTGGGAGTGGAACCGGGAGTAGAACTGGGAGTAGAATCGGAAGTAGAACTAGGAATGGAACCGGGAGTAGATGAAAATTGGGCCAACGGCACAGGGTCACACTAGTTGTGATTGAAAACAAGAAGAAAAGCACCTTTTATCATTTCTCAATAAATAAGAAGAGAAGTACCTCAAAGCATCCATTTGTTGATCACTTAATTACTCACAACTTCTCTTCAATCAACTAATAGTGCATCTACTCATCAGATCCTTTGCCTTCTAATCAAGGCTTTTTTTCATTTTTTGAGAAGTGCCATAGTGGCGATATAAAATTTTGCAATGGTGCTTCAAATTTCAACATTCATCCATATCAAATAGAAAATATACATATTTCATGTTTATAATTTGGTTTCACCCACAATGTGGCGGTTTCATCCAGTTTTTTTTTTACATTGAATTTTTTTTGGCAATTTCATCCAAGTTTTTTGTCCCTTTTTTTACCATTTTTTAGCCAGATTATTTTTTTTGGTGCAATCCGACACCAGAATGCCAAAAAAAAGCCCTACTTTTGATGAGTTGACCATACCAAGACTCATCTGAAACAACCCATTGAGAATCCCTTGAGATTCAAAGACTTTCTAGAAATCCAATCCTTGAGGTGGAGGTTGAATGTTATAAGGGTTAATAGGGCACTATTCAATCTCCTTTGATCATGGAAAGAGAGGAATCTCTTGTTTAATACCTAAGGGTGTTGTATAAAACTCAAGGGATTCACTCCATGTATTGTACATTTTCCATACTACATGTATCAAAGAGGTATTTTAGAGGAGATATTACTTTGATTCCCGTTAGATAATATTGTAAGACCCCCTATTACTAAATCGATGTTTACATTGATCATGACAATGACTCCATCGTTAGAAGATTTGTGCTCCAAGACAACATTCACAAAATATGACAAAACAGGAAAGAAAGTTGTAGATTGAGAATTGGGCAAGATGTGTGTGTGTGTGGGGGGTGGGGGTCAATCTGCGAGGTACATGCAAATTTCCACCTATGAACTCAAAGCAAGTTTGTTCTTGGGCTCGTTGCTTAGTTGTTCTGAAATCAATGACAAACTGCGCAGGGTCATGAATTAGGAGATACTCTATGACTGTTAATGCCTTGATTATTTGCTTCCAACCCCTCTCATCCCATTCAGGGCTAATCTGCACTCACAACACAAAATGATTAAACGAAACTGATACATATGAAAAATGCATCCCAAATGCATCTCAAAAATTAGATCATATTTTGAGATGGTGCACGTTCTTCAATCACTAGTATTGATGAATTATTGAAAAATACTCAGCTTGGCTTATATCCATGAAAAAAGGACATACTCTCAATGCAAAAGAGTTTTGTTGTTGTGGCATCTTTCCATTGGTTAAAGAGAGGCACATCAAGATTGATAATGCTTCTTGCTGGCTTGTGCAAATTTTCAATAGGGTGGGTATGAAGTAGAAATTTCATTGGTCTACTAATTAGAGAAATTGGACGGAAACCTCTACTACTATCAACCGGTATTGATTTAGAGAGTGCAATTCCACCTCACATAATCTCAATGAAGGAGAGTTTTGCCATTGTGACGTGTTTTGATTGATTAAGCAATCAAAGAAGTCAAACGGCTCAACTCTCCTACATTGAGATTATATCCAGTAATTGCAAGTCTATACCAGCCTCCCCACCCGCAGCTGGGTAGTTCTAAGTAACCAGCAATTATTTTGGATAACTTACGTGCTTTGCAATTACCTAGTCCAATGTGATTCACCTCTCATGAAGAACCAGGACTGCACGCTCATAGTCATTAACAATCTTAGAAGTATTCGAGATTGCCACCATTGATTGTGTTGCTGGACCCCATTCTTCAGAATTCAGAGCATCTTCTGTCATCCTGCTTCTGAAAATACACAGGAAGTAGTGATCTCAGAAACACTAATTAGATGTATGCCGTGGCCAAGAACTAGGAGCATCAAATTATCATCCTGCTCTGAAGGGCAGTTAAACTACTACTGCAAATCATCCGGAGAATCCTGTTGTATAAGTTTTTGTTTCTTTATTAGGTCATGAGTCTCCTCCTCTACTAAATTAGTTTTGTACGGCATAACATTCAGTAGCTTGTGTTGATGTTGCCTTGGTTCTACAGTGATGGTGTGCCTCTATATCCTCCACCTGTCAAATTCATCAGTAACTACTGATGAAACACTATTGGGGTGTGGAATATACCACACCATCATTGTAGAGCTATTGAATGTTATGGGTTTTTCAATGTGCACAAATCGTTTTTTTAAGTTCCATGATATGTACGCGCTCTTTAATTATTTTAGCTCGCAAACATCCAACATTTGCAGCGCTAAAACTGGTGAAGAATAGAGAAACATGCAGAATCAGGAGAATTTTCTACTCTTAGCTCAACCAAAGGATGATGATCATTCGAGAAGGGCAAACTACTGCTGAGTATTTCACAAAAGAAATATCATGTGCCACTGCATGACTGTATGGAAGAAACCATGGCCATGGATCTCAATTTGCAGTCTCTGCAGTCACAGCATGACAGTAATTTTGTTTCCTTGTTCAGGTATGACCAGCATTAAAACGACCTAGAGGTTGGGTTAATACGTTTTAATATGGATTTATAAAAGACTTAAATGGAAGATAATGCTTGATCCAAATTTATTAAAAAAAATTGAAAGTCCAAACTGAATTTTGCACTACCCTAAGAGTCACAGCTTAAAGAGCCAGAAGTTATAGCCTCAAGCTCAAGCTCACAAAGTCTCAGTCAGCTGCTACTGAGCTTAAGTTAGGGTTTCACAAATGGAAAAATGAGGGTCTCTTTCATATAAACAGTAAAACCAGCCCATGAATAATGCTGCCATTCAGAACTGGCAAGGTCAAACCTCAAACGGTTGATTGTTGCTTAGTTGCCTGCATATCAGAACCATAATGTCTAGAAATTATATACCAGTGACCCCCGGCAGGCCATTGCCCTAGAGTAACAAGCTGCTAAAATAAAAGCACAGTCCTTCTACCAAACAAAAGCGTTTGGAAACAACTGGTTTTAACCCCTAAAGTTTTTTTACTATCTTTTCACCAAAACTGATCCAAAACTGACATTTCTAGTACAAGGACCAAATTTTAGAAAAAAACAACATTTTTGGACACATGTAACCTTAGGATCTTGTAGTAAGCTTGTTGGAAAAGATGTTGGAAAAAATTCAGAAATTTCCACCATGTAGATTGCAAGATAATAGCGTTTGAAATGACAAATATGTTTTTTTTGTCCCTGCAAAAAATCGAGCAGCTGCACTTCACAAGGTCACATTTAATAAAAAAATGTCCAAATGATGGTACCTCTTTGGATTCATTCTTTAGAGCAAGTTGACTACATGCTTGAAAATTTTCAAATTATTTGGAATTGTACAACATATGGGAAAAAAATAGTAAGTAGAAAGAAGTAGAGATTGATTCAAAACACTAAATTGTTAAGAATTTATTTATGGAGTTATAAAATGCCAATCCCAACGGTCGTAATGTTGTAATAAACATACATCCTATGCTTTATTGCTTTTGGTTTTGGTTTTTTTAGATATTAAAAATTGAATTAAATAAAGAACTCCAAAGTTTATTTTAGAATAGGAAATCTATAACTGCCCGCAAACTAGAATACTTTGTAATTTTCATCTCATAAATCAAATTGGAATGATTCACTAGATGTTTTTCAGCCCCTTTGAAGGGCTGCAAGTTCCCTGGGTTGCCAGGGTCGGATGAACAACCTCGCAGCTGCTGCGTGACAAAGCAAAACGACTGCCATGTCACCAATTTTTTTTTTTTTTTTTGCTTTTTTTTTCATTTTAGATTTAAAAAAAAAATTCTGACAGCCAACGTTCCCCGATTTGCTAGAGGAATAGCGTTGGGGGAGCAGGCCTGAAACGGCCCTTTAGTCCCCCTGAATTTCTTCTAATGCAAGGATTTCTACGTATATGTAAATCTAGAGGACCAATTTCGATTTTTTTTTTTTTTTCTAAAAGTGATTTCTTAGAAAAAATTTGAGCTACCCGCTGAATGTTGAAAATGACATATCATCCAATAACTTTTTAACCATATAGTCAAAAAATTTGGAAATTGTTGGGCCTTAAATCTACTCCTTGAGTACATGTTATGTGAAAATTTCAAAGAAAAAAAAAAAAATTTCCATCGTAGTGAGCTGCCCAAAATCACTATGTTGCCAAAAAACGTCGTTTGGTCCTTTAGGGGTTAAAAGATAATACTCCCACCTAGTTCCACGTCTACTTCTATGTAGGTTCGGGGATTAAGACTACCAACTTATATAAACACACTTCTTGCCGCAGCAATCTTGCTAACCCTTTAGCACTAGGTGTGAATGTACCTTTAGTTTCTGGTGTTTCTGTACTACACAAAATAGTGAAATTAGATTGCCTTAACAATTAGGTTGCCTAACTCTAAGAAAGTTACTTTACAAGTCATCAACGTCAACAAACACTTCTATAGATATTTCCATTTGTACACACAGAGGTTCATGAGTCCCAACCACAACAATACGTAATTCAAAAGTAGTGCTATAAATATTGATGTAGTGAAAAATGTCAAAAAATAGGTCATTTTAGGCCATTTTGGGTAATTATTGTGTAAATCACAAAGGGCTTGGTTTTGTACAATGATGGATGTAAGGTAGGATGCTCTGAAAGCGACCATTTAAGGGTTGGTCCGCCTTTTTTGTAGGTTTGCATGAATAGAATATTTTTTTCATTAATTTTTCAAAGAAAGAAAAATAGATGCCAAATGTAATCCAAGTTGTTTCATATTTTTTGAAGCATTTTTGAATTAGTTATGAATTTCCTAAGATTTCTATTGTAGGTACCTATTTGTCTCCCAAAATGTGTCCACTTACACTTCTAAAGTGATTTGAGGAAATCAAGGCCAATGACTGGCTCTTGCAATAAAGAATAGTTTTTTGGAAGGTTCAATCAATGACTAAAGTGGTCCATTTAAAGACCAACTCATATCTACTTAGTACCATTTTGCAGGGTTGATTTGAAGAAGACGGTCGCTTTTAGAGCATCCTACCTTACTGCATGAAAAAAATACCTTTTAGAGTATTTGTTTGATAAGCGATGGTGAACTACTAGCGGAAACTGAATGACTCAAGAACCAAATTTACAAAGTTTTATTGAATTGACATAAGTCTTTGTTAAAAACTGAGGTTGAGATAATTGGAATTCTACACTATAGAGACATTACAAAAAATATGAGGCCTCAACAAGGCTGCAAGTGCTGATTTTTGGGACCTGTGGGGTGCAGTTATTGGAAAAATAAATAAAAATTTGAAAAAAAAAAGAAATATATATATATATATATATATATATATATATATATATATATATTCAAAAAAAAATTAAAAAAATTAAAAATATGACGTGATGCTGATATGGCACTAACAGCAATAATGTGGTTGAAATGCGACCACGTCACATTTTCAATTTTCAATTTTTTTTATTTTTTTTCCATAATATCACCATGGGGGGGCCAGGCTTAATGACCTTGTTGAGGCCTCATATTCTTTGTAATGAGTGCAGGTATTTGCAGTAGCTATGGAGGAAGCATTCCATACAAAACATTGGCATTGATCTGTTTGCATTTAATGAAGAAAATGTGAAGTATGAGCATCTATAATTTCAACTAAGCATAGTTACTATAGAAATTGCAAGTCATGTTTTTTTTTGACCTGCTATTATTTTACTTTGCTATATTTTAAAATGGTTCTTAAATGGTCCATTTCAACTTGAATAGATATAAAGGGCCACTTAGGGATTAATTCAAGAGTCTCAAATAAGATGTAAGGAATCAAACAATTCTTGGATTCTGATCATTCCGCACCACTCTTCTGGGATAAGCCTTGTGAAATTATTCTTCTACAAAAGGCTTTACCAACACATGCAAAAACAACAACATCAAGGTGAGAACAACCAATATAAGTGTGAGCTATATACTAGTGGATCTTAATTTCTATGGGTTTGGAGGTCATCTATTATATTAAGTACAGATGGTCACGGCCCCTCTCATGACCCAATGTCACAAAATCGGTCACGTTTTCATCTTCAATATTTCATCCTGCCATCCTGAATATATTTCATCTAGATCAATAAGACTTTGACTGGCTATCTAGACCATAATCTTCTAAGTTCAATATTACTCACCGCAACAAGTCTTTGCTAGTTCCTTCATAAATCCACAAGTATGGGTGACAACAATCTATCCTTTAAAACGAATATGAATTTCTCACTAAATAATGTGATTGAGACTTTGAATGAACAATATCTAAACGTATTCTGTAAAGAATTGGAATTTTTTCACTCTCTGTGCAACAATGTGATAGTCAAATCTGGACGTGAGGGAGTACCATATGTTGAAGTTAGATTCGTTAGACCCCATATGAAATCATTTATTTTTTGGTTCCTCACGACTTTGCCGAATGTGGCTGAATTTGGAGCGACATTTGATAAAGGTCACAACAAATGGCTTTCGTTAACCCCTCACCGCCCAAGAGGATGAAAAGTGTCCCCACACAAACTTTGAAGCACTATAACTTTTGCATCCGCTGTCCGAATGCAATAAAAATTGTCGGAAAAGTTGTACATACTAGTCTAATTTCTATGGTAAAATTCTCAGATCAATCCAAGATGAATTGAGTTTGTGAGAGCCATTCAAAGTTCACAGAGTCAATTTTTGTTCAGCACACTGCGTTGTGACATTAGATGATACTGGGGGGTCTTGGAGGGCCATTTCAGGCCCGTTCCTTGATCTGCCCAGATTCAGTGAACGCCGGTAAGGGGGTGTCAGAAGTTTATTTTTTCAACAAATTTTTTTTTTTACCAAAATACCATTTTAAGAAAAAAATAAAAATAAAAAAATAAATATATATATATAGTATTTTTTTCAAAAAATGACATGGCAGTTGCTGTGCCACGTCAGCTAGTTGCTGCTGATGCGTTCCCGCAGTCTGGGAACGCAGTAGACAGCAAGGGAACTCGGAGCCCTCCAAGACCCTCGAATCTCATCTAATGTAAATGCAACTTTGGGGGCTTGTATCTTTTTTCAAAAATGTTTGTTTTCAATAAAATTTGTTGGGTTTTGTACTCCTTAAGGTTTGGTTATTGTGGTAAAATTTTCATGCAAATCCAAGTTGTTTTGAATTCTTGGGAGCAATTCAAAGTTCAAAATCCAGATATTATTGCATTTCAGTCAACTTCGGCGGCTCATAACTACTTCATACATGATCCTTTTTCAAAAATTCTTGTTGGAGAAGTTGCGTATACTTGTCTAGTTTTTGTGGCTAAAATTTCATATCAATCCAAGATGTTTTGATTGTCTGAAAAGCATTGTAGTAGAAGGAGTTTCAATTGTAGATGTCATTTTTTGCTCCTCTTTTCACTAATTTTGGACATTTCAAATCCATTTTGTAGACACAATGATTCATTTTTTTATGAAATTCTTTTCACCAAAGTGTTTATATTATGGTTTTGAATCACTTTGTAGCTTAAAGTTTTTTCATTTGGGTAGGTTTAGAAATCGAATTTCACCTCCATATGTGTTTTTAAGAAAATTTCAGCACCTTTTTTTAACACTAAAACATTATAATCCTTCAATCTAAATGGTCAAATGACTCCAAATTTGTTCCACACCATCCAAAACATACACACTACAATATTGTATGGTTGAGATCTTTATACCTCACTCTAATTTTGACTTTTTCAGACTTGCAAAGGCAAGCAATTTTTAAGCATGGTTGGACTTTGGGCGGTGAGGGGTTAATTTGTTGAATTTGGAGCAGGTCACGGTAGATGGCTTTGCCAAATCTGTCAAGTGTGGAGTAGGGTCCTCATAGCTTTATCACTTATTTTGTACTCGTGGCTTATTTTTCATTTTTCATCGTATTCTTGAGGATTCAAATTATTTTCAGTTATATTTCTACACTATTCAATTATGCCACATTATCATTTCGAAAATTTCATTATATGCCATACTTAATTATATTTTAAATTATTATTTTTTAACGAATCTAACCCAATTGTAGGATAAGTTAAATTTCTGCATCTTATCAAAACCCATAAGATTCCTTTACCAATGGAATTTGTCCATGTGTTTCAAGAAAGAAAAAAACAAAACAAAACAAAACAAAAACCTACAAGATCAGGTAACTAAGGGCAACCCCACGACACACTCACTAAAGAGGGGCGCCAAAGGTGACTTTGGCGTATAGATTTGGAGAGTGGAGCTTCGCCGCTCCTGCTCTGCCCTACTGCTGACGTGCCAAGCAGGCACGCCAAATGGATATTATTGTAAAGAATTTGGTTTTGATATAAAATTTACAAAATTTCAACTTCCAATACATTAATAAGCACTCCCTTACATTGTTTCAAAAGCACTTCCAATTTATTTTGAGTTTGTAAGGAAGAAGATTAGCTCACTGTATACACATGGGGAGGTAGGAGGTAGAAGTAGAACAAACAATGTGGGATAAGTAAATTAGATGTAGTAGGAGCTCTACCACTCATAAATTATTCAAAATTATGAATTGTGTTAAAAGTAGAATTTCAAACCTCATTTAGGCATAGTAGAATAACTTTTTCCAAAAAATTTGAACTAATAAAAGATGTGAAATCAAGACAAATTTCACCTCCAAAAATCTATTTGTGATTTCATGACTCCAATAAAAAGTTATGGACAAATTTCAAAAGAGGATTAGAAGTGAATTTTTTTTTACAATTGTAGAAATGCATAGAAGAAATTTGTCCATAACTTTTGACTGAAGATTCAAAATCTCAAACGGATTTTTGGAGATGAAATTTATCTTGATTTACCAACTTTTTTTTAGTTCAAAGTTTTTTTGGAAAAAGCTATTTTACTATGCCTAAATGAGGTCTGAAATTTTAATTCTAACACAATTCCTAGTTTAGAGAAATCTATGACTGAGTGGTTGAGCTCCTTCTAATTACTTATCCCACATGGATTGCTCTACCTCCTACCACCCCATGTGTATATAGTAAGCTTCTCTTCCCTCTTACAACTCAATAAAGGTGAATAAGCATTTCTCCCAAATTTCTAGATACAAATAAAGGAAACTTTATTCTAGATGGGAAATGCCTTTTTTCAGTTTTTTCACACAAATAAAGGAAACTTAATTGAGGTTTAAATTACTTGTGAAAAAAATTTGAGGGTCAAATGGGGTACGTGCCTTGAAGATGGGGTGAGAAGGACTGTCAGTACTTCGGAATTGGGTTGAAAAGGTAGTCAGAGCCTTTGGCGAGCCATGCCCAAAGCTCACCATTTCCCCATGTAAGGTGGGTACACCCAAAAGCGCCACAATTGGGCCATGAGTAATTTGAAGGCTAAGTAGATAGTAGTGAGTACGGGATTATAAAGAGATGTGTAGAAAAGGAAGAAATGCAATAAAAAAATTCAGATTTTGACAAATATGAGAGCACAGTAGGGGTACAAAGTTTTGGAAGTAGAGTATTCAAAAGCACTCATAGGCTGCACTAAAAATCAGCAGTCACACGCACAAAGTTCCCCTCCCAAGGTGTCAGAATGAAAAGAAATGGAGTTGCAATTGTGTTTAAAACAATGAAAATAAAATAAATTTAGTAACCAATAAGCAATAGAAAAACTTGTCAATAATCAATGGGAATTGTCTATGTATTTTGAAGAAGAGAAAATAATGATTACCTTGTCAGAGAAACAAATTAACATGTGATGTGAGCTTAGAAGCATGTCATCAATACCAAAATGGCCAATGGTTCTTTGATAAACTACCATATTCATTCACTGACAATTTTCAGTAGATAACTACACCATTTAAGGGCTTAATCTAGGGTGCCCTTTAAGGCACTGCGCCATAATGGGGGGTACCCACCTTACTCTTCAAATTCTGACGCGGTTGGACATTTTTCCCCGTTTGGCACGTCAGCTGTAGGGAATCAAATGAAGCGAGGGCCCACCCACTAAGGTAAACCAACCCATTGTGGTCGGATGACCCATAGTGGACACCTAATGACCCCATGACAGTTTTTTGGGCCACAATCAATGTCTAACTTGACACCAATGGAGTGATTAGTGACCTCATTAGGAACACCTGCTTTTTCAGTGTAAACCATTGTAGGAGGTGACTTTTCATGGCCTTCTACATTAGAAATTATTGTGACCACTTTAGGTGATTAAGAAGAGCATATTGGATACACTTTTTGTTGGTTATGGGGTAGTCTACTGACTCTTTTGGACAACCGCTTCAAAAATCCGTAACAAATTCATACTTTGTTTGAAAAATATAATTTCAATTTCTCTCACTATTTCTCACACTTGTCTTCATGTGGGAAAATATTTGAAAAATTTCAGCAATGGCATGAGGGTAGACTCCAAAGTTTGACCACAATGGGCTGGTTTACCTTACCCATGTTAGGCTCCTTGACGCCCTGCCCTGGGGTCGCTCTAAGCTGGAGTCCTAGTCGTGGCCCACACGGATCCCACGCAATAGGAAACAGTCTTCCTCTTCCACACGTCGTCTGCATACAAAATGATTCTTCGCGTGGGGCGGCTGCAAGTCTGCAACCAGGACGCACATTCAGTCCATTATTGCCTCCCCTGGGCCCTGGGCCACAGCTACCCCATAGGCTCCTCCCACGCTCTTGCCCTCTCTGCTTCCTGTTCTCATCTGCTTGAATGTTTCCAACTCTCGAGCTACGGCGTCTCCGCAGCTCCGTCCTCTGACCTTGTGCACACACTGCTTGGATACATGTGCCGTTGTTCTTGCCTGCCTGTGGAGTTCTTCTCTATTGCGGGGTCATTTCGTCGCTGGAGTGTCTTCCAAAGCGAGAGAGACGACCCAGATGTTCTTGGATCCTCACGGCAGGAAGGTATGTGCAAGTTTGCATGTGAGCGTGGTTCCCTGTATTAATTAGACTGCTTCAGATTTGGTTGGGTTTTGGGTAGCCCTCGAACAAGTACTTCAGCGAGTCTTCGTGTGCGTTTTGGTATACCCTATGAGTTTATTTTGGATCCTAGAAGCGCGATTACAGGTGTTCCTAGTTTTGGTGGGCTCTTGTGTTTGTGTCTAACTTTTTTGTTGCCATGAGGTTTAGTAGCCTAACAACAGGTTCTGCTTGCAATTGTACAGTAGCTCTAGGAGCGATACTTGAGTTGTAATTCATTACGTTCGTGTTGTTGTTCTACAGAAACTTGTCAATAGACACACAGGCACACGCACGAGACACACAGGCAGTCAAGTGCACAGAGAGGAGCTACGGCCCTAGCCTCTAAGCTTACGACTTTTCTGCTTTTTGCATTTGCTTGTTAATTTCCAACTCTCTAGCTATGGCGTCTCCGAAGTGACGTCCTGTGAGCATATGCACACAAGGAGGATTAAACGATTAGACGAGGCACTGCTCTGATACATATGCCGTTGTTCTTGCCTGTGGAGTTCTTCTCTATTGCGTCATTTGGTCGCTGGAGTGTCTTTCACAGCGAGAGACACGACCCCGGATGGTTCGCTCTTGGATCCTGACGGCAGTACTTAAGGTATGTGCACTTAAATGCGTGCAAGTGTGCGTTTGAACGTGGTTTTTTGCATTAAGGTTTTTATACCGTTTTTCCTCCATTTCTATCAAATAGGTGTCCATTGAAGTGCCACCAATATGACCTCAAACTATTAGCTTGGAATGGCTCCTACTTTATAAATGGCACTTCATGAGTAACAAGATTTTAGTGAATAGTTTGGGGTCTTGCTCAAGGTGCTTCAAACATGCACCTATTGAAAATTTTGAGGTTTCTTCCAATCTTGACTTTTGAAAGTTCATGGAAGATAGAAGATCTCTCCAATTTTATTTATTTTTGTTCCTTACTGTTATTGGTTTCTATTTGTCTTTAGTGCAAAAATAAAATTTAATTGTGATTTTCACTCCATCTATTCACACCAGCTTAAATGAACTGAAGTAGATGTTTCTACTTTAGGCTGCTTCAAATTTGGTTGGGTTTGGACACCACTTGAACAAGCATTTCAAGCTAAGTATTATTGTGCGTTTTGGAATGCTATATGAACTTATTTTGGATCCTAGAAGTGTAGTTATTGATGTTCCTAGTTTTAGTAGGCTCTTGTGTTTGGCCTTTTGTTGCCATTAGGTTTAGTAGCCTACATTTGGCTCTGCTTGCAGTTGTATTGTAGCTCCAAGGGTGATACTTGAGTTGGAATTCATTACCATTGTGTTGTTCTATAGAAACCTATCAATAGAGGGCTTGTGCTCTTTCATAGTTGAATTTGCTAAATACAATATGTCTTGTCTTCTTACTGAGTTCCGCAATATGTGGCAATTAGTTGCCTACTGGTGCACTAATTTACCTCAACAAATGAATGGTTGGATTAATGCAGGGACAAGCAAACATGGGAACAACTACAAAGTTGGAGGATTTAGACATTTGATATCTCTCTATGCATTGGAAGGGTGGTGGTGAAAGCAATGCTTCTTATTTCATTTATTTGGGGAATTTTAGAAGAGCATATCTTATGACAAAGCAATTTATCCCCATGGATGTGGATGAAATATGAACAAAAGAAATTGACTTTTCATCCAAAAGTATACATTAATTCAAAGGAGCGATATTGTTGGAGTGTAATTCAGCAATTCAATCCACTGACAAATGGGGGGCCATGATTGAGTATTTTCTTGAAATTCTTTGTATATTTTTTTCAATATATTATTGGTTAAAAGAAAGTCTTTGGATAGAAGGGGAGGCGTTTTCAAAGTAAATCAATGATCAAGAAGGAGTGTTGATGTTTGACACAACTTGAGATTGAGAGTTATATTATTTATCAGGTTAGATATGATCAAAAATCTCTATGTCAAGCATTGCACTTGTAATTATTTCAAAAAAGATTGCATTGCATTTGAAACTGCAATATATAATTTCATTGAGTCCATATTTTTGAGACTGTGAATAGTGAATGTTATGGTAGATAATATAGATAGTAGTAGTCCAATGGTGGTTAGCAACTTATAAGATAATATTAATTAGTATAGTATATTAGGTGGATGTATCAATTTGAATTCTTTACAAGTACCATGTTTTAGCAACTTATAAGACAATATTAATTAGTTTAGTATATTAGGTGGATGGATCAATTTGAATTCTTTACAAAGTACCATATTTTATCTTGCAATTGCCTTGAAATTTAAAGTTTTCTTTTGTCTTAGAATCACATATGTATGTTGTTGCCAATTATTCCAATTAGAGTTGGATAATATTCAAATATTGTAACAAGCTCTAGTTTTTGTGAGAGAAATTTTGTATTCATGTTGAATTAATTATTTGGCACAATACATCAAAAGATTTTATAGCTCCTTCAATACAACAGTTGTTACTTGTGTGTTCTCCCAACTTTATTTTGCGCAATTATTTTGGTACCAAATGATTTTGTTTGTAACTAGGGTTTGATTTTAAGCATGTGTTCATGGCTTGAAGCACATCCACCCACTTCTATTTGTGTTTTTTGAACTCATCAAAAAAATAGTTATGAGTTTTGAAGTTGAAATGACAAGTTTTAAGAGCATCCCTACTTTGAATTGTTTGTTGTTGGTCCATTGAAGAATCCAATATGTACCTTTATTTTAGGATTTCTTTCCTATTTTGATTAGGTAATGATGTGAATTTGGCCTTCCAACTTGGAGACATTATATTCTAATAGTAATTGTCATCATGTTCACTTTGTATGTTTGATCATCAATGCAAATGAACCAATGGAAACTATGCACTAAAGTTCTTTAGCTTTGTTTGTATGCTCCAAAAATTCTCATCTTCAAATGCAAGTTATGAGGCATTTGTCATTTGGGGATAAAAGTCATTAACATTTGATTAATTTGATAAGAACACTACCACTTGTTTGTTGAGAGTTATATTGCCTTACTAAATGGATATTAATTTTAGCCCACACCTTTTCATAAATTTAAACTTTGGTTTGAAATATTGATAGTTTAGCTTTTGAACAAATTTTGAGTGAACTATTATGATATGCTGTCATTACTATGAGTTATGGTTATAAAATAAAGAATTATTATGTTGTTTATGTTTCAATTATGGAAAGATGGACTTCAAAAGTAAAGAAATAGGATAGCCTTGAAAGAATATATTCCCTCTGTCCCACTAAAAACCTCCAAACTTCATTCCCATGAGGAATTAATTGTATTCTTAGTCTTTGCGTTGGAGATGCATGTGTTCAAGAAGTAATAATCTATTCTTTAGATCTATGCAAATTTGTAGTTGAGGTGTTGTGATTTCAGCATCCAAAATCCATACCATTTTATTATATTTGAGCGTAGTTTGTGAATATTGCCTGCAGTTCACGAACAATCAATTTTCAAGAAACTGAGTCCACATGTAGACTACAAGTCCGTCTTTTGAATTTTTGAATTGCCAGTTTGGATATAATAGAAGAAACGTGGTTCATAGCTAGTTGGCGGCATGGGCAATGCTTACTGAGTGATAGAAATCAATAAACAAAGTTTTTTAGTGAGATACGAATCATGCCTAATTTGGAGTTTTTTATGGGATAGAAGGAGTATATGCTAATGAAACAATCTTGATGATAATTAGTGAACATGGCATTCATGATTTGAGAATTGAGGAAGTATGCTTTTCGATCAAGGATATCAAACAATACTAATGCAATGATGAAGCATTACCCTTTTGTTTTAGTTTGAAATGCAATCAATTGTTGTGTATTTCAAATTTCAATCATCTTTTTTGTGCAATTCTTAAAAGTAAATTTTTGCATTGTGTTCATACTTCTACAAAAATTGAAATATACAATAGTTACAAAAGTTTGTTTTTGTATTGACGTGAATCCAATGATATATGATACTTTTAATTTGATTCATTAATGCACCTCCAACACGTGTGATATGAAATACAATGGTTACGTATTTGAATTGTACAATGTTATATTTGAATATGACAATGGTTTTTTTTTAATGTCATTCAAATGAAAGATGGTCATTGTGGAATGATCTATCCATGAGTATATGTCTTATCATACTTTAGTTTTTAATTTAAATTCCAAAAGTCAAATTCAATGTCTTATATTTGGTTTTCTATGTTTTTTTATATCAATGTAATTATTCTTCTATTTTTGTAGATAATTAAATGATTTTTGCAATATTCACAATTTATAATTCTAAGATTATGTCTTTTGCCTCCAATAATTGGGTTAGAAAGTAGTACCTTATAACTTTTATATTACTGCATGATTCTTGATTTGCATAGGAATTGCTCAATAGACTTGACACAACTCTAATTGTAAGATAAATTTCAATATATTTGATAATCGAAATCTTCTTAGAACCTTGCTAATTTTATGGATTTGGATGTTATTTTCTAACTACTTTCCTTGGTTTTGTTTTGAAGCTGCTGTAGAATTTTAATATTTACTTCCACTTGGTGAATAAATGGCACGCTTTTTGTTGCGGATGGTCAACTTTGTTACAATGGCAACCTTTTGGAAATACTTGGATTTTGCATGGTCCACCCGGTGAGCATAAATATTTTTTAATAAGTGCTAGCAATTGAAAAGTGCATATTATAAACCGTAGCTCTTCAAATCATTTTCAAATTACATTGTTCCTTGTATAGTTTCTATTGGATTTACTTGAGCTCTACGAGGATTATTGTATTAAGCATGTATGTACTTGATTGAAATAAGATATGTATTCTAATTTCAATAGATAGACCATTGTCATTGTCAACATCTAGTAAGACTTTGTAAAGCATTGCTGATGTTTAATTTGTAGAACACGCTCTTTATTCATCCCATCAAAATATCTCATCGTGCAGGAAAGACAATGATTTCCTACAAGCGCAAAGTGAGCATTGTAAAAGACTATGCAGTACTATACCAAGTCTTGAGAAATGCTTGAAGGATTTGAAAGCATCTTCAAAGAAGAAAGTCTTGAATAAAAATCAATGTGTTCATCTTTTCAGCAAACTCATATTGGCTATGAAGGAGATTGACAAAATGTTGTCAATTGCTACTCAAGATCTTAAGTTCCAATTTATTTTTAAAGAGTTGTGTTATCTTCAAGAGAAAGTAGAGATTATGATGAAAAACTGCACTAAACAAGAAAAATGGTGTCATACGGTTGTATTTCAACTCCAAAACAAAGAGACTTTTCGCGAGTTGCTTTTAGATCTTAAGTGTTGTTACAATACAGCAAGGGATGTGTACTTATTCCACCATCCGAATCAATCAAACAATATGTTACCTATCCAATTTGATGCGGCTACCTATGAACAAGTCTTTGAAGATGGACAAGAATTAAAGAAGAACATTGAACTTGTACTTCAGGGAGAAATCTCAGAGGATTATGAAATAGCGCAACATCTATTGTTGAGACTCAAAAATTTGGATCGAGTTGATGGTGGAGACTTGGATGCTTTGGAAGTTCCCAATGATTTCAAACCACCAAAACTAATCCACAAAATAGGACAAGGAAGTTATGGGGATGTATACAAGTCAAATTGGTTTGGCCTTCCATGTGCCACGAAAGTATTGAAAGGTGATCTTGAATATCTCATCAATTCTCGAAAAGAGGCTGGAATCTTAGCAGGCTTGAGCCATCCAAATCTCGTTCAATTTTTTGGTTGTGGGATTATCAAAAAAGTTGGTGAGAATCCTGAAGAAGAAAAAATTAATATGATGCATTCAGCAATGCAGTTGAAGGAATCAAGCTTCTCTCAAATATTAAAAAATCTCATTCAATTTTTTGGTTTTGGAATTTTTCAAAGACTTGATAAGAATCTTAAGGAAGAAGAAACTGGTGAGATGCATTTGGTGATGGAATTGATGGATTCAAACTTGTCTACCATATTGAAAAAAACAAAAAGACCTTTATCCTATCCTGTTGCAATTGATATCATGCACCAAATTGCAAAGGGTGTGTATTACCTTCATGACATGCAAGTTGCTCATCTTGATTTGAAACCTGATAATGTCTTATATAGTTCAATACCTATGAAAGATTTGGATCCTTGTAGCATATTCAAGGTTATGGATTATGGGACTTCTCAATTGGAAGTTTGTAGCAATCCGGAGTATCTAG
This sequence comes from Neckera pumila, assembly GCA_963969595.1. NCBI lineage: Eukaryota > Viridiplantae > Streptophyta > Bryopsida > Hypnales > Neckeraceae > Neckera > Neckera pumila. The sequence goes on from OZ018415.1 coordinate 13,711,586, forward strand.
AACCATCAAAGTATACAATTGGAACGCTGGGGTACATGGCCCCTGAAATGATAAAAGAAAGTAAAACTCCATGTTATCCATTTCAAGCCGATGTGTGGTCATTTGCAATGATATGCTCAGAGATTCTATCAAGAAAAGTTCCATATTTTGATTTAAAATCAAAAGATTTTTATGATCAAATAAATGGTATGCATGGCCCAAGTTTTCGACCAGACCTACCCAATGATTGTGAAGGACTTGTAGTCTTAATTCAAGAATGTTGGTCTCAAGACCCGCTTCAACGGCCAACATTTTCCAAAATTTGTGAAAGGCTCACCAGTTTAAAGAAGTCTTTATTGAAGGGAGGACCTTGCGCCTTAAGAGATTCCAAGTCCATTGTGAACCATATCCGAAAGGTATGAAATTGCCTAACTACAAAAATCATTTAGTGATGTTTGATTTATTTAATTCCCTCTAATACTTTGCATTCATAGTTTTGAGTGTAGCTTCATAGTTTTATAAGATAATGATCTTTAAAATATACCTTTTGTATTTGTACAGGTAGACAAACAAATTGCTCCTCCAAAGGAAATTCCAATTGATTTAGATCATCAAGTGTCTAAGGCCAAAGGGCTTTTGAAAATGAGTTATATAGGCATCGTCGGCATGGGTGGGATTGGCAAGACCACACTAGCAAAGGCAATACTTGATGACGCGATAGTGAATTCCTCATATCATGCATCATGCTTTGTTGCAGAATGCAAACTCTATCAAAGTTCATATGAGATATTATGCGAGATATTCTCAAAACTTGGGAATGATCAAAAACCCAAGAATTTGGAAGAAGCACAAATGATGCTGAAAGAGCTCTTGGTTGGAAAAAAGGTTCTTTTGATACTGGATGATGTCAATGAAGAAGCTCTAGTGCATGATATTGTACCTCTGGACATCATTAGAGCTAGCAAGGGTACCACGGTAATTATCACAACACGCCAATGGAGTACCATAAAATCATTTGTAGGCATTGAGGGAAGGTTGGACGTTGAGTTGTTGCATGAAAAGGCAGCAACTATGCTTTTCACTTCTCACTTTTCTTTGGATGAGGCTTATTTTTCACTGGACTTTGTGGCCTTACGCAAACATGTTGTGAAAGCTTGCAATGGTTTGCCTTTGAGTTTGAAAGTGATGGGTGCATTTCTCCACAATAAAAGGAAGTTGCGAAGTTGGGAACGAACACTACAAAGGATGGCAAGAGGAAGGAGTTTGGATGGTGATGAACAAATTTGGAACACCTTGCAAATAAGCTTTGACGGACTGAATGATGATATTGAGAAGAGGATGTTTTTGGACGTGGCATGTTTTTTTTGTCGAGATGTATATCCTTCTGGTATATCAAAAGCAACAATCTTGTCTATGTGGTCCAAAGATGGCATCCCTCCAATTGATAAATTGGAAAGATTGATTGACATGTCATTATTGAAGGTCAATAGAAATGGTGGCATTCTAGATATGCATGACCAACTACGTGACATGGGCCGAATGATTGCCAGGGATACAAGAATATGGAAAGCATCTATGATTCCTGAAATTGGATTTTCAAGCAAGGTAATATTCTGTGAGTGCAATTGATAGTATAAAGATCACATTTTTTCTTATATACATTCAAATGCAATTAGAGGATATACAATCCCATATTATATTAAGAATCATGGATTTTAAAATATGTTAGGAAAGACAATTGTCATTTGAAGCCTCTAGATGAAGATGTAATACATTCTAATTTCAATTTATTTGAATGCTGGATGTTGAGGTTCTTGAAGGCATTTCTTTGCAAGGGACTGTGAACCATCATGTACCTTTATTGAAACATGACCAAAGTTTTGATTTTGAAAAACTTCGTGTATTGATTTTGGTGAGTGCTTTTGGCAATCGTAGAGTGCATTTAGACAACTTAAACATATTACTTCGATTTGCTTTACAATGTTCTCAATTGGAGGCAATTATAATCGGAAATTCTCAAAATTTGATTGGATTGCCACATACACTTCCAATAAATATTGCAATCACTTTGAATAAGAGGATATCATATCTTTGTGGTACATCTGCATCTTTGAAGATTCTTGATCTGATAGGGCTGAAATTCCTCAAACAATTACCAAACAAATTTGCTTCAAGCAATACTTTATTGAGACTGAATCTGAGTTTTTGCTCTAACTTGGTGGCCTTACCAAAGGAAGTGGGGAATTTATCTTCTTTGACCACTCTCAATTTGAAACATTGTTTAAGCTTGGCGGCCTTGCCACAACAAGTAGGAAACTTGTCTTCCTTGACCACTCTCAATTTGGATGGGTGTTTAAGCTTGGCAGCATTACCCAAGGATGTAGGGAACTTGTCTTCCTTGACCACTCTCAATTTGTCTATGTGTTCAAGCTTGGAGGCATTGCCAAATGAGGTGGGGGGCTTGTCTTTGTTGACCTCTCTCAATTTGGAGGGATGTTCAAGCTTGGCGGCATTACCCAAGGAAGTGGGAAATATGTCTTCTTTGACCATGCTAGATTTGAGAGGATGTTCAAGCTTGGCATCATTGCCTAAGGAAGTGGGGAACTTGTCTTTCTTGACCACTTTAGATTTGAGAGCATGTTCAAGCTTGGTAGCATTGCCAAATGAAGTGGAGAACTTGTCAACCTTGACTACTCTTGATTTGAGAGCGTGTTCAAGCTTGGTGACATTGCCAAGGGAAGTGGGGAATTTGTCTTTTTTGAAAAAGTTCTATTTAGATGGGTGTTCAAGCTTGGCAATATTGCCTAAAGAAATAGGGATCTTGTCTTCTTTGACTACTCTTAATTTGAGAGCGTGTTCAAGCTTGGTGGCATTGCCAAAGGAAGTGGGTAACCTGTCTTCTTTGACCACCTTCAATTTGTATGGGTGTTCAAGCTTGGCAGCCTTGCCAACGCAAATAGGGAACTTGTTTTCTTTGACCACTCTCAATTTGGATGGGTGTTCAAGCTTGGTGACATTGCCAAAGGAAATGGGGAATTTATCTACCTTGACCACCCTCAATTTGTCTATGTGTTCAAGCTTGGGGGCATTGCCAAATGAAGTGGGGGGCTTGTCTTCATTGACCACTCTTGATTTGGATGGATGTTCAAGCTTGGTAGCATTGCCGAAGGAAGTAGGGAACTTGTCTTCCTTGACCACTCTAGATTTGAGAGGGTGTTTAAGCTTGGTGGCATTGCCCAAGGAAGTGGGGAACTTGTCTTCTTTAATCACTCTCAATTTGAGTTGGTGTTCAAACTTGGCATTATTGCCAAATGAAGTGGGAAACTTGTCTTCCTTGCCTACTCTCGATTTGAGAGGGTGTTCAAGCTTGGTAGCATTGCCAAAAGAAGTGGGGAACTTGTCTTCCTTGACCACTTTGGATTTGAAATATTGTTCAAACTTGTCGGCCTTGCCAAAGGAAGTGGGGAACTTATCTTCCTTGACGACTTTTAAAATGGAAGAGTGTTCAAGCTTGGTGGCCTTGCCAAAGGAAGTGGGGACCTTGTTGTTCTTGACCACTCTCAATTTAGAAGAGTGTTCAAGCTTGGTAGTATTGCCAAAGGAAATTGGAACCTTAACATCCTTGACAACTTTAGACTTGAAATTGTGTTCAAGCTTGGTGATATTGCCTAAGGAAGTGGGGAACTTGTCTTCCTTGACCACTTTCAATTTGAAAGCATGTTCAAGCTTAGTGACATTGCCTAGGGAAGTGGAAAATTTGTCTTCCTTGATTACTCTTGATTTGGATGGGTGTTCAAGCTTGGTGGCATTGCCTAAGGAAGTAGGGAACTTGTCTTCTCTTACCACTCTCAATTTGAGTTGGTGTTCAAACTTGGCTGTATTGCCAACTGAATTGGAGAACTTGTCTTCCTTGACTCTTTTCAATTTGAGAGGGTGTTTAAGCTTGGTAGCATTGCCAAAAGAAGTGGGGAATTTGTCTTTCTTGACCAATCTCGAAATGGAAGAGTATTGAAGCTTAACAACATCGCTAAAGGAAATTGGGATCTTAACTTCTTTGACCACTATAGACTTGAAATCGTATTCAAACTTGGCAATATTGCCTAAAGAAGCTAGGAACTTGTCTTATTTCACCGTCTCAATTTTGATGGTTGGTTAAGCTTGGTGGCATTGCCTAGGGAAGTAGGACATTGTTTAATATGGAATATAGAGAGATTCACAAGGTATGTATACACTTACTAGTGGTATAGCCTAGGTCTCATAGTGGTTTAGCTACCAAAGGCCTATGGTGCATTAGCTAACTTCAAAGTCCATAAACTTTAGGTGAATTAAATTACTTTAAAATAATTTATTTCCAATACTCCCACTTAGCTTAGCACCAATAGTCTATTGCACATAGTTTGCAACAAGTCACTAAATCCCAATCACTGAAAATGTGATTTCTTCATGTGAATAAATTTCTACCTTAGCAATTGTTTCTTGATTGAAATTATTGGATATGAATTCAATTTGACCTTGTAAAACTCCAATTTTGCCTTTATTCTTTGAATTGGAACACCTATCCAAAACAAATTCAAAGAATTCTTTTTTTATTCAAAAATCCAAAGATTTTGGCCTACAAGTGTAAAATCTTGTGACTTATATTTTTAGTAAGTAGAAAATCCAATGATTCATACTAAGTCAAATGTCTTAGCACATAGTAGTTTATCTTATGATTCTCACGCATTATTACAAATTCCAATGACTTTCTCTTAGTTATGAATATAAAATCTAATGACTTATCTTGTAAAGAAGAATCCTATGACTCACACATACTATTACAAAGTCCAATGACTTTTTCTTATGAATTTAAAGTCCAGTGACTTTTATTCATGCATTATAAGTCAAATGACTTTCATCATCAATGTCAAGTCCGAGGACTTTCTTTCACTTGAAATTCATCTTGCCACTTGATGCAAGAGTGTAATTTCACAAAATCACATCACAAAATCTATCATCATAAGAGAAGTTATCTTACTCCATTTCCTAGAAATTTGAAAAAGTAGGACTTCTATATCTTTTCCTCTGAGATGGCTTGTCCTTTGTAACTCCCTTGGTTCTTTTTTTGGATGGCTTATCCTTCTCTCCATCACTACTAGAAATGATTAGAATCATCTAAGTTTTCACTAAGATGACTTATCCTTGATAAATTGCCTTGATTCAATTTTTGAAAGGCTTGTCCATCTTTCCGTCACTATCATTATCAGAGTTTGTCTTCAAAATCATCTTGATTATTATTTTTGACAATTTTCTTATCTTTGCACTTCTGAGCTTTGCAGCCAAGTTTTCTACGTTCAGTTTGAAGCATTTCCCTTTGAATTTAGATTTTCTTTCTCTAATTTTCTTCAAAATCTTCTTCATCAAACTATAACAAATTTACAGTTTTATAATTGAAGATTATGACTATGATTAGGCATTCCATCATAAATGGTCAATTCACTATCACCCAATACATTTCAATTGCGTTGTTGACAAATTTTAGGACTCATTTTGGGATGATACTTTAACCCTTGAACGGCTTGAAGGCCCTTTGTAGCCATATGTGGACCTTTTTCACGTATTGCGGAGTATAAAGGTGGATTTAGGGTTTGGGGTAAACAATGAAGTTGGCCGCTTTGAAAATGCGCGTTGAATGCTGTGTTGCAAGTTGACAAATTTGAGGTAGAACGTTAGCTAGAGAAAGGAATACACTCAGTGGGCTACGATACAGCAACAAATTTGTACAAGCAAGGACCCGATGCTTCTGCGGGTGCTGGAGTGCAGACGTGGCTGTGGCCGTTGGTAGTAGAAGGCGGGAGCATACAATTTTGGGGGGAGATGACAACTTAGGATTCCTGGGTGAGGACGAGGAATTCTGAGTGTGTCGTTTTGTTAGAAAATTCGTGAACGGGCTCCGGTGGCAACTGCACAGTGCAATTTACATCATGGTGTGTTGTGTTTGTACCAATTTGTGGGTAGTGGTACAGATTATGGGTTTAGCTAGACCTTCGGTTTCACCCACGATAGAGGATGCCACGATGATTGTTTTTCGTGGAATTGGGAGTAGCTGCTCCAAGGAAGTGCAATTGCTCATTTCAGATTATGCTTGGCGGTTTTTTGTGCGTGTGTTTGGAAGTGCAGGAGTGATGCATGCTTTGGTGCTCTCTATAACAATGGTGCCTAATGCCCCAACCCATTTACTCAAAGAGGCAGAAATTCTGTACACTTGGGTGATTTTCCATGGTGCAAGCTCAAGACAAGCTCAGCTCATTGTAGGACTCCTAGATGTGAAGTGGATGTGTGGGATCCCATTGCCTCCACGTACTTATAGAAAAGCAAGGACTCTTGATTATCTTTGGCTCCAATATCTTTTTCGTAGGCACGTAAGTCACATTCTCAAGTGCACGACCCATCGAGAAGAAAACAATCTTGAGGGTTTGGGAAGTGACGTGAACACTCTAATTAGGGAGAGGCTATTTCCAAAGCCCCAAGTCGGCAAAGATGGTGCGATTGAGGGTTGAGGCCAAGAAGCGCGCAGCGCACCAACAAGCGGAAAAAGCGACGACATCGCGATACCTGTTGCGGCTCTTTCCAACCCAGCAATGCAGACGCCACCATGGAGCAAATCACCACCACCTCGGGAGCTTTCTTAGGCGCGTCACTAGGAGCTTTTCTTCAATCGTCACCTTGCTTTTAATTGTGGAAACGTAACTTTGCTTAGTGCGCGATGGATAAATGTCTTAGTGAATTGCAAATCTGAGTTTATTCAATGACTATTGTTCAAGGCTACCTTATGTCTTTTGAACTACTACTGTTATTTGCTACAAACATTCAGCTCCTCTAGTGGACAATCCCCTGCTTCACTTTTTGATCACATTTGATTATTTATATTACTATCAATGAGGCCATAGATTCATGTTTATAGAATGAGAGTTGGAATTGATTTAGTTCAGCTGAGCCTATATTTGGGTCACTTCTTATGTTTAGCCTTTCCTTGATTCTTCCAACTTACAGTCACAACCTCACCCCAAATTTGCCTTCTCAATCACAAATGACCGAAATGCTCATGAGTTACAACCCGACCCTGTTATTTAGTTACGAAATTCTCCAACTAAATGCTTGTGAGTAGCAATTTGACCTTGTTTTGGGTCCCATTTGAGTATTAGATCCCTCCATTAATCACCACATCCAAATTGAGGAGAATTAGAGGTAATTCACCTTTGCCTTCTTAAAGTTGCCCAAATTTGAAGTAATTTGTCTTGTGCCTTATGACAATTGATGAATGCAGTTAGTTAAATTCAACTTATTTAGTAAGCACTAGCCAACACAGGCCTTCTAGAGACCCAGAAAAAAACCACCTCTAACTCTGAAGTACCCTATATGCCCAAAATTTGAGAAATACCAGAGACCTTCGAGCTCCAAGGTCAACCTAATCTTGACCTTGTTATTTTTGTTCAACTCTGTTGACCAAATGCTGGTCACAATCAAGGAAGTTCTATGTAACTTATTGCGCATTTTTAGTGTTGCCTTTAGTAGTAGTTTTGAATAAGTACTGCCAAAGCGGGAGGCTAAAAGTTTTTTACCTTTGTTAAATGTTGACACATGAAATTGCTCGAGACCTCAAAATTGATGTGCTGTACTTAATCTATTGTCTGATCACCTTCATTCTTTAATATACTAAGGCTAACTATGTTATATAGCAGCAATGTGTATTTGGTGGTCAGATTTACTTCATTCTCTTTGAAGTTTGTATTCAATTCATTACTTCTATATAGTAGTTGAGATGTTCAAAATTTCTTCCTAGTTAGTTTCTTTTGTTGCACCATGTGCAAGCTCAATGAGATTTGTTCACCAGCACCACCCATCTAATCTACACACTCACTAATGTAAAAACCCTACTAATTGATGGTTGTGATTTTGCAGGTGCGTCACTTGGAGTTGCAGACTCTACAAGTGGCTGCAATTGGAGCAGATCCTCCATCGGGAAGCCAAGACTGTATGGTGATGCACCCTCAAAGTCAAATGAGCCCAACATACACCTGGAAGCGCACAAGCCCGGTGAATGGGAGAGAGTCAGGAATGTTTATCTTCCACCTCGGATCAACGCCACAGTCATCACCAATGTCACGGAATCCTCCAAATGTAATTGTGAATCAGAAAGAGTTGATACAAGCTCTCCATGGGAAGCCGAGCCGCGGGTGAAGAGGACAAGGTGGGGTGAGGAGGCGCTTGGAGGATGCGATGGAAGACCCGCCAATAAACGATGCCAATGTGCTGGGAGTGCAACGTAGCAGCAATCGTAGAGGAGGAAATGTGCGCAAGAGACACGGCATGGGACAAGCTCGGGGATTAGATGGACTGCCAAGAGATGCTGTAGAGGTGCCTTCAGGCTAGGAGCCACCTCAAATGTTGTTGGGCCAGAGGAGCCCTATTTTGTTGAGATCACAAGCATTGGCCATGGGTGGCGAAGTTGCCACATCCATTGAAAGTGAAGGGTTCATAGACATTACGGTATGGGACAATGCAACTTTTGATGTTGAGACACTGACACCTCCAAGGTCACAGCATGATGGTTCAAATGAGGATACATTGTTAGTACCAAGTCCTATCCATTTTTTCTATGGAGGAGCAAGTCCGCCCAGTGCCCTCCCCATATGTGACATTGCAGGACCATCTGAGCCGATAGTGGATGGAAAGTCTGACGATGATACTGGCTGGCATGGAGAGTACGAGGATTTTATATCAGCTCAGACCTTCTCCGATGACAATGTTGGTTCCTATACAAAGGATTCACTACGAGAGTTAGGCCTATACAACTATGATGAAGATGTGTCCAATTGGACATTTGAAAGAATTTTTGCTGACGACCAATGGCAAGACAATTCCATAACTCTAGTTCAGAATACCAATAACTTTTCAAGGCCTGAACCTGATCCTACGTCAGCGGTTACAAGCCACCCAAGGGACTACTTCTTGCGCTTTTGGCCTCCTAAGATTCTCCAACGTGTTGTTGATGAGACAAACAGGTTTGGGTCATTCTAACCACCTTGCATGTGTTGCTATGGTTTTCAAATTTCATGTGAACTCAATTGACCTAGCGTAGTTGTGAATGAGGTCTTTAATTCCTTGGATTGATCTTGAGTACATAGTGAAGGCACATTGTATGCACCTCATATGCACATTGCCATAACTTAGCATAGTTGTTCAAGTTATACATGTTCAACATTAAGATCATTTTTCAAAAGTTGCAATATGCATAATGTTACATAAAACTTCATTGATACTCACGGGCAAGTGAATAATTGGGGTCCTTTTTGGAAACTGTATGTACAAGAACTCTCAATTATTTACTTGAGGGATGACTAATAAGTGGGGTCCTTTTTTGAATTGTATATACATTGGATTTTAGACGTTCTTCATCCTTTTGTCAATCCCTCATGGCATTTTGGTAGTCATTTACATGTGGGATGATACTCATTTTCAACCTGTTTATGGCAGATTTGCAGCCCAACCCTCTCATGAGAACCCAACAATAACAAATGGACGATTTGAATGGACACCGCTTGACTCAGAAGAGCTGCTTGCATGGTTCGGCATCCTTATGCTCATGGGGCTAAAAGAGTTCCCACACATTTGATGTTACTGGGACAAAAGCCATTCTATAATTGCCCATTGATCTCTACAGCTATATCCCGAAAGCGGTTTGAGGCAATCATTCGTTGCATGCATTTAGTAAACAACAAAGCGCTTGTGAATGATCAAGCAGATCCAACCTACGACAAGATGGCAAAAGTGCATTGGCTTTGTGAATTCTTTGTAAGTATGTCACAAAGACTTTACAACAATGAACAGGTCTTGACTGTTGACAAAATCATGATCCCATACAAGGGACGGTTTTGTAACATCCGCCAATATATGAAATCCAAACCAGTGAAGTTTGGTGTGAAGGTGTGGGCATTGGCAAACGCTGAGAGCAGGTATGAACAATGAAAATCCTTTTGTATGTTGATATGGATTCTAGTTAATTTTTTCTCATGTTTACTAGATTCTTACCATCTAATGTACAAACTTGATTGCTCTTTTGCATTCTAAACTGCATTCCTGTGACCTTTTTGAGAAACAAAGTAGTTGTGAACCTCACTTGAGATACCAACTACCACACTCTGCATTTCCTTTCCTCTCCTAATTAGTGTGGGCCAACCAAACTTTGCCTTCCTTTCCTATCCTTATTAGTGGCGGGCCGGCCTTATCATTTCCAAACTCTGCCTTTCCTTTCCTATCCTTATTAGTGTGGACCTTATCATTTCCAGTTGGTTTTAATTGTACCAATCATCTCGTATCCACATCTGTAAAAGAGACCTAGAAGCTAACCTTCCTTGACAATTTTTTACAAACTCCAATATTTGAATGACGCTACCATTTGATCTGAGTCTAGGATTCAGTGTCGGTGTTTAGTTGGAGAAGGTCGGGTAATGTGTATTCCTCCCAAATAGTGTTGCCGTTAAGTAGATAGGAGCCTTTGCTCATAAGTACAATAGGGTAACTGATTGGGCTGCCTCAGTTTCTAAAATTTTCAAGCATAGATTTTGTAATTTTTCAATTTGGGGGGGGGGGGGGGGGGGGGGGGGGAAGAAGGAAGAAATGCAATTTTCAAAATTATATGAAACTATGTTACTCTCTATCTGCTTGCTTGACTGAATTAATTATTTGGTCTCTAAATTGTCAAACTTGGTGTTAGCTTAGGATTATTGTAATCATTTTGTTGTATAATTGCTAAACTTGGTGTTAGCTTAATGATATGGTCTTCTTTTTGTTATGTAAAATAGAGCTTGTATTGCAAGTTGGGATCATTGGTGGTTAGAACAATAATGTGATCAAGTTTCAATTCATTTCCGTTGGATGTTGTTGTAACGCTAGCGGTTGTTGGATCACTCAAATTGGTATTATTGCTCTTTTGCATTATGTGCAGTAGATGGTGAGAAATTAGAAAAACGGGAGTGTATGAACAAGGAAATCCGATTGGAAGTTGGTGGTTATTGGTTTAATTATCCCTCCTTTTTGTTTTGTGTTTGATGTGGTTGTTTGTTCGTTTTGTGGCATAGGTATGTGTCGAACATCATTGTGTACTTGGGAGCTAGTAACGTGCATACAGAGAGTGAGTCAATTGGAGAAGACGCGGTTCTCACCGCGGTTGCTGGCCTTGAAGGGAGTGGCCACATCATCATCACAGATAACTTCTTCACATCACTCGGCTCTTCACGGAGCTCCTCAAGCGTGGCTTTTGGGCAACTGGAACATGTAGGAAGACTCGGAAGGGCTTTCCACCAAGTCTAGCCGGGTTTCCAAACACCCAACTACCTGAGCGAGGGCACTTGGTGGTGAAGATGCATCGCAGCCGTCAAATAGCCGCCATTTGTTGGATGGACGCCAAGCCGGTGTTTCTTTTGTCTACTGCATGTGACCCTATTGGAGAGGATTCATATGCAGGACGTTGGGTGGGGCGGAAGCGAGTACAATTCCCCATGTCTCCCATACTGTTGCAATACCAGGCAGGGATCACTATAAAGAACCCGTGTTTTTCTGGACGTCACGATTTTGACGCTCAACTGTCCGAGCTGACATTTTCCCACGTCTACATGGACATCCAAAAAATTGCGTTGTTGTGGACGTGCCTTAGACATCAACTTGGACATGTGACATCAAGATGTTTTTTGCCAGACATCACCAAAAACATGGATCAAAGGGATCCTCAGAGGCCGCCATGTGGCTGCCACCTAAGTGCCACGCGAACACGAGCAGCCACGTAGGAATTTTTTTCATCCATTTTTGTCCATGACGTGGCATTTGAGGTGGCACGTGATGTGGCGGCGGAAAAAGTAACATGGCATCCAATAAGGATGATGTGGCATGCCACGTTAGCATATTTTTTAGTTGTCTAAAAATTTTCTTGCTGTCTTTGAGACGTTTACTTAGACATCTGTACATTTTCTGAGACATCAACTCAGACGTTAAGATGTTTTTATAGACGTATTTTGAGACATCACCTTAGACGTCCACATCTCCTGTGACATCAATGTAAACATCTACTTTTCATCATGAATACCTTTGGCAATGTTTGATATGATTTAGAAGAACAAAATGATGTCACATTAGACATTCATGTCATAGAATGCAATATAAGGCATGATGTTAATATGGACAGTCTCACATGTCTCATATGACATCCATATGCATGTCATAATGTCCAATATAACATGTCATACACAGTACATCATACATCATACATAATATACCATATATTATACATCATATATCTTACATAATACGCCATACAAAATACATCATAATTGACAATTATGTCACATGACTTTAAAAACCACTTGATGTGAGTTTATAGAGGGGAGAAAATGGGCTCTTTATACAAGTGGAGTGGTAGGGGGGAAAACAAACTATATGGGACATTGAAAATGCTGGATTTAAATTTTTGTAGAATAGCACACAAACGTCCAGCAGGATGTTTTTTACATGTCTCAAAGGGCGCTCTGATGACATCTCCGTAGGCGTTAGACCAATTGTGACTGTTTCTTAAAACATCTAGATGTCTACAAAAACGTCCAAGAAAACATCTCAACGTTTTATGAGATGTCTCTAGTAACATCTCTACGTCTACTTAGACATCTCCAGTATAAGTGTAGAAAACGCAAAAAGACAGCCCAGCTATGTTGACGTGGCATGCCACATCAGTATAATTTTATGCCACGTCAACTAATTTACATGTGGCATGCCACGTCATATGTCATGTCATCTTATTTTCCCCCAAAGCTGCCCGATGGCTGCCCAATTCCTTTTTTTTAACCTTGGTACGACTTTTATCGAAGAATAAAATAATTTCCACAAATTTATTCTCCGTGAAATTTTTTCTTTAGAGCTGACATGGAAGTCTTTGTTTTTGCGGACGGCTCGGCGGACATCAATGAGTCCTTAAAAATGTCATTTAAACCCCCGATGTCAATGGTAACACCAACTTGTTTTCATTCAAATTTACCGCAATCATCTGAAACATCCTCAAAAATCTTCTGAAATTGCAATCATATTTTTTAACATCTTGATGTCTCCGCGGACATAGTATGTTTGGCCTTGGACATTGCATGTTTTTGCTCTGACATCCAAAATAACACAGGTTCTTTATAGTGGATGCGTGGCATGGACTTGGTTGACCAGCAACGTCAAGAGTATAGTACCCATTTTCACTCACACAAATGGTGGCACATGATTTTCTTTTTTGTTTTGGATTCCCAATTGCTCAGTTCATACATCTTGTATGCATGTGATTGTTGTGCTTTAGGCCTCCCTTTACTTTCATGGAGTTTGGGGTAGTACACTTTGGCAAAAGACCTAATCGAGCCTCGGATGAGAGTCGGGCGCATATGAGGCCCCATACGGAATTTGGTAGGACATAGGCTCCATTTCAGTGAGGGTCACCCTGTGATTCATAGGCGTTGTGTTGTTTGTAATCGGAGGACTTGCCGGATGTGTCCTGGCTGTGGGGGCATATTTCAATGTGAGGGCGTGTGCTACCGTGTAGTGCACTCACAGCATAGATATCATGCCAATATGCAGATTGCAATCTAACCTGGTGGTCTCTCTCAATCATGAAATCTGGTAGGAAGCGGGCATGATGGTGAATGTGCAAGTGCCCAAGTAGCTTTTATGGTGTGGGTGGATGATCTTGTTTCGAGCCTGTGATGCTGCAGTTGGTGATGTGATCACGGGGGGTGCACTTAGTGTATCTAATCCAAACTACATGCGACCAAAATTTTGTACCCCCTATATTATATCCTAAAATTTAAATAAATGAAAACAAAAAAAATATGAATATATTTTCCTAATTTGAAAGTTTATGTTTTGAATTATTGATATTTTTACTTGCTAATGATAATTAGTTACAAATTTTTGAAGTAAATAGATACACTGTAGAACTAAAAAATAACTTTCACACCCCTATATTATATCCTAAAGAATTGTCTAAAAAATGAACAAAAAATTCCTAAAAATAACTCTCTATTGAAAGCTCATTTTGAGTTGAATATTGATGCAACGGTCATCTAAATGTGTTCTCTATAAATATTTGAGTTGAAAAATAATGCCATTTTAGGTTCATTTTCAACCTCTTTTAGAAATCATTCCATGTTTCACTTGAGTTGGAAATTTTGGCAATAGAAACCTATAGTCATTACCAAACAATGCTCAAAAATTTAGGTTGAAATTATCGTTTATTAGAAACCACTTGTTTGCACGTGGTTTGTAGTAGTAGAACCAAGTGCCCTCCCCAAGGATGTGATGAAGCAAGGCTATAAGTATTTCAGGGGTTGCCAAGTGGATTTCTGAAGCTTTTAGTGTCTAAGTTTGAGGATTTACTATGTTGAGGTGCAAGACAATTTTGACGTAACCTAAACCTCCGTCTTGCGATTTTGGTTTGGGAGCTGTATGTAAGGGAAGGAAATCAAAGATTTTGACAAGGCAATCGAGAATTTTGTTGTATTGAGAGCTGCAAGAGGTGTAGTGAACTTTGGGTGTTGATTGTAATTTGGCACAATTTCACAAATCAGTGTCATGTAGACATCAAATTTGTTGGACTGAGTTGTGACTTCAGTGACAATTCTATAGCCTCTCATATTATGAATGAGAACTAATGTACATTCACTCTTTCGATTGTAAAAGCCAAATTTGTATCCTGCCCTTATATTTGCATTTACGTTTGCAAGTGCATTTCAATGCTACAAGACTTTCTGATGTTATGAATCCCACTTAGGGCCATAGTCAATACGGAGTGAATGATAATCAAATTCAACTTTACACTCTCCTAAACCGGTTGAAGGAAACATTATAGTTTGCATTTCAATCACTTTGAGAACAATGCAATTCAATCATGTGATGTTCTCTAGCACCATCCTCACATCTATAATAACATCAAGAATTTGAGAATGATTCTTTGTCTTTTTCATGTGCACACTAAAAACAATAAAATTGTAAATCCTAATAAAACAGTAAAATTGGAAGCCCCAGTTGACGCATTGCTGCAAATTTCACACTAGATTTTTTTTTGAGTGCTCATCGCATCATTGTAATGCCACCCACCGGAGTGATTTCCAGAAGCTTGACGGTGCAATTTTACAAAAACATTTTGATTGTCACACAAGACAGTATGCTGTCGCTTTGGACGCACTTTGCAAAAATTATGCACAATGTGGCAATCAAGCTTTGCGGCAGGATTTGTGTGTGACCTGAAGTTTACGTGAAGGCAACTGGAACGGTTCAAAGTCCGCATTCGCAAGAATTGAGCCAAAAGGAAATTTGGGTCCCACTGTATTTGACGGATACGGTGGCATACAGCTAGAGCCTGAGGGCCGTTCAAGGGTTAACCATCTTTACTTGATCATAAGGTGGGTACACCCAAAACCGCCACAAATTGGTACTGTGCTTAGTTACTGTTACTAGGCTGGTCAGATTTTCATATTGCCTTGTTGGCAAGTGAAAGGAGGTTCCAACGCACCAAAAAACGTAGCATTTGGATACTATATGCAAAAGTTATTAAGAAACAAAGTTTGGTTCTAAAAGCGTTTCTTCCACATAGGTATAGAGCTGATTTTGGAGATGTACAGAGAGTATAGATGGCGGTTTAAGGTCAGTGGCGCATTTGGGTGTACCCACCTTATGACTAAGAAGTTATTACTGAAACCAATTGTATGTAAAGGAGATGACCAAAATACAAATGACTGCATTAAATAAGATTGATGCTGAGTGACACATTAACCCAAGAAGTGACTAGTATGAGGTAATAAAGATGTCTTCCAATTTACCGTGATTAATAACACTAAATTCTTTGACTACATCATAACATTCAGTAGCCTTTAGAGAGTCTGTCTTTTCCTCTCTGGAGTCCTCATCCACAAATTCATCCTCACATAATTAATGTAAGCTTGGATACCAGGATAGTGGCAATACATTATGATATGTTCCATTTTCTTTTGTTAATTTTATAAACAGACATACAAATCAACAAATATTTGTAGAAAAAAATGTTGACAAAGAACTCAATGGTAATGCATAATGATTTTCAAAAATGTTAGAGAATATGTCCATTCAAATCCCTCTCTCAAATTTGTCTATAACTTTTGATTGGAGATTCAAATTGCCAAACGCATTTTTGAAGGTGAAACTTATCATTTATTCACCAACTTTTTGTAGTTCAAAGTTTTTTGAGAAAAGTTATTCTACTATGCCTAAATGAGGTATGAAATTCTACTTTTAACACAATTCTTTGTTTTTGACTTAAGTATAAGTGCTTGAGAAACTACAAATTCTAATTTATTTATTCCACATAGGTTGTTGTACCTCTACCACCCCATGTATATATGAAGAGCTTCTCTTGTCCTTAGAGAACACAAAGTATGAATGGCAATTACATCAAAGTGATGTAATTTAGGCATTCAAATAATTGATCCCTATAAATTGATTGCCATTTTGAATAAGTTTGCTATTTTGTTTATAGTTTTATTTCAAAGTACTTAATTTGTCATTAACCCCAATGTGCAGCTGCAACCTTGTAATTGACTTAGGCACCTTGTTGAGTTCTGACAAGTTTTGCCAAGTGTCTTTATAAATATTGATTTGGTGTAGAATATACCACACCATTTCATCCCTCGAATGAAATAATGTGGTATATTCCACACCATTCTGTCCACGGAAGGCAGTAGCAATGACTGCTACTGAATGTTATGATAAAATTTATTTTTAGTGATTTTAGGGGACAACCGGATGTGGATTCCAACACTTCTTGACTATTAATTGTCATGTCTGGTAACTTTACTCATTTTTTGACTCTTAATAAGTTAGACAAGCTTATTACTACCCTGATTTGCAATTTGAATATCTTTAGGCCAACTACAAGAGGGGAACATATTTTTTTAGAGGTGTGTACTTGTTTCACAAATAAAACCCAAGTAGAATTATAATTTTCCAATTAAAATCATAATTTTTGTGAATTTTTGAAGTGGACTGCCCTAAATTACAAAAATGCCTAGATTGGAGATGTAAACGTCCTAGAAATAACCCCCAATTGCCTTTTCATGTATCAAATGACACTTAAGTATTCACCAATAAAGGAGTGACACATTATCCCTTGTTGACATTAATGCACTGATTTTGTCAAAAAATAAACAAATTTGGATGAGTTTTGCGATGGAAATGGGACCAAAAGTAGGGTAACAGAAATAGGCAGTTGGTAGAAATGAGTTGGTCTACCTTAGTCATACAAGATGTAGAAGAATGGTTAATACATGTAGAGATTTTGGTTTCTAATATAGCCTTTACCCTATATGTAGTCAATATATACAATATAGAATTAGGATTCATCTATTATTTTTGTAGTTGTTGAAGCAATTACCACTAACTATAGTTATTTTGTACTTTTGACTTGTACTAATGGAAGTCATGTTTACGGTTCAAAACAAGTTTAAAACTTTTTAGCAAATTGTGAATAGTGGTAGACTTTAGCAAGAGCATCGCCACTCATTTATGAGGAAACTCCCCAGCCCTGGCTTGGACATGGCCAGCCAAGAAAAAGTGATCCACCGTGGACTTGGTCAGGGACAGAAAGTGACCGGTTATTCTAAAATTCTCTCTCCAAACACTAGGAGAGCATCTTTGCCATGCTTTGACTCTTACTTGATCTTGTTGGATTTGTTGGTTTGTGGACTATTTTTACAATTTTTAATCCATTCACTTGTTGGTTGGCTTTTGATTTCTAGGCATTAATGCATGAGATTGACTTGGTTTGGCATGTTGTTGAGGGTAGGGATGAGTGGGATGGAAGCGACCTGGAAACTGTAGGGCTTGGCCACCTTATTTCCCCAGTCCTATTTGGAGGGAATGGGTGGTGATGCTTTAATCCTTTTGTACACCCCTTTTGACCCCCTACAATAAAAATGGTTGAGGTTGCAATATAGGAATAAATAGTTGACTTCATAGAGTCAAGTTTCTATTACTTCACTCTTTCCAGTTAAGTTAGACATATAACTACAAAGTCATATGTACTTTAAAACATTATGAAAAATTATAATATTGTGTGAATTCCATTCCTAATTTAAAAATGTATATCCAACAAAATTGAATTTGTCCACAACACTTTTAGCAGAGCTAACATCACAACACAAATCACGGTAATAAGACATTGTCATGGAAAATTACACAAGAGTTTGCCTAATGAAACATAATTGAAATTCTTGATTGTGGTAAGTTGAAGACAACAACAATTAACTTTGTTAAAGACTTGTTCTTGTTTGCTTGACTAAGGTTGAAGTACCTATTTTGGATAGCCCCCTTGTAATGACTCTATAGGATAACCTATTGTAGACAAGAATTGGATGTAATATACATTGAAAAAGATTCTCTATTTGTACCTTCTTGTTCACTCATCTCTCTTCCCTCTTGGCTTAGGAAGAAGTGCCAAAGTTAACCATAATAGATGAGTCTATGAGACCAAAATGGATTTGGATGAAAAATGCACAATTATATTGAATAAAATATTCATTCTTGGGAATTTTTTTTATTTTTGTTTTGTATTCTCCCTCATCCTTATGTTTGCACACACTAAACCCAATTTCTCAACAAATTTTCCATGCCTTATAGGCTGAAATGCTTAAGTTATCAGAAATATGTACCTCTACCTTAGACACCATTTTTTGGCCACCACAGATTCTACATGCTATACGGTAGGATGCTCCAAAAGCGACCGTTTAAAGGCTAGTCTACTTTTTTTGTAGGTTTGCATGAATAGAAATATTTTTCACTCATTTTTTTAGAGAAAGAAAAATGGATGCCAAACGTAACACAAGTGGTTTCATATTTTTTAAAGCATTTTTGAATTAGTTATGAATTTCCTAAGATTTCTATTATAGGTACCTATTTGTGACCCTAGGTCTCCCAAAATGTGTCCACTTACAACTTCTAAAATGATTTGAGGAAATCAAGGCCAATGATTGTCTCTTGCAATGAAGAACATTTTTTTTAGGGATTCAATCAATGACTAAAGTAGTCCATTTAAAGACAACCTCATATCCATTATGTACCATTTTGTAGGGTCGATCGCTTTTAGAGCATCTTACCTTACACTGTTTCAATATTTGCAAGTCTATAGAAATGTCTCATGAATTGAAGCGGCTACAGTACAAAGTGACCTACTGCATGTGCAATTGTTGATATTGGTGAGCTGTCCATGTAGCACGCCCTCATACCACACATACAAGTTGTTGTGACTTTTATATAAGGTAAACCAGCCCATTGTGGTCAAAATTAGGAGTCTACCCTCATATCGTTGCTGAAAATTTTCAAATATTTTTCACACGAAGACAAGTGTGAGAGAGAGTGAGGACTTTTGAAATTACATTTTTTGGACCAAGTATGAATTAGTTCTGAATTTCTAAAGTGATTTGTCCAAAAGAGTCAGTAGACTACCCCATAACCAACAAAAAGTGTATCCAATATGCTCTTCTTAATCACTTAAAGTGGTCACAATAATTTCTAATGTAGAAGGCTATAAAAAGTCACTTCCGACAATGATTTACACTGAAAAAGCAGGTGTTCCTAATGAGGTCACTAATCACTCCATTGGTGTCAGGTTAGACATTGATTGTGGCCAAAAAAACTGTCATGGGGTCATTAGGTGTCCACTATGGGTCATCTGACCACAATGGGCTCGTCTACCTTACTTGAACTGCAACACAACCTTTGATAATAGGCACGGTATGCAACATGGCCCCTTCCATTCTGAGCTTAAATATTTGGACATTAACCCCTAAAGGACTAACATGCGTTTTTTGGCCGTATAGAAATTTTGGGCAGGT
This sequence comes from Neckera pumila, assembly GCA_963969595.1. Lineage (NCBI taxonomy): Eukaryota > Viridiplantae > Streptophyta > Bryopsida > Hypnales > Neckeraceae > Neckera > Neckera pumila. The sequence goes on from OZ018415.1 coordinate 13,731,484, forward strand.
ATGTGTGACTAGAGATACCCATATTCGAGGCTGAAATTTTAATAGAAGGTGGGGGCAAGGAACATCTTCATGTATACCAAGTTTCATGACATTTTGAAATACAAGTCAAAAGTTGTGATCTAATATGTTACTTTATTTCGTAACTGGGCAGTTTGGGCAAATCAGAAAAAATCATTTTTTCCAAATTTTTTTTGTGAAATTGGTTTTCTACATTTATATATGCTTAAAAAGCTTTGAATCATTCCATTTCAATCAACAACTCAAAAGTTATGAGGGTTTTTGAATTGCGGGCAATTACGGATTCTCTACTCTAAAAAAAACTTTAAAGTTGTTTATTTAACTCAATTTTCAATATTTTTGGAAAAAAATAAAATCCTAGGATGTAGATTGATTATTATAACATTACAACCGTTGGGATTGGCATTTTTGAATTCCATGATTAAATTTTTAACAATTTAGTATTTTGAATCATTTTCTACTTCTTTCTACTTATTATTTTTTTCCTATATGTTGTACAATTCCAAATGATGTGAAATTTTTCAAGCATATAGACAACTTGTTTAGGAAACTGAATTCAAAGAAGCACCACCTTTATTGGCATTTTTTCATTGAAAAGTGAGCTTGCAAAGTGCAGCTGCTCGGTTTTTCGCAGGATTCAAAAAATGGTTTTCAAGACTTTGAATGCTTATGATCCACATGGTGGAATATTCTAAAATTTTTACCACGTGTTTTCTAAATACCATACTATAAGATCCTACGGTTACATATGTCAAAAATTGTTTTTTTCCAAAAATTTGATAGTTGTATTAGAAATGGCAGTTTTGGAGCGTTTTTGGTAATTATATAGTCATGAAACTTTAGGGGTTAACCTCATAACGTTGTCGCGGACACTAAGTGTTTGATGAATGACAAAGAATCTTTGCATGTAGGACAGAAGTGCAATCGTTCATCTTTGGAGTTTTGTGCAAAAAGGGGAGGCCTTGCACAATAGTTTGACCTCAAATGAATACTTTTGGTTTTCATACAATAGTTGATGCACACTATATCAAAAAGGATGATTTCCGCGGAGACCAACCTGTCCTTACATGGTTAAGCTTAGCTACTACCTTCTCCTCCGCTCCATCCACTATTCACATGAGCTGTACTACATCCCTAAGGTAATTGCACCTAAAATGAACCACTCTTCAAAATCGACCCCTATTTTTGAAGGAAAACTAAATAGGGAGAATATCCAAAATTATGCACATTACAAAAACAACTGTAAGGTGGAGTTGGGGGCCATTTTGAATAGTATACATTTCTATTTATAATACCGCAAAGGTCGCAACCTTACAAGTGGTTGATTTTGGATACACTTTCTATTGTTTTAACTTCTTCTCTGTGACATACTTTGATACCACTAGTGTCATTTCTTCATGTGCATCAAATGGATTTTGGCATCACCTACATGACACTTTTAGCACCCTACACCTTGCATCTTTGAAAATTTGTAATTAATTGACAATGCAACCAAAAATTATGGAACTACTTGCATTTTGATTCATAGTCCTTCACCAATGTGCACAAATTGTTGTTTATTTTCTAGAGCATATTGATTGTACTACAGAGCTTGTTCATGTGATTAGAGGTGTGGTTACCTTATGCCAAATTTGATCCAAAATACACTACAACATTAGATGTGACACAGTATGCAAACAACAATGATTGAGGATTAATATCCAAAAATGTAGATCTTTGTTCAAAATAGTGTGGGGCCTTTGATGCGGAAATATTTTGCTTACAAGTTTTTTTATACCCTTAACTTGTACATAATCCTCATTTTAACATTAGGAAAAATTTCAGCCCTCAACAAGGCCGCTAGTCTTGCACCCCTGTGGTGCCATTATGGAAAAAAAAAATTTGGAAATTTGGAATGTGACGTGGTTGCATTGCTGCCACGTCAGCGTTGTTGGTGCTACATCAATGCCACATCAAATTGAATTTTTTTAAATATTAAAATAAATAAATAAATAAAAATCAATTTCAATTTTATTTATTTATTTATTTTTATTTTCTGTAATTGCACCCCGTGGGTGCCAAAAGTTGCGCACTAACAATCTTGTTGAGGGTTGAATTTTTTTGTAATGCAATTTTATCCAAATCTAAAACTACATTTCCCAAGGTAGCTTGAGAAGTGACATAGTCAACTTTGACCCAATATAACTTACAAACAATCCGTTTAATTCATTTGAAGCATTGCTACTATATTATTTAACTTGTCAAAAATCTACATACCAAATTTCAATTCCATATAAAATATTGACCAACTGTGGTGACTGTTTTACCACAACTAACTAACCCGCAGTCATGGCCTCAAACTTAACAATTGTATTTGTGACCATAAGTTATAGATCTACAGTCCATTGCAACCAAAATTTTCACACAATATATAAGTTAAGTGTAGAAAGATGCATTACAAATTTCATAACCATATCATTATATGCTTAATAAGATCTAAACTTGAAAAAAACTTCTTGGCTGCCTTAGAATCTAAACCCTTCCAATTTGACACTTCATATTTCAATTTCTATGACAATGTAGATGTGGAAATTGGTGTTATAATAAATCATCTTGTCAAAAATTTAGATCTGAAATCTAGTCTTGATACAAAATTTGATCCATATACAATCCTGAAATTCCTTGACCTCATGTGAGCTACCACATGGCTGACAATTTAGAATGTGGGAATTTTAAACAAACTTGAGTAGATAAAATTGCATGTTAGGAAGAGTTAGGAAGAAGGCGTAATATATAACTATGAATCAGTTAAGAGTTTCTTTTAAACAGCAAAGGGGACTTTGGAAGATTAGTCAGGAATTTAACCCCTAAAGGACCAAGACCTTTTTTCTGCTTCAAAACTCTCAAAATTGCCATTTCTAGAGCAAAGAGTAAAAAAATTTTAAAATTGTTTTTTTTTGCACATCTAACCGTAGGATCTTACACCTAATTAATATGAGAATGTGTGAAAAATTTCAGAATTTTTGACCGCACAGATTGCAAGATATCCGCGTTTGAAGTGAAAAAAAACAAGTTTTTCAGCACATTGCGGGACTAGATTTTTTGACTTTGAACATTTTTAACTAAAATTTTTTGCACTACAGAGTTTTGAGCTTTAAATTTTTTTAGTGGAGAATTGAGTTGAGAGTCTAGGAAAAAAAAAGAAATTCAAAAAAACTTAATTTTCATTCTTAAAGAAATTATTAAGTAGAAGTAGGTACAAGATAGAAGGAAAATCTAAAATATCAATATCTTTTAGATGGAATTAAAATGCACTAATCCCAATGGTGAGATTGTTCTAGCACAAAAACTAAACCATGTGGAACTTTTATTTTTGAAAAATTGCAAAAATTGCATTCCAAAATGAATCCTACAAGTTATTTTTTTCAAGAAGATGCTCTAATTGCCCGAAAAAACAAGATTGTCCATAACTTTCTCATAAAAAATCCAAATGAAATGAATCAAAGCTTTCCAAATAGAAAAAAATGTAATCTATAAGGAAAAAAAATTCAAAAAAAAAACTAAATTTTCTGAAATTTTTTTTGCTGCCCACTGTCCCCTTTTTTGAGCTTATTTGGTCATAACTCTTGTTCCTGGGCACCAATTGAAAAAAAAATTATATTCCCACAAAGCTTATCAGTTTTTCTATCTCCAAAAAAGGTTTCAAAAAATTACGACAAAAATTCAGCCCGTAGGTACCTGCCCAAAATCCCATTTGTCCCCCGAATGGACAATGGTCCTTTAGGGGTTAAAAAATGCATTCAAGAAAAAATGATAAAAAAGTTTTGGGAAAAAATAGGAGTTTAAAGTGAAAAAACTGTAGTGTAATAATGTAATATTTGAAAAATTAAGCAAATTAAACCCTAAAGGACCAGCCTGCTATTTTTAGCAACATAGCAATTTTGGACAAGTACATGGGACTAGAGATTTTCATGTTTTAAGCTGAAATTTTAATACAAGGTGGGGACAAGGAATATCTTTTATGTGCACTATATTTCATGACATTTCAAAATAGGAGTCAAAACTTATGGTCTAATATGTTACTTTTTTCACCGAGCGGGCAGTCTAGGCAGGTATGAAAAAATCACTTTTTTTGAAAATAAAAATTTGAATTTTGGTTTTCTAGAGTGATATATACGTGGTAAGCTTTAAATCATTCCATTTTGACAAATGAGTAAAAAGTTATGAGCTTTTTTAGTTTGCGGGCAATTACGGATTTACTCTGAAATAAACTTTGAAGTTGTTTATTTAACTCAATTTTTAATATTTTTTGAAAAAAAAAAATCATAGGATTTAGGTTGTTTATTAAAACATTACAACCATTGGGATGACATTTTTCAATTACATAATTAAATTCTTAACAATTTAGTATTTTGGATCATTCTCTACTTCTTTCTACTTACTATTTTTTTTGTATATATTGTACAATTCCAAATGATTTGAAAAATTTTAAGCATGTAGCCAACTTGTTTAGGAAAAATGATTCAAAGAAGCACCACCATTTTGGACATTTTCTCATACAAATGTGACCTTGTGAAGTGCAGCTGCCCTATTTTTTGCAGGAACAAAAAAAGGATTTTTGCCAATTCAAATGCTAATATCTTCCAATCCACATGGTTGAAAATTCTGAAATTTTTTCCGCATCTTCTAAAACTAGTTTACTATAAGATCATACGGTTCCATGTGTCAAAAAAAAAATTTCAAAAATTTGATACTTGTACTAAAAATGGCAATTTTTGAACGTTTTCGGTGAAAACATAATCATAGAACTTTAGGGGTTAAGCAAACGGTAAAAATGGGGTAAAAATGGAAAAAATACGAAAAATAGAAAATGACATTAAATATAAATTGGGAACCAAATAAATTGCAAATCCAAAAAATCCAAAATTGGGAACCAAGAAAATACAAAAAATGCAAATTTAGTTAGTAGTGTTAGATGAAAGACTAGGCCACTAATTTAGTAGTAAACACACTAAAAAAACAGTAAATTAGTGTTTTATTGTAATTTCGTGGGATTTATACTAGTTTAGCACATTTTACACTAATTTAGCTTATTGTTCAATAAGTTAGCGCATTAACAGTAAATCAGTATGGGATGAAATTAGTGATGAAAACTAGATTGTTAATGGTGTTTAATTTAAGAAAATTACAGTTAGGGCTCTCTTTTCTCACTTTTGGTGTCATTTTATATGTATTGTGTTTATTGGCATTTGGGGGCATGAATTGTTAGAGATTAAGTGAGGAAACAATGTTAGGGCAATTTGTTGATTAGGTTCATTTTCTAAGGGGAAGAATGGGTGAAAAATGAGAAGGTTTTAGGTCAGATAGGAAGTGGATTTTATTTTATTTTAAGGTTTCACAATTAGTCAATTTTTGAGGGGGGATAGGAAGAGCTCCCAGAAGAGCTGCACCCATGACGGCGAAACCACTAAAACCAAAACAGTGACGCAATGAAAGGAGAGCAAGGGAAATGGCGTGATTTTGGCTTTTACAATGACCTTGAACCAGAGACAAAATCACAGTAGGACAAATTCCAGATCCATCTCACCTTGTTTAAATCCCACCCACCCATTTTACCCCTCGGAAAACGCAGGAACGTTTTATTTGCTACGCATAAAATCTTTTGCAAATTTTGAGTTCAAATTTGCAATTAAAGCCCTCAAATTAGCTAGGAGAGGTGTTAACAATTGAACAAAGACGATACAAAATAGAGGGTCTTTTTTTTTACATTCACCCAGGGCTTTACCTCCGCAAGAGGCTCGTCATACAACTGTAAGCTCGACCCATACTGACCCTAAGGCAATGGAACAACAAAAGGGGGAAATTGGAAATGCCAAATAGGAGACAACCCCAAAACAATTGGAGCCAGAGATCATGGCGCAACGGCTTGCAAGAATCAACAGCAGCAAACAAGCACAATAGCAACTCCGACCAGGAGTTGCAATAGCAAGGCAAAATAAGTAGGGTGCTGAAGATCTGTCCTAGAATCCAAGACCCAAAAGGGAGGACCACATCCACAAATTTAGCAAGGGGAAAACCCCCCAACGGAGGATGCTTTAGAATCAGTCATGTTTGGAGCCCCAAAGAGTAGAACATATGCAAATTTGTGGAAGGCCGCAGCGACCTAAACAAGTGACAACAGTATAATAGGGTCAGAGCATCTTGAGGAGAAAAAATTCCAAACTGAAGTCAGGAGGATTGAATTGCTTGGAGAAGGGCCGACTTCAAGCTGCTAACAAAAGATGACACCGCAAGAAATTCCAAAGCTACAAATTAACCCCTAAAGTCCCAAAGCCCTTTTTCCATCGAAAACCACTCAAAACTGCTATTTCTATAGCAAAGAGCAAAAAAAAATTTAATGTTTTTTTTTGCATATTTAACCATAGGATCTTGTACAACACTAGTGTAAAATGTGTAGAAGAAATTTTAGAAACTTTGACTGTGTAGATTGCAAGATTTTGCATTTAAAGTGAAGGAATCAAGTTTTTTTTGTACCTTGTTCAACTACATTTTTTGGCTTTGAACCTTCTTAGCTTAAAATTTTTGCTCTAATGATTTTGAATTTCTAATTTTATATAGATGAAAATAAAATCTATATAAAACAAATTTTTTTAAATTTTAATTTAACCCCTAAACGCCCAAGGGGGGGAGGAGCTTCAAAACTGCCCCAAAATGGCCGTTTAGTATAAAAATGCCCCAGAATTTTAAAACCATTTTTTCAAAAATGTAACGGTTGGATCTTGTACATTCAATTGTGCAAAATGTACTCTGAAATTTTCAGGTTATTTGACCATTCGAATTTTTGGAAAAACAGTTTTGAAGGTCAAGTTCAACACATTTTCCTGCACTACAGTCTTGGGTAACTTGCAATCTGAGGGCTATAACTTTTGCAATTTCTTTTCAAATGCCAGCATTTTTTGACTAATAGCCCGGGCAAGAAGTTGACAATATTGACAAAATAAAGCAAAAATGACTTATGAAAATGTGTTATTTCTTCTTGGGCTTGCAATTGCTAAACCCCTGTTTCAAGCTAACAAATATCCTTGCCCGCAGTAACAAACACCCTTTCCCTAAATAGTGGGCCCAGCCTGCAAATGGCAGTACTGCAAAATTACTCCCACCCACTTGCCTACCACCCACCAACAACAACAAGAAGCCACGAAAGGACTGTCTCCGCCCCTCCACCCAGTGCATGCCACGCAATTAGAGGCTTCAGATTTAGGACCCCGCAGGCTAGCGTTGAGAATGAGGGCAGTGTTTGTTTGAATTTGCTGCAGGCAAGTTCAAATTTGCCGTGTTGTGGAGTCTTGCCGCCAACAAAGCCGCGCCCTTGCCGTTGTTCCTACTGCCACCTCCTTCTTTGCAGTGTAGGGCCGGAAATGGCCGCCAAGGTCCCATCTACTCCAATTACCGGCGGTGGAATTCAAGTTCTCCCCCTTCCATTTCTTACTCACTTAGTGCACATTTAGAAATAGAGAAAATTTTAAATAAGTCATTGCACCCAAAGAACATATAAAGGTAGAATCTAATAACAATTAAGGAAAGCTAATATCTTTTTCCGGATGTAAAAAAAGAAGCTAATAAAAAAATTGGGAAACTATAAGCTCCTCGTTTCAAAAATAAAATGTAAAGCTTGAATTCCCCCCAGTTGGCCCAGCCCAGTACGGAAAAGCCAAAAGGGATTCATAGGTCCGATGCCGAAGGCCAAAAATAAATTGGGAATATAAAACATCCCCAAAAGGGTAAAGCCAATTGCAACATATACAATTTTTGGGCAAAAACCTAAAAAGTGAAAATACCACAACTACAAATCAGAAGGTCAAGACAAAAGCCCAAGCAATGAAACAAAGAAACAACCTCAATAAAACAAAGAGAGTCAGAATTACATATAACATGTCAAGCCAAAAGGCATAAAGTCAAGGATATACCAAATATTGAGAAACCATAAAAGTAAGAATTCTAAAAAAACAACTAGGGGGCCCAAAGCTCCCATGAAAGATATAATACTTGGAAAATGTAAAGTGGGGAGCTCTCAGCCAATTTTTTTTTGTACATGATGTGGCAAAACCTATAGGATTTAGGCCATGAATCCACCCCCTCCTTCCCTCTCAATAACAATGAAAGGCAGAAGCCCCCCAATAATATAAGTCCCTCACCAAATACAGAATGTACACCTCAAATGCTAATAAAAGAATGTTTCTCAAAGGCCCAAATAAAATGGAAATGTACAACCAACCCCAAATGGTAAATCATACTACCCAATACGGAAAATCTTGTGCACCGCTCCACAAAAATGAACGTGAGGCTCACAAAATCTTGCACCAACTTGCATGCACATAAAAATTTCTGAAAAAAATTACCTCTAGTCTTTCAAAATGTACCACTGGGGTTGTGCATTTTCATGTAGCATCCACGTGTGTAGCACATCCATTGAAATGAGCATAATGTACAAAAACTATTGGTTCTTCTCTTGCACACAACACATCGACGGTGCAAACGACTTTTTTGAGGGCAATGAATCAGGGGCATGTCCTCCCTCAATAATGAAATCGTTGCTTTTTGGCCCGCCCAAGTCTTTGTCACTGCTTTGCACAATGCCAGTATGAAGTTGAAATGTGAAAAGGACTCTTTTGCTTGTCCCTTTCCCTTCAATATCATCTTGTGTATAATCCACATGTTCACAATAGTGGTGAGGAAGTATAAGAGATGGTGCCACCATTTATGAGAACACACTTGGCAAGAGTACGAACCACGAAGTTGATCCGCCACATCAACACCATGCATGAAAGTTGTGTATTCTAAATGAACTGGTGAAATCTTGATATTATGAATTTTCCCACCTACCCAACGTGGGACTTCCACCACTTCACATGGAAAATATAGGGGAAAAGAGCTAGTTGATAATAAAAGTACTCACTTCTTGTCCATCCACATGATGGCACACATCTTCCGAGAGTCATACATTGCCCACTACAAACTTCCTTGCGGGAACTTCTTGAAAGTTTTTTGCTCCTTCACAAAATCCGGGACCGATGCGGTTGCTTCAAAGAGTGCCTGTGGCATATGTACTAGATTGCTCTAAGTCACGGAATAATTGCACACTCGTAAAGAAATTATCCATCACTACTACGTGTCCTTGACCTCCCAACCCTACAAGCAATGCTTCCACTACCTTTTGCCCCATCTTTGGCTCTCCTTTCTTTGAATTAGGGGCCCCCATGGTTTCAATAGATGCTCCACAATAAACATCAAAGTTGCTAACAAAACATATTACGGAATCCGCCAAGCACCAAATTTTTAGTCCCCATTTCTCAGGTTTATTGGGCATGTATTGCCGCTTGGGGCAATACACACCTTTATAACGGACCATCATCTCATCAATGGTGATTTTCTCCCCATTATTCTAGAGGGCCTTGCACCAATCATGGATTTCATTCAACAACCACCTCACTTTATTCACCTTGTCATAATCTGGAGATGTACAATCAATGCATATAAAAGCTGGATTTTTGATGCGAAGGCACTTTGAAAGCACCAAAAAACAATTGCGTGGCAAAAGTTGGGATATGACGTGACAATAAACAAATGGTTCAGACTTCTGCCAATACATGTGTATGTTGGGAAGTTTCTTAAGTCCCATGTACATGCGTATTGCAAAGAAGACCTTTAATTCCCCTACATCCACCCAATTCCACCCAACGCCGCCACGTGTGTATGTTTTGTAATCATCAGGGCATGTACCATTTAGGATTCCATGTTTGAGTCTCTTCAATTTCTCGGTTGCATACCTATTCGTTTCGGAACATATATGCCTCAAGGTTTGAATAGACCAGAATAGGCCAAATAATTGAAGAAGCAATGGGACCTTATCCCATTCTTCTGCCAAGCTGGGAGATGGGCCACTAAAAGGTTTCACATGGGGGTTGAAATTCATATACCTCTACTTCTATTTGCTAGGGCCATAGTCTTCCTTTATTTTCTCTGTCTTAGACACCAAAGTTGGGACACCACTTTTGCCCCTGCCACAGCGCCTCCCCCGACCTCCGCCCCTTCCTCTAATGCCATGTCCTGTTGAAGTAATTTTTTTATTTGTATTAGGCATTGCAATAAGCTAAAAAATCTAGAAGGATTCATCTATTTCCATCCATGGAAATGGATGAAAATAGGAATGTACAAGAGAAATCTCTTGCATTTTGGGAAAATGATGCATATTCATCCAAATTTTAGCCATACATGTCTCACCTGTTGTAGTACCTAACAAGTTATTTCATGCAGTATTTTGCACTAAAATCTGGTCAAATTTCCCTTTACAAAATTCATTGCTTCATCCAGGGCAAGAACGGTGAAATAATGAAAGCCGTGGTGTTATTTTTATTCACTCGATTTCCCACTTGTTCCCAAAAGAAATTATAAAAAATTAAATAAAAAAAATTGAAATTGAAAATCCTTACCTGGATCCCTCGCCGCCGCAAGTAGCCGACCAGGGCCGCTCCCTGCCTCCACCCCATCCCGCCCGCCATTGATGGCCAAACCCCGACGTTTCTGTCGCCTGTTGCTGCTGCCTCCCTTTGTATTGGGCACCACTGGCGCCTCCACCTCCAACGCCACCCTCCTCTCTTCACGGAGACGTTGAATCCCGCCAGCTTCCATTGTTGCCAATCTTGTCCACGGTCTTAGTCTTGTCTGCATTGCGAAGGGGTTTGAGGTGTCAGTTTTTTCTAAATTGACAGGCGAAGGGAGAGTGGAATTGGAGTGTCTGTGTGAGAACGCTGCTTGTGTTGGAGTATTGTAGTCATGGTCGTCGTCATCTTCTTCTTGATCGTCGTTGGAGTCGCTTTCATCTTCTTCAAGTTCGGATGAATTCCCCATGCTCTCTTCATTATCACAAGAAGACTCTCTACAATCCTCTTGGTCTGTGTCTTCTCTGTCACAATCAAATTTTGTTCTTCTTCACAAAGAATTTCTTGCACGTTGGATTTTCTCAATGTAACTGTAGTTTTATTTTTCATAATCATGAAGTACATCTCCTCCTTTGTCACCTTGTGAAGGTAGGAGTATGTGACAATCCCTAAACTAAAGTTGCAGTGCTCTTCATCTTGATCTTCTTCTGTGCATTTGTTTTCATTGCGTAGGTAGTTGTGAGACACCTTCACGGGCATCAAGAACAAGGGCAATGCTATTTCGTGGTCTTGAAGCAGGGCCTCTTGTGGACTTCTAGTGCCAACAGGGTCTTCCATGTCGTTGCTGCCTCCCTCAGAGGGCGATGACGGAATTGACGGACGAGGTGCCGCCTTCAAGATGTGGTCACGGTTCGCCTCCTCCTTCCTTCCTCTCTCGATCCAAGTTGGTTGGACAGAGCAAGAGCCGCGCCCGTTTGCGAATTGGGCCCAAGTCCATGGCTGGCACGCATAAGGACAAGGTAAAGCCAAGGTCCTCTAAACCAACGTGAGTGCATTCCGATGAACAAATTGTGGTCACAGACGAACCTGAGCTGTTGTGGGGAGAGACGTGGATGGTGGCTGCTGCTCCTCGATTCCTTGGTTGTCCATCCTTCGCCATGTAGGTGTTCCCTATTTCAAGGCATCCTTCACATTTAGCTAAATAGAACATCCAAGCATAAACAAAGAACAAAGGTTTAGGGTGGTCATACAAACCTGTTGTGGCCGCTTCGACTAGTGTTGTTGGTTTTTCTTTGCCACTGCTCTCCTACTCTCCCTCTGATGCAATGAAGTTTTGTACAGGTTCAGGCGGTCCTGAAGTAGACCCTAAACCAACATAGAAAATGAAGGAAATAGGGTGGAGAGAATAACATGTGCTTCCGTTGGTAGGGATAGCTGTCTTTGTGGTCGACCGCCCCAAATCCCCCTTTCTTCCAAAACCACTGCTCTTGCTATCTTCGGACCCTGCTGAGTACGGGCTAAGTTATCTCAGCACCCCTACACCTTTGAGATGCAAAACTAAGAACGATAGAAATAAAGGTTTTGAAACATACCTGTGCTTGCGTTTGCTGAACTTCAGTTTTTGATTTTTGGGAGACAGTCGTCTTCCATCATTGTACAGCCGACACTCTTGCTAATGTTGTGAGTTGCTATGAACAACCTTGTTAGCACCTTGTAGTAGTAATTGGACATTAAAGAATGGAGAGAAAAAAATAGGGAGTAAGAACTGACCTGGGGTTGTGCTGGGAGGTCGTTGGTTTGCTGCTGGGGGTTGGTGGAGGTCCTGCATTGTTGTACATCTGCCGCTCCTGCTGTCTTGGCCTTCTGTAGTATAGATGCAAGTAATGTCATTCATTGGTCCTTTGACACCCTTCTCAATAATACAAAAGTTGGATGTCAAGATGGACCTTTCATACCTTTGTTTGGGATGTCGTTATTGTTGCACCATTTCTCTAGTAGTAGAAGTGTCGCTTTCCCCTTGTCTTCTTTGTCTCCTGCTGCCCCTTTGTGCTGATGTTCTGTGGATGTCCTTCCCCTCACAACGTTGGGTATTATTGCAGGGCTTATTACTGGAGAGTCAGCATCTGGGAATACCTCATGTCGAAGCTAGAAGTATACTTTGGTGCTAAATCCTTGCCCGTCTCCTTCACTGCGTCTACAGGGACCCCAACCGAGAATGGCAGCTACATTCCGGTAAAACAACTGCCGATAGTTCTTATTGGTTGGCACTGCAGATAGTACACTACTCCTAGCCAGTTTCGGTCTTGCCGCAAGGAATTCCTTGTTCATGCATTGCAGGAGGAGCTGGACCTGACTTTGTGAGGTGCCATGGTCATTGTATGCCCAAGCTCGGATGACTTCAGCCGTTGTTGCAAGTGAAGGAGCACCTTGGACACACGGTAGAAGGAGAGAGGAGTCTATGTTCATAGGTAGGTTCTTTGTAATGTCCTGTTGAAGTTTGCTTGCTACGGTAAAACCTTGTGACCGTATCCAACACATGCTAGAGAAGTTGCTTTCAATAGTGTTTGACCACTTCCATGTGTAGTGTCGGCTTTGAAGCCGCATAAGTGACCCTAAACCCTTCCACACATGTTAGTGAGAGAATCAATCTTGAAGCATGTGGAATAGTTGTGTTTGACTAATTGCTAGAGTTGGAGGACTTTCTGATTTTGAAGTAGGCAATTTAGGCACTAAATGAGACCTTCAATGTAGTATGCTTGTAGTTATCACTTTATAGTGTGGTATCTTTTAGGCAAATTTGGGGTGTAAATGCACATGACTCATAAAGAACTAGAATTGGTGGCACGTGACTGTTTGTGCAGTTGTTGAATATTTCCCTTGTATTTAGGAGGATTTTTTGATATTAGCAGTGACTGTGATCTTCATCAATCAGGTTTATATGAATTGTTTTTGCACATTTTCTTGCCTCAAAAATGATCCCTTGTGGTAGTCCCAGGGCTTTGTGCTGGCGGTTGGTTTTTCTTGTTTGTTCAGTTGAATATGATCCGAAGGAACCACCTCAGTGCTGGCACCATCCTTGCCTGTTTGTTCAGTCTGTCATTGTTTACGTTGAGCTTGAGTTTTCTTAGATTTTGCAATGGCAGTGTGAGAGACCCAGTGTGCTGAGGCTGGTCCCGTCCCTTGAAATCAATTCGCAAGCTTGTGGGCAGTTTTTTGCATGTGAGGGCAGTCACTAAATTGTCAGAAGTGGCACCTTCCTAATGGATGCAGATTATGAACTAAAAAAATTTGAACCTTGAAATTGGAGCAGGCAATTCCAAAAAATTAAAGCGAAGGCATTGAAGAAGATATTACATTAATTTCTCATATAAATCTGACCTAAATCAAAGAAACCACCTACCAAAAAAACCTAATCTCAAAATTTCTCATTTCACAAAGTTGGGCAGCCCGTCCCAACAGGGCAACAACCACAGAATGGTTGCTCAAGCGTTTAGGGTTTTTTTTGAGGGGTTTTTTTGCCCGCCAAACTAAAATTTGGGATTTTTCTGCCATAACTTTTGCTACCGGGCACCAATTGAAATAAAATTACATTTTCCAAAAGCTAATGTGACTCTCTATCTTCACAAAAAAATTCAGAAAACTATAACAAATATTGAGACCATAGGGGCCTACCCAAAATCCATTTTGTTTCCCGAGGGGACAATGGGACTTTAGGGGTTAACCGAGAGGAGAAGAAGCTCAAAGGGAGCAACTAGCTAGGGTGCTGAGAAATTGGTAGCAAGGAGAACGGGAGCTTGGATCCAGTATGAAGGAAGAAATGATACAATAGTTGAGGAAAAATTTGAGCCCATAGATTTGGCTGTCCAGGCTATTGATTGGTACATGGCCTATACTTTTTTTTTATTTTTTTATTTATGGGAACCCCAATGGAACACAATCTTTGAAAAATGAACCCAATTACTTAGGGATTTTTGAATTTGCATAGACTTTCTATGATTTGAACTTTTTAAAAGGTGACACAATTATTAAAAAAACAAGACCAGAATTGTTGCTTCTAATTGTAGGTGAACCCATGGGGTGGGCCTTGGAATCCATGTGTTAAATGAAGCAAAATAATTGTGATGTGCAATGGAAGTTAACTTAGGGAGGTCACAATTAAACTCACCAATGTAGGTGGTTCAAATTTAACTTTCTTGAAAACTTTGATTGGAGCAAGCGAGGTCAAGGCATGATTGCATGTGAGTGTTTTGAGTGATGGCTAATGTATTGGAGTTGTTGGTCATGGCTTAGTTAGGGCCCATTATAATGCCCTAATAGTGATTTTTAGAAAAAATTACATATAGTAGTGTGCTATTATTGTTTATTATGGCTCAATTAAATCCATAGAGGTTCCCTAAATATATAAATGATGATTTTAGGAAAAATTGGTCATAAGATTAAACCTTAGAATTCAATTTGAAGTGCAAATTCATTTAGGTCCATGCATGTTGAATTTGGATGTTTGCGGGATAGTTAGTATGCCAAAATTGTTATTAAGGCCCAATTTGGTCCAATTTGGGGCCTAATGGAGAATTCCAATGACAATTATGCATGCAACATTGTCCTAACCTACATGGGCATGTACTAAATGAATGCGTGATATAGGGTGTTTATTTTGGTGATATGAGATGGGCTTTTCCCCTTTTCACTTAGGGTCATTTGACCAAAAATTAACCAAGATTATTATAAGAGTTCACAACTTAGAAGGCATATAAGTCAGCTTAACCCCTAAAAGATCGAGGCCTTTTTTCTGCCAAAAAAAACTCAAAACTGCCGTTTCTATAGTAAAGAGAAAAAACATTGAAAATGGTTTTTTTGCACATTTTACCATAGGATCTTACACCTAACTAGTATGAAAATGTGTGGAAAAAATTTCAGAATTTTTGACAGCATAGATTGCAAGATATGTGCGTTTAAAATTTTTTTTTTAAATTCAACGCATTGCAAGACTAGATTATTTGACTTTGAACCTTCTTAACTTTGATTTTTTGCATTTTAAAGTTTTGAGCTATAAATCTTGGTGGTGGAAAACTGAATTGAGAATCTAGGAAAAAAATTCAAAAGCACTTAATTTTCATTCTTTAAAAAATTGTTAAGTAGAAGTAGGTACAAGATAGAAGGAAAATCTAAATTATTAATATCTCTAAGATAGAATTAAAATACACTAATCCCAGAGATGAGATTGTTCTAGTAAAAAAACTTAACCATGTATAATTTTTTTTGAAAAATTATAAAAATTGCATTCAGAAATCAATCCTACAAGTTATTTTTTCAAGAAGATGCTCTAATTGTCCAAAAAACAAGATGGTCTATAACTTTCTCATAACAAATCCAAATAGAATGAATCAAAGCTTTCTATGTAGACAAAAATATAATCTACGAGAATTAAAAATTTCAAAAAAAATTTCAAATTTCAAATTTTTTTTTATTGCCTCCTCTCCCCTTATTTGGGCATAACTTTTGTTCCCAGGCACCGATTGAAAAAAAAATTATATTCCTACAAAGCTAATAAATTTTTCTCATCAAAAAAAGTTCAAAAAAATCAGAACAAAAATTCAGCCCGTAGATATTTGCCCGAAATCCCATTTGTCCCTCAAAGGAACAATGGTCCTTTAGAAATTAAGGCCCATACACTCCCCACTGGCCAATTCTAGGTGGTTTTTTGCTGATGCGGTGAAAAACTCTCACAGTGTAGTATTTCACTCCTATTAAAAAATATTCATGTCTTTATTAATATACTTGTCTTTATTTGTTAGTTGCCTTTGGGTCTCATAGAAGTTTACTATTTACTGTGTTTACAGGAACACCTAATTAGTTGCCCCCCCTCCCTCCTAAAAAACAAGAGCCGTTGATTTTTAAAAAAAAAAAGTTACAAACCACACCACCACCATTGATAAAAAAAAACTTTGATATGCATACGCATACGCATACACCTACACCCACGGATAAGGATACACCTACACATACGGATACGGATACTTAGACGGATATAATATACAACTACAAATACATATATACGGATACAAATATGGATATCAACTACGGATACGGATACGGATATTTGGGAAACACAGAGTTATCCCATATTGATTGTGAGATCAATATGGGATTGAAAATTACAAAGCGGGGGGGAGGAGGGGGGAGGTTCTGAAGAAAATGAATTTGAAATATTTGGCGGGATTATTATTGTATTATATTATTGGGGGGGTTGGCGGGGGGGTTTAAAAAAATTAAAAAATTAAAAATAAATCTTTTTGGAGGGGTTGGTGAGGGTCTTTTGAGTGGATGGTGAGGGAGTTGTCCCTCACTATCCACTCAAAAGACAGCCCCCCAATAAGTTTACTACCTTCTTGGCATTGATCTTATGTTTGCCCTTTAGGTGAGGGGCTAATTGCAAATCATACAAGTTCACTAGCTATCTTTTGGGCATTGATCACATGCTTGGCCTCCATTCAAATAGCTTCTTTTTCAAATTACCCTTGCCATTTCACTAAGTATTCCTTACCTTTCCTCTTCATGTTTCTACATTTTAACCCCTAAAGTTTCATGATTGTGTAATCACCAAAAACGCTCCAAAACTGCCATTTCTAATACAACTACCAAATTTGTGGAAAAAAACAACTTTTGACACATGTAACCGTAGGATCTTGTACTATGATATATTGAAAACATGTGGTAAAAATTTCAGAAAATTCCACCGTGTGGATCATAAGATATAAGCATTCAAAGTCTTGAAAACCATTTTTTCAATCCTGCGAAAAACCGGGCAGCTGCACTTTGCAAGCTCACTTTTCAATGAAAAAATGCCGATAAAGGTGGTGCTTCTTTGAATTCAGTTTCCTAAACAAGTTGGCTATATGCATGAAAAATTTCACATCATTTAGAATTGTACAACATATAGGAAAAAAATAGTAAGTAGAAAGAAGTAGAAAATGACTCAAAATACTAAATTGTTAAAAATTTAATCATGAAATTTAAAAATGCCAATCCCAACAGTTGTAATGTTGTAATAATCAATCTACATCCTAGGATTTTATTTTTTTCCAAAAATATTGAAAATTGAGTTAAATAATTGACTTTAAAGTTTTTTTTAAAGTAGAGAATCCATAACTGCCCGCAAACCAAAAACCCTCATAACTTTTGATTCATTGATTGAAATGGAATAACTCAAAGCTTTTTAAGTATATATAAATGTAGAGAACCAATTCCAAAATAAAATTCCAAAAAAAATGATTTTTTCTGATCTGCCCAAATTGCCCGGTTACGAAAAAAAGTAACATATCAGGTCACAACTTTTGACTCGTATTTTGAAATGTCATGAAACTTGGTACACATGAAGATATTCCTCGCCCCCACCTTCTATTAAAATTTCAGCCTCAAATATGGATATCTCTAGTCACACGTACCTGCCTAAAATTTCTATACGGCCAAAAAACGCATGTTGGTCCTTTAGGGGTTAATATCCCTTCCACCTCATACTCAAGGTGGTCACTGACCAACTAGAGTGGAGGCGGCAACACTTATTGGGGATTCGGTCTCAAGGTGCCTTCATAATATGGCTTGAGCAATAAGATATGAAAGGTTGGGTGCAACTTAGGGTGATTGTAAGAAACACTTTGTACAATTTGTTGTGTTTAATTTGCCATAAAAACAATCTATATTGGCATATTGAAGGCGCTATAGGACCCCATTAGTACTATTGAGCCGTTTTGTGTATCCTAAAATACACTATTTTCAGTCACAAGTTCCAATTTATACTAGAAAATGAGACTTTCACATTTAAAATTTATTTTAAAAGTGGCCATTGTTGCCGATTAAGAGCAGAGAAGGAAGGTTCAAAGTTAGAATAAAATAAACCATTTTTCATTCAATATAAATTCAACCTAAATATAGCACACTTTAGACGAATGCAAAACACAATTGGAACATGTTTTTTGAAATTCCTCTTCTAAGAAGGTATATTTCTATTAAAAGAATTAGTCTACCAAATTTGAAGATGTAACACTTCAAAGAAGGTATTCGAAACCACCAAAAATTGTATGTATGACATTTATTCAAAATTCAATCTCACCTATTGAATTAACTTTGAAAAAACTGAAATAATTCAAATACATTTTGTATTGCTATAATTCAAGTGGGTTTTGTATTGAATCAAATTTTATATATTGTCAAAATTTTGTATTGCTAAGCATTTTTTATTTTTGAATTTCATATTAATTCAATCATTTTTGCAATACTTATGGCACAAAACAACTTTTGCATTGAACATGTGACGCAAAATAGGACAAGTGTTTCTTGCAATCACCCTTTAATCTTTGACCGTAGCTTCAATTTATAGACAACCTCAAACAACCGCTCCTCAATTCAAGAGTCTATCCAATTGCATGCCCTAGAATCTTGAAAATAAGTAGATATTTTCAATTCAAGATGTACAAACTATATATATGAAAAATAGGGCATGGTCTAGAAATTTTTTAAGCTACATTGAAAAATCATTCGTAAAGAAAGTTAGGCAATTTGTATGTACAAACACCCAGTCTGTGCATTATTCAATGATCTTATCATGTTGTGTACAACTAGGTCTTTCTATACAAATCTTTATACACAAAATGGATCTTTTTAAAAGTGATGCTTAAGAATAACCTAGAACATTTGGACCAAATTTTGAAACCCACCTTCGACACCAAATTTTTGAGAGCTAATATTTGCCAACCAAACACTATTGGAAATGAGACAAAAAAAAAGAGGGTAAGGTATTTTGCAAATTCATAGCTTTAAAAAGGTTGATACATTAAAAAGCTTACACAATATTGATATACTATATAAAATTGATTCTTTTTACTTCTACAAAAGATGATGCCACACCAACATTTATGGCTACCTAATTATTGCAAGACAGTTCACTTTGGCAAGCACTTTTGATAAGGCAATGAAGCACATTCATCAAATACTTATGTCATAGATGAATTCTTGGATTAAGTGAAAAAGAATCGTATGAAGCAAAAGACGGTGCAACTAAGGAGTTTGCTTTTGCTACCGTTTGTTAGTGCTTGAATCACTTTGGAGATCACTCCATCTTCTCTTCAAATCAACCGGATTTTCTAATTAATATAGTTTTGCTCCATGTTGAAGTGGACTATCAAATTCGGATTGTTGAGTATTCTAAACTTAAACCCCTGCCCAAAAATTCCGCAATCATTTGTTGGGCATGTTATTTTGCATAATTAGTGCATTACGCAAGTCCATGTGTAAAAATGGGCATTCAAATTCTTCATCTGAAAAGTTTTTTGTTCATATGAATTTTCTACATTTTTTGGTGGGCGGTTTACACCAAGCAATGCCTTTGGTCATTGGAAATTGCACAAAAGAATGTGTCTTCTCGTTGGGCTTTGCCCTCCTCATTGACACATTCTTCTACACAATTCCGTCCTCTGCAAGCTTTGGACAATATGCAAATACATGAACCAAATATGTTAAACCTTTGAGCACTAATACTACACTACACAATACAAAGATCATGAACCCTTGATTAGAATACCAATTGACAATAGGATAGAATTGAAATCTAAGGTTGAAAATTGCTAGGCACCTAAGCTTGTGTCCTATTTCCAACAACAACTTTGTTCATTTGTACAATTGATTGGACTATTTAGCAAGAATGTAAGCATGACAAGGATGAATGTCTATGGAAACTGATCTTTGAGTGGAAATATGGTTGTTTGTATTCAATTATAGAACGATGTTCAAATTCCTACTTTTAAATCTCATACAATTTCTAAATAGTAATAAAAAAAATTGATCTTAACATATTTGCCTCTTATATCCAAAGATCTCTCCATAGCTCTATAAACACAGAATTAGGCATTTTTGCACTTGGCCAAGTGCAATGATTGTATGCAAAACTATTCACAAAAATGTGTTATCAAAAACTTGAGTACCCCCCAGATTTTCAAGAAATCCATTTTCAAATTTCATCATGCAATACTATCACTTTGAATGCAAACTCTCTATGAGGATGCAATTTTAGTTCTTCCAAGAGACATACAAGTCCAACACATTTTATTTCTTCCTATCAATCATTTGTTTTGGTCTCATATATTAATCTTTCTACTTCGTACATTGCAATTACATTAGTGTTATAATATTTAAATGTGGATATTATGCGTACAGCAATTTTCACTACAATTTTTAGAATATTTATTTATAAAATATAGAATGACATTGAAGGTTTAGCAACTACCTTCATATTTTTAAATTATGTGCTCACATCAATCAAATACCATATAGTCATTCGAACATCTTCATAGACTTTCAAAACTAACACACAACATCTATCTTTTCACATACTTTATTCTACCATCACATGTACTACTATCTCTTATAACGGCCCTGCTTCATCCGGTGTCTCCAACACTCGTGCAGATGAATGTTCAAAGTCTTCTCCTTCTCCTGTACCAGTTGCCTCCACTTGATCTTGTGCACTTGGGCCACCAATTGAACTCACTGGAGGCAGAGAAGTATACTGCAACGCCGTATCCACCATAGCACTTGCAACAGGCGTTGTCACTCCTTCTGATAAAGTTGGCGACAGAGAAGGTCCTTCCAGGATGGAAGTCATCCGGTGATAAATGTAATGCGGTTCTTCACCTGTCCGAGTGAATCGAACGTTGTCCCTATTACGGTAATATCCTTCATCATCCGGGACAAAGCTCATTTGATCCAATTGGCTGAATGCAGAAAATGCTGACATGGACTCCGTTCGTGCTGTTGTATCTGCACTTTTTCCTATGCCTCCTTGAACTTCTTCCGGTTCCATGTTGTCCACCTCATCAACTGCTTCTGCAACAACAAAATCCGGGTCTTGTTCCACTTCCATCAAATCTATTTGGTCCCCATGGGCGTCAGTGACTGCATCAGTGTCACGAGAACCTAAACTTCGGCCAGCACTTGGTAATCTGTCAGATTCTGTCCGCTCGGCATCACTGTCATCTTCGTTTGTCGATGAGGCTCCCGAATCAACTGCTACAGCTTTTCCCTTCCGCCTTACCCGTCTAGTCACTTGAAATCTCTCTTCTTCATCGGAGGAGTCCCTGGATGACCGCGGTAGTCTTTCAACTCTACCACGTGGTACAGCTCCATCTGTTTCAGAAACACCGGGACCAGGCAAGCTCTCTTCTGTAGTCAACATTTGTGAGGGTCTGCGTTCAGTGGCCATATTTACACTGTTCACCATCACCAAATTCTCCCCATACATCGATTGCAATTTGTCGTACACAAATTGCGTTTTGACAGACACTCCTTCCATGATGATAACATCATGGCCCACATATCCTGTCTCTAAAATTCCTGGCATTGCCATTGTTATGCCCAATGTTACCAACCCCCAATTCCGTGGCAAATACATTTGTACCAATCTCTTCAACTCCATTGGTGTCCTCTCAAATTTGTCTTGCGTTTGAGGCATCACTTCTGTACTCCAGGAGTCTTGAAATATAACATGTAAGTCGTCCGTACTGTTAGGGAGGTTTTCCATGAATCCACTCTCTTTGGGATAATTCATGATGATGACAATGCCACCAATGGGTTGTACACCGCGTCGCCGTTGCTCGCCATGATGAAGATCATGCACATATGAGGACACTGTCTCTGCTTGAAATATCCAAGAACCTTGGAGCACGTGGCAACCCTCTGGCAATGCCATCCTTGACTCCATCGCTTCGTCAAAGGATATGCCTGGCGGAAACAGAAACACGGCATTCCAACGAAAAATGCAAGACATCCAATTCTTCAGTTGTTGCACAACCTTACTGTAATCCTCATTTGACCATGGGATGTCCTCCCCTTGGGAACCTCCGCGTCTACAATCAAAAATCCATAAACATGGTTTGCCAAGTTCAATGTACTCGTCTTCAAAGAACCCTCCTCTACATCTCACGTGAAATAAGGCTTCACGCTCTTCGTGTTGCACTCCAAAGATTGCAACTTGCCAATTCCAATGAGCATTTGATACATCCTCGACGTCCCGTCCGTATTCCGCATAACCTTTGCGACCCGCTCGTATATCCACAAAATGTTGCCTAACAAATGCTGGGACTACATTCTCTAAACTGTTAAGCATTTGAACCGTCGTCACTGCAGGAAAACACCACGAGGTTTTCGTGTCATTATCCAATGTCCTCCCCATCAAGATGAACTACCTTCCTCCCAAATCTCCATACTTGCTTGCATCGATAGAGAAGAAATCATCCATGGAAGATGGATTTTCATCCCCAGCTTCTACTATAAGAAACCGAATTTGGTTTCTGATCGCATCTTTCCGTTGTAAAGTGTCTACCGCATATGCTACTGTACCTTTAGAGGGATTTGCAGAAGCAACATCATTGAAATAGTATCGTTGCGAAGCTCGTTTTCCGTTCACCACATCCTTCGTAGCCATCTTCTGGACTACACGTAAATAGTTTTCCGTAGAGATGCTATTCAAGGGCCTCCACCAGGTCTTCTCCATCCTCTTCCGCTTCAGGTTCCCATCCACTGTGACATCAAGATTCTGATCACTAGCCATCTTCTTCCATTTTTCTTCCGCCTTCTTGTTGAAAAATAATTTTCCGTCCTCATAATCTTTGCACATCCACACGATGGCCTTATAGGACTCCTCATCTTCATGCCAAGCATGGCGTGTATAATCCACCATCTTCTTCGACAGCTCCCCCAACGATACATGCTTTGATAAGTTCTGACTCAAATGTAACGCACTCGCTGCCATTGTCAACGCTTTTGCTCTATGTGCATCATCAGCTCGAGTAGCAACACTTGGACTCCCACACGCTTTCCATATATCGCGCAGTTTGATGAGATTCTCGTAATGCATGGTGAAGAACTTCCGATCAAACTCCTTTGCATTAATTTTCACTGACGCTTCTATATAAAATTGAGGATTGTTGTAAACCACAAACTTTGCTTTCCGTCTCACAAACTGTGCATGATACTCTTCATTCGATAAGTGTCCCTCTTCCTTTTCCCGTTGGGCTCGTTTACAAGCACCAACAACATGTTGGCCATCTACCGGCTCCCATACAATATTGTTCTCCAGCCACCTTCTTTGTAATGTGCTGCTTGAAAGGGATGAATTTGCCGGGCAATGTTTCAAATAAACGGCTTCAAATTCACGTGCAGTACCTTCTTAGCTGAATGGCACCTCTACCACCTCCGTATTGCCCTCGCCATTGTTATTGTCATAGCGATATGCAATAGGACGAAGGGTAATTGCACTGACTCCATCAGACTCGGATCCTCTGAGGCGCTCATACATTTCATTTACACACCAATCCATTAGCACCCTGTGGTTTGTCTCTGCGTTAGCCACATCACAGATGCAATCAATCTTTGCATCAAAAATCAGATTCTGCCCCCATATATATCCTGCTTTGTACTCAGTCTCAGTAGGAAAAATCACAGGTGCTTTCGTAATACTTTTCGGCAATACTCTTCTAGGCTCTTGCTCCGGTTCACCCTCAGAAGAATCATCATCACTAACAACATTTTCGCCATCATTTCCTTGTGGAGGATGATTTTGCAATGCTGCTCTTCGACGACGTATCTGTGCTGCTGTTCGCTTCCTGACGCCTTGCTCTTCTAAAGCATCCGTTGCACGAGTGCAGCGCCTTCTTTGGTCTCCAGAGATGTCTTCCACTGCAGAATCAAGTTGCAACTCATTTCCACCACGTGCTCTACCAGCACGACGTCTTCCATCAACATCCCCTCTCCTACCAGCACCCCGTCCTGCTCGATTGGCAATCCTTCCCGCATCCACGTTGGCCACTACAATATGTGACCTGTACACTCTATCACCTGAGCCAACTCTTGTTTATCTTGATCTTGATCCTGATCCAACTTCCGTGACTGCAGTTCGAGCTCCTTCTTCTCCTTCACTAGGAAACTCAGGGAAAATCGGGGGTTCACTTGATACAAGATTTTGATTTCTCTCCCCTCTTGATTGCAATGATTCTTCAGCAACTTCCATCTCCACTAATGGTGGACTTACTGCTGCACTCTCTTGCACTTGTACCTCTTCATTATCACCTGTAGTTTGAACAACAACATCGGCTGCCGTAGATTGGAGGCGTTGACGCTGTGCCCTTGGTCTACCAGAAATAATCCCCTCATCTGCATGGATTCCTAATCCCTCTTGAATAGCAGCTCGCTTGCGATTTCATTCATCCAATGGAATCCAATTTGGATTCACTGGCATAGCAAAATCCCTATACACTTCATTCAAGTCTTCTGGATCTCTTGGTGCAGGCCGCTCTTGGACACCACTTGGGTTCACCCTTTGTAATTCTTCACGGCTTAGAATCTCCCGGTATCGATGACGCAATGCTTGCACTTGTTCAGAGGTCATCTCCATAAACTTCTGAACCGCTCCCTCT
This sequence comes from Neckera pumila, assembly GCA_963969595.1. Taxonomy (NCBI): domain Eukaryota; kingdom Viridiplantae; phylum Streptophyta; class Bryopsida; order Hypnales; family Neckeraceae; genus Neckera; species Neckera pumila. Next base: position 13,756,385 of record OZ018415.1, read on the forward strand.
CGTTTACTCTGCAATGTATGCGGCACTTTCTTCCAATCTTTTGCCACACTCTTCAAGCTATGCATGGGAGTAAGAACTAAGAGAAGTTGTAGCGGAACCGGAGCCATCATGAACATCTTCTTCAGTTTATACTTCTCAAGTGCCGTTTCTGTTGTAGTCACCGACACAATCAGTCCTCCGTCCGCGGTGCCCGTGAGGCCCTCGATGACTCCATATGAAGATGCCAATGCTGACTCATAACGCCCCTGCCCAATTGGAAAATCAGTGATCCACAAAGAGGACCTGTCATTGTTGTTTGCTACGATCCACCATCCGTGCTCCAACCACTTCGAATGCATCTTCGGTGCCATGATGCCCTGAAAAAGAAAGTTCAATAATACTTCAGTATGCACTGACGTTCTCAAAAGTTCTAAAATACATTAGAAGAAATTAAAAATTGTAATTTCAATTGTATCAAATATGAAAGACATACTACTGTTGTTGTGAGTTCTGAAAAACTCATGCAATAAGATAGACAAAGACTCTTTCCATGGTACTAAATGGAAATATAGAAAAACCAAGCTTACCAATTAAAAAAACACTCTATTCCAACAACAATCCAATCCCTGAAATCAAATGCAATTGTTTTCTAATAACGTCCTCCTTCTATGCATAACAATAAATATCACAATTGCTCTAACAAATGCACTACACTTTTAGTACAAGAAAACTCAATATAACTGACATGTGAAAATCTTATATATCTCTTTTCAATAGAACATTACATATATAATCGCTATGATTATCTATATATGCAATTCTTTGTTCTATCAAATAAAGTAAAATCTGTTCCACACTCCAAAGTAAAAGTTAACTTAAAAAAATCCATCATTCTACCTTTTAGTTCTTGAACTCCCAGTTCGAAACTCATTTAACTTATTGAAATGTTCACTTTTAGATGTTGTATATAATTCACTGTGACAATGTGTTTGAGTTTTATAAAACTACATAAAAAATGTAATGTCTTTATGCATTCAATTTCTCCTTTGTTGATAGTGGCTAAACAAACTGTTCATGTACATGATAGACATCACATGGGAACTTATACTATACATTTCTAAATACAAACAAACAACATGAATGCAACTTGATTGCAACCAGAATATACATAAGATATTGGTATAGAATGCTGCTGCAGCAAAACAAATTAAAGAACCATTTACACAATAACAACGGCCATGAAAGAAAATAAAAAAAAAATCAAATGCAAACCCAAAAAGAAATTAACTGAAATTTAAAATTTCATTAACTTGCACTTGAGGACCTCTGAAATATATGGCAGTTGAAATGGAATACTTTATGAACTATTGATAGACAAAGTCATCATAGTTGATATATTCAGCTATATTTTAACTGTTTTTGAATATCTACTCATACAAACTCTGTAATAGAAAATTCCCCCTTCATACTTTGTAGGGTACACCTATCCATTCGAACTTCAACATTTTCTTCTATTACTCCTCTAAAAACATTGAACATTCAAACCTTCTTAACCTTTTTTTTTTATGCATTTCCAATACACAGTAGCTGAGGTCAATTGTTTCCATGAAACAATCATACATTTTACTTCTATAGAAGATTGTTGCTTAGCTTTGTTTTCGAAACAGAACTTCTAAAATACACACGTATCGCTACAAAAGAATTTAAATGATTCGTGAGGTTCCCTTTATCTTGGTTCTTGATGGGGGGTTCTAGAATTTTCTCTAGATGTTACAAAACTTTTGCTTCAAGATACTACAATTATTAGTTCTGGCCTTCCTTTGGAACGAACATCATTACGGCTATGAAAAAGCAATGATTTATAATTAAATTAGATGAGACAACAAGGAATGAATCAATACATCTCCCCCTGCCTGGTACTTCAAAATTCTTCATGAATTGTATTTTTGCATATGATTGTGAAGTCTTAATTTTACAAGTTCATAAATTATAGAGCCTTAGTTTGTTTACTATCAATTTCCAAAAAGCAACCAGAATTGGACATTAAAATAATAAAGACAAGGAACTTGAACCTTGAAAAGTCCCCCATAAATTGAATGGATTGCATGGATTTAACATTTTATATTTTTTAGTTATAAGTTTCATAGTGATTTTGACTACATCTTCAACCATAACTCCATTGGATTTATGAAATTCTTCATAGGTCATCATGAAACACTTTGTCCTGGCATAAATTCATATCTTTTACAAATAGTTTTATATTTTAAAAGAAGAAATAACAAGCTCTAAAGAATGAGAAAGAAATCAACATGAGTAAATTCCGACTTACATTAATGAAATGTTTTCTTTTTTTAAATAGGTGCAAAAAGTAACTGATGCCAATGATCTTGCTGCTTTCGAGTCTACAGGCAACTATGTAACATGCGTAATTGTGCTGCTTCCACTATCAATTGTTGCGTTCTGCGAACTTTGATCTTGTTGAGATATCTGCTAAAGCAAGATGCACTATCAACAACCCCACCATTCTTTCTCATCCAGGATATAGGCTTCAAAATCAAACCTTTCAAATTCTCATAAATATTAAATGACATTCATAGAACATAACAACCTTCAATCTGCGAACAATTCAAGAAGTACTCTAAGAATATTGATACAACTCCAAGGTTCCACTATTTAGGACAAACTAACTATAAAATGGAAAGCATCATAAAATAGAGAAGCAATTCCTAATAGCAAAGTAGGCACGGTATCCTTTAGGCAATCTTTTGAAGCACCTGTCATGTGGTTAAGTAATTGTGAATTTTAATTTTTAAATAATAGAGAATAAGTAATTGAAAACTGTGTACTTGTATACATGAGTTTTCATTTTCATTTTATTGTTGACTTTCAATGAAATCACTCAATCTACCAACCCAATATAAATCATTTCAGTAACAAATGACAACTTCCACCTACTGCCCTCATTTAAATCTATTGACTATATTGTATTCATTTTTAATACAAAAGACAAATAAAACAAAATTAATTGTCTCTTGAGAACTTCACAGAATGTGATCTTCTGCGGAAGATTATAAGTCCTAGTTCTACAAATTCACGATTTTGATTGTTCCAATTCATTTTCTTTTATTTCACATGTTTTTACATCCAAAAATTTAGTTTTTAATAAATCATTAATTTTAGAATGCATTTTGAAAATCCAAATTCCCAAAACTAACTATACCAAGGTCTACTGTAGTCGCATTGTTTTAGTTCAAAAAATTAAAATATTACAGCCTACCAACCACAATTAAACATGGGGGTGGACTTACAATACTATGGGGAAACAATTTAGAGGAACCATATTGTTAATGTATGAGTATAAGGATGATTATGATTGTTGCTACCTTGTAGTTACCATCAATAAGAATGTATCAAACATAGAAGTCAAAATGGAGGTTGTCAAAAAGCACAGTACAAAAGATAATGGTACTTTTATGAATTCTTGATTCCTACCCATAAGTCTAGCCCTTATCTAATGCTTTGATTTATTTCATTTTTTGGGACCAAGAAAAAAAATTTCAAATTTTTTTTTTTTGGGCAACCTTCGTATCTTCTTTCAATAATATAAAAATAAAAATAAAAACTCAAGAACTACACTTGCACAACGTCTTGGAAAAATATGTTTATAGAATAAAATTTTGTAGATAGAACAGTTTGACAAATTCATTTTGTGCTTCACATTTTGTTTTCACTTTTTAGGTTCTGTCAAATTTTATTTCATTCTCATCATGTACTTACTTGTATATAACAATGTGCTCCAAAAAAACTACGAAATCTGTTTCTCCTTGAAACATTTCTACTTACAATGTGAGCAATCAAAGTTTTAGAAATGCCTCCATTTAATTATTATACTAGTCTTTCACTACATAAAAAGTTCAAGTTGCAAATACAACTAGTATATTCAAACATTTGCACCTTGCAATGAAAATGAAACATGTACACAATGTGATGCTTTTGTTTGACGTTTATAAATAGACTATATACCCTACTCTTGACAGAGTTGCCACGTCCACTTATACAATGATAATTTCTCTCATTCTTTCTTTTCTCACGTGCACATGTATTAACCCCTAAATGCCCAAGCCAGGTCTTATTCGAGTTCTAGGAGTTTGTTCTAAACTGAACAAAAAAATAACCAGTTTAAGAGTCGACTCACATTTCTCATAATTTAAAGCATTTTAATTCTAAGAACTAGACGTTTTAGAGAATACATGAGAGTAGAAAACACAACAATGTCACCTTTCATCTCAAGATGAAAACGTTAGATCATGAAGGTATTCGAAATGCAAAAATGAATTATAGTCTTCCATTCCTCTTTTTATTTGTCATACGTAACTCAAACCCCAATTAATTTATGTCTTTTCAATATGTGCTCCACAATTTTTTGAATTACATGTATATTGTGATTTCTTGGATACAATACTAGTTAAAGGGAAGGCTTGCTTTTAAAAATCACAAACACTACATAAAGTGAACATTGCAATGGACACCTTTGCTCCAAAAAATTAATAGAGATATCATATCAATCTTTGTTGAAATCACATGTTCCATGCCTGAACTAGACTTCAAGAATAATTTTTCAAAAAACAAAACCAATTCAAATATCAAACTTGTTACATTTTTATATAAACTTCATAGGGTTGTTGTCACAGAACAAAGGTGCTTTGATTATATTTGGATAAAAATAAAATATTTCCAAATAAAACAAAAGTTTACTACTAGTTAAATTTGATTTTTAAAATCCATTTTAAATTCCTTCGTTGAGAAATATGAAATTTCTACAATGTCTACGTCTTTTAACAACATCTGTCTTTGAAAACATAAGAAGAATATGCTATTTTAAAAAAAACTAAACCACACCTATAATTACAATGTCAAAAAAGAATAAAAATCTAAATATCAATGAACGAAAATAGAATTTCCGGTCTTTGGTTTTAGAACACTTTGAATGACAAAAAACAGAATTAAAAGTTCAAATCCCCTTACACTGAAATTGGAATTCCTAATGTTTATTGATGAAAAAATAGGCTTCTTTATTGTGGATCTAAACCTAGATTTTTTCAAAAATCATAGTCTAAGAATAATACCTGATGCAAATGTTGTAGGCGCTAGTACCTTGCAAACTACCACACTGCATGGATGATGGCAATGCTCCCCCTCTATGTTGTTGAGCTCCTACACGTGTACTCCTCTAAAGAAACCTACCATATTCAAAAAAATATCAACATCTTCAATTGTGCTTCATTCTTGAAGACTTGTCAATGTTTTAAACTTTGTTTCACTTTGTAGTGACATGCCCAATAGGTTTAGGAAATTTACAAAATCTCAATTTCCGGAAATAACTCAAATGAAAAATATTCTTCTCTAATTATCATTGACCAAAGTCAATTCCTACAAAATAAAAATATCGCTCAAATGTTCAAGAATTGAGGGACAGAGTAACAGAAATGCAATTTAGTAATAAAACAAATCAAAGTAGTGAGTCAAACATAATAGTACTAATTACCCTATCATGCATTGCACCTCGCATTGGTTGCACATCAAGAAAAGCATGTTCTTAAACAAATTACATGGTTGGTCATGTTCGAACGGGTATACTAAAAAACCATACATACAAATTTAAATTAAAATTTCAAACACCTCATGCAATAATTATTTTATTCATATACACTATAAGTATTGGTTGTTTGTGAAAGATTTCTAGGAATTGTTCTTTAGCATTTATACTACTTGTTTGTGATTGTCTACATTAATTCTACTCCTATTACATTACAAGTCACAATGTGTCATACTCATTTCATTAACAAACAGTTATAGTGAATCGTAACTAAATTCAATGAATTCAAATAAAAAACTCAATTTTAGAGTGTGTCTTTGAAATGCTTGGCCTTGATTCATTAACACATAAAAAGGACACATATCTAACTTCCATTTTGTTATTTACTAATTTTTGTTGATTTTTGTTCAATATCCATCTATATGACAATTTAAGTGGTCTAGGGAATTTTTTTCTTTGAAAATTCATAGAAATGACATACCACATATGAAACATTTTTTTTTTTTACTCATCCTTTTCACGAATCAATACTACAGAAATATTTTGGCAAGGAAAATTGCATCCAATTGTGCTAAATTGCTAAATATTGATAGTTTTCAGTGCTTCTATAGGAAATGTGCAATCTCTAATCAAATAGTGCAAGTAGTCCAAATTTATACAAAAAATGAACGCCACAAAACTTACATTTACATGTGGGTGTAAATACCAAATATGCCCAATAAGTAATGCTAGAATCAACCAAAGTTAAATATTAAAACTGAGTAATGTAATGCCTAAAATCATGGATGTAAATACTCTATTGTCGTGATCTAAGAACCTATTACCGAGCAAAATCCCTACACCCATTTTCAACTTCACAACAAAGATTTCTGATCTGTTTACACTGGATTCAATCAATTAAAATGAAGCAATCAAAGTTTTCAAATATCTCCAAGTGCTGTTACAAACAAGCATCTTTGATTACTCTTTTGCTCCAAATAAATCAAAACAAGAACTGAAGCCAACTCCCACGTCATAAGTACCAGACAACTTTCATATTTTGTAACCTTGAAACATTCTGTAATTTCGAGGTGTTGCTTACGGATGCAAGATTCCAAAAGAAGAATCACACTCACAATTAGAAATCCCTCTAGTCACTCAGTCATCAACCAAAGAAGAACAATTCCAAGTTATCAGAGACAATTGCTCGCAGCAGGTTCATAAATTGCAAGTTCACAAATGCATTAAGTCTCCAAAAGCATTCACAGTCTCCAATTTCCACAGGAACTAATACCACCAGAATTACCGTTCTTGGCTCGCGTATAGTCTTAACCAGTATCTTCTATTCTGGAATCCGATTCCAAGGCCTACAGAAAACTCTCAGCAATAATCCTCAACAACACACTCCTCCCCGATCCAATGCTCAGTCCTCTCGCAGTGACTTCTAGCTTGCACTCACAGTACATTTCAGAGAGAAACACATCAAAATAGAAACATAAGGGACCAAAGCACAACATAAACTCTAAGAATGCAAGCATTGCTAGAACTACCAGTCAGAAGTTGATAGATGACTTCCCAACGTTCGGGCAGCTAGGCAAAGTCACGTAATCATCTGATCATTGTTGACTTCCGTGGCGTTCTGCTCATTCCAGGACGATGGGTGGTATGGAATGCACAAGTGTGACATTTGGAAGAACCAGAAATAAGAACTCCGTCACAACCCTTTCTCTCACAATTTCGTCATTAAAGAGCAAAGTAAAGCAAGCATGTCACAGGTGATTCTTCACTTTTTCTACTATGATCGTGCCCACAAAATATAAAATTTGTAATTAACAATAATGAAGGACTGAATCGCTTGGTGAATCTGAGACTCTGCATCTCTCTACCGGCTGCCTGTGTAGACTAATATCTCCAAGGTCAGGACAAAAATGGAAGACTACAACAAACTTTAAGATTCAGAAATCACAGATCACTCCTCAAAAATCACAGATCACTCCTGCCGAAACTCTCAGAACAGTCTCGATCTCTTCACTTGCGATCAGTCTCTCCTACCAATCTCCAATGACACAGTACTCAACAATCTCGACAAACCAACAACAAGCTCAAGGCGACTGAGGGACCCTAAACAAGGCAATCTCCCGAATTACTAACTGCAGCACTACAAGCAATAAGTTTAAACAGGAAGAAAAATTTGAAATTAATGCAGGCATGCAATCTTGACGATAGGAGAAAGATTGTACGGGACCAGGCAAGTGCTGAATTTCACCTTTCTATCACAGCTTTGCCTTGAGTTCATGGCTACAAAGAATCTAATACTCACCATCCAAAACAGAAACATCATGAAGAACTTATTGTACCTTAAAATGGACTGCTCTATCCACTGCACACACAGCGTTCTCACACGAATCTGGAAATTCCTCAAACAGCAACGTATCATGAACGTTGCATACCTATGCTTCAGATTCGCCCACAAACATGCTGCCCATGTCAAAAGCCCTGCAGAAAAGGTACATGATGTCAGAATTGTAGGCAAGTACTCTCCGAAAGTGCACCCACAGAAATGGAGGCCGGGCCTCTCTCTACAAATCGCTTGGAACACTTGAAATTGTAACTTAGTGTACAAGTTTTTCAGAAGGCAATCAAAATTATCTCTCAAAAAACAATCTACGAAATCAACATTCTACATAGATCGTTCAACCACAAACACGTGGTCAGAGTCCTTAGCTTCACCTGCCTGCACGAACCTCCGAAGCACCGCAACTTGGTCGTCAGTTCGTGAGAGAAACAAACAGAGTACAGTCCATGAAACACGCAGGACAGAGTGCAACGGAAAAAGATGGGCAACTTCGGAACTACGGATATAAATAAATAAGACCCTAAGCAAGAAAAGAAAATAACCACAAACAAAAAGACTGCGAAAGAACCTAAACCCTAACTCTCAGTGACTGGAAGATGCCACCTGAAGTCTACCTTGCCAATGTCAAGAGCAGGCTCGTAGTTTGACAAAAATTTCTTGTGCGTCCTCTCCTGTCTTGCCTTGTCCTGTGCACGCACACATCAGCTCACACCCATCGCTGTAAACATGCAATCCTAGTGCAGAAATGGGAGAGGCCGCCACAAACACAGAGATACAGATTCTTCACCTCCGTGAAATGCAAAACGGAAATTGAGACTTTGAATTGCCGTGACTACTGTTGTTGTACAAGCGACCGATAATAGTGAACTAGCCGAGGCACCTGGTGAGCTTCACTACCTTCCCACACTCTCGAGCTCTCGATCACACTCTGGTTGCACTACTAATTTTCTTCTGGCAGTGCTAAACTTGCAGAGACCAAGCAACGACAGCTCCAGAAGGAGGAGAGGAGAGGCAGAGAAGAAAAACGCGGACACCTCGGCAACATAAGAGAGGAGCGGCAGAAGAGAGGCGCGGCGGAAGAGAGGAGCGACGAAAGAGACGGTAGCTGAGACTCAGGTAAATTCCCCACCCCACCCCAACTTTTCGTGCCATCCACTTGTCAAAAAGCACCGAGAAACACGCCGCAACGTCACTGCTACTCACTGCTGCTCTCGTGTGTGGAGGGAAAACCTTGAATTCTCATCGAAACTTGCCAGTGAACAGTGTTTACAGTCAGACCCTCCCTAGGTGCGGGGGGTCTGACTGCGAACACTGTTCACTTGCACATTCCTGTTCTCACCGCAACTAGCCTGTGAACAGTGTTTGCAGTCAGACCCCCCGCACTTGGGGAGGGTCTGACTGCAAACACTGTTCACTTTGTTAATCGTTTTTGAGTTTCTTGGTACCTGCCATTCACCGAAAACAATTGTTTCATCGCTAATATTCAGTGAGCGGCCGCAGAGAAAGCGTTGCAGGTGTAATTCTTGAAACCATTACTAAAGAAATGAAGTGACGAGGTTGGCGGGTATGAAATTGGTTACCAGCATCCGCAGTGAGGAGAGTTGATAGAAAATCAGTGGAATTTGTGAAACGATAATTTGTCGTTGTAACGCGCGTAGGTCCTCGCCCACGGTACTATTTGTTTTCACACAAACGAATGACCTAGGGTTTGGAAGAAATCTAAAACGACAATCTGTAACTCTGTCGTTGTCCCGCGTAGGTCCTCTCCCGCGCTCCTATCTGTTTCCACATAAGCGAACGACCTAGGGTTTGGAAGAAATCGAAAAGAACCCTAAAATCATCAACACTCTTCTCTAACTGAAAAACGCACAACGTTCTCTCTACCGGAAAGCCCCTTCAATCTGCTAGAATCGAAGCACCTCAACCCTGAAAATGAGCAGTACACTCCGTCCTAAGAGAGCGTCCGATCCCAGAGGCTTTAGAAACCCTAGATCCAAGCAGCATGAAGAGCAGCGGCTACTTCAGGGGCTGGGGGAAATGATCAGCTCGAATGGAAGCTTTTCAATTTCGCAGTGGAGACTTTCTGCACGTTTTTCTTTTGTTATGCTTTTGCTTTTGCTTTTTTGGGGGTTGTTTGTTTGTTTGTCTATTAAGGTAAGTAAACCTAAATTGCAGGCTTCCTAAATCAAAAGGTGGATACTCTTGTCTGAAATGTACTCCCACTATCCATATGACTCTTTGATCACTTTTGGATATACTTTTTCTCAGCACTTTAGGAATTTGTAGATTAGGAATTTGTAGTTTATTCACCCGGTATCCAACTAATGCATCCTAAAATTCCCTTTTCACTACCAATAGGACACCACAATCTTTTTTTCAATATAATAATGAAACACCATACTGAAGCGATTTATGGTGAATTACCTTTTATTGAGATCTTTCAGATACTATATTCCCAGACCGCATCTTTCATATTGCCGGAGAGCCTTGCAGAAGAAGTGGGGCCTGGGTTTAATTTTCTGGCATTCAAACTTACAATGTATAGGTTTTTGAAATTTTGAAGTAAATTTTTGAAATAATCCCTAGAAGTCGGAGACTATGCTTTCACCAAAAACACTTGAAAAATGCCATTCCTAATACAAGTATCAACTTTTAATAAAAAAAACATTTTTGGAGACATGTAATCACAGGATGTTGTAGTGAACTTGTTTGAAAATATGTAGAAAGAAATTCAAAATTTTCCACCATGTAGATTGCAAGGTATTAGCTTTTGATTCAACAGAAACCCTTGTTTTGGCCCTGCAAAGAATTGGGCACCTACACTTTACAAGGTCATCTCTAAATGGAAAAAAGTCCAATATCGTGGTTACTCTCTGGATTCATTCTTTAAAACAATTTGGCTACATACTCCAAAAAATTCAAATCATTTGGAATTGTACAACATGTAGGAAAAAATAGGTTGTAGAAAGAAGTAGGGAATGATTCAAAATACCAAATTGTTAATAATTTATTTATAAAATTGAAAAATGTCAATCCCAACGGTTGTAATGTTGTTATAAACAATATACATGCTATGCTTTTATTTTTTTCAAATAATATTGGAAATTGAGTTGAACAAAGGACTCCAAAGTTCATTTTTGAATAGGAAATGCATGACTGCTTGCAAAGTAGAACACCTATTAATTTTCATCTCATAAATCAAAATGGAATAATTCAAAGCTTTACATGTATATATAAATGTAGAGAACTAATTTCAAATTAATCACTTTTTGTAAAAGTGATTTATAAAAAAAAATTTGAGCTGTCCGCCAACTACTAAAATAGACATATCATCCAATAACATTTTGACCAGGTAATAAAAAGTTTTGAAAAATTTCGGGCCTTAAAACTATTTACCGTCATATATTGTGTGAAATTTCCAATGAATATGAGTAAAATTTCCATTCTTACTGAGCTGCCAGAAATTGCTATGTTGCTACAAAATGCCTTTTGGTCCTTTAGGGGTTAAAAAATTAGAAAATTATTTGTAATTTTTTTTTACTGTGGCAACGACATAAGGCATACTAGTTTTAAATTTAAGAATTCTGAGGCATTTCATTTTGTAGACTTCATACAACTGCATTAGATTTCTACATTAAACTATACATTTATGAAATGTGTGATTTATTATTTTCATTATTATATGTCTATATTTAATTTAATTTTTTTTTACCTTTATAGATGGAAAAGAATTTTATACAATTCTTTTAGAAATTTTCTTTGCAAAAATCATAGTAATTACAAATTATTCATAGGAATTCATCCGGACATATCGGAGAGACTTCAAGTACGACATGCAATTACATGATTGTCCTTTTTTATATTAGATTTTTGTAGTGTTTATAATTTCCTACATTGAGATGGTTTGGTTTCAATACGAAATTGTATTTAAACTGAATAAGTTTTGAATCCGTCAGTCCGCTATTTTTTATGTCAATTTAATCTAAATGTCTTGAGTGCATGTTTTCCAAGTTTTGGTTCTTGAAATTAATTTAAGCCACGGCTTAGAAAGGTATTGATGGAAATAAAAGCTAATATTTTAGATTAGTATATAATTGAAAATTCATATGTTTTAATGGAAACAAAAACCTTGTAGAATAATTTTGTTTTTTACATTTTATAAATCCAAATTTCCAGAATTATTAATTATTTGATGCCACAATTCTATGTATGTTATGTATCAATAAAATTCTCAATTGAAGTTGTATACATATACAGGCTTAAATTATGCCCGTCAATAATAAATGGAAATGGGAATCTAATCCGTAAATTTCATTCCAGTGATAAAGTTCCATTCGAAGGGACTAAAGATCATCTTTTGAGAGAATTTATTAATTATTTTTACCCTATTGTCCTTGCAGTGAACAACTATAGGGCATTGTTTTTTATGTTGCATGTTATACAAAAAACATATTAAACAACATTATATTAATTATATGAAAGAACATTATTCATTTATAGTAAAGAACAATGTATTCAAAGATATGAAAGAGCATTATATTCATATTATGTAATTATCCTTTTTTAGAGCATTAATAAAGTAGGTGGGAGATATTTCATAAGAGTATTCTAAATTAATATTGTATGCAATATCTGAATTCAATCCCTAAAGTCCTTGATTGTCCCTACGAGGGACAATGGATTTCGGGCAGATACCAATAAGCTGAATTTTCGATTAAATTTTTTTAAACTTTTCCATAATTTAGAATAACTCATTAGCTTCCTGGGAATGTAATCTTATTTCAATCGATGGACGGCAGCAAAAGTTATGCTACACTAACCTCAAAATTGGAGAGATCAGGCAGCCAAAAAAATCCATAAAAAATTGAAATAAATTTTTTTATAGTTTTTTTCTAATAGAATATGTTTTTGTCTAAAAAGGAAGCTTTGATTCATTCCATTTGGAATAGTGATGTGAAAGTTATAGAGTATATTGTTTTGCGGGCAATTAAAGCATTTTATTGAAGAAAACCTTTTCTTTCACTTTGAATGCTAATATCCTTCAATCCACACAGTCAAACATCACAAAATTCTGACCACGTAATTTGAGGAAAGCATAGTTCTAGATCTAACAATTAGTTTTTTAAGGAAATACAGGTTCTTTTGATTTCTTGTATGAAATCAACAGAAGTAGCAATTTTGAGTGATTTTTGCCAAAAAAATGGCCTTGGGACTTCAGGGGTTAGCTCCCTTACGAGAAATTGCTACATTAATTTTTTATTTAGAATCGGCATACTCCAATTCCATTTACTTTCCCTTGTCTTTTATACCTATATATTGATTATATTCTTTAAAGATGAAAATTATTATTTTTTCCTAATTGTTTCAATTCAATTTTTGAGCATGAATATTTGAACTTCAAAACTCCGTACTATAAAGAATTTAAATTAACAAGGTTTGAGCGGTCGTTTAAAACCTAATTACCTTTTCCAAAAAATCAAATCCTTTGAAACAACTTTCAATAAATTTTCATGAAATTGGTATGTAAATCCATTTGTGGCATTAGTTATAGTTTGTTGAAGTACATACTACTTAGTTTGAGAAAGCGTTTGCATAGGAAATTTTTAGTCCTTGTACATCAAAAGAGCATAATTTAACTGAAAATATATTTGAAGATCACTTATAGAGCACAATCAATGTTAGAGAAGACTACCTCCGTAAAGGAGCATGTTCTGAATATAATGTATAATTGCTAGGAAATGAAATACAATTTCATTTGCAGTGAAGTTCAAGTTTTTAAGGTATTGTGCAATTTATGATATGGAATGCAGACAGAAAAGCAATTGGATGAATTGTTTTTATTGTTCCTGAAACCTTGGAAAATCCTAAAGTTTCATTTCCAGCATGATTGAGGGGATGTGGTTAATTATCATGGAAACCATCCGTATAATCCTTTTTCATTTAGAATCCTTAAATTTGCAATATATCCTTGAGGAACAAAATGATTTGTGGGTAGGTTCATACTATCTTCATTAGTGTTTTTTGTTTTTTTCTATTTTCAGAAGAAAAACAAATTGCATTAGCTTTTTGTGAATATGATTCTTATTTCTATTGTTGCGGAATTGAAAAGTAATGCCACTCAAAACCTTCAATAGATTTCTTCGCCACCTAAAAAATTAATAAATTAATAAAATTGTAAAAAAAATAGAAATAACTTGACATGTCAATTGGAGAGGCCCTCTTGAACGCTGTCATAGAAAATATTATTGTTGACATGAAAAGACTTGATTCATTTTATTTGAATTAGTGATGAGAAAGTTTTGGACAATCTTGTTTTGAGGGCAATTGAAGTATTTTATTTGAAAAGATTACATGTATGATTCATTTCTAAATGCAATGTTCACTAGTTTTCAAAAAGAAGATAGATTGCAACGGATTCAGTGAGGTTAGTAGTACAGAGTTAGCATTGGGATTTGTGATATCTAATTCCGTCTTTCAACTAGAAATGGTGTAAAGTTGTTTGAATCTAAAAAATATATACATGCATTAGAGAAAAAATCATCATTCCGAGGGGCCTTTCCAAATTGACATGCCAAGTTATTTCAACCTTGGCCTGTGAACTTGGAGAAATATCCCAGGTGAGCAGTCAGAAATTAAAGTAGTCCTCAACGTAAACACTGTTTGTATTTTGTGAAGTTGAAAAAAGAAAAGTTTGAATTTAGTTTTGTGACTGGGATTTATGCTTTGGAAGTTCTAGTTGCAGCATGCAACTATTGTTGAAATTGAACTGACTATAGTAGTTGCACAATTTTCTTGAAGCGAAGGAAGAGAATAAAAACACAACAATGGTGGACACTTTTATAATGTTAACTATAGGTACATTTTGATTAGTCAAGCTTCTGGAATTTCAGTAGTTCTTAGGAAATGGAAGGAAATTTTATTTAGTAATTACTATTTGAATGGATTACAACAAGGGCAATGGTTAAGAAACATATAGAAATTATGGAATTATGTACAAAGTAGGTGACTATTATGCACCTGTGACGGCAGAAAATGGCTGCGGAAGCATTTGGAAGTCCAGTGGTATTCAATGGCGTAGGCACAACAATAGTTGCAACAGAGCGAAGGAGCGTTGGGGACAGATTGGCGCGTGTGGTACGGGGAAGACTTTTTCAAGAAGAACATCGTGTACCTATTGGTGGAGTACCCCAAGCTACCAATGGTATGGTTCAACTTCTTGGGGACGATGGTCGTGTTGTGGGAGTTGGCGTGCTGAATATGAGTGTTACATGCGGTGATGAACTTCACCAAGAAAAATTACATCCTTTCGAAATTGCGGTTTGTGTTACACATGCTATACACGAAGCAGAATGGGTTGGTGAGTTGGTAGGGGAGACTATGGGAGATTGCACTATAAGAAACCCGCGTTTTAGATGACGTTAGCGTAACCTAGGCAGACGCATTTTTGTGGACGCATAATAAAACAACTTATGTTTTTATGTCAATACCAACATCCAATGTAATATCTGGATGTTACATTGGATGTTATTATTGACATAAAAACACAAGTTGTTTTATTTTGCGTCCACAAAAATGCGTCTGCTTAGGTTTTGCTAACGTCACCTAAAACGTGGGTTTCTTATAGTGTTGTGTAGATAAGGTTATACGATGGCGTCGTACTTCAGTTTGTTGTGCACTTCCCTCAGAAGTGAGAACAACCACAACAACTTTGAGGGAGGGGTATAATTTCTGTTTTCCTCCTGTCTCAACACCAGAGTTTGATTTTTATGACGTGGAAGACTGTCCAAGCACTTTCGAGTTCACACCACCAAGTCAAGGTGCGAGAAGCACACCTGAAGGAAGTTCTCCTGTAACGCAAAGCTCTGAAGCCAACACTGCTGATTTTACAAGAGTAGAAGGAGAACCTGAGCGTACACCCGGGAGGAGGTATTCAATGGCAAATCGGAGGGCGAGGGAGAGAAATCCAAGAGAGAGGGGGGAATCAACTAATCAGAAAGTTACTTTGGAAAGTGTTTTGCGTGCAAAGGAGAGAGGAGCATGTAAACGCAATTGTTTGCGTGATGTAGATGCAAAATATGTTTTGGGTCAACAATATATGGCATGGGGACAGAAGTACGAAGTGCGGTCTACTTGGATAATGCAGATGCTAAATGCCTTCTACACTCGCACGGAGGGTTCGACAAGAGACAAATACGTGACAAAATTAGATGGCAGA
The DNA here is from genome assembly GCA_963969595.1 of Neckera pumila. NCBI lineage: Eukaryota > Viridiplantae > Streptophyta > Bryopsida > Hypnales > Neckeraceae > Neckera > Neckera pumila. The sequence continues at coordinate 13,772,510 of OZ018415.1, forward strand.
GTCGTGTGCAATGCATGCTACGCCGAGGCGTTGAATTATTCTCAGAGGCGTTTGAAGCAATTGAAGACAGCACATGCTGTGTACGGCAAAGTGGCGGCCGTTCATGGAAACACGTGTCACCGGAGGGAAAGTGCAAAAATGTCTGCAACTAGGGAAAGCCTCAACGTTTTTGTGAATGAAGCAGGGTGTCAGCAACCTCATTGATCGGTTCGCCAGAAAATGGACAATGCAGTGTTACCACTGATTCTTTTGCCAATGAATACGACGAAGTTGGATGTTTTTCGGTATGTGAATGAAGAAGTGAAGAAACTGGTGGACAGGTCAGAGTTGTCGATGACCTCGTTTCGTCGACTTTGGCGGAAGGAGTTTCCACATGTGCAGATCCCACCTTTCTCCAGATTCTCAAAGTGCTATCATTGTTGGGAGTACAAGTGTGGGATGGAGTCCACGACAAATGCAGTAGCAAAGGTGAAGATAAAAGAGTTGTACGTGCTGCACATTCGATATCAAATGGAAGAGAGGCGAGATTATTGGTTGTTTAAGAGGTCCGCAATGATCACTTTGGACTTTTTCATGTGTTTGATTGTGGACGGTATGGATCAAAATACGACCATGATACCAAAGATGAGGCAGACTGTGAAGAACATTGAATCTCGTTTTGTGAAGACTCATTTATGTGGTGTACTTGTACATGGTATCGGCCTGTATGCAGACGTGCGGGTAGATGCTCACCACAAGCATGATAGCAATCAAGTTGTAACGTCGGTGATGAACGTCATATGCGACGTGAAGCGAAGGAAGGGGTCATTGCCACCGACGTTGAGGATTCAAGCGGATAACACCACAAGGGAGAACAAGAATGCTTACATGTTTGCCATGTGCGCTGCACTAGTTGGGCTTGGTTTCTTCAAGGAAGTGCATCTTTGTTTTTTGATAGTGGGCCACACACATGAGGACATTGATCAAAGATTCAGTGTGATTTCAAACGTACTAAAGAGGAGAGACATAGACACTTTGACAGAGATGTTGCAGCTTGTGGAGAAGGGAACGTCGTACACAGAGGCTTTTGTGAGTGCTCGGAAACTTGAGCACGTTCGCGATTGGAAGGCATTTATCACACCTCATTTGCTACGAGGAGGGGAATCACTGACGGGCATAACTTTTCCACACCATATGAGGTTTTACGTAGAGAATGGATTGGTCCGTGTGCAACACAAGCATTTTTGTATAGATGAGTGGGGCCCAGCGAGAGGACATTTGTGTCTAAATTCACTACTAAGCGTAGCAGAGAAACCAAACCTTGCGGAGTTGTTTGCAGCCGATCAGAGGGAATTGAAAGCATTAGATGAGTTCATTGCATACAAGAAGAAGATGATAGAGAGAGGTTACAATCCGATCAGGAACATGGAAGTGGTAGACGAAATAGAAGAATTCAAGGATTATTTGGAAGAATTTCCACAACGAAATAGAGAAGGTGTACATGATTTACCATTCTGGCCCAGCGATGTCTTGAACCAAAACAGGGACGATGGAATTGTTCCTGACGTGGAAGGAGGTACAAATTCAAGTGCAGTTGCTGATGAAGATGGAAATAGAACGGAGAGTGCAGCCGTTGACAGGATTATGGCAACAATGCCAAAACCTGAAAGGAGGGGGTATTTCGGACCCCGCAGAGATAGACCTGTACAAACAACAGCACGAAGAGTGACTGGAGGGAGGATTCAAGGCAAAAAGAATGAAGTTATACCAGAGCTACGACAAAATGCAGAGGAAGATCCGTTTCCTCCATTCAATCCAGAGAATGACGTTGTTGTAGGGCAGTACGTAGCCCTTACCGTAGAACTAGCGGAAGTAAGAGGAGGAGTACCCTTTTTTTTAGGGAAGGTGCTAGAATTTGGTCAGGGGACATGGGCCTCAAAGATGAAGGTTCTGTGGTATTGGCCTACTATGAGACTTGGAGCACATGATGAAGCAGGTAGTAACCTAGTGAGGTACACGAACTGTATGGAGTCAATGTGGGAACCGTCTGGTGAAATGTTGGGCTGGACTGAGAAGGAAGCCGCTATATATTCATGGACGGATGTCCCTCGTCGAGGAAGAAGTGGTCATGTTATAGGTTCCAGCATTACAATGTATGTCGTGCAAACAGAGGAGACAGTTATCATTCCACCAGAGGCTAAAGCGCATCTTCTAGAATACATGGCAATGCAGATAGAGAACCTAGATGACAAACGTCTGCAAAATGATTTGAATATTTATCAGTGAAATATAATATTGTGCAATGCTCTTTGACCTTGTAGTTGTACGTATGTAGAAGTACTTGAGTGTGAGCGTAGAGTAATGTGTCTAGAAAGTAGTGTGGAGTGAAAAGTGTGAAAGGTTTTCAAAAAGTAATTATAAAGAATGGAGTGTTTGACAACTTTTTTCCAAACAATTTCTCCTACTAAGAACAAATGATTTTTTCAATAATCCCTCCCCCCCTCAACATTTGAGATTGCCCATTTTAGACACCGTACTAGCCAAGTGCAATGTCACACCCCCCAAGTGCAAGAATGTCTAATTCCATGTTTAGAGTGGTCTTCCCAAATCACACTCCTATAAATATCGCAAAATGCTTAAAGTGACAAGCAATATCGTTTAAGATTTGCACACCAATAATCAACACTCCCCAAATGCAACACCTACATTTGGACCAAAATGCATTACAAAAACCTCTATCCCAATAAAGTGTCTACATTGGACCTCGCGTCTTTTTCCGGTTATTTTGAGTAATTCAATTGGAGGCTTCAATCTTGTGTCCAATTTTATTTTGGTTCCAATGTACACATGCAATGTTGATCATTAGTTCTAGTCATATAGAATTTGGTACCTTAGTTTCTGAATTGATTATGTTTTTCACAAGATGATCTTTGAAACTGGTATAAAAAGTTTTCAACAAAATTGTGGGCACTTGCTCCTTATCCACAACGAGAGAAGAAACAGACATTTAAACTGGGAGTTCTTTAATCCCTGAATAGACAAATTTTTGGGCAGTAGTCATCGAAGTCACTGTAAGATTTGAAGCAAGACGGAAGTTGCTGTGACTGAACTTGGATATTGATTTCAGCAATCCCAAGAGCATCTGAAGATTATCAGGTCTGTCTGAGGAAGCGGAGGCATTGACAAGCCCGGGCAAGCAAGAGTTATTATGGAATTGTCATAGAAAAGGCAAATTTAGAGGGAGGGAGGTTTGTATACAAATGACTACAGCTAAAAATATGAAGAACTGCAACTAGGAAACAAAGTGGTGCAACAATTTATGTCATCCTTGATCTCACACAATGACCTTGATATATATGCTGATGACTCCTGTGAGTATCAATTGGGAAAAATCGAGAACGGATCACTAAGTTAATTGCCGGCAAAACACACAATGACCGGTGAAGCTTGCAACATGAATCTCAAAACCATCCTTGGACAGTGCTCCTATGCAGCCCAAGACCAAAAACTCTTGAAAAAATCTCATGTCCTGCAAAGTGTTCACATCATACACAAGAGGAAAGCAACTCCATCATTTGCCTTCACAGTACGTGATTAATTTGTTTGGCTAGAAAGTGGTGTCAATCCCATTAATGGAGATCAATGAGAAGGCACCACAACTCTTGTTTAAGAGATTGTCACTGTTTTTTTGGGGTTGGGTCACAACTTGGATGCAGCTTATGAATTGTGGGCATTTTCATGAGGAGAACCCTAGAAAATTCAAGTTTTTCATGTTTTTTTCATAGTAAGAAAAACTGCAAAACATTTATTTTATTCGAGGGAAGAAAATGTGGCACTTTCATGTCTAGAAGTTTATTCACCTTGAAAATCTCTCTATGATATGAAAGTGGGCAGTTTTCTACTCTAATATTTGTCAAACTTGACATGGACATTAAGGTTCTTATAAGGTTGAAAAATTGGCTCATTCATGGCTTGCAAAAGGACCAGAAAGTCCCTGTTCACATGGATACCTTTGATGGGAAGTACTAGAGGAAGTTTAACTTTGAATTTAAGTTTAACCTCTCCTTGCATCGCGGCCTAGGTCGATAATACAAGGCATCGCCAAGTATGTTGACACCAATCAAATGAAAAGATTTGTGCAAGTCCCAGAAAATTTATTCCATCAATGCTAAAAACAACCTTCGCATTTCTTTACAAAAAGGAAGAAACAATAACTCATTTCAATTACATAGTAGGCCCATTCTCCTAATTTGATAACCTGAGGGCCAGAATTGTAGAAGGGAAGTCCTTGGTGGACAGCTTACAAATGTTCAGACAGCTAAGAAAAATGCTTGTAACGTCAATTTCTTTAACCCCTAAAGGTTTTTGACTATGTTTTCACCCAAAACATTCCAAAACTGCCATTTCTAATACCAAGTACCAAACTTTAGAAAAAAACATTTTTGGACACATGTAACCGTAAGATCTTGTAGTGCACTGGTTTGAGAATATGTGGAAAAAATTTTAGAATTTTCCACCATGTAGATTGCAAGATATTAGTGTTTGAATTGAGAAAAATCCATATTTTGGCCCTGCAAAAAAACGGGTAGCTGCACTTCACAAGGTCACATATGTATGAAAAAGTGTCCAAAATGGTGGTTACTCTTTAGATTCATTTTTGAAGCCAAGTTGGCTATATGCTTGAAAAATTTCAGATCATTTGGAATTGTACAACATATAGGAAAAAAATAGTAAGTAGAAAGAAGTAGAAAATGATTCAAAACACAAAATTGTTAACAATTTAATTATAGAATTGAAAAATGCCAATCCCAGTGGTCATAATATTGTAATAACCTATTGACATCCAATGTTTTTATTTTTGTTCAAAAATATTGGAAATTGAGTTAAATAAAGGACTTTAAAGTTTATTTTAGAGTAGGGAATCTATAACTGCCTGCAAACTAGAACACCTCATAATTTTCATCTCATATATCAAAATGGAATGATTCAAAGCATTCCATGTATATATAAATCTAGAGAACCAATTTCAAATTTTTATTTTTTTTAAAAGTGATTTTTTAAGAATTTTTTTAGCTGCTCGCCAAGCATTGAAAATCACATAACATACAATAACTTTTTAACCATGCGGTCAAAAGCTATGAAAATTGTTGGGCCTTAAAGCTACTCCTTGGAAAAATGTTGTGTGAAAATTTCACAGACAAAAAAATAAAAACTCCACTTGTAGTGAGCTGCCCAAAAATGCTATATTCTCAAAAATGTATGTTCAGTGCTTTAGGGGTTAAATGACGAGATTCACACAGCCAAAAATTCTGACATATATCTTCACAAAGGCCTAAATTTAGGCCACAAACTAGGACATGTATAGATTTTGGGTTTAGGTCGCTCGTCCTGAATCATACCAAAAGTATTAGAATCTCACTATTTTAACAAAATTGACGTTCCGTGGACTTACATTCAATTTGAAGGTAACGCTAGGGAGAGAATGCACTGACCTTAATCCCTAATGCCCAAGGCACCCAAATGTGGTGTTGAAGAAACTTTGAAGTTAAATAAAACTTTACCAAATTGCTATTTTTAGTAGTTTATATTTTTGAAAGATTCTTTTTGAAGCCATCGTGTTTTAGCATCAAAAATCCAAGTTTGAAAAAGAATGATTATGATTTTTCTATTCAAAATTTTGTGCAAAGGTATCCATTGCAATCTTGACTTTTCATAGTGTTGAGGGCTCTTGGAAATGAGCCTCACGTACACTAGATCTTGGAGGAAAAATCACATTAGAAATTCATTTAAAAAAAAACTATAAAGTAGATTTTGAAAAGACATACATTGATTGGGGTTATATTTGTTAGGCCCTTCAACCTTATATTTTTTTGGTCTTGAATTTTTTAGATTTGACATGCAAAATGAGAGCTAAAAGATTTTTATAGTTTTAACACCCTGATGATCAAACATTATAATCTTTCAATCCTTAAATGATGTTGCTGTGTTTTCATTTCCTATGTCATCTCTAACATGTCTAGTTTGAATTTGTATGCTTACAGTTCAAAAAAATTGATTCAACTTATCAAAGTGTTGGCTTTAGGTTCAATTTAGAGCAAATTCATTATGAAAGCATCCTTTCCGGGCTTAGTGCAAACCTCATCTACCCTGCATGCAATATTAAAAAAAAAAGCGTATCTGCACCAAGAACATCAGTAAAAATTAGTAACTACCTTCATCATTAAAAAGAGAAATAAATTTGCAAGTACAAGGAGAGAGCATCTCAATTAAATAGAAAAGAAAAAGAAGAAAACTACTGTGTTTCAGAAGCAACTTAGAGCTTCTTCAATGGAACACTCTAATTGACTCACGAAATATACTACTATCTTTTGCTTGGTGTAAAATTAGAATTTTTGATTACTATTTATATCTATGGAAGCACATCAAGAAAGCTCTTTAACTGGGCACAATAAAATTTGGATGTGGACTTTAGACGACCAACATAGAACCCATTAAAAGCAAGCTAGAAGACCAAAAATATAATGTGCCATGACAAATTATGCTCAAGAACAGAAATTATGGCATGGCAATTTCCCAAACTTTTCTAAATAGCACTTTGCTCTTGTAGATGATGCAACAAGCCTCATCAATGAAATGATTGAAGGTGCTTCCTTCTTGACTGGAGTAAAAAGATCACAAACACTAGAGGCACCCATGCCCACGTATAACTCCAAAGACTCACTAGCTGAGCTGCTGATAAATGGTAAATCTGCCTCCTGCGCAGCTGCTTTAGCAAGCAATGTCTCTCCAGTGCCGGCCGGATTTTGGATATGCCAATCAAGTCAGTTACGTACTCTTTTCGAAGGAGGTCACACCAGTGATCCCAAAACCTATTACGATAAATTCGCCAGTAGGCTATAGCCGTAGAGTGCAAGAGAGCTATTCCCGCGACCCCTAATTCCGTTGTTAGAAACACGAAGATATTTTTGGACTTGAAAAGTCAAAGTTTTACTATTTTTTAGTATTTTAGTACATGGGAAGTTGCTACATGTCAAAAAATTCAGTGCAAGAGTGAAAGCTAGTGTTTCTCATTCCATATGGCAAAATTGCTAAATGATAAAACAAAATGTTGTTCACTGAGCTACATAATGTCAATTGCAATTGCAAAGTTCAAAACAAATTTGCACAATAATGTATTTCAAAAGAAGTGTTACAATTTCTCCATTGAGAATCTAAGTCCTATACTCCTATATTCCTATACTCCTATCTGAAAAATGCCTAGCTCCAAATGAGAATCTAAGTCCCATATTCCTATCTGAAAAATGCCTAGCTCCAAATGAGAATCTAAGTCCCATATTCCTATCTGAAAAATGCCACGAACAAGGGAATTGAACCTTTTAAACTGCCCGATTGGAGTGTTCGTGTTCTGCGCACACCACAAGACAAACAAGATGCATCAGAGGGTTAAGACAAGACATACCACAAGACACAAAAAATGCCAAGGCAACCCCAAGCTCCTCTAGTATCACGCCTTTAGTCCTCCAGTATCATGCGTCAATCACGGCATTCTTAGGCAGCAAGTCGCAGCAGTCTCAGGCATCAGGTTCCGCTGTGTTGAGTCAAGGTGAATTTCAGTGGCAAGGTAAGCCTAACCTCATGAAAACTAAAGAAACATAAATCCATGAAGAGGATATTAGTCCTAATGCTCTATTTTACACGTTCCCTTGCCGGCCAACCTTTACTGCACTTTTCCAAGACTCAATGGCTTCTGTGTAAAGAAAACTTTCAAGTGAAAAGTAGTTTTGGCCAAACATGCGCACAACAAGGGGTAAAGGCTTCCCTAACCTATTTCTTTGGCAAGATCTGAGGAACTTAAGAGTTGAGAAACACCTCTCATCCTTCACTGAACCAAGAACCAAGCAACAACCAATTTCAGCAAGCTTAAAATATTCTAAGATCAATTTACTCAAATGCCGGGATTGGAAGAGTTTACGCCACAAATTAATGACAGGGTTAATGTGGAAGGGTGGACCACAAGCAGCCTCTGCATTCGCCTTCATTGTGATCTTAAACAGGCCTTGCTGGTTGTTAAGGTTGGACGCTAAGAGCACCTCCGGCACAGTTTAGGGCAGCCCACCATCAGACAAAGGCTGTCCTTTATTTACAACCTTAGCCTTTGCATAAAATGACTTGAGCACCGCCAAGTGATGGGCAAAACTGTCTTTAGCACCATCCTGCCGCCGATACTGGGGATAGATGATCCCGAATGCATTGAGGAGCTCCTGCTGGGGGAACCTGCGATCAAGCTCGTCACAATGAGACTGGCCAATCTCTGCAGCAATTGAATCCCACAAACATTAGTACCCATCTTTCAAGCATTCATGCAACTTCAAGCATGAAAGCTTGTTTCAGCAATCAAAGGAAATCAAGCACTTTCACTTTCAAGCATTGAATTACATTCAGTTTCAAGGTTTCATTTTCAAGCATTCAGTTACCATTCAATTTCAAGCATTGAGTTAGCATTTAGTTTCAGGGTTACATATTCAAGCATTCAGTTACCCATTTACCATTTACTTTTAGGATTTCTATTTCAGCCATTCATTTTTAGGATTTGATTTTCAAGCATTCAGTTCTAGACAAGCATTCAAAGCAAATCAACTAAAGATCCAAAAAAACAACTAGAAATGAAGATAAGAATGGCCTATCCAAAACCACACTACTGCAGCTGCATTGCTGCCTCAATCCTGCTGCCACAGCACAGCCAAGACAGCCACCTAAGAGGCTAAGAGAGAAGAGAAAAACAAAATGGGAACACAAGAGAAAAAAAATTGGAAACCAAAGAGAAAAAAAATTGGAAACCTATACCTAAATCATGACTCCAAATGCAAAACAATTTAAAGAAAAAAGAATGAAGAGAGAAAACTAATCTGAAAATTGCCATTCAATATTCTCTTGTACTTGGTTGTACTCCTCTTGTGTGATATAGATCGATGCCCTTGTAGACTTATCATGGCATCTTGCATAAATATGAGTTTCTCCATAATCAAACACCAAGTGAGAAATGCCACTATCTCCAGGTAGAGGCCTCCATTGCATTGGGATGTCTAGAGACAAAATGGACACAAGGTCATTGTAGCAAGGGAAATCTGCTTTGCCAAAAGAAGTTGCAGTATCCAGAAACATACGAGCCAATTCCTCCTGGCAGACCTTCACTGCTTGCATAAAGTCACATATGAAGATATCACGGGCTTGTGACAACTTGATCAAGCAATGCACACCATTGACAAGAGGAAGAAAGCATGCCAAGGAAAGCAAAAGCTCAATATCGGAGAGAAGGTCAAAGTTATCAACAGCCCCTGCGAGAGCCTTAGAACCAGTGGCGCTAGTCATGTTGAGGCCCATCTTCATGAGCAAGGTGCAGTACTCAGACAAAATTCGAGCTGCAGGACTTCTCACCGAAATCTATCTGGTCTCCACGTTTTGTAGCATCTTGTTACCTTTAGTTTCCATGAGATCAGCTAACCTCTGCAACTCAGAATGACGTTTGTGGCTTCTGCAAAAGTAACTGTAAACAGCCTGGAACATACCCTCAAGCTGAGAGACCATGGGAAATTTGGACAAAGTCTCAACTACAAGGTTCAAACGGTGACTTACGCAACTAGCACCGATAAAAAACGGAGCCCATTTCTCCCGAATCTGTATTGTCACTCCAATTCAAGATCATTGAAACGTGCTGACGCCGTCAGCGCCAAAGTACACTACTTTTCGAGCAATGTCTTCATGCGTCAGCCCACCCTCACTCAACAAAGCATGCATAATGAGATCAGTCAAGTGGTCTGTTATACCACTGTCTGAAACACAAGACAAATGCAGAAGGTGTAGAACCTGCTCCCAGCAATTCATCGCATGCACGTGAATACCAAGCCAGGAAGAGTTATCAACTGCCATTACCTCATCGGCGTTGATAGAAATGATGCTGGCGGATTGGACAATAGACTTCAGGGCCGACAAGACAGACTCGTGGAGATGCTCGCTCATCTCCCACCCTATAGTCTCCGACCAATATTTACGGGGCAAATTTCTTACCTTTAGTTGCTTCAGCAACTATTGCTGTCGCTTGTAGTCGCACATTGGGCGACCGTGGCTCAAGATATGAAAGAGGGTAGAAAATTGAACCTGCTTCCTCTTGAACTCACCCTCTAGGCCTCCAAGAAGTTGATCAACAACAGTGGCGCCTCTCTTCTGCCCCGCCCAGAGCTTCACTAGTTGCAAGTGCTTGCAATCGTGTTTCACAAATACGTTGTCTTTCTTCAAGTGAGCCAGGGGGACACCATCTTCTCAACAGGTGCGCTTACCTTCATGTTTCTCTAGATTATCGGCCTTGGGGACCATCACCTTCCGCCTTTTAGTGATCGACGTACAACTGCGGCACACCACGCCCACAACGTCGCCCTCGGCATTGAACTCACCCTCGGCCCAAGCAAACTTGCAGGCCCAAACCTCCTACCACCGGCGCGTGATGGTCGTCGCATTGGTCTTTGATTGTTTCCGCCCCGACTTTGCAGCCATTGTCTTTGTTCTTTTCCTTGGCGGACCGTTGCCTTCGCCATCGCTCACACGATCGGGAGACGGAGACACAAGATCGGGAGACAGAGACACAACAGTGACCTCAGAAGTTGGGCAATTGCAGATGAGTGGACCATTCACAGATTGAGACAAACGAGTCTCCGAGACATGGGTGACATCCACCTCGCCAAACGCCACAGCATCATGCGCAATTGCAGCAGCAGTCGGCGCCAAGTATTTTTCCAGGCCACTCGTGTTCCGGCTTGAGCTAAAGGTCTTCTTCCGGAAATTGTCGGGGAGTTTCAAGCGCGGCGCCATCGATAGAAGCCCGCACCCAAAAAACCCAAGACCACAGTACCCAAAAACAAGCGCGCAACCAAAAAAAATTAGAAACAAAACAAGCAAGTCAAACAAAACCAAAAACGATGGAATGTGAGAGCCAATACACACAACCTGGAGCTTGATCAACAACAATACCACCAACGCAGACACGGAGAGAGAGAGAGAGAGAGAGAGAGAGAGAGAGAGAGAGCAGAAATCACCCAAAATGCACATTACAAAAACGCGAGGAGGGTGCTTAAATTTTTGCTCTGTAACTTCTGTGACTTCTATCGCCGCGCTAGAGACTCCATTTCCAAAGTGCAGTGAATGCAGGAGGAAGGCGTAGTGAGCCAGTGATCACTTGATCGCCCAACTACAAGAATTGCACGGCAACGAGGAAGTGGCGCAGTGGCGTCTCCGACACACAAAATTAAAGATAAAAAAATCAGAAATGCTGCTGCGGCATTCAAAACGACAAAGGAGGGAAATTAAGGAACTCAAGGAAGCCGTTTGAAAACCAAAATTTGACGACCATGCAAATCCGCGGTTCAAATCTCCAGAGTGCCATGAAAAACAGAAGGCCACGATGGCACCACCGCACTAGGACCGCAGTTAATGCAAAAAAGAATTGAGCGTACAAGAGTTAATGCGAAATGCTCAGAGACCAAGAGGAAGACAAAGGCTAATCCCCCCCTAAACCGCAGCCGCTTCAACCCTAAGTCCTCGCTAATCTGGGCCCTTCGATGCAGCCGCCGAGCTAGCAGATCCACGGCCCAGGTTGCAAAAACGCGATTGGTCCTTTTTTTTCCGCATATTTGTGCTATTGAAGATTTCAAGAAATCAACGTATTGGCGAGTTCCAATGTGAGGGGCTGTGGAATTTTGCTCAAAATGTTTTTGTAGGCTTCATTTTTACAATGGACATTTAACACTCTAGGTTTTTTGGTAGAAATGGAGCGCAAATTAGCCAGTTTAGGGATCGCTAGGTCACACCCCATCGATCACTTGTACATTAGAACACGGACTCCTGAAAACATGACACATTTCTTACCCAACGTTCAGTGTAACTGTTATAGTTGCTTCGGTGCTGCACAATCGAATGGCTACACAGAACCAACCCCTACAGCTACGAAACATGGATGACGAGGACTGCGAAACAGCCTGCTTCTAAGGTAGTATGCTCTTAAAGCGGCCAATTAAGCCTACCTAACTCATCATTGACAATAGAACATATTTCAAGCAACATGTCAGTCCTTCCTAGATAGGGGTCGCAATTAGAACACGGTTGATTTTAGATGTAGTTACCTTATATCTGCTAATAAACACAAAACCCAGCATAAAGTAGAGAGCAACCCCTGAGGACATAATCAAATCGATGTTCACATTTATGACAATGACTCTATTGTCAGAAGATTTGTGCTCCAGGACAACGTTGACGAAATAAGCTAAAACAGCAAAGAAAGTTGTAGTTTGAGAATTGGGCGAGACTGGGCGAGTCGATCTGAGATGTACATGCAAATTTCCATCTATGAACACAAAGCAAGTTGGTTCTTCGGCTAGTTGCTTATTTGTTCTAAAATCAATGACAAACTGCGGGGGGCCATGAGTTACGAGATATGTACAGTACTCCATGACTGTTAATGCCTTGATTATTTGCCTCCAACCCCTTTCATCCCATTCAGGGCTAAACTGCATTCGCAACACAAAATGATTACATCAGACTGAACCATAAAAAGAACGCGTCCCAAACGCATCTCAAAAATTGGATCATATTTTGAGATGGTGCACGTTCTTCACTAGTTTTGAGGAAGTGAAGAATACTCAACTTGGCAGATAGCAAAGAATAGAAGGACGATGAATGTGATTCACCTCCCACGAGGAACCTGGACTACAAGCTCAAAGTCATCAATTAACAAGCAAAGAAGCATTCAAGATTGCCGCCGTTGATTGTGTTGCTGGACCCCATTCTTCAGAAATCAGAGCATCTTCTGTCATCCTGCTTCTAAAAATATACAAACAGTAGTGATCTCAGAAACACTAATGAAATGTGTGCCGAACACGTCATACTGCATATCTCTAGATTGTGAATTGAGCAACAGTCCTAATCCGGAGTATTGTTACAGGAAGAGCACATGCTAGTAATATGGAATCAATGAATTAACAAGTAAATTCATACGGAGTATTATTTAGCCTTACATCTCCAAAGCACTGACATGCACGAAGGTCAGGTGTGCAATCTTGAGGCTGTAGCTATGCCATTTTCACCATCTAGGATAGGTATAGATTTAGAATGTCTATTCTGAATTGTTTTCACGTCATTTTAATGAAATTGCCCATGTACACAAATCATTTTCTTGAGTTCCATGATATGTACGTGCTCTTTAAATAACTCTAGCCTACAAGCATCCAACCTTTGCAACGTCTATCACAGGTGAAGAATAGAGAAACGTGCAGAATCAGGAGAATCCTCTACTCTTAGCTCAACCAAAGGTGACGACCATTCAAGGTAAACCAGCCTAAAGCCGCCAGCTTCCTATTTCCGCCATCTTAGTTTTGGCCCCATTTCCATCACTACACTCATCCAACTCCACTCACATTCCTGATAAAATCAGAGCATTGATATCACCAAGACTAATGTGTCAATTTTTCATTGGTCCATACTTATGTGCTAATAGATACATGGAAGGGTGGTTATGGGTTGTTGGTATGATGTTTATGATTCCAGTCTACAAGTGGTTTTGTAATTTCAGGGTTGACATTTCAAAAATTCACAAAAATTACAATTTTGATTGAAAAATTAAAATTCGACTTGGGTTTGATTTGCGAAACAAGTGCACACCTCTGAAAAATACATGCCCTTCTTGGAATTGGCTCCAATATACTCAAATTGCAAATCAGGGTGGTAATAGGCTTGTCTACCTTCAAAAAAGGCAAATTACTGCCTAGTGTTTCACGTACAGAAAGAAATGTCATATGCCACAGCATGACAGTATCATGGAAGAAACTATGGCGATGGATCTCAATTTGCAGTCTCTAGAGCCACAGCATGAAATTCCCCGATCTACAGTGGCTTCTCTAGCCACATGTCATGGACTACCATGTACTAGCTTTGGAAGAAGTGAAGTGAAGCGCATACTGGATTGAAAGAGAATCAAGGTAAATAGCAAAGTGATGAGGAGAATAACTCTGGAGAATTCTGCAAGAAAACGATGCCATGACAATCTTGCAATTATAAAAGACTAAAATGGAAGAAAATGTTTACTCCAAATTCTTTAAAAAAATTGTGAATGATTGGGAAGTCCAAACTGAATTTTGCACTGCCCTAAGAGTCACAGCTTGAAGCGCAAGAAGTTATAGCCTCAAAGCTCAAGCTCGTGAAGTCTCAAGTCAGCTGCTACTAAGTCAACCCCTAAAGGACCAAGCCCTTTTTTTTTTTGCCAAAAAACACTCAAAACTATCATTTCTATAGCAAAGAGTAAAAAACAATTGAAAACTGTTTTTTTTTTGGACATCGAATCGAAGGATCTTACACCTAACTAGTATGAGAATGTGTGGAAAAAATTTCAGAATTTTTGACCGCACAGATTGCAAGATATCTGCATTTAAAGTGAAAAAAACCCAATTTTTTAGCACATTGAGGGACTAGATTATTTGACTTTGAAAATTTTTAATTGTAATTTATCTTGACTACAAAGTTTTGAGCTTTAAATCTTTATGGTGGAGAATTGAGTTGAGAGTCTACGGAAAAAAAATTCAAAAAAACTTAATTTTTATACTTCAAAAAGTTATTAAGTAGAAGTAGGTACAAAATAGAAGGAAAATCTAAATTATTAATATCTCTAAAATAGAATTAAAATGCACTAATCCCAATGGTGAAATTGTTCTACCAAGCAAACTAAACCATGAGGAATTTTTTTTTGAAAAAAAAAAATTCGCATTCAAAATTTTTTGGAATATGGTTTTTTTGCTGCTTCCTCTCCCCCCCTCCCTTCCAAGTTCCGAGCTTTTTGGAGCATAACTTTTGCTCCCGGGCACCAATTGAAAAAAAGATTATATTCCCACAAAGCAAATAAGTTTTTCTATCTAAAAAAAAGCTTCAAAAAATCAGGTCGAAACTTCAGCCTGTAGGTACTTGATTGAAATTTCCATTTTTCCCGCAAAAGGACAATGGTCCTTTATAGGTTAACCCCTATAATACCGAGGCCCTTTTTTTTGCCAAAAAACACTCAAAACAGCCATTCCTATAGCAAAAAGTAAAAAAATTGAAAAATGTTTTTTTTCACATCCAACTGTAGGATCTTACACCTAACTAGTATGAGAGTGTGTGGAAAAAATTTCAGAATTTTTGACCGCACAGATTGCAAGATATCTGCGTTTAAAGTGAAAAAACAAGTTTTTCAGCACATTGCAGGACTAGGTTTTTTGACTTTGAACATTTTTAACTTAAAAAAATTTTGCACTACAAAGTTTTGAGCTTTAAATATTTTTAGTGGAGAATTGAGTTGAGAGTCTAGGAAAAAAAAACAAAAAAAAAACTTAATTATCATTCTTTAAAAAATTATTAAGTAGAAGTAGTTAAGAGATAGAAGGAAAATCTAAAATATTCATATATTTTAGATGGAATTAAAATGCACTAATCCCAATGGTGAAATTGTTCTAGCAAGTAATATAAACCATGAAAAGTAATAAAAACTGAAAAATTTGAAAAATTGCATTCTGAAATGCATCCTAGAAGTTCATTTTTTCAAAAAGATGCTCTAACTGCCTGAAAAATGAGAATGTGCATAACTTTCTCATAACAAATCCAAATGAAATGAGTCAAAGCTTTCCAAATAGACAAAAATATAATCTATGGGAAAAAAAATATTAAAAAAAAATTCAAATTTTTTTCCTTTTCTTTTTGCTGCCCGCCGTCCCCTATTTTGAGCTTATTTGGTCATAACCTTTTTTTCCGGGCACCGACTGTGAAAAAAATTATTTTCCCACAAAGCTTATCAATTTTTCTATCTTCAAAAAAAGTTTCAAAAAATCACGACAAAATTTCAGCCCGTAGGTACCTGCCTGAAATCCCAAATATTTGCCAAACCGACAATGGTCCTTTAGGGGTTAAGCCGGGTTTGACAAATGGAAAAATGGGACAATTTCATTGAAAGGGAGATTTTTTTTAAATGGCGTGAGCACAGTTCAAAACGGTTGTTCTGAAATCTATACTAGTCCTAGATGGTGAGAATGGCCCACCATCAAAGTGGCACTTGGAATACTACCATTGCAATGAAATTGCCCATAAAATGATTTTTCCTCATAGGTTGCCAAGTAAACAGTACGAGGGGTTCACAAATAGGACAACCTAGGAAACTTCTTGCATAACACGATTTAGGATTTGAACACATCTTTTGACCAAGGAAAGCTCAAATAGCACCAAGACATTGCTAGGAAATAAGAATGCAATTCCCAAAAACTTGGTTGTAAATTACACCGCCACATCTCTTCCGCAGCCTATCATTATTTAATTACAGCTCTGAAAAGGACACTAAAGACTTCACCACACAGCAACACGGAATGCACAAAAATACCCCAGAAAGCAAATTCACTCTTGGCTAAGTCCAGATCAACTGACCGATACCCAAATCATATCCTATTTGTGTATAGGTTGTCAAATGAACGGTAATATGGGTGCTCCTATAGAACAAGCTCATTACGTTGCGATTCAGGAATTGAGCAAACCATTGGACTGATCGATCAATCCAAGCAAAACTCACAACATACCACGAAGTTGCTCAAACATAAATCAAAATTAAAGCCATCACTCCAAACTTCTTCCCAAACAACATCGCCACACCACCGACAACCAATTTCACAATACGGAAATGCAAATTGCATTTTATGGCCTTGACATATCTTTAAGCCTGAAATTCAATCATGAGAACAGAGGATTTGATAAACATTTGAAAAAAATATCCACACAATTGAAAGAACTGTGGTAACATCTGAAATTCATCAACATACCAGAACTAGAAGCCGAATTATACGGTCCTCAAGATAATTCCTCTTCGACAGGAAATTGATCCCAGTGGTAGACTCCAACTCCAACAGAGTTGCGATCGGAATTGTAATTTGCCCATGCAATAAAAGAAGCATTATTGGTATGATCAGGAGAACTAACTCTTTCTGGAGATCGAAACATCAAATGCCAGGTAAGGTAGTGTTATCTAAAACGGACCTCTATCTAGAAATGGGTTACAGGTTGCTTGAATATCTATTGTTGTCAATGATGAGTTAGGTAGGCTCAAATGGTCCATTTAAGAGCACACTACCTTAACGCTTATCTATTCATACAAATAATCAAATTATAATGTTTTATGTGAAAGAGCTTTTTGAAAGTAGGGTCAGAGACCCCTTGTGATGTCATGTCCACCCAAAATATGGAGAGCAAGCCACAAAATTTTGTACATTCAATAAGCAGCCTGAGAATTGTGTCAATCCTGATACTTTACCCTGTGTTGGGAAAAGCACAAGATCAGATAAGTAAGCTCGAGTCCCGACCCACATGGATCCCATGCAATAGGAAACCGGCTGTACCGCAGTACTGCAGTCCTCTTCCACACGTCGTCCACATACAAAATGAATTCTTCACGTGGGGCGGCTGAAACCAGGACCCACATCCAGTCCATTGTCCATCACCACACGGCATCTCTTCTGCAGCCTATCGTTATTTCATTACAGCTCTGAAAATAACACTAAAGACTTCACCCCACCACAACATTCAGTAGCTTGTGTCGACGTTGTCTTGGTTCTACAATGATGGTGTGCCTCTATATCCTCCACCTGTCTATTTTTCATCAGTAACTACTGATGAAACACTGTTGGGGTGTGGAATATATCACACCATCACTGTAGAGCTGCTGAATGTTATAACAGCAATATGGAGCTCACAATAGTGCCTAAAAACAAAAACTCAGTCTTAGAAAAGTCCACATCAACTGACCGATACCAAAATAATACCCTATTGCTGTATAGCCGATGTAGCACGGGTGCTCTTATATGGAACAAGCTCATTATGTTATGATTCAGGAATTGAGCAAACCACTGACCTGATTAATCAATCCAAGCGAAACTCACAGCATACCACGAAGTTGCTAATACGTATGAATAAATCAAAAGCCATCACTCCAAACTTCTTCACAGACAACATTGCCACACCACCCACAACTAATTCCACAATTTGGGGATGTGTGGCTGCATTTTATAACCTTGGCATATCTTTGAGCCTGAAATTCAATCACAAGAACAGAGAATTTGATAGACATTTGAAAA
This sequence comes from Neckera pumila, assembly GCA_963969595.1. NCBI lineage: Eukaryota > Viridiplantae > Streptophyta > Bryopsida > Hypnales > Neckeraceae > Neckera > Neckera pumila. Next base: position 13,790,668 of record OZ018415.1, read on the forward strand.
AAGTATCCATGTAACTAAAACTAAAACAATTGTGATAACATCTGAAATTTATTAACCCCTAAAGGATCAACGTGCGTTTTTTGGCCGTATAGAATTTTTGAGCAGGTACGTACGACAAGAGATTTCCATATTTTGGGCTGAAATTTTAATAGAAGATGGGGGCAAGGAATATCTTTCATATGCACCAAATTTCATGACATTTGGAAATACAAGTCAAAAGTTATGGCCTAATATGTTACTTTTTGTCGTAACTAGGCAGTCCGGGTAGATAAAAAAAGTCACTTTTTTCAAAAACAAAAATTTGAAATTGGTTTTCTAGAGTTATATATAGGTAAAAAGCTTTGAATCATCCCATTTTGATCAATGAGTCAAAAGTTATGAAGATTTTAAGTTTGCGGGCAATTATGGATTCTCTACTCTAAAATAAACTTTGAATTCCTTTATCTTACTCAATTTTCAATATTTTTTGAAAAAAATAAAATCCTAGGATATAGATTATTTGTTACAACATTGCCACCATTGGGATTAGCATTTTTCAATTCCTAATTAAATTCTTGACAATTTTGTATTTTGAATAATCCTCTATTACTATCTACTTACTATTTTTTTCCTATATGTTGTACAACTCCAAATGAAGTGAAAGTTTTCAAGCATGTAGCCAACTTGTCCAGGAAAAAGAATCCAAAGAAGCACCATCATTTTGGACATTTTTTTTTTATTGAAAAGTGAGCTTGTGAAGTGCTGCTGCCCTGTTTTTTGTAGGGCCAAAAAAATGGTTTTAGTGAATTTGAATGCATATATCTTGCAATCCACGCGGTGGAAATTCCTGAAATTTTTAACATATGTTCTCAAGTCACCATACTACAAGATCCTACGATTACATGTGTAAAAAAAAAATTTCTTTCAAAAATTGGATACTTGTATTAAAAATGGCAATTTTCAAGCATTTTCGGTGAGAACGTAGTCATGGAACTTTAGGGGTTAACATACCAGAGGTGCAGCCAACTTGTACGGTCCTCAAAATAAGTCCTCTTTGACAGGAAAGTTGATCCCAATGGTGGGCTAAAAATTCAACAGAGTCGAGATCAGAATTTGCAATTGGACAATTCAATAAAAGAAGCTTTAGTGGTATCAAAAGAACAAACTCTTTCTGGAGAACGAAACGACACCAAATTGCCGGTAACGCTTGTTTATTCTTACAATCAATTATTATATCAGTTTATGTGAAAGAACTATAATTCTGAAAGTAGGGGCAGCTCCAGACCCCTTCAATTGTGCTTTCACTTCCAGCCCAAAATACAAAGACCGAGCCACGAAATTTTTTACATTCAGGGCTTCTTCTCAGCAATGGGCAGCCTGAGAATTGTATCAATCCTAATACGTCTCTACATCTTCAATTTTAAGAAGATACAGTTGTCGTCAACAAGTGCACAGACAAGCTCAGAACTTACTCAGTAAGGACCCACTAGAAAATTGGATGAACGAAACTGTGTTGCATGTAATTGCTACAGTACTTACTTACTTAGACCATCTGCAATGCAACCGGCACCTTGCACAGTATTGGCACTGTGCAGGGTGGACAAGAATTTTGATTTAAAATTGTGCTCCAATGCAATCGGTATGGAGACTTTCACTTCCCCGGTCTCGGTATGGGACCCCCCGGGATCGGCATATTTTGTCATTTTGCAAACCCCGGCAAAACTCTCGGCAAGTTCATTGATGGGAGTCATCATGACAAAAAGTAGTAGTAGCTAATGGATGTCAAGAAAAAATTATTGGTATGTGCGCTAATCAATTCAACCTTCGTTGTTTCCATGAAAAGTCCTTTCTTTAATGTAGATTCTTTTCTTCCTTTCTTTTTATAATATCGTAAAATCCATTTGACATTTGGATGCCATCTTTGCATTGGGGCAATTTTTCCAAAGAAAGAATCGGTACTTAAGAGGCCTTGTGGAATGGCCCGCGATGTACTGTTACAGGGCCTTTTTGCCGTGACAGCATTGCAGATGGTCTCAGTACTCTAATGTTCATCGTCCATAAAATGGGCTTAAGGGTTAAATCTGGACGGCAGGGAGTAAGTTCCTGCGTTCTATCCCGCGTTGGAAAAATCACTCACAAGGTCATCAGATATTTAAGCTTGACGGAGAGTCCTGGTCAGCCCACATGGATCCCACGCAATAGGAAACCGGCAGTACCGCAGTACTGTAGTCCTCTTCCACACGTCGTCCACATACAAAATGAATTCTTCACGTGGGGCGGCTGAAACCAGGACCCACATCCAGTCCAGTACTGTACTGCCTCTCCTGGGCCCTGGCCACAATTTCTCCACCATCGTCCCAGGCTCCCGGCCGGCCCTCTCACGCTCTGTTAAGCTTCTTGTCCCCGCCTTGATTTAGTTCGCCTTGCAGCCGGTCTGTCTCAGTCTCCAGCTGAGTTTTCTCTTCTTGCAGTTCGGATATCTTGGTGATGAACTGCACGCAGAAGTTCAATTTATCAATTGGATAGAAGTCAAAATGTGACACACTCTGTCAACGCAAGACACACAGGTATTCAAGTGCACAGAGAGGAGCTACGGCCCCAGCCTCTACGACTTCTTCTGCTCTTGCCTTCACTGCGTCCTTTGCGTATCTGCTTGAATGTTTGCAACTCTCGAGCTATGGCGTCTCCGACGTGACGTCCTGTGAGCTTATGCATACAAGGAGGAGGATTAGATGAGGGACTGCTCGGATACGTGTGCCGTTGTTCTAGCCTGTGGAGTTCTTCTCTGTTGCGGGTCATTTCGTCGCTGGAGTCTCTTCCGAAGCGAGAGAGACGACCCCAGATGCTCTTGAATCCTCACGGCAGTACTTAAGGTATGTGCAAGTGTGCGTCTGAGCGCGGTTCCCTGTATTACGCTGCTTCAGATTTGGTTGGGTTTGGTTAGCCCTAAAACAAGCACTTCAGCAAGTCTTAGTGTGCATTTTGGGATACCCTCAGAGTTTATTTTGGATCCTAGAAGCACGATTGTAGGTGTTCCTAGTTTTGGTAGGCTCTTGTGTTTGGTTGTTTGGTTGCCATGAGGTTTAGTAGCCTGCAACAGGCTTTGCTTGTTGTTATACAATAGCTCTAGGGGATAGTTGAGTTGCACTTCATTATCTTTATGTTGTTCTACAAATTTTTTAAGAGAAGGCTACAGTAGTGCTCTTTCTTGGGTGAATATGCTAAATACCGTATGTCTTTGTAGTAAGTTCCATAGTTGGTGGTGATCACTTGTCAATTGGTGCACTAATTTTGCTCTAGAAATGAATGGTTGCGATGCTAAAAGGACAAACAAACTTGGAAATGGGTGGAGAGATGGAGGATTGAGACCTTTGATAACTCTTTGTGTAATGGGTTATGCATTCTTGGAAAGAGCGGTGGTGAAAGTGGGGCTCATTTATCTGGAGAATTTCAAGAAGAACGTCTCTCATGACGAAGCAATGTATCACCATGGATGTGGATGAAACATGAACAATAAAAATTGACTTTCATTGAAAACTGAACATTTATTCAAAGGAGTAATATTGTTGGAGACTTTGTTGCAATTTAGCAATTCCATCCATTGAGAAATGGAGGTCCATGATAGATTACTTCCTTGAAATTCTTTGTATCTTTTTTCAATATATTATTAGTTAATAAGAAGTCTTTGAGAGTAGAAGGGGAGGCGTTTTCAAAGTAAGTCAATGACCAAGAAGGAATACTTGATCTTTGACGTGGCTTGAGATTAAAAGTCTTATTATTTACCAGGGTAGGTATGTCTTAAACCTCTTTATGTGAAGCATTGCAATGTGTAATTATATTTGAGTGCAAAGTAATTTGTGAGATAGCGGATAGTAAGTGTTGTGTATCGTGGATAAAATAGATACAACCAATTGCATCATCTATTTAAATGTTCTAGTTAAAAATCTTGTTTGATTTTGTTCATTTTGATTGGTGTTAGCTACCACTAAATTTTGAATTCTAATACACTCTATTGAGATATTGCCTTTGGAGGGCATTAGTTTTCACTTGATTAGTTATAACAAAATTAAAAAGTTGTATCATTTTATTTACAATAGTTCTTTGGAGTCCCTTTTTGGTGCAAAATAGTAGTGTGCCAATGGTGGTCATCAACTTATAAGACAATTTTAATTAATATATTATATTAGGTGGATGGATCGACTTGAATTCTTTATAAAGTATTATGTTTTATCTTGAAATTGCCTTGAAATTCAAAATTTTCTTTGTTCTAATACATATGTATGTTGTCTTGCAAGTTATTCCAAGTAGAATGGATAATATTCCAATATTGTAACAATCACTAAGTTTTGTTAGTGAAACTTTGTATAGAAGTTGAATTAATTAATTGACATTGATAATACATCAAAATAATCTATAGCTCCTTCAGTATAGCAATTGGTACATGTGTGTTCATCCAACTTTGTTCTGCTTATTTTTTGTTACTCCATGATCATTTTTTTGTTACTAGGTTTTGAATTTAAGCATGTGTTCATGGTTTGAGGCACATCCAATCCACTTCTATTTGTGTTTTTGAACTCATAAAAATAGTTATGATTTTTAGAGGTTGGAATGTCAAGTTTTAAAAGCACCCATACTTCAAAACGTTTATTGTTGGTCCATTGAAGAATCCAATATATACCTTTATTTTAGGATCTCTTACCTTCTTCTTTAGGTTTGTCTAGGTTCCAATTGAGAGACATTATCTTCAAGCATGAATTGTTATCATGTTCACTGCTTTAGCTCTATTTGTATGTTTTAGAATTTCTCATCCTCAAATGCAAGTTATAAGGCATTCGTCATTTGGAGATAGAAAGTCAATAACATTTGGTTAATTTGACAAGAACACTACCACTTGTTTGTTGGAAGTTATATTGCCTTTTTAAATGGATAGTAACTTTATCCTACACCTTCCTAGCATAAATGTAAGCTTTGGTCTGAAATATTGATAATTTAGATTTTGAAGGAATTTTGAATGGACTATTATGATATGATATTGTCATTACCATGAGTTATGGTTATAAAGTAGAGAATTATTATGTTGTTTATGCTTCAATTTTGGAAAGATGGAATTCAAATAGACATTATAGAAAAAGATGATCATAATAGAATGATTAAAATACACAATTATAAAAAGACATTCTAGAAAAAGATGATCATAATAGAATGATTAATATACTACAATGATCTTACCGTATTTTAGTACATAAGTTCAATTCTAAAAGACAAATACAATATCCTACATATGGTTCTTAATAGTTCTTGCAAGGGATAATGTACATTATGAAATTGTTCTTGCAATCTTACAAATTATAATTGTAAAATTAGGTCTTGTGCTTTGAAAAGTTGGATAGAATGTGGTAACTTGTAACTTTTGTGTAGTTGTTTGATACTAGACTTCTGATGGAATTCCTTGATAAATTTGATAGGATTCTTTATATGGGGTAATTTTTAATATCTTAGTGAATTGGAATTTTTTTAGAATCTTGCTATTTTTACATGTTTTGATGCTATTTCCTAACCTTTTTTTGGTTTTGTTTTGAAGCTATCATAGAATATTGATATTTTACACCATATGCTATATGAAATGGCGCGCTTTTTGATGTGGATGGCAAGCTTCTTCACTATGGCAGCCTTTTGGAAGTATATGGATTTTGTATGGTCTACTTGGTGAGTATAAATGTTATTTATTTAGTATGTGTGGTCTATTGAAAAGTGCATGTCATAATAGAGGGTAGTTGCAAGAAATACCCGTAAGTTGTTTTTGGCTCAAAATAGCCTGAATACTAGAATACTATGACTTTTGGAATAAAAAATTTAAAATAAAATAAAATATGGGCAATTTGTAAAATATTCAAAATAGCAAGTATAAGAAAATTCAGGCCTTGAAAATTTTATTTCTAAAAGTTATGTACAAAAAATGAATGATGGAAAATACAAGAAAATAGATAATTTGGAATTTGATTTTAGAAAATATTAAAAGAATTCCAAAAAGTAAACTAAGAAAAGGCATTTTTCCTAGTTGAAGATGCTTCTTTTCAACCATTTGCATCTTTAGGATTAGAAAATTATATTCTTTGCATGTGTACAAAGATAGTGTACTTTGAGCACATGTGCTACTTTAGCATAGCATAGTATAGCGTAGAAAATAATTTTGTAGGCTTTTATAACTTTACACCAATTTAATAAATTATAGACTATTGTCCACTCCATAAATAAAAAGGGCCAGTATCCAATATCTTATTTTCCACATAAAGCAATAAAAACTCGTGGATTAGACAGACAAATACATTGATGATGTAAAGACAATTTTTCAATGGAAGTCTTTGTATTTCAATTTTGACTTTCAAATTTGGATTTTTGGGTTGAAAATAGTACTAAACCCCCTGGCCAAGGTAGACATCCAATTGGGGCAGTCTAAAATAGTAAAATAATTTTAAAATGTTGAAAAAAATCAATAAATGTCTACAAATACCTCATATAGCACCATTTCAAATTTCATAAAAAACAAGCATACAAAGTAAAAGTTATGAGCAAAAAACCACTTGTCCAAGGCCAAAGGGACAAAATAAAGACAAGTATTGCTTGCAAAAACCCTAGAATGTTGTTTAAAGTTCATATATCCTTGTATAGTTTTCCATTTGATTTACTTTGATTTTTACAAAGATTATTGTTTTGAGCATTTGTATATATGATTTAATTATGAAATATGTATCCTAATTTCAATTGACAGACCATTGTCTTACTACATCGTGTTCATTGATATTTAGTTTGAGGAATATGTTTGATTTATTTATTGAGTATTGTAGGTAATTGCTCTTTCTTTGTCTTGCAAAGATAAATCATTTGACAATAGATATTAAATACTTTACAGGAAAGACAAGAATTTCTTACAAGTACAAAGTGAGCATTCTAAAAGACTACGCATTGCTATATCAAGTCTTGAGAAATGCTTGAGGGACATAGTTCAAGCATCTTCAAACAAGAAAGTCTTGAATAAAAATCAATGTGTACATCTTCTTGGCAAACTCATACTAGCCATGAAGGGGATTGACAAAATGTTGTCAAGTGCTACTGAGGATCTCAAGTTCCAATATATTTTTGAGGAATTGTGTTATCTTCAAAAGAAAATTGAGATTGTGGGAAAAAAGTGCATTGACCAAGATCGATGGTGTCATTCAGCTGTATTTCAATTCCAAAATAAAGAAACTTTTCGTGAGCTTCTTTTAGATTTGAAGTGTTGTTACAATACTACATGTGATATGTACTTATTCCGCCATCCAAATCAATCAAACAATATCTTATCTATTGGGTTTGATGCAGCTACCTATGAACAAGTTCTAGAAGATGGACAAGTACTTGAGAGGAACCTTGAACTTATAGATCAAGAAGAAGTTCTAGGGGATTATAAAATAGCACAGCATCTATTGTTGAGATTTAGAAACTTGAAACGAGTTGATGGTGGAGACTTGGATGCATTGGACATTCCGAGGAATTTCAAAACTCCAAATTTAATCAAAAAAATTGGTGAAGGAGGATATGGAGATGTGTATGAATCAAATTGGTGTGGCCTTCCATGTGCTACAAAAGTATTAAAAGGCAATTCCAAATATCTCATGAATTCTCAAAAAGAAGCTGGCATCTTGGCCGGCTTGAGCCATCCAAATCTTGTTCAATTTTTTGGTTGTGGAATCGATGAGAATTCAAAGGAAGATGAATCTGGTGAGATGCATTTGGTGATGGAATTGATGAAAACAAACTTGTCTACCATATTGAAGGAAGGAAAACGACCTTTATCCTATCCATTGGCAATTGACATCATGCATCAAATTGCAAAGGGTGTGTATTACCTTCATGATATGCAAGTTGCTCATCTTGACTTAAAACCTGCTAACATATTGTGCAGTTCAACATCAAGAAAGGATTTGGATCCTTGTTGCAAATTCAAGGTCACTGATTATGGGACTTCTGAACTAGAGGTTTGTAGCAATCCAAAGCCTTTGGAGGATCCAAAGCCGTTAGAGCGACCAATTGGAACACAAGGATATATGTCCCCTGAAATGATCAAGGGGAGTAACACTTCATTGTATCGATTTCAAGCTGATGTGTGGTCATTTGCCATGATATGCTCAGAGATTCTATCTGGAAAGGTTCCATATTCTAATTTGAAACCAAAAGAATTTTATGATCAAATAAATGGTGTCTTTGGCACTAGCAGCAAAAGCTTGCGACCGACCCTACCCAATGATTGTGAAGGACTTACAAACTTAATCCAAGAATGTTGGTCTCAAGACCCTCTTCAGCGACCAACATTTTCTAAAATTTGTGAAAGGCTCACTGATTTGAAGAAAGCTTTTTTGAAGGGAGGATGTTGTGCCTTAAGAGATTCCAAGTCCATCATGAACCACGTCTCAAGGGTATGAAATTGCCTAACTACAAAATTCATTTAGTGAAGTTTGATTTATTTACTTCTCTTTAGTACTTTGCATTCATAGTTTTGGGTGCACTTTAATATTTTTATAAGATAATGGTCTTCAAAAGATGCCTTTTGTATTTGTACAGGTGGATGAACAAATTTCTCCTTCAAAGGAAATTCTAATTGATTTAGATCATCAAGTGTCTAAAGCCAAAGGACTTTTGAAAATGAATTACGTAGGCATTGTCGGCATGGGTGGAATTGGCAAGACCACACTAGCAAAGGCAATACTTGATGATGCAACAGTGAATTCCTCATACCATGGATCATGCTTTGTTGCCGAATGCAAAACTTATCAAAGTTCATATGAGATATTATGTGAGATATTACCAAAACTTGGGAATGATCGGAAACCTAAGAATTTGGGAGATGCCCAAGAGATGATGAGGGAACTCCTCATTGAAAAGAAGGTTCTTTTAATACTAGATGATGTCAACAAAGAAGCTCTAGTGTATGACATTGTACCTCCCAACGTCATTAAAGCTAGCAAGGGTACTACGATAATTATCACAACACGTCAATGGAGTATTATAAAATCATTTGTGGGCATTGAAGGAAGGTTGGACGTTGAATTGTTGGATAAAAAGGCAGCAACTACGCTTTTCAATTCTCACCTTTGTTGGGATGACGCTTCTTTATCACCGGACTTTGTGGCCTTACGCAAACATGTTGTAGAAGCTTGCAATGGCTTGCCTTTGAGTTTGAAAGTGATGGGTGCATTTCTCCGCAAGAAAGAGAGGTTGCGAAGTTGGGAACGAGCACTACAAAGGATGGCAAGAGGAAGGAGTTTGGATGATGATGAACAAATTTGGAACACCTTGCAAATAAGCTTTGACGAATTGAATGATGATATTGCAAAGAGGATGTTTTTGGACATGGCATGTTTCTTTTGTCGAGATGTATATCCTTCTAGTATATCAAAAGCGACAATTTTGTCCATGTGGTCTAAAGATGGCATCCTTCCATTGGGCAAATTAGAAAGATTGATTGACATGTCATTATTGAAGGTCAATAGAGATGATGACATTCTAGAAATGCATGACCAATTGCGTGACATGGGCCGTAAGATTGCCAAAGATACAAGAATTTGGGAAGCTTCTATGATTCCTGAAATTGGATTTTCAAGCAAGGTAATATTCTATTACTGCAACTGATATGATAAGAATCACATTTTTGTTATATACAATCAAATTTAGTTAGAAAATCTACAATCCCATATTGTTTCAAGAATCATGAGCTTTGAAATATGTTAGTTATGGACAATTATCATTTGAAGCCTCTACAAGAAGATGTAATACCTTATAACTTAAACTTCTTTGAATGTAGGATGTTGAGGTTCTTGAAGGCATTTCTTTGCAAGGGACTATGAAGCATCATGTGGCTTTGTTGAAACATGACCAAAGTTTTGATTTTGAGAAACTTCGTGTATTGATTTTGAGGAGCATTGCGAACAATCTTGAAGCACATGTTGACAACTTGGGTTTAATATTTGAAATAGCTTTACAAAGTTCTCAATTGGAGGCAATTATAATAGGAAATTCTCAAAATTGGACTGGATTGCCACATACATTTCCAGCAAATATTGCAGCTATGCTGAGCACCAAAATATCAGATATTTGTGGTGCATGTGCATCAATAAAGATTCTTGATCTAATAGGGTTTAAATTCCTCAAACAATTGCCAAAAAAATTTGCGTCAAGTAGTACTCTATTGAGACTAAATTTGCGTGGGTGTTCAAGCTTGGCGGCCTTACCAAAAGAAGTGGGGAACTTGTCTTCTATAATTACTTTAGATTTAAGCTTATGCTCAAGCTTGGTGGCTTTGCCAAAGGAAGTGGGCAACTTGACTTCCTTGACCACTCTAAATTTGAGCCGGTGTTCAAGGTTGGCAGCCTTGCCAAAAGAAGTGGGGAACTTGTCTTCCTTGACCACTCTCTATTTGAGCCGGTGTTTAAGTTTGGTGGCCTTGCCAAAGGAAGTGGGAAACTTGTCTTCATTGACCACATTAGATTTGAGAAGGTGTTCAACCTTGGCGGCTTTGCCACAGGAAGTGGGGAACTTGTCTTTATTGACTACTCTAGATTTGTGGGGGTGTTCAAGTTTGGCGGCCTTGCCAAAGGAAGTGAAAAACTTATCTTTCTTGACCACTCTGAATTTAGGACGATGTTCAAGGTTGGAGACTTTGCCAAAGGAAGTGGGGGATTTGTCATCCTTGACCACTCTCTATTCGGAAAAATATTTGAATTTGGCAGCCTTGCCAAAGAAAATAGGGAATTTATCTTTGTTAACCACTCTAGATTTAAGATGGAGTTCCAACTTGGCTTCCTTGCCAAATGAAGTGGGGAACTTATCTTCCTTGACTACACTAGATTTAAGAGGGTGTTCAAGCTTGGTGGCCTTGCCAATAGAAGTGGGGAATTTGTCTTCTTTAACCACTCTAGATTTGAGTTGGTGTTCGAACTTGGCGACCTTGCCAAAAGAAGTTGGGAATTTGTCTTCATTGACTACTCTAAACCTAAGAAAATGTTCAAATTTGGCAGCCTTGCCACATGAAGTGGGAAATTTGTCTTCATTGAATATTTTGAACCTAAGAGAATGTTCAAGCTTGGCGACCTTGCCACATAAAATAGGGAACTTGTCTTTCTTGACCACTCTAGATTTGAGTAGGTGTTCAAGCTTGGCAACCTTGCCACATGAAATGGAAAATTTGTCTTCTTTGAGCACTCTCCATTTGAGCTTTTGTTCAAGCTTGGTGGCCTTACCAATGGAAGCAGGGAATTTGTCTTCCTTGACCACTCTAGATTTGAGAGGGTGTTCAAGCTTGGCAACCTTGCCAAAAGAAGTGGGGAACTTGTCTTCCTTGACTACTCTGGATTTGGAAAAGTGTTCAAGCTTGGTGGCCTTGCCAAAAGAAATAGGGAACTTGTCTTTCTTGACCACTCTAGATTTGAGTAGGTGTTCAAGCTTGGCAACCTTGCCACATGAAATGGGAAATTTGTCTTCCTTGAGCACTCTCCATTTGAGCTTTTGTTCAAGCTTGGTGGCCTTACCAATGGAAGCAGGGAACTTGTCTTCCTTGACCACTCTAGATTTGAGAGGGTGTTCAAGCTTGGCAACCTTGCCAAAAGAAGTGGGGAACTTGTCTTCATTAACCACTTTAGATTTGAGAGGGTGTTTGAGTTTGGTAGATTTGCCACATGAAGTGGGAAACTTGTCTTTATTAATTGCTCTAGATTTAAGTAGGTGCTTAAGCTTGGCGGCCTTGCCAAAAGAAGTGGGTAACTTGTTTTTCTTGACCACTCTCAATTTATGGAGTTGTTCAAGTTTGGCAACCTTGCCAAAGGAATTGGGGAATTTGTCTTCCTTAACCTTTGTGGATTTAGAAAAGTGTTCAAGCTTGGCAACTTTGCCAGAGGAAGTGGGGAACTTATCTTCCTTGACCACTTTAGATTTGAGATTTTGTTCAAGCTTGGTAACCTTGCCAAAGGAAGTGGGGAACTTGTCTTCCTTGACCACTTTAGATTTGAGTGGATGTTCAAGCTTGACAGCCTTGCCAAAAGAAGTGGGTAACTTGTCTTCCTTGACCACTCTCAATTTGTGGAACTGTTCAAGCTTGGCAACCTTGCCAGAAGAAGTGGGTAACTTGTCTTCATTGACCATTCTCAAATTGAATGGATGTTCAAGCTTGACGGCCTTGCCAAAAAAAGTGGGTAACTTGTCTTCTTTGACCACTTTCAATTTGTGGAATTGTTCAAGCTTGGCAACCTTGCCAAAGGAAGTGGGTAACTTGTCTTCTTTGACCACTTTAGATTTGAATGGATGTTCAAGCTTGACGGCCTTGCCAAAGGAAGTGGGTAACTTGTCTTCCTTGACCACTTTATATTTGAGTGGATGTTCAAGCTTGACGGCCTTACCAAAAGAAGTGGGTAACTTGTCTTCCTTGACCACTCTCAATTTGTGGAACTGTTCAAGCTTGGCAACCTTGCCAGAAGAAGTGGGTAACTTGTCTTCATTGACCATTCTCAAATTGAATGGATGTTCAAGCTTGACGGCCTTGCCAAAAAAAGTGGGTAACTTGTCTTCTTTGACCACTTTCAATTTGTGGAATTGTTCAAGCTTGGCAACCTTGCCAGAAGAAGTGGGTAACTTGTCTTCATTGACCATTCTTGAATTGAGTGGATGTTCAAGCTTGACGGCCTTGCCAGAAGAAGTGGGTAACTTGTCTTCCTTGACCACTTTAGATTTGAGTGGATGTTCAAGCTTGACGGCCTTGCCAAAGGAAGTGGGTAACTTGTCTTCCTTGACCACTTTAGATTTGAGTGGATGTTCAAGCTTGACGGCCTTACCAAAAGAAGTGGGTAACTTGTCTTCCTTGACCACTCTCAATTTGTGGAGTTGTTCAAGCTTGGTGGCCTTGCCCAAGGAAGTGGGTAACTTGTCTTCCTTGACCACTCTCAATTTGTGGAATTGTTCAAGCTTGGCAACCTTGCCAGAAGAAGTGGGTAACTTGTCTTCATTGACCATTCTCAAATTGAATGGATGTTCAAGCTTGACGGCCTTGCCAAAAAAAGTGGGTAACTTGTCTTCTTTGACCACTTTCAATTTGTGGAATTGTTCAAGCTTGGCAACCTTGCCAAAGGAAGTGGGTAACTTGTCTTCTTTGACCACTTTAGATTTGAATGGATGTTCAAGCTTGACGGCCTTGCCAAAGGAAGTGGGTAACTTGTCTTCCTTGACCACTTTATATTTGAGTGGATGTTCAAGCTTGACGGCCTTACCAAAAGAAGTGGGTAACTTGTCTTCCTTGACCACTCTCAATTTGTGGAGTTGTTCAAGCTTGGTGGCCTTGCCCAAGGAAGTGGGTAACTTGTCTTCCTTGACCACTCTCAATTTGTGGAATTGTTCAAGCTTGGCAACCTTGCCAGAAGAAGTGGGTAACTTGTCTTCATTGACCATTCTCAAATTGAATGGATGTTCAAGCTTGACGGCCTTGCCAAAAAAAGTGGGTAACTTGTCTTCTTTGACCACTTTCAATTTGTGGAATTGTTCAAGCTTGGCAACCTTGCCAAAGGAAGTGGGTAACTTGTCTTCTTTGACCACTTTAGATTTGAATGGATGTTCAAGCTTGACGGCCTTGCCAGAAGAAGTGGGTAACTTGTCTTCCTTGACCACTTTAGATTTGAGTGGATGTTCAAGCTTGACGGCCTTGCCAAAGGAAGTGGGTAACTTGTCTTCCTTGACCACTTTAGATTTGAGTGGATGTTCAAGCTTGACGGCCTTACCAAAAGAAGTGGGTAACTTGTCTTCCTTGACCACTCTCAATTTGTGGAGTTGTTCAAGCTTGGTGGCCTTGCCCAAGGAAGTGGGTAACTTGTCTTCCTTGACCACTCTCAATTTGTGGAATTGTTCAAGCTTGGCAACCTTGCCAGAAGAAGTGGGTAACTTGTCTTCATTGACCATTCTCAAATTGAATGGATGTTCAAGCTTGACGGCCTTGCCAAAAAAAGTGGGTAACTTGTCTTCTTTGACCACTTTCAATTTGTGGAATTGTTCAAGCTTGGCAACCTTGCCAGAAGAAGTGGGTAACTTGTCTTCATTGACCATTCTTGAATTGAGTGGATGTTCAAGCTTGACGGCCTTGCCAAAAGAAGTGGGTAACTTGTCTTCCTTGACCACTCTCAATTTGTGGAATTGTTCAAGCTTGGCAACCTTGCCAAAGGAAGTGGGTAACTTGTCTTCCTTGACCACTTTAAATTTGAGACTTTGTTCAAGCTTGACGGCCTTGCCAGAAGAAGTGGGTAACTTGTCTTCATTGACCATTCTTGAACTGAGATTTTGTTCAAGCTTGGCAACCTTGCCAAAGGAAGTGGGTAACTTGTCTTCTTTGACCACTTTAGATTTGAGTGGATGTTCAAGCTTGACGGCCTTGCCAGAAGAAGTGGGTAACTTGTCTTCCTTGACCACTTTAGATTTGAGTGGATGTTCAAGCTTGACGGCCTTGCCAAAGGAAGTGGGTAACTTGTCTTCCTTGACCACTTTAGATTTGAGTGGATGTTCAAGCTTGGCAACCTTGCCAGAGGAAGTGGGTAACTTGTCTTCCTTGACCACTTTAGATTTGAGTGGATGTTCAAGCTTGACGGCCTTGCCAAAAGAAGTGGATAACTTGTCTTCCTTGACCTCTCTCAAATTGAGTGGATGTTCAAGCTTGACGGCCTTGCCAAAGGAAGTGGGTAACTTGTCTTCCTTGACCACTCTAGATTTGAGACTTTGTTCAAGTTTGGCAACCTTGCCAAAAGGAGTGGGTAACTTGTCTTCATTGACCACTTTAGATTTGAGTGGATGTTCAAGCTTGACGGCCTTGCCAAAGGAAGTGGGGAACTTGTCTTCCTTGACCACTCTCAATTTGTGGAGTTGTTCAAGCTTGGCAACCTTGCCAGAAGATGTGGGTAACTTGTCTTCATTGACCACTCTAGATTTGAGATTTTGTTCAAGCTTGGCAACCTTGCCAAAGGAAGTGGGTAACTTGTCTTCCTTGACTACTCTGGATTTGGAAAAGTGTTCAAGTTTGGTGGCCTTGCCAGAGGAAGTGGGTAACTTATCTTCCTTGACCACTCTAGGTTTGAGATGGTGTCAAAGCTTGGCAGCCTTGCCAAAAGAAGTAGGTAACTTGTCTTCATTGACCACTCTCAATTTGTGGAGCTATTCGAGCTTAGTAGCTTTGCCAAAGGAAGTAGGGAACTTGTCTTTTTTAAGCACTCTAGAATTGAGTGGATGTTCAAGCTTGACGGCCTTGCCAAAGGAAGTGGGGAACTTGTCTTTCTTGACCAATCTCCATTTGAATAGATGTTCAAGCTTGGTGGCCTTGCCAAAGGGAGTGGGGAACATGTCTTTCTTGACCACTCTAGAATTGAGAGGGTGTTCAAGCTTGGCGGCCTTGCCAAAGGAAGTGGGGAACTTGTCTATTTTGACCACTTTAGATTTGAGTGGATGTTCAAGTTTGGTGGCCTTACCAGAGGAAGTGGGGAGCTTGTCTTCTTTAACCACTCTAGATTTGAATGGATGTTCAAGCCTGTTAGCCTTGCCAAAGGAATTGGAGAACTTGTCTTCTTTGGCCACTCTAGATTTGAGTGGATGTTCAAGCTTGTTAGCCTTGCCAAAGGAAGTGGGGAACTTGTCTTCTTTAACCACTTTAGATTTGAGTGGATGTTGAAGCTTGGCAACCTTGCCAAAGGAAGTGGGAAACTTGTCTTCTTTGACCACTCTAGATTTGAATGGATGTTGAAGCTTGTTCGCCTTGCCAAAGGAAGTGGGGAACTCATTTCTTTTGACCACTCTAGAATTGAGTGGATGTTCAAGCTTGTTGGCCTTGCCGGAAGAAGTGGATAAATTGTCTTCATTGACCATTCTCAAATTGAATGGATGTTCAAGCTTGGTGACCTTGCCAAAAGAAGTGGGAAATTATCTTCCTTGGCTACTCTAGATTTGAGTGGATGTTCAAACTTGATGGCCACGCCAAAGGAAGTGGAGAATTTGTCTTCTTTAACCACTCTAGATTTGAGTTTTTGTTTAAGCTTGGTGGCCTTGCCAATGGAAGTGGGGAACTTGTCTTCTTTGACCACTCTAGATTTGAGAGGGTGTTCAAGCTTGGTGGACTTACCAAAAGAAGTGGAGAAGTTGTCTTTTTTTATCACTCTAGATTTGAGTGGATGTTCAAGCTTGTTGCTATTGCCAGATGAAATAGAGAAGTTATATCATTTGAATTAGATCAACTTAGATGGGTGTAATTTATTAATTTCTTTACCAAAGAATGTAAGATATATAACTTCAATACGAATTCTTTCTTGGAAAAACTGTCCAAACTTAGAAGCCTATAAGTTGGTTGAATTGTCTTCACCAACATCTTTAGCTAGTCTTGGGAACAAATTTTTCTGCCTTGAAGGTAATCTTCATGATGGAGTGCAATGTGATGGATGCAAAGTGACCCCTATAACTGGGCCTTGCTTTAGAGCAAAGGCCACTTTCAAAATTGATTATGATTTGTGCCTAGAATGTTTTACAAAATTGAAGCTATCGTTGGAAAATTAAAGCCAATGATAAATTATGGTAGTGGTTTGTAGGAAGATTTTATGTATAGTATATGATTGAACTTTGGATTGTGTAGACAATTTCACTAGAAGAAAAATGTATTTGCCTCAACCGGCTAAAATGCAACTAAGTGTCATATGCAACTAGTCTACGACTGCAACTCTCTCTATTTGCACCAAATCTTACTTCGTTGTTTTGCATGATTGTTTTACATCATCAATTCATTTCTTTAGTCGTGATGTAGTCGTAGAATGAAGTGTTAAATATTGTTTTAGTTGCAAAGCAATTGTAGAATGAAGTGTAAGATTACGAGAGTTGTACTTGAGTTCAAATTTAGATTTTAGAATGATTGTGAGCTATTTGCCATCCACTATTCATCACAATTGTTGATGTGGACAAGTCTACACTCTATGGAATCCATCATGTTGATTTGCAATTGCAAAAAACAACTAGGAAACAATTAGAAAATGACTAGGAAACAATTTCAATCGTAAAATGATAGTAGTCATTCCCTAGTTGTTTTGTAGTTATATCCTAGTGGTTTTGTGGTTGTTTTGTAGTTGTATCCCAATTGTTTTGTAGTTGTTGTGTAATTGTTTTGTAATTGTTTTGTAGTTGTGTCCTAGTCCTTTTGTATTTGTTTTGTAGTTGTTTCCAAATTCATTTCCCAATTGTCTTATATCAATCATCACATATCAATCATCAAGAATACCAGTAAGTTAGACTTATAAGACTTATATAATGTTGTATTCTTATGTAATGAATTTTGGTAATAGAATTCTAAGATTTCTACAATTTGTAGAAATCTAAAAATATTTGAAATCCAAGAAATTTTAAGACCTATGAAATTGTTTAACGATGAATTGAAAACGAGTCACAACCACATCAGCAAGCAAATACTATAAAAAACAATCATGTCAAAAGAGTTCATCGATGAAGTTCCAAATAGACTATCAAATGAGAAATATTTTGTGACTACAAATTCCAGATGCAAGTTGTCTATTGCAATTGCGGGTCTCTAAATTATCACCAATTGCAAATGACTAATGCAACTAACAAATCGGTTGCTCTTTGTAGTCACAAAATCCCTCAATTTTTTCTTGTATTTATTGCAATCCGTAGAAGATTATTTATAAAATTTGGTTATATGGATTGCAGTTAGAGCTAAGATGTGTATTGTTCTCTTTTCATTTTTATTTTTTATTTAAGAGTGTTGAATCATTGAATTATAGCAATTCTTTTGAATGTATAATTGTAGGCCATGCAAAAGCACATTCTATCAATATTGTATCATGTCAATAATTATGTAGCACTAGTAAAACAACAAATGATGTACCAATGACTCTATGAGTGCCTAAACACTCTTGTTACATATAAATTAAACATACAAGTGAATGTGAGCTCTCAATTTGTCACTTGGGGCTTATGATTTTTTTTTTCCTTGTTTTTCATAGGTTTAAGTTGAATATAATATACAAAAAAGTTCAAAAAAGAGTATAAAACCAAAATAGGTATGTCACAAGCCAATACAATATTTGGATTTAAATAGAATGTTTTGTCCAAAGTAAACCTAAATCCCACAAGTGAATAAGGTAGAAATCCAAAATTTGTATAAACTACAGATATTAATTATTAAGTAAATAGTGCCTAAGTTTCCTAAACCTACCATGCATGTGACAGATTATAGCTAAATTGGTCAAAGGGCACCCATGTGAGAATCCTAAATCAATTTGCAAAGAAAGGTTTCAATTCCCTTGTCGATTCACGGATTAGTAGTAATCTCAATTGTTAGCTTGTGAGTATTACGAACTCAAGACAGACCAGTGAAAAAGTAACTACAATCAAAGTATGGTGCTCTAAAATGAAATCACACTAGGGATTCAATGGCAGAATTGATTTGTCAAAATTTTATTTTGTGTAAAAGATTCTCTAGTTACTAGTAATTAAAGAAAGTAGTAAGATTTGATTCTCCTTCTTTATGTGTATAGAGTAAAAATATGAGCCTACACATCTTTTGTGAAATTCCATCAGAGGTTCCATAAAAAAATTTGGAATTTTTTAATACTCAGAAGATCCTCTTCCAAACAATCAACCGCCAAAACCTATAATCGAAAATTCCTAAAAATTACCTTAATTGCAATAATCTTATTAAAAATTAATATAGTTTCTTATAGGTAAATAATACACTCCAACAAGTTTCATGACATTCTAACATCCAAAATATCCGAACTAGACCCGTCCAAGAAATTAAGCAAACACTGAGAGGAGCAAAATGGCAGAAGGAGGAAACCTTGACAACCTTATCAATGACCTTCAGTTTGAAGTGGGTTCACTAAAATCCACTCTTTCCCAGTTAACTCACCTCAATTGCATGGTTAAATTAGGGCCGAGAACTAGAGTGGGTAAGACAAAAAGTCAGGCCAGTTTTAAAACTAGGATCCTAAAGTAAAAGTCTAGAGGTTTCCAAAAAGATAAAACACATAGAAATTGGAGTTAAAACAAAGAAGTTACAAGTTGATGAAGTTTCGCTTAAAAATTGGATGAACAACACCTAGAATCATCGAAAAAGGGGTAAAATCCAAAATCCAAAAAGTAAAAGTAATTTAGAAGATAAAGGTGAAAATAAAAGTCAATTTGGGAATATAAATTAATGGTAATTGGCGGAGTTTAAAACATTGATTAATGGCCATACTTCATCCATAAATAACTTTTTATATGAAAAGTCAATTCAGAAAATAGAATAATAATTTGGGAAGGTCAAAGTAAACTTATCAAATTATAAGTGTAAAATCAACCAAGATCAATAAAAATCCAATGAATTTTTATCATCAGGATAAATATAGATTAACAAGGTAAATTAGGATAAAACTGTATTAAATAAAAATTTAGAAGAGAAAACAAATAGGAGTAACTTAGGGGATTCTAGAACCAATCCAAACTTGAAAAATACTTAATTAACCCAACAAAATCAAAGGATGAAGTTTGGAACAAGGATTGACTAAAGTCAAGGACATTCTATTTGTCGTACGCGCAATCTAGGCGTAAGTATCCTTAACACATAAACGTGCCAAGATAACACGAAATATCGTCCCAGGGGATTTCCGGATTCTATGTAGTATGTTCTAGCTATCCGGCTTTTCTATCTTTCTTTCTTCTCACTTACTTTCTCTTTTTCCGGATCTTCTCACGATCCGAACACTAACTTATCCAGAATCCGGCTTACGTCTCTTCTTCCAATCCGATTTTCAATACCTCTGTTTTACCCTCAGAGGGTCCACTATTGATCTTGTAGAGGGGTAGGGATTCACCACTCGTTGTTCTCCTATAATTCTAACAAACACAACCAAAAACACCCAAGTGCTCAATCAATTGTAGCAAGACAAGAAGATCCGGATCCTCACAACTCCCGAATGGTAAATTCGGAAAGACAGGTCACTCAGGAATACTTCACTCTTTCTAACTACAACGACAGATCTCAGAGTCAAGTATAAGGGAGTGTGATCTTTCTAGAGGTTGGATGAATCCTAAGGTTGGCAGATCTTCCGGACAGGTGGGAATTTCCTCAGGCGGGCGCTTACCTCCGCACGGCTTGACAACCGGACTCGCTTCCCCGCTACTCAGATCCGGACTACTATCGTAGTAATTTAAAGACACAATGCTCAGCTCCTAAGTCAACAATCCAACAACATTACAATAGCACACTCCTGACTTAGACCATATTCTCCTAAATCCGGATTCCTCCTCACCCGTCCTTTCCTTCCAGCACCCAGACCACAAGGCAACACAATCCGGATACAATGATAAAGCCAAACTGCATGCCCAATGGCTTTAGATTTCGAAAAGGGAATGAAGTACAAATGAATATCAACTAGGAGGGAATGAGGGGCAACTAACTTGCCCGCCCTTAAAAACCCAAATCAAAATCAAAGTCAACATCCTAAAAACAACAAAAGGCAGCCCTTAAATCCAAGCAACTACAAACACACCAAGGAAATCCCGATTTAACCGGAAAGTCCTTATCCCTAAACTTCCGGAATCCGGGCCCATGCTAGGATTCCGGTTCCGGAACTAACTAACTAAATTCTAATCCACCTCCACAAGTAGCCCCCTTTGAACTACTTGGTCACCCGAGACTTCTTTGAACTCCCTACTCCCGGCTTGGTTGTCGGTTTGCCAGAACCTTTAGCTGGCGTCATCTTAGCAGCTCGAGGCGGATTCTGCCGGGTCGCAGGAGACGTCTCCTCCTCATCCGTTTCCTCCTCAGACTCAGTAGCGGATTCAAACTCACCGGACTTAGAGTCTTCGATCTCTTGCTTCGCTGACTTCTTACCTTCCGGCTTCCGCTTCTCTGACTTCCGAAGCTTCAGTTGCTTCTCAGGTTCCACCACCTCCAGTTCTTCATCCGGATCCGAGAACTCAACCTCCACTATCTCCGTCTTCTTGCTTTTCCGGGTATCCGGCTTGAGTTCCGGTCTTGTCTCTGGAACCGGATCTCCTAAATTGATCAGTTCTGGCTTTCGTGCTGGTGATGGCTCCGCCATGTGAGGGAACTTCTCCGGATGCTCCCTTGCCGGATTTATCATTCCCATGTCTTCTAAGAGGTCCCTTCGGATTGGCATTCTCTGCCCTGTCTTTCCGGATCTCGCCGGAGATTGTGAGGCAGGACTAAAAGTACTCACGGTCCCCCACTTCTGAAATTGACTCGAGGAAGGTATCTGGGGTAGCTTGAAGAGAGACTTCAAGCCCGGATCTTCTTTTGTTCCGGAAGTTCCGGCTCCGTACTTGACTGGCGACTCACTAAAGATATTCGAAAGTGGTCCAAACTCGTCTTTGGCCACATCCAGAGGTCTTAGCAGCTGTCGCATCTCCTCCAAAACGATCTTCATCTTGGCTTCGTAATCGACCAATACCTGCAACACTCGAGATCCAGTGACAATGCCGTCGTTATCGAGTTTCTTCGTAAAAAGTGCGGCCCAAATGACCAGATGTTCCGGTTGTTCTACCAACCCTTTCAAATCCCGGACGAGCTTCAGGGCATCCGTCTCCTTCTTCTGGGCTGAGATAGACTGTCCCTCCGTCCAGTGAAACTTGTTCCTGTAGTGGTCCCGTTCCGCCCTCAGCTGTGCGATCTCCTGGTCTTTCACTTGGAGTAATGCCGAATCAGGTCTCTTCCGGATTTCATTGAAGATCTGATCCGTCTCCACGTTCAATTCGCTGGCGACGCCCGTGATCACCCCTGCCATCTCTGCGTGCATCTTCCTGCATTGTGCCATCCACCGGGCTCCGGCATCATAAAAGTCGGAGACATCCGAGTATTTCGACAACGGTTGGTTCAGGATCGGATTTAATTCCGGTACGTCCAGACTCGCTCTTCGTGAGTCCGGATTGGTTACTTTATGCCGTGTCTTCTTCTCCAATGGCTTCGGTTCCGACTGCTCTTCCTCTTCCTCTTCTTCTTCAGTCGCCTCTCCCGTCGGCTTCAACTCCTCCGTGAATCCGTATTTCAGGATTTGCATTCCGATCTCATACGCAACTTGTTCCGCTGGGGTCACGTAATCATAATAATGATACATGTGGAACAAGTAAGTACTGAGGGGACTCTGCTTGGCCTTGTCGACCACCATCGCCATCTTCTTGACCTTCTGGTGAATTAGCCCCGCCCAGTTCACGACCCGGCCTTTCAGTGTGCCGAAAATCGTATTTGCCACTGTGACCGTAACTCTCGTCGGCTTTTCCGGATACACTATGGGAATCAGGAAATTCAGTAACCTCCTATGACGCTCATTGATACAATCACTAACGGAAAAACCCTCCTTATGGTGCGGTGGTTTCTTGAATTTTCCCTCATAAAACTTATCCGACCGGGTTGCGCTCCCGGATCCGGACTGCGTCAACCCGTAAGTTTCCGCCCACATTCCTTCCGTCCAGGATGACAACCGCCCTCTTGGCATCGGCTCGTACTGGTTCGGCGCCCCAAAAACTAACTCACGAAGAAAATCTTTGCTTCTCACAGTCCAGGGTTTCCGGATGAACCCTATACACCCTACTCTGGACAAATCTTCCTCTAACTCTGAACGTTCACCGAAGTCAGACGGAATGATCGGATATAAGAGCTTGACAGACGGAACTGTCTTCGGCCCTGGCGCGGACGTTTCCGCCATTGAACTCTAATCCGGTGCAATTGGCACCCTCCTTTCCTTCTCTCCCTATCCGGCCTAACTCACCACTCTTTCACTCTTCTAAGAGAAAGCGCGCTCCAAACCTGCAAACACACACCTTCTCGAGCGGAAGAAAGAGGGAGAAGGATGAGAAGGTTGTCTGTTTAAGTACCTGGCCAGCGACCGACATCCGTTAATTTAGTCATTTAATGCGCCGCCTTTCGTAAACGGACCCCTACTTCTCGTAGGCCGGACCCCTAGTTCATAGGTTTGGCCGGAATCCGGATCTCCTTCCGGTTTCCGGATTCCGGTAAGAGTCTATATCTTACTTCTTCTACAAATTTTTGTGAGCCGGAACTTCCTGACTACCTAGTTTCTACTAAATGTTCCGGTTCACGGTTCTACTACCCCAAAATTTCAAAAATATTTACGGAATTGATCTTAAACTAATCCGGATTTCTAAATAATGATATTGCATGCTCCCACACTATTCATCCAAGGCCAAATCAAATATCTCAATAGACCACCCCAAATCAGACCTCCAATAAAAATCTTGAGTCAATTGAAAATAGGAACCACTAGAAAATCATGGATGAAGTTTGAGGTACCGATTAGCGATCAAACTTCATCCATGCATAAATTTGCTAGGAGTGTTAGATTTTAGTGAATTTTAGGTTTTTAGAAAGGACATGAAGCCTTATACAATGTATATTCTAAAATCCTTGCAGCCTTATAAGTTAGGTCACTCCAATTGTTATTCGCAGTAGATTAGAACTTTTGGGAGTCTTTTGCAAAGTGGTTAGAGTATTTAGACATTAGAAAAGATCCATTGCTTAGAAGACACAATGGACCTGTGCTTAGGCACCCACTTAGGATAGAATTTCACATGAAAACCTAGAACCTGGTTGTATACGTCTATTCACCAAGGGTGGGTAAATAAATGCCTACACTTTTCTTTGTCGCATTTTGTCTAGTGCAATAGTTGCATTTGATTGAGAGATCATTTATTGGAATTCTTGCTTTGGATCTCAAGCCTATAGTCTTGAGATCAAAATATATCTTGAAAAGTGAAGAATATGATTGTGAATCATGTCCACAGACAGAGCATCTATCGACAATTTTGCAATTTTGTTGGATTGTAGTTCTTGGCGGGGTTGGTGAGCCAGGAAATTCTTTCCGTTTTTTCTTGCTTTGGATATCTACAAGACATGCAGGAAAGGCTCACCTGAAGGTACTCTGTCATATTAATCTTGTACTTGAGGCTGCAACTTAGATAAGGTTCTTCTAATAAAATTCTTTGTGCTTATGATCTGGCTTTCCATCTGGTTGTTTTGGTGATTGTTTGAAGAGTGAACACTTGGATGAATGGAGTTGGAAATAGAAATGGGTGGATGTTTGTGGGTGTTTATTTACCCACCCTTGATAAATAGATGTACATAACCAGGTTCTAGATATTCATGCAAAATTCTATTCTAAATGGATGCTTAAGCGCAGGTCTATTGTGCCTTCTAAGCAGTGGATCTTTTCTACCATCTAAACATCCAAAACACTTTGCAAAAGACTCCACGAGTTCTAATTTTTTGTTAATAACAACCAAGGTGACCTAATTCATTAGGCCGCAAGGATCTTGGAATATACGTAGCTATAGTCTAAATTTGATAATCATAGATTGTAGAAGGCTTCATGCCATTTCTAAAAACCTAAAAGTTCACTAAAGTCTAACACTCCTAGCAAAAGTTATGCAAGGATAAAGTTTGACTACAAATTGGTACCTCAAACTTCATCCATGATTTTCTAGCAATTACTATTTTTAAATTGACTCGAGATTTTTACGGGAGGTCTGATTTAAGGTAGTCTATTTAGATAATTGATTTGGCCTTAATTTGGAAAGAATGGCCCCAACTTCATCCAATCCTTGGTAAAAACTTCATCACTTTGTTGGTATTAGGTTATTTAAGTATTTTCTAAGTTTAGATTGATTCTAGGATCTCCTAAGTTATTCCTATTTACTTTCACCCCCAAGTTTTGATTTGATAAAGTTTTATCCTAATTTACCTGGTTAATCCTAAATTATCCTAGCGACAAGCTTTTTACTGATTATGGTTGGTTTTACATTGATACTCTGATGAGGTTACTTTTACCTTCCGAAATTATTAATTTTCTTCTAAATTGACTTTTACTATCAAAAGTTATTGATGGATGAAGTTTGGTCAATAATCGGCATTTTAAACTTCATCTGCTAATTACCACTAATTTACCTTCCCAAATTGACTTCTAATTTTGTTGTTAGACTCTAACTTACTTTTACTTCCTAGAGTTTTGATTTTTTTATCTCTTTGGATGATTGTAGGTGTGGTTCATCCAATCTTTACGCAAAACTTCATCCGCCTATAACTTCTTCGTTTTAACTTTGATTTCTACGTATTTTACCTAGACTTCTACTTTAAGATTCTAAATTCAAATTTGGCCTGATTTTTTGTTTTATCTACTCAAGTTCTTGGCCCTAATTTAATCGTGCTAATTTAAATGAGTTAATAAAAAAAGAATGGGTTTTAGTGACCCACCTCAAATTCTAGATCATAGTTAAGGTTGTCAAAGTTCCCTCCTTCCGCCATTTTTCTCCTCTTGGTATTTGCTCAATTGCTTAAGTTTTTGTTTCTTGCAAGGGGAATGGGGTGATTCATAATACAGTTTCTGGGTGTCCTTCCTAATTCCCCCCTTTTTTCCTTCTTTTTTCCTTCTTTTTTCCTTCCTCTTCTTTTTTCCCTTCTATTCCTTTTTTATTTTTTAATCTACTACTCCTTCTGACGCGCATAAGCCGCTAGTGGCTCCCCCCGCAAGGCAAGGTTTAATAGGCATTTATGCCCAATACATACCTAATCCTCCTTCTATGGACAAAAAGAATCCTTGAGATTTCCAAACTAATCCTATCTTGCTTTCCAATTCTATATCTCCATCTCTCTTCCTTCTTCTTCACAATACAAGGCGGACTTAATTGAGGGCTCTTGGACTTGTGGGATGCGAGAGAGTGTGTGATGGTGTTGTGTAGTGATCTTGCTTCTAATTTGTACTATATCTTCCTCCTAATCTCCTTCTTCCTTCTACTTAATCTATTCTACTTCTAACTTCTACTTAATATATTCTATTCTATTTCTACTTCTACTCAATCTATTCTATTCTAACCTACCTTTTTTTTTGGTTTTCTTTTGTCCCCCTTCCCTAAAGTTTTGGAAATAGGGCCTAATATAAAATGAGATTTGGCTTTGGATGGAGGCCACGGCCTAGCTGGCCACAACTTGGAGCTAGCTAGCCAGGCGTTAGCAAGCCTTGGGCTTGCCGGTCTTGGCCAATCCTAGGGTGGGCCGATCTGACCTTGGGCCTTGAATTGGCTGGTCCAGCCTTCGGCTTTGTTTCTTTCCCTTTTTTCTTCCACCAAAGCAAGTTTATTCACAACAAAAAAAAAGAACACTAGACCAGGGAAAGATTACTTCCCCCTATTTTTCCTGATTATTTTTGCTACCCTCCACTGGGGGGGGCTAATTTTGGAATCTAAACCTTAGAATGTTTCCAACACCTTTTGGAAACTAAACCTTGGAATTGAATAACATGGAGGTTCAAGGCTTTATCGTGACTTTAGTTTTAACACCAAATCTAGGATTGTAAGATACCAGGGGGTTCAACGCTCCGCCACCGTTTTGTCTAATTCAAAGATTCTAACAAGTCCACGACCCCTAGAGTCAAAGCTTTGCCATCTAGAGGGGGTCCACACCACAAGGGTAATTTTACATAAAGGTTAGTTCCAACTAAGGGTACCCAAATACAAGAAGGCTCCCCAAGGTTAGTACAATCTCTGACATATGAGAATTAGTACAAAACACAAGTTAGTACAAGACTATACTTGAAGCACTAAAGGCCCTCCAAAGCGGCATCACCAAGGTATGTTGGAGGGTGACTTTAGGATTTGTACAAGACACAACAAAAAGACCTCCAACTCACAAGTTAGTGTGAGAATACACAAGAACCGGTTAACTCACAAATTAATAATCGGAACACTTAAAAGGAATCAATAACCCACGTGGACAAGATAGAAGGACCCCCAAGGACCTTTAATGCTTGAGATTAAGCAACAACGGAGCCCAAAGTGCTTTAAAAACATTGCAGAAGTTTCTTGGCTTAAATGCCAACAAGTCGTGTGGGCATTTGAGAATCACGTACAAAAATAATATAATGAAGAAAGTTGGATCCATTAAAAATAATTCCTTTTTATTAATAGTATTTATTTCTAAAATAGTGGAATAACTATGTATGTGCAACAATGTAAACTCCCTTTAAACTATTTAGTACTTAATATTTAGATTGGAAGATATTAGCATTTGAAACTTCAAAGGTAGACAAAAACATAATCTTGTGTTTGACGTGTGGGCCCTAGAGAATCACGTACAAAATCATATATACTAATTATCAATATCAAGACCAAAGTTGGCAAAAGTTGGCCCTCCAAGAAAGCGTTGATTGACACTGTTCTTGGTGCTGAAAATTGTAACATTCATCTTCAATCACAAAGCTCTAAAGAAATTTAAGATTTGTATAGATTTATATTTTAGACCTTGGGCCTTGAAAAGATCCAAAGTTCCATGGAATTCCTCCAAATTAACGCAATTGGCGGCCAATTAACATAAAAATTTCAACGCAAAACGAAACAACAACAATTCATTTTGTCATGAAAAGACCACGTCAAACACAATCTCATTCATCTCCGCAACCAGGTCATCTGTCTCCTCCACGAGGTCATCCACTGGCAGCCTACGCAATGGAACAGAAATCATCCAATTAGATGAACAAAGATTCAGAAAAATTCATCCGGTGTCTTCAAAATTCCGTAACTCTCGCGATCTTCCCAACCACCTCCCGCCGTCCGATCGCCAATGTGCATTAGATTGTGATGAGATTTCTGAGAGCAACGGGAGCTTATAGGATTTGGCATTAGGGCGTGAGGTTGGGAGTGGGAGAGAGAGGGATGATCGCAGAAGGGGGCGCAATTGTGGCGCCCGCTTCCTGGTTGTCGTCGTTGTTGAGCCTAGCCTTGGAATGGAAATTCTCGCAAGTGGCCGAGGAGCGTGCTGTGGGAGATGAAGTTCAAGAAGGTGCGGTTTACATTTTTTTCCTTCTCGTTGATCAAAGCTCTTGATCATCCTTATAGTGTTATAGAATACATGTTTAAAAGGGCAGGTTCATAGTAGAGCTTGTTGAGGTTACGGGTTGGGGTGATGGTAAGATTCAAGGCATGTGTTTTGTATTTAATGAAGGGAAAGGTTCGGTGATTTTTGTTAGGTACTTGGAGCTTGGTGGTTCCTCTTGCTGTAGCTTTGCAATGCTACAAATCTTTGTATTAAAGCATCCGTCTTGTCTCGTCTCTCCTCGTAACATCAATCACCACACCCTCCCTCTCTCTGCATTGATGGAGTGCCCCCACACACATTTCTTCTTGCGCCATCCAAGTCTCTCCATCTGCAGCCATGGCCAATGGAGCATCTCTTGTGCTTCATCCAAATACTAACATTCCCAAGCAACTTGCGCACTCGACTCTTGGAGACAATTTCGACATGATTTGCTGATCATGAGGGAGCTTGGGCTTGAGCTTGAGCTCATTGGGGGGTGGGTGGGTTTTGCATTTGGTGGTGGAATTTTGGGGTACTCGCTCTTGGTTCTTGGGCTATGGCGATTGTGAATGGGGGAGGGAGCTTGGGTTTGGTTTCGTTCTTCGGAGCTTAATTCTTATTTTGATTTGAAGTTTTGTGGTAGTGAAGTAATGCAATTGATTAATGTTGGAGATTTTGTTTTCGGTCTCGAGTTTGGGAGAATGAGGGCGTTCGTGTTGTGTTTACTGTGAGGTTTTTGTTGAGTTAATTGGTTGGGGTAATTGTTTTAGATCTCGGTGAGGTGGTGTGTGAGAACGCGTGGAAATGAATTTCAGATTTTTTTGTTTTGGGGACTCGCATTTTGATTTTGTTTTGGAGTTGTAGTCCCCTTTTGCCGTAATTGTTCAATGTTTGTCTTGCTTTGCATTTAAGATAGATATTGTGGATTGGAAATGTAGAGGTTAATACGAACTTATGGAAACCCCGTTTCCATTTTATTCTATATTTTGTTGCAATAGTGTGTTGTAGTCCCTGTAGCTTCCCCTCAGGCTTTACCTATTCAAGATAGCAACTGATGGGTTTTATTCTGTTGATGGCAGACACCAAATGGAAGATTTTGGCGATTTAGAGGATGAGTTGTTGAGTGTCAAATTCCCCCCGGAGGATTTCAAAGTGATCGAGGGCGATCTGAAGCTGAAAGAGAGTTTCAAGACGCTGAAGCTCAACGCGGTTTGTGAGGAAGCGCAGTGCCCCAACATCGGAGAGGTGAGCATCATCTCTTGGAATGGAATGCAAGAATTCGCTCTTGGAAGGCAGTGAATGTTAGTTCCGCAAAGGAATATGTGTGTTTTTCTGATGGGATTTGGGGTTTAGTGGTTGAAAAGTGGTGGAGGAGCAGGAGGTGAAGGAGACGGCATTGCGACTGCCACGATCATGTTGCTGGACGACACCTGCACTCGCGGATGTCGCTTCTGTGCGTTCGCCACCAGTCGTAACCCTGCGCCTGCGGACTACATTTCATGAGGATCATGAACATTGTAGGTATGGGCTGGATTTGGAGGCATTGTAGATCTAGTCTGTCTTCAGTGTAGTTTCATGACACAGATACCTTTTAAGGTGTCATTGGTATTTGAACGTGTTGTGAAACTCTTTTCAAGCAGATAGTATGCTTGGCTTTCGGAGATTGAATGTCTCAGACTAGTTTGACATGGTTTCAGGTTAATATTAGATGGATTACTGACGAACAGCTAAAACAAGCTCGCCCGTCGCCCAAGTTTCGAAAGATTTTACTCTGCGGTGTTGATAATCCAAGTGCATTTATCGAGTCTAAATCTTGCTTCTTTGTAGTGAGTTTGTACTTGTATACACAGTGTTTATATGTGTAGACTTCAAAGGTAGCAAATTAGCCAATCGCATGATGTGATGTCCGCAGAGATGTCAATCTCTGTTTGACAAGCAGGTTCACATGTGATTGGTCAGTATGGTCACCTACATTGACTGGTTTGCACTTCTTAATCCTGAAACCTCATTCATATGGGTTTGGGCATGAATTGCGTTCCTACATTATTCCTCAGAATATTGCACTTGTTTCTTGCAATTGCGCACTTGTCTTTCTTAACCGCAATCTATTGTTGAGAACACGCCTGAAAAGCATGACAGCAATGTCAACGGAGATAAAACTCTATTTTTATGACATGTGATCAGTCAATATCATAACCTGAAATGTGATCAGTTAGTATTCTGAACTAGATTGTAATTGGGTTTAGTATGAACAATATTGTGCCTACATTGTGCTATTACCAATTGCTTCTATGTCCTGACAATATGTTTTTTGTGAATTGCTTTCAAGTACTTGAGGCTTTAAACCTTTACTTAGTTACTTGAAGTTGCACATGTTACTTATTCTTGTGCACTGATTGCTCAACGTTCATTGTATCAAAGATGGATCTACATCTTACATATGTTGGGTTAGTGCAGGTCTTGTGTATAACCTGACTGAGTATCTGTCATCACATGGTATCAACATTGAGTCTTGAAACATACAACCAGGAGGTTCGCATCCTATCTTTAGGATTCTCGTATTATTGATATTCTTGTTTTCAAACCAGGTTTCTCCTGCATCTGTGTACACCTACTAACGAACTTGTGTAATCTTTCTGTTCTGAATGTTTGCAATCCAGGCAACTACTCCTGGTGGTAAACTTTTCATGATGGAAGGAGCAATGCCAGTGGATTATCGATTGCAGCGTTCATTGACAATCTGGACACCTTGCAAGCAACACTAGGTGCTGAAATCAAGATATCTGACTTGCCCATTCCTGTGCATGATAAAGTTGCGACCCCCTTTGAAGAATCGAGTTGAGCCATATTCGCTGCCGTTTGGAGCAATATGATCTTCGTAGAATGTGAGCCAGTATGCTAAATGATGTTTTGTTTTGCTTGAAGCTTAGTATCGAGTTGATGGTTGTTGCTGCAGAGAACTACTGAGTGTGTTTTTCTCTCAGAACATCGAGGGTTTAGCAATTTGGGAGGGGTTTTGCAGAATAGAAATAGATCGTATAGAGTGGAAGGGGAGTGGAAGGGAAGAGATGGATTCATACATGACACTTTCAACCAGAGCTGCAAAACAGCTCAATTGCTTCAAAACTGTTCTGTACATTATTGAAACATTTAGAACTAAGTTCCAAGTTTCGGAGCTGCAAAAGCAGGGTTTCAGAACTTTTTTAGGATTTTGCCTAGTTCCTGGCGTTCCGTGTCGGGCGTTCCCCGTTGGAAACACCGACGTTCCCAATGTTGGAAGCGTCTACGTTTCCAACGAGGCCCATAAAAATTCCCAAATAAATTGGACCCACGAAACCAAAGAAGAATTGGAGGTGGTTTGAGAGGGAAATGGGGTGCCCTTTTATACCTTTTCAAGGCATTTACCTTCCTTCATTTAACCTAGGTAATCCTATCACTTCAGATTTTCATCCTTATCTTTTAGGATTTTCACCTATTTTGAGGTTTTACGTTGGTCCAACTTTCTAACTTTTGATAATCAACTCCAAATCACAAACAAATTGTGTCATTGGTTTCAAAAGGCCATTTTGAGTTCAAGAGTTCCTATATTGCATATTCCGGCATCAAAAATCCATCTTAAGCTAGCACCAACTAGGGCCAGTAAAAAATTTTAAATCTACTTTCCGGAGGTTACTTTTTTTGACTAAGGGAGCTAGCTAGGGTTGTGTGGAGGCTTTAGGAAATAAAAAAAGATTCTTTGTTGACTTCGTTCCGACTTTGTGCGCTCCCAAGATGTCGGTCAACCCCATATAAATTCCACCAAATTGATATTTTGGAGAAATGTCGGTGATTCAAGCACCTATCGCTATCAAAAGGCCATAAAACTTGTCAAGGTGTGTTATTAGCATAAAAGGGACTAATCTAATTTTTAGTGAGATTTTACCGCAACCTGAGGAATTCCCACAAATTTCCTATCGTTAGTTTAGGCGATTGACCATCAAAAAGGATATTTCTGCAAGTCAAAAAATTCCGAAACTTTTTGGAGAACCTCTCATGGAGTTTTTCAAGAGATATGCAAGTTCATACTTTTACTTTGCACGATTTGATAAGAAGGACAAAATCAACCTCCTACAATTTACCAGTAGACAGGAAATCTTCCACACACGAGGGAATTTGGTGAATGGATTTTGCTTTTAACTACCTGACATATTTTTTATCCAAGATCACAATTAGTGAGCTATAGATTCTTTTGCTAGCCCATCTTGAGAGAATAACTCTTGTAGGCTAACAATTGAAGTTTCTATTATTTCGTCAATGATATAGGGAAATTGAAACTTCTCTTTGGGAATCATTCTATGGACCTTTCTAGACTTCTCTCGGATCGATTTAGCCAGACAGAGCCACATGTACGGTAATTTAGGCTATTTTGAGTAAGAACCCTCAAACCTTCCAATTCCCACTATTTTGGGGAATCTACCGTGGGATTTAGAAAAATTCTAGGGATAAGTGTCTATTATTGACCAAATGCCACATTGACATGTAACAAACCTAATTTGATTTTACACTCCTTTTTGGATTTTTTGTAGATAATTATAACTTAAACTACAAAGTTTTGAAAAAAAGAAAGTAAGAGTCCCAAGTGACAAATTGGGAGCTCACAGTGTTTCTGTATGCATGCATGATAGTCACTATCGTTTGGCTGGATCAAGATTGGGTGCGTGAATATTGACGCCTATCACTGTATTTTTCTGCACAGCGAGGCTTGACAGCGGACCAGATTGGAGGTGCAAAATGGTGAGGGCGTGGGCGTGGAACGGAACCAATATTTATTTTGGTATTGTTCATGAGATTTTTATTTTTTTTTTTTTTTTTAATGTGGTGGCATTACCTATGC
Organism: Neckera pumila; assembly: GCA_963969595.1. Classification (NCBI taxonomy): domain Eukaryota; kingdom Viridiplantae; phylum Streptophyta; class Bryopsida; order Hypnales; family Neckeraceae; genus Neckera; species Neckera pumila. The sequence continues at coordinate 13,823,433 of OZ018415.1, forward strand.
ACTGTCTCTTAGAGTTGTAGTCAGACGGTGAATGAAAAGAGTTGCTCATGCTGCAAGCATTGCTGCACACTTTTTTTGGGACCATTGTTGGAATTTGGCATATGGACCTGGTAGTCTTATCTGGCGGTGAATTGCATCTGTTGTGTATGGGGAGAACAAGATGTGACCTGGCTTTCCAATTTGTCATTTGTCGACCATATTCTTCATTTGCGGTTTCCTTCATCGCACTGGAGGCTGTGAGAAATAATTGATGTGAGCCTCTTCACAGGGAGAACGGGGAGGCGTTACCCTCCCCGGTGTTTATTTGCACAGTGAAGCTTCACCCCCCCTTGACTTTCTATAAAATAGAAAGTCAAGGGGGGGTGAAGCTTCACTGTGCAAATAAACACCGGGGAGGGTAACGCCTCCCCGTTCTCCCTGTGCTTGGAGTCATGTGTTCTGATTTGTAAGTCACTGCACTTTGAAATCTCTCCGATACAAGAGTAGTTACATTCCTTTGATGCGCACATGTTAACAATCAATGAGGTTCAGCTGAAATCGTGCGCAGGCGTTTGCTTATAGATTGGATTTTCATGGGAAACTCCGACTTGGTGTTCCCTAGCGTCTGTGATTTCTTTTTTAACCATCATCATGCTAAAAGATGAGACACGTGGTCTTGTGAGTACAAAGAAGAATTCCTCCAAAAGAATACAGTCTGAAAAAATAGCTAAGCTGTTGTATACCTACCTCTGCACATATGGGCACAGAGATGCTTTATAAACTTCCAAAAGGGAACCAAATTTTGCAACAAAATGCAATGCAGAAAACTAAAGCGCTTACGGCGTTTCCATCGGTACGGTCAGATCTGTCAAATGCATTAATCTGTGAAATTAGGTAAGGCAACCTAATTGACAAAGCAACCTAATTTCACTACTTTGTGTAGTTAATGCCTAGTAACTAGTTAATGGGCAAGTAACCACTTAACCCCTAAAGGATCATTGTCGGTTCGGTGGACATTTGGGATTTCAGGCAGATACATACGGGCTGAAATTTTGTCGTGATTTTTTGAAACTTTTTATTAAAATAAAAACACTGATAAGCTTTGTAGGAATATAATTTTTTTCACAATCGGTGCGTGGGAAAAAAAGTTATGACCAAATAAATTCAAAACAAAGGAAGGCGAGCAGCAAAAAAAATGGACAAAAATTTGAAATTTCTTTTTTGATTTTTTTTTTCTCATAGATTATATTTTTGTCTATTTGGAAAGCTTTGATTCATTTCATTTGGATTTGTTATGAGAAAGTTATGCACATTCTTGTTTTTTGGGCAGTTAGAGCATCTTTTTGAAAAAAATAAATTCTAGGATGCATTTATGAATGCATTTTTTCAAATTTTTCAATTTTTTTTTTTTACATGGTTTATATTACTTGCCAAAAAAATCTCGCCATTGGGATTAGTGCATTTTAATTCCATCTAAAATATATGAATATTTTAGATTTTCCTTCTATCTTGTACCTACTTCTATTGAACAATTTTTTAAAGAATGATAATTAATTTTTTTTCTATATTTATTTTTTTTCCTAGACTCTCAATTCAATTCTCCACTACAAAGATTTAAAGCTCAAAACTCTGTAGTGCAAAAATTTTAAGTTAAAAATGTTCAAAGTAAAAAAATCTAGTCCTACTGTGTGATGAAAAACTTGTTTTTTTCACTTTAAACGCAGATATCTTGCAATCTGTGTGGTCAAAAATTCTGAAATTTTTTCCACACATTCTCAAACTAGTTAGGTGTAAGATCCTATAGTTAGATGTAAAATAAAAACATTTTTCAAATTTTTTTACTTTTTGCTACATAAATGTTTTTGGCAGAAAAAAGGCCTCAATCCTTTAGGAGTTAATGCCAAGGAACTAGTTAAGGTCAAGTAATTAGTTAATGCCAAATAACTAGGATTTGGTTGTATTTGCCAACTTGACTTGGCATTATTTGCAAAGTCAAGTTTTATGAGTATTTTGAAGAAAGAAAGCTTATTATAGTGATTTTGCTTTGCTATATGGTGTTCTGCATACATATTAATGCTTGAGTTCTTCTTGTAGATTTACACATTTTGATTCTTCCAGAGTGTAAGACTATTTATATTTACACAAGAAAAATTTATAATTTTCTTTCAATAATATTTGAAAATTGACCAACAAAAATATTTGATTGTAAGCAACAAGTGTATGACCCTATTTTGTATAAAATTAAATAGAAAAGATTAGTATTTATAAACTATAAAATAATACAAAATATAAAAGATATATAATTAATGATAAAACAAAATTACTTATATAAAACTATAAATTGTTTTAAGTGAAAGAAAATTAATAAATAAAACACGATCATTTTTAAATTGATTGCTTATAATTATATCAAATATAGATGTTCAAAATATATATATATATATAAAAGATGTTGTTGTATAGAATTATTTCTTAATATAGAAGATTTAAAAACAAAAAAATTTGGAAACTATGTTATAAGTATAAAATATCTTGAAGAAAGTAACATATTTGAACTTGATTATGGAGGTAAAAAAGCTAAAGGTTGTTCATTCAGAAATCACAATTGTAAATATTCTTTTTTAAAAGTATACGTTTTGCGTTGTGCTCATACAATAAAAGAGGGAAATTACTTTGATAAAATTTTTAAATCAAAACCTAAGAATGCACAAAATCCAAGGGAAAAAAAATATTTATATAGAAACCATTGTCACAAATTTGTGATATTTGCTTTAAAAGATTTATCAAAAGATAACATAATTTACAAAAAAATGCACTATACCAAATACCTTTGAAATGCATCAATATTGTAAAAGAAAAATGAATCTATGTATATGGTGTATTTCTTGTTTCTAAATTAAAACAGTTCTACAAATTATCTAAAGAAACATCTAAGTATCTTGAAAGCCAAAAAGATTCTAAACAATTTATTCTTAAATGTAAAATAGAAAAAAATAATCTTATAAGTAAAATTTTGCAACATTTTGGTATAGAAAAAAAGTTACTATTTACATATGTTTTTCTATTTTATCCAAAAAAAATCTAAATTTGATGAAGAACCATCCAAAATATGTAAGAAAAAAGGAAGACTTTATTAAATACAAAAAACAAAGGTAAACAAATTGTAAATGATGAAGAAAAAGATGATAATAAATATTATCCTTTTTGAATTCATCCTAAGTATAGTGAAACTTGGGAAAGTAATTTTTCAATGGAAAGCATCAAAAGTACCACCATTGAATCTTTATTAGTTATAAATGAAGATTTAAATCTTAAGAATCAAGTTATGGATTAAAATGAATTAACAATAGAGTATATTCTTTTATTATATATACCACATATGTTAGAAAAGCCTTTATACAACAATACATTAATTTTATTAAATGTTTATTATAAAAATTGTCTTTATAAAGGCAAAAGCGGTAAAGATGAAAATTAAAGCATTTATTTCTCTGTTAGCCATGGATATGGATCATAGGGGGTCTTAATGTGAATGGAGATGTTTGCCAATTTCATTGTACCTCCAAATCACATTCCAAAGAATATGCTTGGAGAACTGTGGGCAATTTAATAACAAGCAATATTTGGAGGTAATGTACAAATTTGGTAATTTTATTAACCTTTTTTTTTCAAATCAATTTGCCAAATTAAAATGTATTGCTAGTGGACAAGTTGATAATTTAATAAATGTGCACTCTATGCATATTTTCAAAATCAAGCCACATGTAGATGTAGGCGATGAAGAAGCCTCTATAATAACATAGTTCATTAATGGAAATATTGAGAGAGGGGATTTTGCTATCCATCAATTGTGGTATAAATTATGCACACCAAATGGAGCCGGTATTTTTTGAGGTTGAAAAATTTAGTTCAAGGAACTTTAGAGTTTAAATCTCTAAAAATAGCTCTACATAAATACTTCAAATTAGAAGTAGTGCTTTTCAATAAAAAAAATATTTGCACAAGACTAATCAATCAAAAAAAGGAAGAAAAATACCTACATTTGGTAAAGATTATTGGTCATCTATTATCTATGAATGTGATGAAGATCTTTGAAAGAATTCAAATGAATAAAAGATTTTAGGACTAGTTTTATATACTAGAGTATCCAGATTCAATATTATCTTATTTAACAATGACATATTTGGTGTAGAAAATAAATTTTGACTCTACTTGATAATACTCTTCAAAATTTTATATTTAAACACTAAATATATAATGTTATGGTATCAATTACAAAAATTATTTTTATTTAAAAATTAAGAGTATGATGTATATGATGTTAATTTCAAAGTTATTTTTAATTTAAATATTAAGTGTATGATGTTTATTGTATGAATTAAAAATTTAATTTTCATTTAACATTAAAAGTATGATGTGTATGGTATTATTTTTTTTATGTATAAATAGCCAATATGTACATTGTCCCTCAAAATAATTTGTACACATACAAACCTTGCTATAGTAAATTGAAGAATTGGAGATTTTAATCAAAATTTTAATATGTTGTAGTACAAGTTTTATACTTGCATGAAATGAACTTTCAAAACTTTTAAAATATTTTTTGATTTAATTATTATTCCATCAAACTTATTAGTGAGATTTTTTCAATACAATAATTATTTTTTAATTATTCTTAAAAATAAAATTAAAAAAACATTAAACATAGAATTTTTTGGAGTAAATTTAAAAAAAATCTAAATTTTATTCAGCGAAATATTACTCACTAACGTATGAATTGAATTTTCAAGTTTCTTAAATTCACTTTAAAAATCTCCAAAACTTGTGAAAAATTTGAAAATCATATTAAATGCTTTTATACAATTTTTCATCATTTTTTGGAGATTTTTGGAGTGCATTATTAAATGCTTTTATACAAAATTTAGAATCTACTATAGTTAGCAATGTTTCATTCAATAAAATATTAAAATTTGAAGAATTATTTCCAAAAATTCTAAAAAAGTTTCATTCTACTTGTTTAAAAATCTTGAAAAAATTTGCTTTGTTTAAAAATCTTTTTTTTATTAATAATTTTGGTTAAATTATAAAAATTTAAAAGTCTTTTAAAAAAACTTTAAAAAATTATTTTATACAAGTGTGTTATTTATACTTCAACATTTCCAAAATTGCAATTGGTTGCAAAAATCTAATTTCTTGATTAGTTATGGCAATTTTTGAAGTGTATGAATCACTTATGAGAACTATTGTAGATTTGTAGCACTATAGAGTACTTGGAAAGCCTCCCAACTAAAGAAATGAAAAATGGAAAATCAATAGAATTTATCCAAAAGCTACTATGTACTTTCTTCCTATTCTCAAATGTTAAAATTCATCACTTTGTTGTAGTGTTTTATTAGAACACAAGCATACAAAACACTAAACATTTTTTTATTTTAGCATTTCAAATCCAAATTTATTAGAAATTTCAAGTTTGAAATTTTCAATTTCCAATGATTGATTTGAAAATTTAAAGATTTAAATTTTAGATAAAAAATTCTAAACTTTTGAATTGCTAAATATACAATGAATTTAACACACATAATTCAAAAAAAGAATTATCAATTTATGAATTTATGAATTTTTATATAAATTAGGTCTTTCAATATTTACAAGCTTTTTTTATTGAATTTTAAAATGATTAGCATTTTAAGAGCTGTTAAGATCTAAAGTATTTAAATGCGTAAATATTTAAATGATCAAATTTCATAACAAATCAATGTCAATAAATCAAGTCTTCAATGTTTTAATCCCTAAAGGACCATTGTCCCCTTAGGGCATAAAATGGAAACTGGATAAATTCCTATGGTCTCAATTTTTGTCATAATTTTTTGAAGCTTTTTTTTAAATAGAAAAGCACATTAGCTTCTATATGGTTAATTTTTATTATTAGAACAATCTCACCATTTTAATTCGTGTATTCTAGTTCCATCTCAAGTAAAGCTATTAATCATTTCATTTTTCTTTCTATTTTGTATAATTATTCTTCTACATAACAATTTTTTTAAGGATGAAAATTATGTATTTTTTATTTTTAATTATTTTTCCAAACCCTTCAACTCAATTCCTTATTACATAAAAATTTAAATTCAAACTCCATAGCATACAAAATTTAAGTTAAGAAAGTTCAAAGTCAAATAATCTAGTCACATAAGGTAGAAAAAAAAACTTGTTTTCTTCTCTTTGAATGCAAATATCTTACAATCTATATGGCCAAAGTTTTTGAAATTTCTACTATACATTCATATACTCGACTACTTCAAGATCCTATGGTTAGATAATTAGTGGTTGATTTTTTTTGAGGATACACATATATAAGCTCCCATCTCGATTGTATAGTTGGATGTATTTATAAACCGTTGGATGAATTCATCTTTCAAGGTTAACTCTGTAACGTTGATGTGGAGTGTGGGCGCTAAGTGCCCAATGGATGAATTCATCTAAGACTATATGATGGACAAAAAGTTTTTTTCATCCAATTTTTGGAAGGGGTTTTTGAATACTTTTTCAATAAATAGTACTACAAATTCCCCTATAATGGTATCATTGACCTTTCTAAAGAAGAAGATGCTTAATCTACAATGCTTAATGCCGCTTAATCCACTTGGTTTGTTGATTTCCAAATTTTAGAGTGATATAGTAACTTTGGATTATACCATGATATTGTACACTATAATATACATCCATGTTGAAAATTTCAGATTTTTTGAGCATATTTTGTATTTTGTATTTGATATGAATTTTTTTCATTGTTTTATTTTTAAATTTTTTTTAAAAACTTTATAATAATTTTGAAAATTATGAAAAAAAATTAAATTTTTTATGACATACACTAGTAGACATATGATTTCATCTTTGAAAAATAAGTATAAAATTTTTCATTCATATCTAGTTGCAAAATGGCAATGAACAAAGCACTAGGCAAGAGAGCTTGAAATCACTAGTTATGGGCCCGTCTTTACAAGGTTAAATAAAGATATTTTCCATGTTATAGGCCCCTGCTACGGTGCCACAGAATTAATTAACAGTAACAGTGAAGGCAATGTTGTCATTGGTAGAAAGGGCCTCCAACCAACGTTGTATGCCCTAGTGAGTGCTAACATTAGGAAAAATTTCAGCCTTTTAGAAGGCCGCTAAGGAACTAATTTACGAAACCCCTTTGGTGCAATTTCAAAATGAATAAAATAAATCTTTTTTCTTAAGAAAATATTAAAAAAAAAATATATATATTAAAAAAATATTAAAAAAATAAAAATCTGACGTGGCACTACTAGTGCCATGTCAGCACCCAATTTTAAAATATTAAAAAATAATTTTTTATTTTGTTTTTTTTCCATAATTGCACTAGCCAGGGGCCAAATTTGCAGCCTTCTGGAGGGCTAAAATTTTTCCTAATGGTACTCTCTTCACAATAATGTGCGGCACTTGGAGTGTTTTTATTGGCTCAAAGTACATCTAGCCTATAAAGTTTTCTGAATAGAGGAGGCAATGCATTCCTGATCGATGCTCCATTGTGGCCATGTATGCTGTTCTCTTTCCGTGAAGGAGGATATGAGCAGGGATATATTAATTATGGCATGGTTATTGAGGTAGTTGCGGCAAATTAGGATTGCCTCCAAGACTCTCATTAGGAAAAAAATGAACCCTGGAAGGGGCTGCTTCGTAGTGTAAGCTTCCCCTCCAGGGAACTCAAGGGAACTCAACAGTGATTTACAATTAAAAAATATTTAAAAAATATAAAATATTAAAATATTAATAAAATATTAATAAAAAATAAAAAATAAAAATAATAAAATAATAAAAATTGTAATGATTGCAATCTGACATGGCATGTATAGTGCCATGTCAGATCTGAAAATTTTGTAATTTTGAATTTATTTTAATAAAAAAAAAATTTAATGTTTTTTTAAGCAGTTCAGCTGCACTGTTCCCTGCTGTTCCGCGCTGTTCTGCGCCTGCAGTTCGCTGTTGCAAAAAAAAAAAAAAAAAAAAAAAAAATTCTTTTTTTTTTTTTTTTTTTTTTTCGGCTTGCGTTCCCTGCGTTCTCAGGTCTCACAGCCTCTTCCAAGGTTCAACTTTTTCCTAATGCAATATTGCAACCAACCCTTGGTTGATTTTGCAACTAGCCCTTGGTTGGAAATAGGAAAGTTTCTATGACCAAATGGGTCAAACAGAATCTTCAACCAAAAAATTCATAGTAAATACGTTTTGAGAAATAAAAATCTGGAAAATTATGGAAACCTTTTGAACTCTATTTTTGCACCTAGAATAAATTCCCCACTAAAGAAATCCACCCAGTAGATATGCGTAATTCCTTAAGTGATCGGAAATGGGTTGCCTCTCTATTAGAGAAAAATTCAGCCCATTTCAAGGCCGTCGAAAGTTGACATGCTATGCTATTGTTTGCGTGGCCTGTCAATTTTGAAATTGCTCTTGGTGAGTAGTCAGAGTCTTTGACAGCTTGTCGGAGCAATCAAATTTCACAGAATTTTTTTTTTTTTTTTTTTTTAATAATTTTTTTTTTAGAATTCTGGGTCCCTGCGCTACTACAACTGCAGTTTCAGCAAGGCGGAAATAGGGAAAAAATGACCTTTTGAGCAAAATAAAAGCAAATTTCAGGGTACCTTGGAGGGTTGTAGAGCAGCCCTCCGGAGGCTAAAATTTCCTCTAATGCCTATGAGCATCCACACTTTGGTTTGAGACAGTTGCTTTGAGACATTTGGAAGCATTACATTGGCCTTTGACATTCAACCAATGGATTTTTTAGTAGAACTGTTGTCCGTCAATCTCACCATTACCTTTTTTCTTGATCATTCCCTCCATTTCTTTTCCTCTTTTTTACTGCTCGTTCCTTCTTTTATTCCCCGACTTTATCGGGTTTTTTTATTTGTGACATCTTTTATTTGCATCCCAGGGGTGCTATTCTGTGAGCCCTAGAGCATGAGCCCAAGAGCTGGAGAGCCTGGGAGCCTACTCTCAATTTTAATTTTTTCTTAATTTTCGAGGTGTGGACCTATGACCGTGGATACAAATATTGCGGTTTTACAGCTTTGGAACTTACAAATTAAATCTAGGATATTAGAGGCGTTAAGAGTGACTAGTTTGTACCAACATGGCCATTGACCCTGAAAAAAAGACAACATACCATGCAAAGGGATGACAACAAAACTATATAGATAAGTATACGGAAATACAATAGATAGAGGCAGAGGATATCTTCTGCCTTAAGAACTGCTAGAAGATGCAAATGTAGAGCTCTCATCAGTGTTTGATGACTCACCCACAAAATCTTTAGTAGAATGATCTATGAAAATCAAAAATCGTGGATCTACCTTACGGGCCCTAGAAGGTGGATTTGGATCATGAGTCTCAAGTTGTTTGGATGCTGCTTTAGCATACACGGGCAGCTCATAAGCTTTGGTAGGACTATTGAAGAATGCCGGATTTGCAAAGAACGGTTGCTATGATGACATCTTCATTTTCACACCTTGCCTACAAAAATCCAGAAAACGAATATGAGAAGAAGTTACAATCTATAATCATAGATTTGTGGTTAAGAAGTATATGGGTAAACTTATTTACTAAATTGGTTTGTCCTTGTTACATGCTGGATGGGAACCACCTCATCGTCCAAATCAACTACAATAGCTTTAGAGCTTTGTGGTGTAGGTGGTGGATTTGCATTGGGCCGATTAAACGGAGCAAGGAGGGCCTCGTAAATAGCCTTATCCTCCTCCAAGGCCACTATATGTCGGCCAGTAGCTCGACAAGCATATATATTGGCACCTGTAGAGAAGGCCCGATGCCAAAGCAACAATTTTTATTAATTCAAAGAATTAAACTAATGAAAAACAACAAATTCAGGGTTTACTTGAACAAAAGAAACTAACTTGTAGATGCAGAGCAGTCCACAACGACATCACCAGGTGAGGTAGTTCCTTCAATCAGCATTTGCATGAAGGGCCTTGCCTTCTCTCAAGGCCCACGCCAAGGGATATTTCCATTCATCGTCTGATCCTCCTTATTGCAAAAATTTCAAAGAAGGTCATCTTCGCCTACATCAACATCTATTGCTGCATGATTTGGAATGTGCTAGAATTTGAATCGAGAGTCGGATCGGCCACTTGTAGTCGTTACGTAGAGCAACATTTTGAAGCATAGTGTCTGCACAAAAATTTCAATGAATATCAAATTTAGAAATACATTCAGTTCAGTATGAACATAAACTCATTTCAAAAGACTAACAACCATCCATAATAGAAGGCCTACCGTTCCCAACAGGTCCACTAGCAATGTCAAATGCAATCTATTTCCGACCCACCACTCCATTTCAGATTTGAATCCAAAAGTTTCGCAATATCCCAAGAGGTAGGATTTGATGTCTCGGCTGAAAGGATACATCACAAGAAGAGCACCAGCATTATGTAGATAGTTATTGGCCAAGTCAAAAACGGCTTGCAAACCTTTGGAGGAGAATTGGTTCCACTGTGAAACACATGTTGGGGGAATGGAAACGGTTGGGACCACTAAACCCTTCGGGACATCAAGAATTATCAAGTCCGCAGCTGCTTCTCCGGTAACCACTCCATCAAAGAAGCGTCTCTTGTCTGAGGCATGCTGCACCACGGAAGAGTGTTAACAATGGTTGGGAAATATAAACTAAACAAATGCATTCACATGTGGCAAAATAATAAAAAGCAACAATAGGCTACTATAACATGTACACAAAGTTTAGGATTGAACCTAGGTTAGAGGTTGTACCTTCTCAAGAACTGTGATCACGTCCTGAAACTGCTCCAATCCTATAAGACTAGAGACAAAAGCATTCAAGATACATTGGTCCACAACAACCATTGCACTCAAATTTGGAAGTGGAGGGGGCAGGCCATGCAACAAGTGCGACCGGGTGAGCAAAAAGCTTGAAGACATTTCCTTCATGGCTCCCTCACTTGTCACTTAATCAACCACCAAAGTCTCCGCTTTCCTCTTATTCCCCTTCTTTTTGACTTGGGCATTAGCCTTAGCCTTCTCTGCTTTGCGGTCTCTCTTTTTCACTTCATTCTCTTCTTGTTTCTTCTTTGCCGTTTCCCACTTCTCTTCTATCTTCTTATTGGCCAGCTCTCGCCTCTTCAAAGCCTTCTCCTTGGCCTCAGCATCAAGGCCAACAAGTTCTGGTAATTCTGTCTCCACAATGTTGGTCTCTTTGACAGATTTGAAAAGAGCTTCTTCCTCAGTTGGTATGAATCCGCCGCTGCAATCCAGATACCATGCGCTGGATTAAAGATGACCGCTAGGCCAGTTCTTGTCTTGGGCAGCGATGAACATACAATCATCAGACGAGCAGTCTAGCCATGATTTCAAAAATGGCAATAAATTTGCCTTCAAAATGGCCTTCTTTGTGTAGAGTTTGAACATGAAATACCTGGTCACCAATAAATGGGTTAGTAATACAACTTGCCAAAAAATTCTCAATATCAATTATATGGACTTGCGGGGATGGGTTAGGTCTTTAACTTATAAATGGTCCTCTTCACCGCGAGGGCGGAACCCTTGAAATCCTTGAAGGACTCTGACTTCTTGAAGAAATCTAAGCCCTCGAAAACTCCTGCAAATGCATGGTCCCACACATTCATCCGCCATGCCTTGATGTAGTCAGAAAGTGGTAGGGGCTCCGATAACTCCAAGGCAGAGTCTTCAATCTGTCAAACGATTGGGAGAAGAATGAAATTAGCAATGTGCTACAAATATAATCTTCAATGGTATAGTGGAACATGATAGAAGCGGTAAAACTTACCACAGCGTACCAACAGGCCTTCGAGAGGAAACTTGTCATTTTCTCATCATTTGCTGGTCTTGTCGGAACCTAACGTGCCTTGCGAGTAGGGGGGGAAGAATTGATCCACCTAAGCCACTTCACCTTGTGACAGCTATCTGCATTTGCTGTTGCAATGAGTTGGAGTTTGTCCAAGGTCAACTCCTGGACAGCATATAAGCTCCGGTGCCATTCAATTTGAGATTTGACAAATTAAAACTTAGTAAACTTAGCAATGTATAGACCATTTGAAATCAAGAGTTTGAAGAGACCCATATCGCGTACCTCTTGAAGCCATTCATCCCCTAAAACTGGACTAGCAACAAATTGAATCTTAGAAAGCTTCTGCATACTTAGCCTTGTTGCTTCTCTTGCGGCACCCTGCATTGCTGTTACAACACCACTTGCAGTAACATCTTGCACCGGAGTATCCTCGTGGTACTTGCGGACGGCAGCATCAGCAACTGCCGAGATATCTTGCTGCAGCACAAGGAGCACGGAAAAAATATCAAACACTATAAATCCCAAGGCATTCCAATACTTCGAACACATAATTATAACTTTGTTAAGAATACAATTGGAGACGGTGATTTAGGATGAAAGTCACTTGAAATATAAAGGCAGTGAAAACTTCTATGGGCATAATGTACCACATCTTTTGAACGTTCTATTGACTTGCCTTCACATCTTCTTCACTCAAGAGCTCAGTCAACTTCTTGTAGGGCATTGTGCCATACTTGCAAACACGGTACAGGGTATGGACAAGATTTGTCTTCACATGTGAATTCTCGGTGTGTCTAATGGCATGGATCAAATAACATTATTAGTTCTCGAGAATGCAAGACAAAAACAATATTTAAAGGGAAAGAAGAAGGATCAGAACTTACTAATTTATATCATGCATGACCTGCATGGCCGCACTAAGTCTTCTTTAGTATCTAGTACTATTGAATCAACACGGACGTGCCACTTCAGGTCTGTCCTATGAAGCCGTTCAATATATCTCATCCAAGCTATACGGCGGTGGTTGCTGTTGCAAATAAAAAAACTTTGTGTCCACCAAGTGCTTGAGCTCAGGTACACTGTTGAGGTATGCATCAAACTGGTCGTTGACGGTGTTCCGTATCGGGCCCCACTCTGACTTCTCTGTCTGCGAGAACAGATCGGTCTTTCCTCCCTCGTCCAAAACTGAGACATAGAATACTCGCGCTCCGTCTTCATAGCCATGGACATAATCCGTCTCCAATTGGATCAGATCACACTCTAGTGTTGACCTCACCATTGGCATAGGAACCAAACAACATAACGGAATGTCCAAATGTGAGAGATGGTGTGGTTGAATTCGCATACTCGAGATTGTTGAAACATAATCCAGCTTTGGTTGCTTCCGAATGTCCTCGCTTCCCATTAAAGGTTCACCGCTGTAGGGCAGCTGGGCATTGTGCATGGATTCATCTGGAACCACAGCACTTGATTGTTTGGGCTGCGCTATTTCAGAAGTCAAGTGTAGCACCACCGTCACACACGCAGGGTTGGTCAAAGTATCACTTGCCGTATTCTGAAAGCAAACAATCACATTTGTGAGTTCCCATTTGGAAGAATTAATCCCGTTGTTGTAAAAGCAATGCACTTATACAAGGTAAAGACTCGAAATTGATGGCCAGCACATTTTATTTCAAAAGTCAGAAGTCCGAGAATTTCTGCTTTAATCCAAATACATTTCTAGTACAGTCTACACTTGCACGTCTTGTGAATGGACTTCCAAATCCCGTAGTGAAGACAAAGAATCATGTCCCCTATCAAAGACCTAGATGACACCTGAAAGTCTGGATAGCTAAGGAGTTCTTGTCCAAATGTCATTGGAAAATCAAGAAGTATATGAACTTCTTCATTTGATCCCAGTGATGTACAACCGGACATTGAAGATAGGAGGTCCTAGACCTCTTCTAGGTCTCTCAGCAAAGCATCCAACCCTAAACCAAACGCCTTTTTGAGCTTGGATGACTCATTGGTTCAATTGCAATATTGTCAGGTAGATGCTTGTTATAGCCAGGCGCAAGAACCTACAAAACAAAACAATTCAATTGCAAGAGAGAGTCATAAGACTTTACCATACAGCAGGCACTAAGTACCATGTAAAATATTCTATCCACTAGAAGAAAACTACATTCTACTTGACAAAAATTGCGTTATGAATGTCAAATCTGCGTTTTACTTGATAGAAACTGCGTTGTATTCAACAAAACAGTGTTGAGTAGTTTTTATTGAGTCAACAAAACAGTATCGTGTAGTTTTTGTTGAGTTCTCCATTTGTAACGCAGAATTCTGTGTTTCAATGTTGCAACACAAAATTTGACAAGTAAAACGCAGATTTTTGACAAGTGAAACGCAAAATTTTGTTTTTGAAATGCAAAATTCTTTGTTACAAATAGAGAACTCAACAAAAACTACTTGATACTATTTTGTCAAGTAGAACGCAATTTTCTTCTAGTGATCACTAGAAAACAAGAACTCCGCATAGTAATGCAAAATTGAGGGCGATCCAGGCACCCCCCGATATTGAGGGGCCCCTATTGGGAGAGACTGGTTGCAACGGAAAAGAAACGGGAGAGGATTGATCCCCCTCCCCTATGGAATTTGAAGACTCAAATGCCAAAACATAACGAATCACTGCAACCTGGAAGGAGCCCAAGGCATCCTTTGATACCGAGAGGCCTCCAACGGGAGGGACTGGCTGCATTAAAAAAATATCGGGGAGAAGACTGATCTCCCTCCCCTGTTGAATCTGAAGACTCAAATGCCAAAAAATAATGAACCACCGCGACCGCAAGGGAGCCCAAAGCATCCCTCGGTACCGAGAGGCCCTAACTGGGAGGAACTGGCTGCAACAAAGAAGAAATAGGGAGAGGAATAATCCCCCTCCCCTACAGAATTTGAAGACTCAAATGCCAAAAAATAACAAACCACCACGACCGCGAGGGAGCCCACGGTATCCCTCGATACCAAGAGGCCCCAACAGGGGGGACTGGCTACAACGGAAAAAAAACGAGGAGAGGACTGATCCCCCTCCCCTGTTGAATTTGAAGACTCAAATGCCAAAAAATAACAAACCACCGCGACCGCGAAGGAGCCCAAGGCATTCCTCGGAACCGAGAGGCCTCCAATGGGAAGGATGTGAACGTTTATTTACCCACCCTTGGTAATAAGCGAGCACAATTGGGCTCTAGTTTTCGTGTGGATTCTTATACAATCTACGGGTGCCTAGCGCCAATCCATTGTGCCTTCCAAGCAATGGATCTTCTTTTCCTATATTCTTAACATCCACAATGTACACGAAAACCAAAGATTTGAACTACTTGATGATTTCTATTCTAATTTCTTCAATCAAAAGAGGTCACGGTGGTTTCGAATTTGACTAATTGCAGTCTAAATTTATCTATCCTAAGTCATAGATCATTTCATGCCATTTCTAAAAACTTAAAACTCAACCCTAGCCCCTTCTCCTAGCAAAAGTTATGGGCGGATGAAGTTTAGCCCTTTCGGGGCTATTTAAACTTCTTCCACGGTTTAGGTAAAGTTACCTAATTCAATTAGCCTTGAAAACTGAATCCTAGCTTTAAATAATTAGAAACTGCCTAAACCCTAAGTTTAGACTTAGATGAACTATTTCAGGTTAACTTCATCCGTTCCTTGGCCCAAACTTCATCCGTTCCTTGGCCCAAACTTCATCCTTGTATACTTCCTAGGATTTGTGGTATTTTTTGAAGTTCAAACCACTTTAGGGATACTTTAGGGTCCAACTTTGACTTCCTATTACTAACTTTTTCCTTTGATTAGGTTAAAATGACCTAATTTCTTCTACCCTTGTTCCTTGAGATTTTGATTAAGCTCTAATAAGTTACTATTTTTAGGATTTTAGATTTGTTCCTTCAAGAGTCTAACCTAAGCTTTCCAAAATGTCCTCTTGCTTGATATTCCACTTATCCCATCAAAAGTTATTGATGGATGAAGTTTGACCGCTAATCGGTGTTCAAAATTTCATCCGTTGATTACTCCTAACCCCAATTTGATAATTAAATTTTGATTTCACTTTTGAGACCTAGGTTACTTCTAGTCAATATTTCCTAATTTAACTTGTCTTTTTTATCTTCTAATCACTTTTCATTCAAATTAGGTCCTAAACTTCATCCCTCTGTATCTCACTCGTTTTAACTCCAAATCCTAAGTGTGAGATGGTTTTGGAAAGCCCTAATCCTAATCTACAAGTCTAAAAATCTAATCTCGAGAAGTATCTAGTTTTGATGCTCTGAATCGGTCTTGAACTTTGGCTAAGTGTTAAAAATGCTAATCTAAACAATTAAAAAGAAGGGGAAGTGTTTAGTAATTTACTTGAAGTTGCCCTTCATCCGCCTTGTTGTAGAGTATCTCCTTGAGGTATTCCTGGTCCGCCATCTTTGGGGGCTATCTTGGAATTTTGCTCACCGCTTGAAAATGAGTTTTTAATACAAATTTCCTACTTCTTTTTCTTTCTACTTCTTCTCCTTCCTTTTCTTTAAGTACTATTCTACTTCAATTATTTAAATATTCCAAAGGTTGACTAGTCTTGGAATAAATAATTGAAGTCAACTCCTAAACAATAATTGAATCTTCAAATCCTATCCTATCTTGGTCAATTATTATTCTATCCAAGTTTTGATGGTTCTAAGTGTTTTTCCTAGATTTCCACCTAATCCTATCTCTTCCTAAATTCCCTTCTAACTCCGAAATTGTCACTTCATCTCTCTCAATTTTCAATGTGGTTTTGAAAGTCCTAAGTGTTCTCTTTTCTATAGTTTTTGAATCTCCTTTGGCAATGGAAACGTTGCCAAGGAAGATTTCCTAGCCTCCTACCTTCTTTTGTGCTTAAAATTCCCTCTTATATTTTCTCTTCCAAAAGGCAAGATTAGCCTTGAAAGGTATAGTCCTTTTTTCTTTGTTTTCTTTTGTATTTTTCTTAAGAAGGTAAAGAAAAAATGCAATTAGTTCACCAAAAGAAAAAAACCATAATTTCCAGTTAGTTCAAAGCCTGGACTGGAATCACTTCGGAGCCTGTGGAGTTCAGGAGCCCGCCTGGAGTCGTTGGAGCCCTGCCTGGAGCTGTCGGAGCCCCTGTCTCGAGCCGCAGAGCCCCTCCAACTGCTGGCCCGGTCACCCAGCCACTCCCATGTGTCCAGGCGCGGTTGGCTGCGCCCAACATGGAGGGGGGGTTGACGGGGCAGCTCCTTGGGCGCCTCCAGCACTCGTTCCGTCCTTGGATTTGTTTTTTTGGGTATTTTTTTCTCTCAACTGGTGGGAGTTGGTCACTCACCGGTTTGCCTTTTCGTGGAAATTTTGAACACTCCAAGTGAATTTTTGGAAACAAAACATTAAGTGACTAAAATCCCTTTTAATTTTTGGATACTAAACCTTGAGAAGAATTCCAAATATTTTGGAAACTAAACTTTGGGAAGTAATTGTGCAAAGGAGCGATAGTTCCACCATCTTTTTGTTAATACCAAAAATCGTAAGAATAATGGACTATAGCTTTGCCGTATTTTTGTTAACACCAAAAATCCTAAGGACAATGGACTATAGCTTCGCCGTATTTTGTTAATAATCCAAATTCTAAAGAAATCCACACTAAGTGAAGTCAAAGCTTTGCCGTATGCAAAGGTTTGCAAAAAACTTGGAACAACTTAAGACAAAGGTTGGTTAGCATAACTCTACGACTCAAATACACGTTAGTGAGGAGGTGTTAGAACACAAACTTCTTCAAAGAATACACTGGAATGACCCTCAAAGCGGCATACGCCCAAGTACGGAGGGAGAAATCTAGGATTAATACAAAGGTTAGTGAAAACAAACTTCAAGTTGCTATAACAAAAGGCCAAGTTAGTATTTAGTCAAAAATCCAAAAACAAAGACAATCTTTGAAGGGACTCCAATGTCCTTCAAAGAGAGCTTGAAAATGTTTTTGGAGCTTAAAATGCTCCAAAAACACACGTTTACAACTTTTGGCTCAAAAATGGTCAAAAAAGTCTAAACAAATGGACCAACGTGTTTTTGTCGTATGCATAGTCCAGGTGTAAGTATCCTTAACACAAAGATGTGCTAAGATAACACGAAATATCGTCCCAGGGAATTCTAGGTGTTATTTGCAAACTAAGGCTATCCAGATATCTCTCCAAAACAAAACCCCAAGCAATCTGTAACTCAATTACTTTACTCTTTCTTCTTCTGGATAACACAACCTTTTGGAATCCAATTCAAATCCGTCCTTATCCAGAATCCAGTAACTTTCAATCGAAATTTTGGTTTTCTGTACCCCTGTTTTACCGTCAAGGGATCCACTGTTGGTCTTTTAGAGGGATAGGGACTCACCACTCGTAGTTCAAACACTCAATCACATACAAAGACACAAACAATCTTTTTCCGGATTTATATCAGGGAAGAGGTAGGCAACAATCCTCACAGCTCTCCGGATAATCTTTTCAGAAAACAGGTCACTCAGAATCCACTTTCTACTCCTTCACTACAACGGCAGATCAAGCACCCGGAACCAGTAGTGACACTTCTGATCGAGACTCTTAGATTGATCCAGCAGTTGGCAGGCCTTTTGGTGGTGGAGAATATTCCACTGGCGGTCGCTTATCTCCGCACGAAGCCCTTCCTAGGTTTTGGGCGCGCATCCACATCACTCTTCCGGATTACTATCCCAGCGATTTAAAGACACGGTGCACTAATCCTCTATCACAGATCCAGAACTCTCACAAATGTACTCTATCGATCTTACCCAGTTGACTCAGATCCAGATTCCTCCTCACCTGTCTTCCTCACACCTCAGCACTCTTGCAAACACTCTTACTCATGCACATAGCCAGATCCAGAAGTATCTACAAGTGGTCTCAGATTAAAGAAAGCAAAAGAACATAAGCAATAATGTACTCTAATGGGCTGGAATGGAATGAGAGGGCAACAAGCCTGCCCTCCCTTAAAAACCCAATAGCAAAGCAAAAAAAAGCAAAAAGGGCACACCCAGAAATCAGGGTGGCCAATCAAACTAACATCCAAGATAACCGGAAATCCAGGCCGGTGGCCTCCTAAGAATTTGAAACCGGGTCCCATCTCCAAAAAATCCGAGGCGGAACGAATTCAAGAATCAAATACAAAAACCTACCAAACAAACTACTTCTTCCTCGATTTCTTCACGCTGCTCTCTACCTTAGTTGGTGGTGACTTCACTGGCATGTTCTTGGTCTGCGCCCGGGTGATGATCATGCGCCCTTGAGGCGGAGTGGCCTCGTCCTCTGACTCCCTTCTGGTCTCAGATTCTTCCTCCTTGTCATCCAAGATCTCTAATGTAAACTTATCGACTTTGGACGGAGAAGCCTGCTGCATGCGAGTGAACTTCTCTGGATAGATCTGAGCTAGATTCTTGATGACCCCCAAAGGTCCGGCTAAGCTATGACAAACCACGGACTACGGTGTAGCAAACAGTGCAGCTCCAGTTGGTCAGGCCGGCTCACCTGGGAGAAAGGAGAGCCTCATTCCTGGAATCAAGTCTCTTGCCTTTTCCGGTGTTAAAGCTTCCGGCACTGTCACAACAGCTATTCCCGTCCTCGTCGGAACACTCAGACGTTCCGGTTCCCTCCTTGCCGGACATCAGGGGCATACTGGTATCATTGATCAGCATATCCTATCCTCTTATCGGATTCTCCTCCGATACTACTTCTTTGGCCGGAGTTTGCAAGTAATTTTGGGGATCCGCAACCTTCGGGAAACCCTCAAAATCCATCTCCCTGCCCAGATCAAGTTGCCCGAGCAGATGCCGCATCTCCGCTAATACTTTCTCCATCCGGGCTTGGTAGTCAATGAGCACCCTCAGCACATTTGGTCTGGAAAGGTGAGCTTTGTCCGTGAGCTTGTCAGTGAAGAGCCGAGCTCTTAACACTTGCTCTGCCAAAGCTGCTACCAAGGACGAGAGATTTCGGACGAGATTGGAAGTGTCTGCCTCCTTCGCCCTCGCCACTTCTAGCTCGCTTTCTAACTGGGCTACTCGAGATCGGAGATCCGTCTAGTCTTGCTACAAATTACAGATCCGGAGCTCCTGCAACTTTAGTGTCCCCGGATCCGTCCTTTGCCGGAACGCATCAGCTATCTGCTCCGGGGCGTTCACTCCTAAGAATTTCATGGCTCCGGTGACGTATTCCAACATTTCATTGTGGATCAACTGACACTTGTCGACCCACTTAAGTCCGCGGCCTCAGAACTCCTTCATATACTCATTTTTTTTATATTCCGATTGTTGTTCGTCATCCGTAATCACTTGCTTGCCTCGTGCAGCCTGATCCGTGGACTTCCGTCTCCTGATCCGCTTGTCTGTCAAGGTTTGCTGCTCCGATTCCTCCTCTTCGGATTCTCCTTGGATGGGTTGATCCGATTGGACTTCTTCCGTAAACCCGTATTTTCTGACCTCCTCTCCATGGATGTACGCATGTAGCTCTAGTTTGTTCAAAAACCCTTGCTGATGGTAGAGGTGGAAAAGATATAGGCTGAGTGGGGTGGCTTTTCCGGAAGTTGCACGCGTCACTAACTTGGAGACTACGTCCGTGATAAGTCATTTTGGGGGTTTGAATTGAAAGGAGCCCACCTATTTATATTGTTGTACATAAATGTTGTAGTAAATACAATACATAGGATCTATATTTCCAACCTCTATATTATATGTACAAAACTATAATGAACCAAATTTGTAGGCTAACTATATTATTTTTAATGGATTCCTCTACATTTAGTGTTTCTTAAATTATTTGTAAGACTTTTAGCAAATTTGATGTAAGCATGAAATGCAAGCAAATTTTTTGAAGGCCACTCATCTTTGATTGGAAATGGATCTGTCTACTATCTCTTCAATAGAAATCTCCCACCTTTAATAACTGCATAAAAAACGTATAAAAAAATTGATCTCAAGAGAGTGTAGCCATTATAATAGTCATTGGTTTCTCTCCAGTAGATCTCCCACTGCCATAACATTTAGTAGCAATCATTGCCTTCCCTAGAAGGAATGATGTGGAATGTACCACATCATTTCATCCAAGGAATGAAACGGTGTAATATATTCCACACCAAATCAATAATTATAAGGACACTTGACGAAATTTGTCAAAACTCAACTGGGTTCCTGGGTCAATTACAAGGTCGCAACTACACATTGGGGTCAATGGCAAATTAAATACTTTGAATAAAATTATAAATAAAATAGCAAACATTCAAAATGGCAATCAATTTATAGAGATCAATTATCTCAGTGCTTGAATTACATCACTTTGATATGATTGTCATTCATGTTTTGTGTTTTCAAGTGACAAGAAAAGCTCTTCATAAACCCATGGGGTGGTAGGAGGTAAAACAACCCATGTGGGATAAATAAACTAAAATTTGTAGTTCTCAAGCATATAGTTAAGTCAAAAACAAAGAAATGTGTTAAAAGTAGAATTTCAGACCTCATTTATGCATAGTAAAAGAACTTTTTTCAAAAAATTGAACTTTAAAAAGTTAGTAAATTTAGATAAATTTTCACCTCCGAAAATCCGTTTGGCATTTTGAATCTCCAATCAAAAGTTATGAACAAATTTGAGAGAGGAATTGGGATAAAAAATTTCTTTAATATTTTAAAAAATCCTCTCTCAAATTTATTCTTGACTTTTGAATGCAGATTCAAAATGCCAAACAAATTTTTGGAGGTGAAACTTATTTTCATTTATTTTCACTTACCAACTTTGTTTAGTTCAATTTTATTGAAAAAAGTTACTTTACTATGCATAAATGAGGTCTAAAATTCTATTTTTAACACATTTCTTTGTTTTTGACTTAACTATGTGCTTGAGAACTACAAATTCTAGTTTATTTATCCTACATGGGTTGTTCTACCTCCTACTACTCCATGGATAAATATAGAGTTGTTTTTTCACCTAAAAACACAAAATATGTAATTGATTGCAAATTATTGTAATGCATTATACATTGGATTCTTTGCCAACATCTTTTTCTAGAAACATTTGTTGATTTGTATGTTTGGTCCTAAAGTTAACAAAAGAAAATGGAACATACCATAATGTATTGGCACTGTTCTGGTACTCAAGCTTACATTAACCCCTAAAGGACCAAACACCATTTTTTGGCAATATAGCAATTTTAGGCAGCTCACTACAAATGGATTTTTTATTTTTTTTCTTTGGAAATTTCACACAACGTGCTCGAGGAGTAGCTTTTAGGTCCAACAATTTTCATAACTTTTGACTACATGGTTAAAAAGTTATTGCATAATATGTAGTTTTTATTACTTGGCATGCAGCTCAAAAAAATTCTTTAAAAATCGCTTTTTTGAAAAATGAAAAATTGAGAGTTGTTCTAAAAAAATATCTAGAAGTAGATTAGTTTTAATCATTCCATTTTGTTTAATGAAATGAGAGTTATGAGGGATTCCAATTTGCGGGTAGGTATGGAGTCCCTGGATTCCAAACCTACCCGCAAATTGGGATCCCTCATAACTCTCATCTCATTAATCCCTAAAGTACCAAAGTCCCCTTGGGGGACACTTGGAATTTCGGGCAAGCTCATGCGACCTGAAATTTTAACCCAAATTTTTGAAACTTTTTTGTAAGATAGGAAATCACATTAGCTTTTTAAAAATATAATTTTTATTTCAATTGGTGCTTGGGAGCAAAAGTTATGCCATCCAAAGTCAAAAAAGCAGTTTACCAGGCAGGAAAAAAAAGCTTTGAAAAATTGAATTTTTTTTCAATTTTTTTTCTCAAAGATCATGTTTTTGTCTACATTTGAAGCTTTGATTCATTATATTTAGATTCAAAAGGAGAAAGTTATAGACAATCTTGTTTTTTGGGCAATCTAAGCATCTTCAAAAATAAAACCTTCTAGAATTCATTTTTGAATGCAATTTTCAAATTTTATCAAGTTTTTTTTTTAAAAAGGTTAAAATTTGTTTGCAAGAATAATCCCACTGTTGGGATCATGGTGTTTTAATCTCACCTAAGAGTTATTAATGATTTAGTGTTTCATTCAATTTTGGACCTACTTCTGCTCAACAATTTTTTTATATGTGAAAATCAAGTTTTGACATTCTAAAATTTTTAGTTCCCGACTCTGAACTTAAATGTTCAATATAAAGAGTTTTAACTTGATGGTGTGTAGTGCAAAAAAGAATCCACAAATGGCCATCAAAGTCATGTGAAATTGTAGGCCATAGTCCAAAAAAACTTCTTTTTCCAACTTCAAATGCTAATACCTTCCAATTTGTACGGTCAAACTTCATGAAATTTTTACCACATGATCAAAGACAAGTGAAGTACAAGATCCTATGGTTAGATTCTAAAATAAAAGTTTTATTGGATTTGGGGAGTGATCGCAGTAGAAATGGCAGTTTTCAGTGGTTTTGGAGTCAGAAACTGCCTTGGTACTTTAGGGGTTAAACAAAATGGAGTGATTCAAACTTTTCTACTTTTAAATATTTTTTAGAACCGCTCTCAATTTTTCAATTTTCAAAAAAGTGATTTTCAAAAAAGTTTTTTGAGCTGCCTGGGCTGCCCGCCGAGTAATGAAAACTACATATCATGCAATAACATTTAATCATGTAGTCAAAAGTTATGAAAATTGTTGGACCTAAAAGCTACTCCTCAAGCACATGTTGTGTGAAATTTACAAAGTCAAATATAAAAACTCCGTTTGTAGTGAGCTATCAAAAATTGCTATGTTGCCAAAAAAACAATGTTTGGTCCTTTGGGGTTTCATTATGTGAGGATGAATTTTGTGGATGAGGACTCTAGAGAGGGAAAGGCAGCTTCTCCGAAGGCTACTAAATATTATGTGCAAGCCCACTCCTCCATAGATATTGGTTAAGTTAGATGCTTAACCCCTAAATGCCCAAGGCACCCAAATCAAATCCAACCAAGTTGCCATTTTTAGTAGTTTATATTTTCAGAAAGTTCTCCTTGAAGTCTAATTATAGCACCAAAAATCTGATCTTGAAAATAAATGATAGTGATTTTTCTATTCAAGTTTTTGTACAAGGGTACCCATTGCAATCTTGACTTCCCGTAGTGTTGAGAGCTATTGGAAATGAGCCTCAAATATACTAGATCTTGGAGAAAAAATCACATTCAAAATTTATTTAAAAAAATTGTGGAGTAGATTTTAAGAAGCCATTAATTGATTGAGGTTACACAAGTTAGACCCTTTAACCTCATATTTTTTTGGTCACCAACTTTTTAGATTTGATTTGTATAAAGAAGATTGAAAGATTTTTGCAATTTTAGCACCCTCATAGTCAAACATTATAATCTTTCACTCCATAAGTGATGTTGTTGTGTTTTCTTTTCCTATGAGATCTCTAACATGTCTAGTTTGAATTTGTATGGTTACAATTCAAAAAAATTGATACAACTTATCAAAATGTTGGCATTTTGTTCAATTTAGAGCAAATTCCAGGAAGCCCAAAATAGGCCTTGGGCATTTAGGAATTAAAAGTAACAAAATCAAGCAATCTTCTTCTTTAATTAGTTCGATGATAGGCAAAATCAACAACAATCACTTTTGCACTAAGGTAACTACACCTAAAATCAACCGTGTTCTAATTGCGACCCCTATCTAGGAAGGACTAACATGTTGCTTGAAGTATGTTCTACTGTCAATGATGAGTTAGGTAGGCTTAATTGGTTGCTTTAACCCCTAAGAGCCCAAGGCCTTTTCTACCTCAAAAAACACCCAAAACTGCCATTTCTAGAGCATTCATCAAAAAAGTTTGAAAAATTGATTTTTGGGAATGTAACCGTTGGATCTTGTAGTTAACTTGTGTGAAAACATGTGGTAAAAATTTTGTGAGGTTTGTCCATATAGATTGAGAGATATTTGCATTCAAAGTCTTTTTTTTTTTTTTTTCCACTTGGCCAAAAAATTTCAGATGCCTTTGACCGCCATTTGCTGAATTTTTTTCCTCTACAGACCTCCAATTTATAATTTTTTCTTATGGGGAAACATGTTAGGCATGTGCATGCCAATTTTCAAGGCAATTCAAGACAATCCCAATATTCAAAAAAATTAAAATTTGCCACTATGTCCCAAGAAATGACAATATAGTATGCTATTTTCAAAAAAAAATTCCCATCACACATTTTTTGATCTAGGAAATCTGAATAGTGGATTGAAAGATGCACTTGTACTTTAGAAGTAGGAAATTTTTTTTTTGAAAAATGTCAAAATCTCTAATATCTACAAGCTCCTAAAGCCTCATGCATTAGGAAAAAAATGAACCCTGGAAGGGGCTGCTTCGTAGTGTAAGCTTCCCCTCTAGGGAACTCAAGGGAACTCAACAATGATTTACAATTAAAAAATATTTAAAAAATAATTTTTTTTTAAATATTAATAAAATAATAAAAAATAATAAAAAATAATAATAATAAACAATAAAAATAATAAAATAATAAAATAATAAAAATTGTAATGATTGCAGTCTGACATGGCATGTGTAGTGCCATGTCAGATCTGAAAATTTTGTAATTTTGAATTTATTTTAATAAAAAAAAATTTAATGTTTTTTTAAGCAGTTCAGCTGCACTGTTCCCTGCTGTTCCGCGCCTGTAGTTCGCTGTCGCAAATTTTTTTTTTTTTTTTTTTTTTTTTTTTTTTTTTTTTTTTTTTTCCGGCTTGTGTTCCCTGCGTTCTCAGGTGTCACGGCCTCTTCTAGGGTTCAACTTTTTCCTAATGTGACCTCCCAATAGGCACAACAATAGCCTCTCTTGCCACCTCTTGCCACCTCTCCTCTCTTGCCACCTCTGCTGCCCCCTTGGGAGTCAAAGTCAGATTCCTGAGGGGCAGCAGATTCTTGAACTGAAATTTTTATTCAATCCACCATAACTTTTGGAGGGTAAGTCGGAATTTGATGAAATTTATCTTCCCGCAAAGCTAATGAGATTTCCTGCCTCCCAAAAAAGTTTCAAAAAATTATGTGAAAA
Source organism: Neckera pumila (assembly GCA_963969595.1). NCBI lineage: Eukaryota > Viridiplantae > Streptophyta > Bryopsida > Hypnales > Neckeraceae > Neckera > Neckera pumila. The sequence continues at coordinate 13,849,305 of OZ018415.1, forward strand.
ATTGAGGTCACATGAGCTTGCCCAAAGTACCAAATAACCCCCGCAGGGACACTTAGGCTTTTAGGGGTTAAAAGCATACTACCTTACAGGCTATCCCTATAGGGAGGAGATGAGAAAGAACTGCTTACGAATTAGAAGCAGTGCAGCTATGGAATCTACTTCTGCTATTCATTTATTGGGCCAAGTTATTTTTTTTGTTCAGCGCATCACGTAGGTGCATTTGCATAATAAGGCATTACGGATTCTTCATCTAGAATGTTTTTATCATCCAAATTTCCCGCATTTTCTGGCGGGTGGTTTATGTTGGGCAATACCCCTTGCACAGAACTGAATGTGACTCCTCATTGGCTCTGCCTTCCTCGTCGGCACTTTTTTTTTTGCAATTCCCTCCTCTACATGCATTGCTCAATACGTTAAAACATGAACCAAAATTGTTAAACCCTTGAGCACCAACAATATATTACACGATACCAAGATCATGAATCCTTGAGCAAAGAACCAGTTGACAATAGGACAAAATTGAAATCTAAGGTTGAAAATCACTAGGCACCTAATCCTACCACGTGTTCCCAACAACAAGCCACTTATTTGTACAGTACAATTGACTACACTAAATAATTAGCAAGTTGAGTGTAAGCCATGGTTGTCATATCAGATGGAATATCATTGTTCACGTACAGAATTGGACCGATTAGGGCTGACCGACTGCGAACTTCAGAGCCTAGTAACTTTTGCAAAAATTCTTCAAATTGGGCAAATGAGATGTTTTTTTTGGCATTTGCAGTTTCTGTAGATGCCAAAAAACATCTCATTTGCCCGATTTGAAGAATTTTTGCAAAAGTTACAAGGCTCTAAAGGTTGCAGCCGGTCAGCCCTAATCAGTCCGATTCTGTCCGTGAACAGTGATATTCTATCTGATATGACAACCATGGTGTAAGCATGACTTGGATGAATGTTTGTAGGAATTGATCTTTGAGCGGAAATAGGATTGTCTACTTTCAATTATAGAATGGCGTCCAAACTCCTACTCATGCAATTTCTAAGTTTTGATAAAAAGAAATTGATCCCAATAGATTTGTCTCTTGTACCCATAGATCTCCCCATAGCTCTATAGTGGTCTCCCAAAATCACACTCTTATATATATGTTTAAATGCTTAAAGTGACACAAGCAATATTGTTTAACATATGCACACCCATAATTACCACGCTCCAAAATGCAACACCTACATTTGAACCAAAAAGTGTCACAAAACCCCCCCTTGTCCCAATAGAAGTGTCCACTTTGTACCTCATGTTTTTGAGTAATTCACTTGAAGGCTTCAATCTTGTGTCCAATTTTATTTCGGTTGCAATGAACATATGCAATATTTTTCATTAGTTCTACTGATATAAAATTTGGTTACCTTTGTTTCTGACTTATGTTTTTCACAAGATGATCATTGAAATTGATATAAAAAGTTTTCAACAAAACTGGGGATCAAGGAGCAAGCATCCACAGTGAGAGACAAAACAGACATAAAAGCTGGGAGTTCTTTGATCCCTGAATAGACAAATTTTTGGTCAGTAGTCATCAAAGTAACCATAGCATTTGAAGCAAGACAAGCTGCTTTGACTGAACTTGGAGATCAATTTCAGCAATCTTGAGTACATCTGCAGATTATGAGGTTTGACTGCGGAAAGGGAGGCATTGATGAGCCCAGGCAGCAAGAGTTACCATGGTATTGCTGCAGAAAAGGCAAATTTAAGTTAGAGGGAGGGAGGTTTGCATAAGAATATGTATTAGATAACCGGTGAGCCGCGCTAGCGGTGAATAGGTTATCGTACATAACCGGTTGTACATTTTTCAATCACAACTTTTGATCCTCATGATCCAAGGGTGTAAGAAGCAAGTTTGAAAGGAAAGAAGGTTATGAGTTGTAATTTGTAATGACAATGGTGATGGGTTGCCAATTGGACGGCACCACGTTAGCTTTGAAAAGTCAACAACCGGTTATGAAAGACTGCAACTAGAAAACAAAGTGGTGCAACAATTTATGTCATCCTGGATCTCACAAAGAACTTGCTATGCTGATGACTCTTGTGAGTTTGGCAAGAATCCAGAACTGATCACCTAGTTAGTAGTGGGCAAAAAATGCAAAGTCTGGTGAAGTTTGCAACATGAATCTCAAAACCATCCTTGAACACATATATGGACAGAGCTCCTATGGAGCCCAAGACCAAAATCTCTTGAAAAAATTCCATGTCCTGCAAAGTGTTCACATCATACACAAGAGTAAAGTAGCGTGATCATTTGCCTACACTATACGTGATTAATTTGTTAGATTGGAAAGCAGGGACAATACCATTCATGGAGATCAATGAGAAGGCACCACAACTCTCGTTTGTCAGATTGTCACTTTCTTCTTTTGGTTGGGTCACAACTGGGATGCAGCTTATGAATTGTGGGCAACTTCATGAGGAGAACCCTTGAAAATTTGAGTTTTTCATGTTTTTTTCATAACAAGAAAAACTGCAAAACATTTCTTTTATTCCAGGAAAGAAAAAGTGGCACTTTCATGTCTAGAAGTTCATTCACCTTGGGTCTTAAAAATCTCTCTGTGACATGAAAATGGAGAGTTTTCTACTCTAAAATTTGTCAAACTTGACATAAAAATTAAGGTTTTTATGAGGTTGAAAAATTGTGGGCAAATTCATGGCCTGCAAAAGGACCCGTTTATATATGCACACATACGCCCCTGCCACATCTAAATACTACAAAGTGGACTGAAATCAAGGCAACAACCCTTTGCTGCCACTACTACTTCAAATTGGTGTCAACTTGGTTATCTATGATAAGCATCTTGGTATGGTGTAGCCTTGAAATTGATGTCAACATGCTTTGTCTAATTGACAGAATCCATTTCTAGCAGTGCTCCAGCAATCTATCGCAAAAGTCCCTGCTCACATGGATGGCAGAAAGGGTTACCATCATGTGCCTTGCAGAGCTTCGATGGGAAGTCATAGAGGAAGTTTAAATTTGAAATACAAGGCATGGCTAAGCTTGTTGACACCAATCAAATGAAAAAGATTCGTGCAAGTCCAAGACAACTTCTTCCATCAATGCTAAAAATAACCATCACATTTCTTTGCAAGAAGGAAGAAACAATCACTCCTATTCATTACATAGTAGGCCCATTCTCCAAAATTTGATATCCTGAAGGCAAAAGAATTGTAGAAGGAAAATCCTTGGTGGACAGCTTACAAATGTTCAGACAGCTAAGAAAAATGCTCATAACTTCCATTTTGTTGAATTGGCAAGATTCACACAGCCAAAAATTCTGACATATATCTTCACAAAAGGTCTAATTTCAGGCCACGCATTAGGAAATGTACACATTTTAGGTTCAGGTTGTCTGTCCTGAACCGTGCCAACGTATTGGAATCTCACCAATTTAACGAAATTAACGTTTCATGGGCTCACATTCAGGTTGAAGATAACACTAGGGGAAACGCACTGACCTTAATGTTGAACCCCACTTCTGAACTGCTCTTGATGTGAGCACACCAAATTCCTTAATTTTGACTTCTCCTTCGATTGAGACTTGCCGGGATATTCCTCATTCCAAATCCACGTTTAACCCCTAAACGTCAAGGAGGCCATAGAATGGTTGATGGATGACAGAGAATTAAACTCTACAGGACAGAAGTGCAACTATTCATCCTCAAAATTTATTGTGAAAAGGGAAAATCTTTTATAGTAGCTTGACTTCCAATAGATACTTTTGAATTTTTTAATGTAGATGATGTCACACGGTAATGAAACAGGATGATTTCCAGGGTCACCCCTTCGTCCTTTAAGGGTTAAAAGGAACAAGTTTCATTTCTTAGGCAGAAAATACCAGAGGGCAACAAAATTAGTGAGGAAAAGCAGAAAAAAGTAGGAGGAAGGCAAGGCACTGCACCTGCATGATTTGGGTTGTTACCTCTTAACTTCAAGGTCACTCTTGTTACCAACAAGCACTATGAGAACATCCTTTCCGGGCTCAGAGCAAATCTCATCTACCCAGCTAGCAAAGAATGCATGTCTGCACCAAGAACATCGGTAAAAATTAGTAACTACCTCCATCATTTAAAAAGAGAAATAATTTGCAATTACAGGGGGAGAGCATCTCAATTATAGAAAAAAAAGAAAAAAAAGAAAATGAAACCAAACTACTGTGTTTCGGAAGCAACTTAGAGCACCTTCAATGGGACACTCTAAATATACTTGTATCTTTTGCTTGCTGTAAAATTAGAACTTTTGATTACTATCTTTGGATGCACATAAAAAAACTCTTTAAACAAACACAATGAAATTTTAATGTGGACTTTAGACGACCAACATAGAACCCATTGAAAGCAAGCTAGAAATTTACCTAAAAACAAAAATTCACTCTTGGCTAAGTCCATATCAACTGACCGACACCCAAATCATATCCTATTTGTGTATAGGTTGTCAAATGAACGGTAATATGCGTGCTCCTATAGAACAAGCTCATTACGTTGCGATTCAGGAATTGAGCAAACCATTGGACTGATCGATCAATCCAAGCAAAACTCACAACATACCACGAAGTTGCTCAAACATAAATCAAAATTAAAGCCATCACTCCAAACTTCTTCCCAAACAACATCGCCACACCACCCACAACTAAACCATAAGATCAAATAATGAAGCTTGAGTCTGGCCCACACGGATCCCACAAAATAAGAAACAGTACACTAAAAATGATATTTAGTGTTGGCAACACTAATTACGAACCTTGACACTAAATATCATAAGTAAGTAACACTAAATCTAATTTCTAACACTAAATATGCTCTATGGTAAATCTGAAATCTGAAAAGGTTTACATTTAGTGTTAGAACACGTTAAAAAAATGAACACGTTAAAAAAATGAACACGTTAAAAAAATGAACTAAATCCACTACAATTCAGATTTAGTGTTGTGGCTGGTAGGGGGGTAAAACACTAATTGTCATACTACACTAAATATCATTTTTAGTGTAGTCCTCTTCCACACGTCGTCCACATACAAAATGATTCTTCACATGGGGCAGCTGCAACCAGGACCCACATCCAGTCCAGTACTAAGGTAATCGACCCATTTCCAATCACAAGCAATTACGCATATTTGCAGCACAGATTTTTTGAGTGTGAAATCTTTCCCGCGTATGGAAATAGAGTTTGGAAGGATTGCATAGTTTTCCAAAATTTTATTACCAAAATTGTGATTACTATGAACTTTATAGTGGAAGATTCTCGTAGACCTATAACGGTGATATAGACCTTTCTATTTCTGACCATAGGCTCATTGCAAAATCGACCAAGGACTGGTTACAATATTGATTGCCTTGCAGCCAATCATATTGTGCCACACTTGCTCCGAGAATTGAGCCACAAATTCACGGAAAGACAATAGTCTATATCACAAAAATGAGGGGGGGGGGGATCAGAAAGGGGGCAACTACCTTAACCCTTTAGTGACCGTGGTTGATTTGGAGGGTGAGTCATTTTTTCAATATATACTTTTAAAAAGTTATTTTGGAATGAGCTTTGAGCCAGATAAATATGATTGAACCGTAGAAAATGAGGCTACAAGGCCTTGCCAATGTATTGCCACAAGAATGAAGGTGATCAAACCTTTCATTTAGACATGAGAATGGCTCAAAGATTGAAGTGACAATTGAATCTACTACAATTAAGCAAAAAGCATTTCTAAAGTAGGCGGCTCAAAATTCTCTCACACTCTAAAACACTCCACTCTTCAAATATACATTGTTTGTACATGTTGGTTTTCCATTTTCACAAGTATGTACAAAAAATGTACATTTCATGGTTTTTAAACCTCTGTCATTTCAACTTCAAAAAATTCATAACTAATTCCATAAAGTTCCAAAAATATGAAATAACTTGGATTAAATGCCTATTCTACTTCTTTTTCAAGGAAATTTTAATAAATATAATCAAAAAAAATTTACCTCCCCAAAACTCAATTTCAACTCTTAGATGGGTAGTTTTTGGCCCTCCTACCTTAGCTAATCCATGTACATCCTTGGATTTCATGGATTAGATGGTGGTGGGCTTGCCAAGCAACATTAATGCCTTCATGGCTTGTGTATTTTGATAAAAATTTGCCTAGATTGAAGCTAATTTGTACATTTTCTTGACCAGCACAGATTCATTCAAACTAGCATAGCTCACACATTATTGCATGCCTTGCCAAACAATTTGGTTTAAAGTGAGCGTCTAAAGATGCTCTAACTCCGTTCCTCTTTGGATTTTTACAAATTAGGTATGTTTTGACCTACAACAAGCATAGAGTCCATAAATCAATCAAAATGTGGTCGACCGGTCACTAAAGGGTTAAGCTGACTGCCTCTCTTGGGCCCTGGACACAGTACCTCCACTATTTATCCCAGGCTCTCTATTAAGTTTCTTGCCCCTTCTGTCTCAGATTCCAAATGAGTTTTCATTTAAGCAACTAGGATATCTCAGTATTCAGCTAACTGCATGCAGAAGTTCAATTTATTAGTTGGAAAGAAGTCAAAATTTGACACTAAAGCGCAATTTCATTAAAATGGCGGTATTCCAAGTGCCACTTTGACAGTGTGCCATTTTCACCATCTAGGACAGATATAGATTTCAGAACGGCCGTTCTAAACCATCTAGGATAGGTACAGATTTAGAACGGGCATTCTGAATTGTTTTCACGTCATTTAAAAAAAATATCGCCATTTTAATGAAATTGCCCATCACTCTGTCCATGCAAGAGACACACAGACATTCAAGTGCACAGAGCGGGGTCATTTCGTCGCTGGAGTCTCTTCCGAAGCGAGAGATGTTCTTGAATCCTCATGGCTGGAAGGTGAGCGTGCTTCAGATTTGGTTGGGTTTGGGTAGCCCTTGAATAAGTACTTCAGCAAGTCTTAGTATGCATAATTTTGGAATATTGTATGAGTTTCTTTTGGATCCTAGAAGCGCGATTATAGGTGTTCCTAGTTTTGGTAGGCTCTTGTGTTTGGCTTTTTGTTGCCATGAGGTTTCATAGCCTACAACAGGTTCTGCTTGCAGTTGTCTAGTAACTCTAGAGGCAATACTTGAGTTGCAATTTATTATCTTTGTGCTGTTCTACAGAACTTGTCAATGGAGGGCTAGTGCTCTTCAGGGCTTTTTTTCTCATTGTAGAAGCTGTGTTCTGGCAGCACCCCCATAGCATTAAATCTGGAGGGACTCCACTATGTTGGTTGCTTTCTGTAAGAATTGGCAAAACTTTGCCAAAAATAAAAGCCTTGGTGCTCTTTCATTGGTGAATGTATGCTAAATACAATATGTCTTCGCAGTGGATTCCACAATTAGTGGTGATCAGTAGCCAATTGGTGCACTAATTTAGCTCAACAAATGAATGGTTGCAATGTTGCAAGGACAAACAAACTTGGAAACGGCTGCAAAGATGGAGGATTTAGGTTTTTAATAATTGTCGATGCATTGGGTTATGAATTCTTGGAACAAGTGGTGGTGAAAGCAAGGCTTCTTATTTCATTTACTTGGGGAATTTCACAAAAAAATGTATCTCATAACAAAGCAACTTATCCCCATAGATGTGGATGAAATGTGAACAAGAAAAATCAACTTTTCATCAAAAAGTGAATGTTTATTCAAAGGAACAATGTTGTTGGAGACTTTATTGCAATTTACCAATTCCATCTACTAAGAAATGGGGGGCCATAATAGATTACTCCTTTTAATTTCTTTGTATCTTTTTTCATCGTATTAGTGGTCGAATGAAAGTCTTTGGGTACAAGGGGAGGTGTTTTCAAAGTAAATCAATGATCTAGAAGGAGCAACTTGATCGTTGATGCAACTTAAGATTGAAAGTCTTATTATTTCCTGGTTAGATATATCCTAGTAAACCTCTCTATGCCAAGTGTTGGAGTTGTAATTATCTCAAGATGTACAACATTGCATTTGAAATTGCAATATGTACATTGAGTACATAGAATACATATTTGTGTGATTGTGTATAGTGAGTGTACTATATGGTGGATAAAATATAACAACCAATTGCAACATCTATTTAAATGTTTAATATAAAAATCTTGTTTGATTTTGTTCATTTTCATTGGCATTTGGTACCACTAAATTTTGAATCCTAATCTACATTATCAAAATATTGCCTTTGGAAGTCATCAATTTTCACTTTGCTTATTTATGAAAAAATTCAAAAGTCATATTATTTTACTTATAATAATTGTTTGTAGTCACTTTTTGGTGCATGTATTCTATTGAGAAGGGGAAGTAGTAGTGGTCCAATGGTGGTCATCAACTTATAAGACAATATTAATTAGTATATCATACTAGGTGGATGGATCAACTTGAACTCTATATAAATTACCATGTTTTATCTTGCAATTCCCTTGATATTTGAAATCTTCTTTTTTCTGTATGCATATATATATATATATTGTATTGTGAGTTATTCCAATTGGAGTTGGATAATATACCAATATTGTAACGATTATTAGTTTTTTGCAAGTAAAACTTTGTATTCATGTTGAATTAATTAATTGGCACAATACATCAAAAGAGACTATAGCTCCTTTAGTATAGCAATTGGCACGTGTGTGGCATGTTCCTTGTGTCACAACGACATTTGATATTGACTATGACATTATGCAATGGCATATTGCCAGAATTTTGCACAAGTCCAGTTGCAAATGTCACACCTAGTAGTGAGGAGCAAACATCCATTGTGTTGCCAAAATTACAAGAGGATATAAAAGCACTCCAACTCCAATGTATTGTAGGAGAAAGAAACAATATCATGGAAGTAAGGAGATTATAACAAATTATTGGTTTTGTCCAGATGATATTTTACTTTGTGTTGGAGGCTCTAAGCATCCTTGGATAATCGACTAGCCCCAAGTACCAAACATGTGGCTTGTATTGACAGGCACCAGTTTGACACAACAGGAAACAATTTTGTTGCAAGAAGCAGGCTTCAAGCTCCAAGGACAACCTCCTATGTCACCTCAAAGATTATTCACAATGTCTTATGCTTTTGAGGCAATTCTTTATGATTATTCGACCCCTTCGTATGCGGACACCTATCCCATGACTCAAAGGAGCAAGTCCATTTGACAAATTGTTAATGCTCCTACTCTAGAGCATTGCAATAAGTGGGAGAGCGCTGGTAACGTGAAAGGATGAATCTTGGGAGTAACCATGCTCCCCTTCCCTGGACTTGGAGCCATAATATCTCTCCAATCTAGAACTAAGCCCACACATAAGGTTTATCAAATCACATTTGGCATGTATCTAGAGTGCACATGCCCTGATTTTATTGACATGGCTGTGTCGGCGATTGGTGGACGCCATCAATATGTTAATTACAAGCATCTCTATTATCTATTTCATTACTTCTACAAGATAAATCCAAAAGAGACAAGTTCATACATTCTCCAAGCTTCAACTTCAATGAAGTTAAGCGCCTGCTTAGTAGTTCCGGTATCATCATCATTCAAAAGGAGAATGTTGAGCATACTTAGAATGATAGGAATGTCAATATTCTGTAGCTGTGAGACATGAAGAGTGCTTTTTGAATTTACAAATATAGCTTCCTAAATAGTGGTCATTTTCAAAAAAACAAACTCAATGTCATTTAGGTTCATACTCATTATAATTGTATTTTTAGTTATATTTGTTTTATGCACCCATACCATTCTTGTAAATATGGAATTCTATATTTCCGAAATTCTAGAGTACAAAAAAATCAAAAACCTTTGTAGTCATTCTAAAATCTCACGGTAATAGGTTCCAAAATTTACTAAAAAAAAGCAAATTTTGCCCAAATATCTGGATGAGGTCTATTTTTAGAAATCTTATTGAATTTCCTATTGTATTTTTGGAAATATGTGCTCAACACTCATAGAATCCCCACTTAGCACTCATAGGCCCATGCTCACAAGCTCATATTCTAGCATCGTTGCCTTAAGTATCATCGTACGTTATTGGAGTCTATACAATTCAATTCACAAGCTTGTTAGAGAAACTTCAAAAGAGGCCTGAATTGAGCCTTATTTCTTCTTACCAATGTTGAATAGGTTACTTGAAAACTTTCTTTTTCTCAATTTCACTTTCTTTTTGACCGGCCAATACATGCAATATTCTTCTTTAACTCTAGGAATAAAATTTGGCTTCTATAAAATATACTTTTTTCAATATGATTAGTAAAATTTCATTTTTGTCCGTGAATCCTTGGTCTTTTAGTATTTGTGCCATTGGATGGACTAATCCTACCTACTTTTCTATTTCAATGTGTAAAGGTAACAGCACCTATAACCGTCAAATTAAAAAATTTGAACATGATTGTTATTAAAAAACATCCAACAAATTATAGGATCCTATTAGCAAGAGAAAATTAATGCAATAGCACTTTTGAATGTATTATTTGGATACTGTGAGAATAATTTGTGAATTTAAAAGAACAACTGCTAGCACTAGGGTCTGATATTCAAATGTAGTACATCCTTGTAATCACATCTATTCACTTCTACAGATTTTCTAAGATTTTAGAAGTGATGATTATAAGTACAATGATGGTTATGGGTGTTGCTATGTACCTTGAATATGTTGTTATCTTGTATACAAATGGATTTTCATACTAAAATTTAGAGCGACTCTTGTGACTGAGATCTCTGGATCAAATGGAAGTTTCTTATTTTTGACCACACATAGACTTGGTTTTTTGAATTTGTTCACTTTTGTGGACAACTCCAACAGTTTAGCTAATACTCCGTAATATTTTAGCTATAAAATAGAAACTAGGCCACTCGGAGACTTGAAGTTTTGATTTCTATGAGGCTTTTCCATTGCAAGACAAAAAAACTAGGAGTGATTGCAAGAAACACCTATTAATTCTGTTGCGTTTTATCAAAAATCATGCCTTTTTTCCTGAGCACTTGAAAATTAAAAAAAAAAAAATTTAAATATATATGGCCAATGTATACACCTATAAGACATTAGAAAAAAAGTGAGCCCTCCGGAGGGCTGCTTCGGAGTGATAAACCAAGCTACGAAAAGCTTAGTCTATCACTCCAAGCTGACTGCTCCCCGTAGCAATTAGCTTTCGCGATTTTTTTTTTGGTAAAATTTTTTTATTCAGAATTATGGGTTCCTGCGCCACTGTTGCTGCAGTTTCAGCAGGGCAAAAATAGGGGATAAACAAGTTTTTTAGCAAAAAAAAAGAAAATTTCAGGGTACTTCAGCGGGCCATGGAGCAACCCTCCGGAGGCCTGAAATTTTCTCTCATGATGAAGGTAACAACCAAAGGAAAACCATAGAAAATTTCTCTAAATAGGAGAACTAGAAAAGTGCCAAATCTCAAGAAAACACATACTTTGATGTTTTAATTAGTAGAAAATAGGAAAAATATTAAATAAAGAAAATAAAAATTGGCCATTTGTAACAACTTTATAGAGATGGTCATTCACCAAAAAAGCCAAAAAAATAACTTCTTACATGTTTCAAAATGCAAGTAGAAAGAGGCTCATTTTGTAGACTTCTATATGCCTTATAATTAAATATTTTTAAAATTCCTTCTAGAAGTTGCTAGAAGTGTATTAGAAGACCATCTTTTCCAAATTTCAGCTCCAAATTCATTTTTTTGGATACTACTTTGTTCAAAAAAAGTAAAAAAACAAAATTGATAAGTGTGACATTAAATTGGAGGCTATTCTTAGATAGTAAAAACAAATTCCAAAATTCCAAAAAAATTAGACAAGGTGTATAATAATCATGAGTATCTTGCCTATGAATTTTGAATCATTTGAATCTAGAACACAAAAGTTATGGTCAAAAGATAAATCAACATGCAAGGTGTGACACAAAATAGGACATGTGTTTCTTGCAATCACCCCTAGAATTGGTTAATGGGGAGTGTATGGGATTTTAATTGTAATTTCCTTCCCCGCAATGGAGTCCTATCACAATTTTGGTCAATTTTTAATCAAATGATCCTATTATAAGTGAAAATGGGGTAGCATCCCTAAATCATCCAAATATGCATCCTACTATCCGACAATTCTTTTAATCTATGCTCTAAGAGGTTAGGGCAATCTCCTAGATCAAAATCCCAACAACTCTCAATTTGGGCCCAAAATAGGCTAAATTGAATCCTAAAAACTAATTACAGTACAACCCCTTTTCTTCCAACTACAAACCAAAAATTGAGCCTCCATACTCAAGCATTCTTCCTAACTAGATCCTTAAATCACCAACCATGGACACTACATATATCCTTTTTCTACAAGGTTATTGCAAGAAATACTTGTACTATTTGTTGCGTTTTTTATTTTCATCTTTTTAGGGTTTTTTGTACTACAAGTCACCTTCAGTATTATTGGGGGTATGGTTGATTGGATTTCAGATCTACTATTCTAACAACACTTGATGTTCATCATTGGATGGCAAGAATTTTGTGGTAATATTCCTCTGCCCAAAATAATCCCGTGGTTTCATCAATTACTTTTGGTCCAATTTCATCCCTGGATTTCTTTGCTTCAACTCATGATTTGACAAGATTGGGTGTAGCTAAGATAATTCACAGCCAAAACTTTCAAGAACACTACCAAGCAAAGAATACACTCACTAACTTTGCATATCATCTAATTACGTCAATTTTATAAATTTAACCAAAATCCTAAAATCCCGGTCATAAAAAGCACAAACAACAAATGCACCAAAAAAAATTATAAAAATTATCCTCTGAAGCTCACAAAAAGCGCAATGAACGCATGCACATTTTTTGTCTGACATTGCCAAATTTCACATTGGTCTCAAATCACAGAATGTTTCTTAGAGGATGGATGGAATGCTCTTGTTAATCATAGAAATTCTTTACTGAGAGTGGAGAATCGGCAGGCGCGCAAAGAAGGCGTTACTCGAAGCACTCAAGGTCATCTTTGGCCTTTTGAATGATATCTAAGGTAGAGCCACCCATAACCAATCAAATAAGGAATTTCAACATGATCTCGAGAAGTGAAGGCAAAACAAATATTTTTCAGAGGTACATCAATAGAAATGACATGGATTGCAAAAAATTTGGTAATTTTATTGCTTGAACGAAAATTATTGTGAATTTTGGGAGGCAAAAAGTACTCTAGACCTGTGACCAACCTTTAGACTCTTCCAATTATGATCATTCAATAACTTTTATCCTAATCATTATTTTCTACTTTCTTTCTCACAACTTGGGACATGTGTCATGCATTTATTAGTTCCAACCTTGAAAAGGTTAAAAAAAACATTCCAAGCTTGGTAAAAAATACATACATCTATAGGTCGGGAATGGGTCACTGGTTGGGAATGGGTCACTGGTTGGGAATGGGTGGCTCTACCTTATTGGACACACTAGTGTCTGGGGAAGCTCTTGCTTACAAATGAGCTTTGCCTTGCTCATATGCGGTAGCTTGTAATTATTGCCGCCTCCCACATTCATTGTCTTGATTATGCACTGCTGCCAAGTCAAAGAAACATCTTAAGGTGAGTTCTCACTTAGAAAATACTGTATTGCCCATTTAGATAAAAATGAGCCCAAATTGTATTACGATTTAATTAAAAAAAATTATTTACCATAAAGAATTATTTCATTAATATATTTATTTAACAATATTTTTTTAGAATTTATTTTGCAAATTCACCTAGTACCAAAACTATTAATGTAAGTCTTTTAATATGCAGATCATAAATCTTGAATGAATGTTGTGCATCATGAATTTCAAAATTCATCCATGTGGCTAGATGTATGACTGCTGTCAAGAATATTTGTGTATAAAATTTGGGACTTGAAACTTTAGGAATTAGTTGCACAACATACTTTGGTCTTTTGTGGATGTCTTCAAAATTCAATTAAAAAAAATTATTGTATATAATATTCAGAATTTGAAATTCTAAATTTTTTTAATCTAAATCATTAGATGGAATTTTAAATAGATAAGTATTATTATTGAAATAAGTATTTCAAAACTATAAATTGCCAAAAAGCAATTTAAAAATAGTTCACCGGATAGTGCAAAAAAAATCACAAAAAATGGAATATTTTAATTTTTAATTTTTTTCTTGGAGATTACATTAGTGCATTTTATCTATATGTAAAGCTTTGATTCATTCTATTTGGTTAGTGATGAGAAACTTATGGACAATCTTGTTTTTTGGGCAAATAATCTAAGCATCTTCTAACCCCTAAAAGATCAAAGTTTCCTTGGGGGACACTTAGATTTTAGGCAAGCTTATGTTCCCTCAATTTTTGACACGGTTTTTTGAAACTTTTTTGAAGATACAACAGAAAAGTTGGACCATATTATTTTGATGCCATTTTGACAATAGAAGCCATTTCAATGTCATTTTTTAAATCACTTTAATACTAGTTGGTACAAAGGTTGGCACCAAATTTGCAGAGCAAAACAAAACAAAACAAAAATAATTGAGTTTTTTTTAATTTTCAATTTTTTTTCAAAGATTATGTTTTTTTCTACATCTAAGGGTTTGATTCATTCTATTTGGGTTGATAATGAGAAATTTATGGATAATCTTATTTTTTGAGCAATCTTCTTGAGAAAAGCAATTTTTTGAGCAATCTTCTTGTGAAAAGCATCTTCTTGAGAAAACAATTTATAGAATTCATTTTTGAATGCAACTTTTACAATTTTTCATAATTTTTTTTGACAAGGTTAAGTTTATTTGCAAGAACAATCTCACCACTGGGATTGTGGTGTTTCAATTCCATCTTAAAGCTATTAACAATTTAATGTTTTATTTAATAAATTTTTAATGAATGAAAATCAAGTTGTTGTTTTTTGAGTTGTTTATCACCAACTCTCAATTCAAATTTTCAACATAAAAAATTTCAATTTCAAAGTCTATATTGCAAAAAAATTCCACAAATAGCAGTCAAAGTAATTTCAAATTATAGGCTACCGTTCAACAAGTTTTTTTTTCCAACTTTGAATGCAAATATCTTCCAATTGGTGTTGTCAAACTTCATGAAATTATTTATCACATAATCCAAGACAGATAAAGTACAAGATCCTTCAATTAGATCCTAAAAAGCTTTTTATGGTTTCTTGGATAAAAGCAGCAAACATGGTTGTTTTGAGTGTTTTTTGAGGCCCAAAATGCCTTGGTTCTTTGGGGTTAAGAAAGTAACTTAAAGAATTCATTTTTAATTCTAATTTTCAAAAAAATTCAAAATTTTTTTGGCAAGGTTTAGTTTGTTTTTCCTTGAACAAATGGGGAGAATCCACTGCATTAATAAAAACCACAATACAAAACAGCCAAGCCGTGAGGCTGGACAATGAAGAGAATATGAGAAAAGGACCAAAGAAAACAAAGAAAACGAAGAAAACAAAGAACCCTAGATTAATCCTACAAACGGGAGGGCCACACCCTTGCCATATGATAATGCCACCCTCCCTCAACGCTAACAACTTGGAACGGAGCCAGATGTTATCAAATTTGAGCCACGCAAAGGCCACAAGGTGAGGTTGGAGCCTAGCGGTTGTTTGAGCCGCAAGGTTAAATTTGATTGCTAGAAAAATTTCATTGTTGGAAATATCGTGTTTCAATTCCATACTAGAGTTATTAACAATTTAGGTTTTTGTTCAATCTTGTACCTACTTAAAAAAATTTTAAAATGAAAATCGTTTTTTTTCACATTTTTTCACTTAAACTTTTAGTTCCATTCTTCACAAAAAAAAAATAGGAATTCAAAGTTGGTCGTGCAAAAATTTTAAATTAAAAGAGATTCAAAGCCAAAAAAATCTTGTTGAATAAGATGCAAAATTTTTTATTTGTTTTCATTTTAAATTCAAATATCTTGCAATTTGCTTAATTAAAGTTTCTAAAATTTCTTTCACATTCCTATACTAGCCTAGTGTAGGCATTCTAAAGTTAGATATGCAAAAAAAATTCTAAAGTTCTTTGCCTTGTGTTCTTTGCTCTTTGCAATAGTAATGATAGTTTTGAGTGTTTTTTGATGAAAAGAAATGGCCTTGGCACTTAAGGGTTTGAAACCCTTAAGAAATTCAAAAATTTTATACTTTGTTTTTTGGCCACTCTTTGTAACTCATTTTTTGAAACACTTTTCAATTTGCTTTCCTTTTTAGATTCTGCAGATATTCTTTCAGACATTCTTTTCAACAATATTGTATGAAAAAACTATTGAAAACAACACCTTTTGGAGGTAGTGACTAGTTAACATGCTTAAAAGTAATGGAAATAGGAAATTGTCTACTTTAGTAGTTTAGGGCCTCCTTCCATGTGAGTCAGTCAAGCAAAAGAAGCACTACAAGATAAGAAGATCCCACCGATTGTCTTGCCGGCCTCGGTGAGCAAAAAATGAAGAATTCGTGTTTCACCAATCATCGGTGGACAATCCCGTTGGTGGAGATTGGTCTACCTTGAAGGAATCAATACATGTG
This sequence comes from Neckera pumila, assembly GCA_963969595.1. Taxonomy (NCBI): domain Eukaryota; kingdom Viridiplantae; phylum Streptophyta; class Bryopsida; order Hypnales; family Neckeraceae; genus Neckera; species Neckera pumila. The sequence continues at coordinate 13,865,803 of OZ018415.1, forward strand.
CTATTCTTACTTGCTCTCTTCCCACCCACCGGGTCTGCATGGAAGCGCAATTGCCTGAGCAAACCCTTTAGCTCTCCCTGCAAAGTTTGCCTGCATGGCTCACATGGAAGTAGGCCCTTAGTTTTATGATAGGCAAAACCCAATAAATTTGCTTCTTAAATCCAAAGATCTCTCTATAGCTCTATTTCTAGTGGTCTTCCAAGTCATTCTTGTACATATGCTAAAATACTTAATGTTATACAAGCAATATCTTCTTGAGGTATGTACACTTGTAATCTATCTTGTGCATAATGCAATACCTATATTTGGAACAAAAAGCGTTAGAAAGGCCTAGATATTAATGACACAAGATTTTCACAATCAAAACATTAGAGTCTGTGAGAGCATCATGTTGCTTTTTTATCTTTTCAGTATATCTATAGACAATAATTTGAACTCCATAACTCATTTATGCAATGTCCAAATGTTGCATGCTAAAGTACGTTGGAATCCTCTTTCAACTGCCAATAAGATCTAAGAAAACTAATTTGTGCTTAAATAAAAGTAACTATGTTCACTTGCAATTATTGACAATTATAGGTGTGCATATCTTTTATATAATACCAAATTATCATTTCAAGAACACTCAAAGTTGTCTAATGCTATCGGATACCCCACAAAAAAACTTTTCTCCCTTTTTCAAACACTATAATATTTCAAACTATGAGGTCAAAGTTGCTTAAATATTTAACCCCTAAAGGACCATTGTCCCTTCAGGGGACAAATGGGATTTTGGGCAGGTACTTATGGGCTGAATTTTTGTTGTGATTTTCTGAAACTTTTTTTGGAGATAGGAAAATTGATAAGCTTCATGGGAGTATAATTTTTTTTCAATCGGTGCTCGGGAAAAAAAGTTATGCCCAAATAAGCTCAAAACAGGGGAGAAGGGGCAACAAAAAAAATTTGCAAAAAATTAATTTAAAAGAAAAAAAAAATTCCCTTATAGATTACTTTTGTCTATTTGGAAAGCTTTGATACATTTCATTTGGATTTTTTATGAGAAAGTTATGGACAATCTTATTTTTTGGGCAATTAGAGCATCTTCTTGAAAAAAATAACTTGTAGGATTCATTTTGGAAAGCAATTTTTGCAATTTTTCAAAAAAAAAAGTTCCACATGGTTTAGTTAGTGTGCTAAAACAATCTCACCATTGGAATTCGTGCATTTTAATTCCATCTAAAAGATATTAATATTTTAGATTTTCCTTCTATCTTGTGCCTACTTCTATTTAACAATCTTTTTAAGAATGAAAATTAAGTATTTTTGAGTTCATTTTTTTCCCTAGACTCTCAACTCAATTCTTCACTAGAAAGATTTAAAGCTCAAAACTCTGTAGTGCAAAAAATATAAGTTAAAATGTTCAAAGTCAAAAGTTCTAGTCCCGCAATGTGCTGAAAAATTTGTTTTTTTCACTTCAAATGCAGATATCTTGCTATTTGTGCGGTCAAAAATCCTGAAATTTTTTCCACACATTGTCATACTAATTAGGTATAAGATCTTATGGTTAGATGTGCAAAAAAAACAATTTTTAATTTTTTTACTCTTTGCTCTAGAAATGGCAGTTTTGAGTGTTTTTTGGCAGAAAAAAGGCCTTGGTCCTTTAGGGGTTAAGGAAGATGCACATACAAGTATACTGCAAGATTGTATGATTCAGAATGAAAAAAATATATATTTTTTCAAATTATGTCTATATATAGAAAACGGAATTTTGGAGTTCTTCTGTCAAGAAACTTTAGAAATAAAGTAGTTGCAAGTTTTGCACTACATGCATAAAGAATCAATTGTCAATTGTCAAATATTCAAACAATCACATTGCTGGAAAGACTAGTTATCTAGAAATGTACACATTGAACAAAAAGGAAATATTCATGAATAACAAAGTTTAACATTGTTATTTTATGAAATAATAATCAATATTCAAGTAACAAAAAAGTCTTTTAAATATACAATTTAACTCAATTAGTATCAGAATTTGAATGGTATAACAAATCTTTACACTAATTCATTTGCCTGATTTATGGATGAATACAATTTAATTAGTAAACATCTGGATCAAATGGATGAAAATGATATGAAGATAGAAAAAAGTTGGATGAAAATTGAATGAAAATCATACTATTTATTAGGATAATATAAAAATAACATACACCACATTATATTAATTTTATCTAAAATATTGTGAACTATTATACTTATAAGCCTCACAAATTAGTGCAAGTAAGTATTAATACTATGGGGGTGACATTTGGATTAATGTGTGTACATCAATTCTATTAATTGTATATTAAAGTTGATATATTTGATTAATTTTATTTATCAAATGGTACAAGGAGGATCCATAAATGACTTAAGATTTCACTTCTTCACTCATAGTTTTTTTGAGTTGAAAGTAATTTTTTTATTAATCGAATTTCATGATTAGCATACACAAAAAATTTATGCATATGAAAGAATTCCTTGGATTTAACTCCTAAAGTCCCAATGTCCCCTCGAGGGACAAATTAGATTTTGGGCAAGTACCTACGGGCTCAATTTTTAGTGGAACTTTTTGAAACTTTTCTATAAGATAGAAAATTGATTAGCTTTCTAGGAATATAATTTTTATTTCAATTGGTGCCCGGGAGCAAAAGTTATATCACAAAAAGCTTCAAACTGAACTCGGCGGGCAGCACAAATTTTTTTGCAAAAAGTCAAAATAATAATATTTTTTTTTTCTCTGAAACTTTACATTTTTGTCTACATGTGAAGCTTTGATTCATTTTATTTGGACTAATATGAGCAAGTTACAGACAATCTTGTTTTTCAAGCAGTCTAAGCATCTTTCTGAAAAAATAACTTGTAGGATTCATTTTTGAATGCAATTTTTACAATTTTTTACAACTTTTTTTTTGAGAATGTTGTGTTTGCTTGCTAAAACAATCTCACATTTGGAATTATTGAATTTCAATCCCATCTAAGAGCTATTAATGATTTTTTTTTTTCAATCATGGATCTACTTCTACTTAACAGTTTTTTAAAGAATAAAAATCAAGTGTGTTTTTATTGAAATTTTTTTGTAGACTTTCAACTTACATCTTTAACATAAAAATTTTAAATTCAAAGTTTGTACTGCAAAAAATTTCTACAAACGGCGGTCAAAGTTATTTGAAATTGCCGGTCAGTGTTTAAAAAAGCTTTCTTTTTCAACTTTGAATGCTAATATCTTCCAATCTATACGGTCAAACTTCATGAACTTTTTACCACATAATCTTTGACAATTGAAATACAAGATCCTATGGTTAGATATTAAGAGAATATTTTTTTTTGTGTTCTTGGATGAATGCAACCAAAATGGCAGTTTTGAGTGGTTTTTGACAGTAAAATGGCCTTTGGACTTTAGGGATTAAGAAACATACCTAGAAATTATTAATAACAAAATTCAAATTTACTTTTCTTTCTTTTGTAAGAACGTTTATTAGAAGAAATCAATAGTATTGTATTGTCTATATTTTTTAATTTATTTAATATATTTAATGATATATTGATGTTAATTTTTTATGTAAAGATTTTGTATATAATTGATCCAAATAGCTTTCTAAAATATACACTTGTATATAATTTGGTTACATTCATTTATCATTAATATTTATTTATAAAATATTTATTCAAAATATTTTATAAAATATTTATTCAAGTCTTTCTAATGTAAAATAATGCTTAATATAGCAATATCATACAATAATTCAAAATATTTTTATATAATTATATATATAAATGAATTTTAAATTTTAAATCTTGTCTGATGTAATATTGATCAATTCTTCTTTTTTTTTTTGTTATATAAAGGTTTACTATTGATATCAAGATAATACGGAGTATAATATTATTAAAAAAAGTACATTAATGTACAATGATTTTGTAATATGTCAGAACCTTATAGAAATAATGGCGGCACATACAAACTTAATATTGCCAATCATATTCTTAGTAACATTCTTAACCGCCGGATGAGCATTATTAATGACATTATTAATTAAACACTACCGTAACCGCTTCACTCCTTCTTTACCTATCTCTCCGGCCTTTTCTCAAGCTCTACAACCCAATTGTTTATATTCCTTAAAATATGCTCATTTCCTCAATTTTCTCATGGGCATATATAACCTTTTGTCAAACTATCACAATATACACAAAAAAGATCCATCAATTCATTAAATTTGTATTACAATCACAATATACAATCACATACAACATTGCCAAGAATTTCCTTTCAATAATGAGCGCAAATTAAATGATGTGCAAGACCTTCTACAAATGACTTGAAAACGTAATGATTATTGATATTATATTTGATTTCCATGTATTCAATTTTTGAATGATTTTTGTAACAAGGTTGTGATGTACATTACTATTGCAGAACTTCAAGTATACTCAAAGTAGAAGTTATGTGATTTTTGAAAGGAGGGAGATTTGTGGGTTTCCTATATCATTTGTCCAAGAATGACTAGCATCACTAACATTACTAGCATCATTTTTTATGTTCATCAAAAATTTGTTACAATGCACTACGCAATTTTTTGAGTCAAAAATTGCCTCAAAGGGACAAATGTACATATAATGTAGATATTCTAAGATAAATACAAAATTGACTTCGAAAATTCTTTACAATATGTATTAATGTTTTTATAGATCAAATTGTATACTTCAAGTGAAACATGCACTAAAAGAGAGTAGATTTTTGAATATAACAAAAAATAAAAAGACCCAATATGGATAAGAAAATATTATTGCGAGGTCTTTCTTCAATAAAGATCATTCACCAACAATTATTGGAGCTGAAAAATTTGTTCAAAATTGAGATTTTCATCATTCCTTAAAGTTTGTCAGGTATCAGTTGATTTATTGATGATTTACAATGTAACAATATCATATGTTTACAAAAGGATACATTGATCCTTATTATTTCTAACATTTTAATTGTAATTGATGTTCAAGACAAATTTTTATTAAAACTTGTTACATAATTTTTGAATATTGAAACCAATGTTCAAAGCAATTTTCCAACCTTTGAATATTGTATTGTATATATTGCAAATTTTTATTAACTCCGCTTAACTTATATAGCATTTATTGTAAATTTGCATGGAATTTGGTTAACTTGTGAATTCTATAGATTGTGCTTAATTGTGAAAGTTTTTACAGATTTCATAAAATACTTGTTTTTCAATAGAGGATTTGATACAAAGATGCATTTTGATCCAATCACATCTTGCAAAAATATAATTGGATGTACAAGTTCTTATTGATGGTACATCTTTCAAATAGCTCATTGCAAGCTTGAAGACTTCTTCAAAAATCGGACATAATATTGATTCAATGGCAATTATGACAAGCTATTTACACATCTTGAAATGTGAACATTGTGAGACAACAAACTTGCCCATCTCATTTTAAGAATGTTTTTACACTTCACATTGCCACATAATAATAAATTTTTATTAATGAACAATTTTCAATCTTCAAATTGAACTTTATTTGCCATTTTAATACAAATAGCATATTATTATAAATGCTGTTTATTACATATATTTCGTACAAATATTATCAAGATATTTGATCAAAGGTGTGCTGTATGAATTTTGTTTATAGCAAACACTTTTGAATTCTTACAAATAATTCTATTTGTTGCTCAGGCAACCACACAATTAGAGAATCTTGCACTTATAGACGAGGCAATTGGAGGTGACCACAATTGATTAATAAATAATCCCTAAAATTTATTGGATATCAAATAACATTTGCATTGCATGTTCATTTTTATGTAGCAAATTAGAAAAGTTAAATATGACAATCCAAAACAAAACAAATATAGATAATAAAAGCAAGATTTGTATTAATGATCAATATTTTGTTTTTTTTAAAACAAATCAAATTGTTGATTGTGATGTGTTTTATAGGTGTGGAAAGTAGACAAATATAAAAAAGATGCAACTATGGTAAATTACAAATGCTAAAATAATTGATATCTTCATTGGAAAACATGCATTTGGACTATGAGATAAGGAAATTGGCATTATAACAAATTATTTGGAGGTCCAATTTATAGTAAGAAAGAAGGCAACGATCAATCCAATTTAAGACCAACATGCTTACATCAACTTAAATAACTATATTCATTTTTTGGAGTTTGTAGTGATAGATAAAAGGTGGCAAATTCGAAAGTGGGGCAAGATTGGAGGAAGGAAAGACTCCTTGGCATTGAAAATGAGTTTAAAATCTATGCAAAATTGTGACGAGGTATTGCGGAAAGGGCCATGGATGCCAGAGGAAGATGAAATATTGGTAGAGTATGTGAGACAATTTGGAGCCCGGGATTGGAGTTCCATTAGGACCAAAGGCTTATTGCCAAGGACAGGGAAGTCATGCCGATTGCGGTGGGTGAACAAGCTCAAACCTGATCTCAAGAGGTTAGTTGAAAAATAATAAACATTCTTTTTTACAAATCCATAATAATGAACCAGATCAATGAAGTATATACCACATTATAGGTGTCACATTTCACAATTCCTATTACAATCTTTAGGTTTACAACCATTACAACCATAATAACTATTGTATACATCATTTGTCCATTTATATAGATGTGTCTACTAACTTGAGAGATATAAAACAATCATTTAATAATATGGGAAAAGCACTACTTCAAAGAATTTTATTTCATAAAAAATTGGAGGGTGACAATTGAATTCCAATCAATACATGTCGTAATTCCTTGCAATAATCACATTCTATAAAATGAACTAAAATTCAATATGCATAGAAAATAAAATACAGGCCACTTAGTGGTATACTGGACACCTGCTATAATAAAAACTAAGAAAAAAAAAGTCTTAACCACTACACTAAATATATGTGAAATAAAATGAGATAAAATACAATAATGGATTGGAAGGAAATTGCTTGTCACTATTCAAAACACATGCTATAGTCGATACAACTATAATTCAGTAATGTATTAAAAAATAGAATCTTTATGAGTTGTTTGACTCTATCCCAAACATGTATTATACCAAACCAAATTCAAACCAAACCAAATTCAAACTTAAGTTTGTATAAAAAATGAACAATTTGGTCCTACTTCAACCCTTAAAGTCTCATTGTCCTTATAAGGACAATTGAAAGGGATTTTAGATAAGATTCTATAAGCTCAACTTTTGGCACAATTTTTTGGGACTTTTTTGTAAGATAGAAAAACTAATTAACCCTTAAGGAATAAAATTTTCATTTCAATCAGTGCCTAGGAGCAAAAGTTATACCACAATAAGCCCCCCAAAACTAAGTAAACCAACAAAAACTTAAGTAAAAATTTTAAGAACTTATTTCTCATAAAATTATATTTTTGTTTATATGATAAACTTTGATTCATTCTATTTAGATTTATGATGTGAAAGTTATAGAGCATCTTCTTTTGTAGGCAATTAGAGCATGTTTCTGAAAAAACAACATATGGGATTCATTTTTGAGCTTAATTTTCAAATTTTTTTTCCAAACAAAATCTCAATAGGGTTAATTTTGATTTTGAGAAAAATCTCACCATTAGAATTAGTATGATTTAATTCCATCTTAGAGCTATTAACAATTTTGTTTTTCCTTCTATCTTGTACTACCTACTTCTACTTAAACAATTTTTTAAAGAAGGAGAATCAGGTTATTTTTTATTTTTTCCTAGACTCTTAGCTCAGTTGTTCATGATAAAAAAAATTCAAAATCTATGATGCAAGAATTCTAAGTTAAGAGGATTCAAAGTCTCATGAACTAGTTTGCCAAAGCATCCAAAAATCATATTTTCTTCATTTTAAACGCATTTATCTTGCAATCTATGTAGTCAAATCTTCAAAAATTTCTTCCACACATTCTCATACTGGTCTATTGCAAGATCCTACAATTAAATATGCAAATAAGATATCCTTTTTAAATTTTTTGCTCTTTGCACTAGGAATGGCAGTTTTGAGCAATTATTGATGGAGAAAAGACCTTGGGACTTTAGAGGTTAAATACGTGCTATACTAAAATGAAATTGAACCTCACTACCGGAAGTCTTAGAAAAAATAAAAAGTTAGAAATAATGTATAGAAACTACAATGATTTGCTCTAACTTAAAGACATGTTTAATCAAACAAATCCACGTAGGTTTGTATAGAAAATGAAATGCTTGGCCCTACCTTAAACCCATGTTCAAATAAAACAAACCCACATTGACTCAAGTTAGAGTATGTTTGCACTTGGTGTTAGGGGTGATGTTTGCAATGTGAATCCAGTCTAGAAGTAGGTCTGAATTTGTTCCTAAGACCTTCAGTAATAACACTCTTTAACACCAAGTGAAAACATACCTTTAACTGTATAAGAGCATTTTAGTATAGAAAATGAAATGCTTGACCGTTTGCTACCCCTAAACACATGCTATAATGCAATGAAACTAAAACTAAAGCGTTGGAAACTGCCCTCACCCCAGGAGCGGATGCAAGTTTTCTCCGGAAGAAGAGAAACTGGTGGTGGAGATGCAAGCCAAGCTGGGCAACAAGTGGGCCAAAATTGCGAGCTGCTTACCAGGTCGCACCGACAATGATGTGAAGAACTTTTGGAGTACGAGGCAGAAGCGCATCCTGCGAGCTTTGCAACGCCCCAAGATGCCCTCTGGGAGCACAGACGCTTCCGCCGACACATCCGACCTGAGCAAAGACCCGTCGATGACGGACTTCGGAGGATTTCAGGTGACTCCCTCCTTTGCTGCTACTTGATCATCTAAACATCACTACCAATGCAATGTTGTTGTCCACTGCATGCCCATGAGAATTTTAACAAAAGCAAAACAAACACCAGTCAGTGAGAACAACAACAACAACAAAACTGTTAGTAGTCTAATTCCATCTCCTGCAGTACGTAGCTTGTTGGTACGTTGAATAAGTGCATGATTGTTGCAATGACCGCGTCATTAGCCTTCCAAAGCCATGTCTTGCTCCTGCAGGCGGAGCTTGAGCTTGCAATTGAGCCTGTGCATGTCTGAAGAAAACCAGTTCAGAGTACGAGTACTGCTACTACCACCGTGTCCCAACAAACCAAATACAGTTCAATCAGAAGATGATGATGATGAACTTTTGTGTTGAATGTGTTGAATGATGTTCGAGAGCATGCAGTCAGTTAGCAAGGCTGAGCATGCAGAGTGTGTTGTTGATCCTTGACGACAGACAATTTAAAAGGAAAGAGGAAATCAGGAGGACATATTGAAGGAAGTCGATGGTGGCCCTGGTTGAATTGAAGTTAAGCAAGATTGATACATTGTTCACGGTGGTTTTTTATGGATCATTTTATCACTCTGCTACTTGCTTTTTTTTCTGCAGGTGCACAGCCCCTCGGGAGCCGCCTCACTCATGGGCACGAGCATGGGTCCTCCCTTCATCTTTGCGGAAGGGGACAGCGAATTCCGAGAAGCGGCCTCCCACTTGCACCGGCGCTCTGGATTGCACTCCTTCAATTCCATGGATGCTGAGGATGTGTTGAGTAGTCACAAGCTCTCAGAGCCGCTGGTTGCAGGCAAGCAAGCAAAACAAACCTCCCTCCTTCTCAAAAACTAGACAGTTCTTCACAAACGTACCATATTAGATAGAATTGTCCTATTGTTCATTCTAGAGTTGTCACCTATAAGTCATCTAGAGAGTTCCTCTCTCAAGACACACGCTGGTTTTTATTAACACAAGGTCAACAATCCCATTTTGTCCTAATTCTAATATGATTGAGAGATTTTGGAATATTTTGTAGTTTCCTAACGTGACTGGTGGTGTCAAGTTGCACTGGACATAGAGAATCAACTTTTCTAACAATGACATGTAAGCATACAAGCATAATTTAGTGAAATGAGGCAAATATTGGTCGCAAGGAATAGTGGGAGAGTTTTAGAAGAATGTACTCAAACCTTAGAACCATCTTCATACCATTTGGGATTCTCAACTTCTATATGATGGATTTATCCTAAATTTAAACCCTCATTCAATTTCAATTTGTGATAGAATCAAAAGAAAGACTTGCTCATGATATAAGGTAATAGCCCATATTTGCGCCATGTGATTACATGCCCCAATTCATGACAGCTATATGTCAATGGAGGGCATTTGAAAGTTTAGAGTGGACACTAATAAGAGTGGCACAAATAGAATGGGATTTGAATTGTCATGCAAATAAGATATCCTACCTAGGCCCCTAAATTTCAAGTACCAATTGGGTACTACTAGTCTAGGTTCTTACAATGTCAATTTTCAATGGGTCTTTTTTTAAATTTTGACACAAGGTGTGGACATGTATCCCAGGTTGAGAATATAATTTTTTTTATCGGGTGTTTAGATCAGAAGTTATGCTACCCAAACAAGTTCAAGCAATTTGGACAATTAAGGAATCTTTTGCTAAACTCCACGTGTACCTCTGAAGTTTGGCGGGTATGTAATTCATTTAATAATGGATACAGTTTGAAACCACGCAACGCCAGACCCTAATGTGAGCCTCAAACCCTAATTGTGCTCTTGCAGGGGAGCTGGTGCCCTACATCGGTGAGAAGGAGCTTTCCAGCGCCATGGAGATGAAGGAAAGCAAGCCGAGCCTCCCCTTCCTCCACCAGCCGCTCTCTGTGGCGCTTCCTTGCGTGACTATGGCGTCTCGGACCACCACCACCAGCACCACCACCCAAAGGTCCATCAAACGAAGGCCACGATCACGAAGGGACACAAGGTCCACCATCTTGTCCTGTTTTGAGCAACCAGTGGTAGTAGAAAACAAAGGCGAGCCTTGTTGCTGCAACAACAACAGCAACAACACCGACGGAGCTCGCATCCTTGACAACAACAACAACAGCCACCAAAACACTTACTGCAACAACCCTAATTCTCGACCCTCACAGCATCCAACGAGCTTCACACTCACAGATTCCCAGCAAAACAGCAGCAGTAGCAGCAGCAATAACAACAGCAACGTCAACACCAATAACAACAGCAGTAATAACAACAACAACAGCAATAATAATAACAACAATTATCTCGAGTTTTTGCTGCAATCGGATGGCTCCCTGATGCAGAGTGTACAGATTTTTAGCCCCGAGTTTCCACTCTTTCTCACCAACAACCATCAATGGGAGAAGCTGCCTATGCTGTATTCAGAAGATGCGAGCTTGTATGGGGGTTGCAACACCAAGGACAACAGCGACTCTTGTAGCCCGGATAGCGTCATTACGAATTTCACTGCTGATGTTTTCGACTCCTTGGAGCCTTTGAACTCCACTCCTTCCGAATGGTGGGTTGCGCAGTGAGGATCATGGTTTTGCAAATTTTCTGTTTTTATTTTAGGGTTTGTTTTGTGAGACGATGTGAGATCAGGTTGGTTTGTGCTTGACCATGACATTCTTGGGCTAAACTTTGAATGGGAACTAGCTTGGATTCCTCCTTGGGGTGATATGCTTGTGAGGAGACTAGAGAAAGAATATCAGTCAAAGTTTGAATGGGAACTGGCCTGCATTCCTGGATGTGAGAAAGAAGATATTGGAACAACGGGAAGGGTGATCAAAATTATAGCCCAACTTTTGAAATTGGGAATCTATGTAGATTCTTGAGGGTCATATGCTTGTGGTAAGAGGATAGTAGAGAATCAAAATAGGATCGACTGTTGAGGGTGCATTTTATCCTGTAACTAAAGTCGCTGAAATTTGATGGGAACCAACTTGGATTGGATTCATGAGGATGAAATGTTTTGAGTAATAATATAATCAATATCAACCCAACTTTGAAGTGTGCATCTTTAGGTGAGGCCACTAAACTTTGAATGGGAAGATTTCTTAGAGTGATGATTTATAATAAGAGGATGTTGGAAAGAAGCAGAACAGGATGAGAATTCAAGTTTCCAAGGGTGCACGTCAGATGGGCTATAGAATGTTATGACAGAATTTAAAGGAACAGAATTCATTTAACTTTGACAGGGATTTTGGATTTTTCAATGAGTGATTTGTTTACCTACTGTGTAATATAATCTATTACGTTGATCTGGTATGCTTCTAACTGATCCAGTCAGTATTGGTAGTGTGCAAATTATTACTACGAACACAATCATCTTGCAGCGAATGCAAATGACATGTATGTAGTTGAAAAAAGTAGAATAACAGGCCCGTCAATTCAAAATCAATTGGAAAAAGTTTGAACAAATTGTTACAACCTTGCTCTGTCAACAAGATGATCACAACCATCTTTCTGGTAAAAAACCATGACACAAGCAGATACCGGAAACATACCTTCCATAGTTCTGTGGTTCTATACAAAAAGCCTTCATCCAGGCTCGTCAAAACCCGTTGTCCACAGTAACCATGTGTCTAACCCAGGAACACTGGTAATTAGTGTCATGTGGATAATTTCTTCGCCATCCTTGCAGATATTCGAAGTTCGCACCCACCGTAACGTTCTTCAGCAGTTATGAGACTTTCTTCGCCATCCTTGCAGAATTTAGAACTTTGCACTCATCGTAACGTTCTTCAGCAGTTGTGAGAACTCACCCTTCTCCACTGAACATGGAAACCAAAGAAAAAGACTCAGAAATCTGACATGCACACTGAGAGCATGTATGGCGCTAAGTGTGTCTATGTAATCCCTGCCTTCTAGTAGCATTTGGACTTTCAACCTGACATGAGCTCAACAAAAATATCCAAGGGTGCTGAGGCAGCTCCTCAGGAATGTTATGAGTGACCCGCAAATCAGTACTACACCTTGAGGAGTACTCAGCTTCCGTAGTTAATGCAACAAATGAGCGGCAGTCACAATTAAAAATTAGCATAAAACTCAAGGGTTCAATAGCACGAGGTACCTGCTCCAGGGGATTCAATATCCGGTCCAGCAGTGTTGAATCCGCAGGCAGGAATTGATACAGAAGTTGAAGAAGGCTTCGGAGAAGGAGCTGGTATAGTTGATACAGGAGTTGATACAGGAGTTGATACAGAAGTTGATGCAGGAGTTGATTGAGGAGTTGAGATAGAGGCTGATGCAGGTGTTGATGCCGCAGTTGAGATAGGAGCTGAGGCAAGAACCGATAAAGAAGTTGGTGCAGGAGGCGATTTAGTAGTGGACGCAGGAGTTGATGTAGAAGTTGACTTAGGAGCTAATGCAGGAGTTGATGTAGAAGTTGACTTAGGAGCTAATGCGGGAGTTGAAGTAGAAATTGACTTGGGTGCTTTTGCAGAAGTTGCAGTAGCAGTGGGTGCAGGAGTAGATGTAGAGGACGGAGCAGGAGCTGATGTAGAAATTGATACATGAGTTGGAGTAGACACGGATTTGGGTGCAGGAGCCAATGTAGAGGTTGATACAGGGGTTGAAGTAAACGCGGGTTTGTGTTCGGGACCTGATTTAGAATTTGATACAGCAGTTGGAGTAGTCATAGATTTGGGTGCAGGAGCTAATGTAGACGCTGAAACAGCAGTTGATATCGACGTAGAATTGGGTGCAGGAGCCAATGAAGAGGCTGAAACAGCAGTTGATATCGACGTAGATTTGGGTGCAGGAGTTGAAGCAAGAGTTGGTGCAGACGTAGAATTGGGATCAGGAGTTGATGTAGAAGGTGCAGGAGTTGTGGATGAAGGAATATATGAAGGAGTCGAAGCAGTAGAGGGTGATGCAGATGCTGTCTTTTGTTGAGGGCTGGAACCACGTTTTGATAACGAAGCCGGCTTGCTGGACTGGACAGGCGCCTGAAGATTGTTGCGAGCTCCTTGAGCTGGTAAAGTTGGAACAGACAACGGGCTTGAGTTTCCAGATCCTGAGTTGCTGCCGATACTCCTGTTGGTCTGGTTTTTGGCTAAATGGTGGGAGGAAGTTCGTTGCAAACCTGTACTGGTTACAGCCAGTGCACCACCTGTAGAATAATAAAGAAATACAAACTATTTTTGAGTGACAGTAAATAAAAACAGCACATCTTGCAAAGTACAGTTGAAATTGATAAGCTTTTACTGGTTATATAACCTCAAATATCTCATTGCAAGCTTCAAGTCTTCTTCAAAAATTGAAAATGAATGTCAATTCAACTGCAACCACGGGAAGCTACCTAAACAAAAATCAATGGAGTATGGGATGAAAAGTGCTGCTCAAAGAGCTCAAAATGCAAACCTGAACCAGTGCGGATGTAGTGCACGATTCCAGGATTGCCACCTGCATTGCCACTTCCAGCTTGACTCGTTAGACCCAATTTGGACCTAGGAAGACCACCACTTCCAATGTGCACCACATTACCAGATTGCGCAGCCTTCAGAAGCGAAGCAGCTGTTGCGGCGGGTGCAATGCGAGCTCCTGCTGCCATTGCAGCGGCTTGTATCATAGGATCTGGACCATGGCCACCCTTGGATCCTCCCCCTCTGGCTACTCCAGCTCCCATATTGCGCGACGCAGCGTACTTACTATCAATAGGTATTGTTGAAGTTTGGGTACTCGTATAAAACACTTGACTGCCACTAGGTGGGCCTTGAGCTGGCCTCCTCACCCCCTCAGCAGATGCGCCCTTATGAACTTGTGAGGCTCCAGCTCGCATAGAGGCTTGCCCATGAAGTTGTGGCCGCTGCCCGGCCCAGCTTGATGAAACACCCGATGTAGACAGAGCTCGCACTCGTTGTATTTCAAGGACTGAAGCAGGAGTCGTCTCAGGAGCTGAAGCCACGGGAATTCTCTTGCTGACTGGAACCGAAGATGTAGAGGATAGTGGTTGCTTAATGGACATGAGAACATTCCCTACTTTTCCAACATCTTTTGGCGCGCCAAGCTGCGAGCCAGGCCCTGCTAAAGTACCCGATTTGAGACCTTCTGGACGAAGGTCCTTGTAACCGGATGCTAGCGGACTCACTCCACTCCCAATTCCATACCCTGCTTTCTCTTGCACTTCCCTCCGCTTCCTGATCAGCGCCCATCTCTGCAAGAACGAGGAAAAAAATGCTCAAAAATGTTGAGAACACGAATGATGATTCTGATCATCATTACTAAAGACATTTATTATAGGAATATCAACTCGTGGGAGCATTGCGGAACGCAGCTACAGGCAATAAACACCAACGCGGGGATGTTAAAATAGCACTCTTAATTAGTATTTTTTCACGTGTTGAACGACTGAAAACACTCTTGATTAACATAAGATTTAGTAGTCATTGAGTTAACTCTAAAAGGACCAAGAGGCCCAAATTGGGCTTGAAGTAATATGTTTTAGCCGTTTTGAGCAGGTCATATGGTAATTTTCTTTTGTTCAATTTATTTAGTTTTTGATCAAGTTTCTTCACTACTTCTGGTGATATAAGATTAGGTCCCATTTCACAATATGATCGACCAAATTGGTCATTTTCAGACCATGAGGAGATTAGAAGTGCAGCTATCGTCAGGAAACAATAAATGTGTCTGTGGAGGGTAGAGTGCTACTAAGTAGGTCATCAGGCTTCCCCTGGAAGTCACCCATCACAGCACTATTCCACCTGAAGGGCATTTAACTTTGGAGATGAAATGCTACAGCGATGGTGTGACAGCATCACAATAGTTATTGTCACTGCAACTCCAGCAATCCAATAAGTCACAATACCTGTGATAGTTGTGAAGCACTTCGATCAAAATCGTAATGGTTCTTCAGAACAGTGGTCCAATTTCCCTCACCACACTTGTCCACAGCAGCTATGAGCGCCAAGTCTTCCTCCGGAGTCCAGAGCCTCCTCCTCTTCCTGTCTCCTTGGTTCACGGCTCCTGAATACGGAACTTTGGTACTGGTCGAGCAGGTAAGAGTCGCAGTTGATTCCCCTTGCGTAGTTGCACACTGCGTTGCGCTGGCTAAGTATGGCAGCCTTCTTGCATTAGTGGTGACAGCTGAATTGTCTGATTTATCCAATAGGCCTGATCCCTGTCCGAGTTCGTATTCCCAGGTGTAACGAAAATCAGCAAATAAATACCAAGAAATACGATTCAAAGGCTCTGAGGCTCAAAGATCAGCGAAACAATGTGGACCACAAGAAATCGAAGTACCAGGACAGGACTTGTGTAGAAGACCCACCCTTGCAGAGACGGCGTTCTATACGGAATCGAAGGCAAAAATATCCGATCACAACTAGAGGACCTAACTGTAAAAGATGAAAATAAAAGGTCAATGAGATCAACCCCTATGGAACTCTTTTGTTCGTAATTTTTGTTCGTACTTTAGGATTTAGGGTTTAGGGTTTCGGAAGAGTGGGTTTTACACTAAAAAACAAGCATGGACATTCGTCATACCTGTTGTACCCTGGCCGTGGAAAGATCTCCAGCTTGATGACCTACACCTGTCTGAACCGCATTCTGCTCCAACCTTGCTTCTTCAAGCTCCTGTTGTTGCAAGTCTGACTGCATCTCATGTCCAAGACTTATGTCACATTATTACAAAGGTCAACACTCATACTCCAAGATATCCGGTTTCTAGATATTATATTTACCCCTAGCATTGTCAAATGCTCAACTGCATCAGAGGGTTTTTTTTAATCACTTCAGATCGCTAAAATTAAACCCCGTGAATAGGGCAGCATTGAAACATCAATGCCACTAAGGGGAAAGAATAAGAAAAGGAGGTTAACTATCAAAGCTTGAACTGAAAAGAAACGAGAAAGTCAGATGACTCATTCTAGGGTACCTTCACATAATTAGAAACTCTCTCCGCCACGGCAGGGCTGACAGAGGGAACAGGATTCAACTCGACCTCTAGGTCGCTATCATCCTCCTGAACACAAACAAACAAACCATGACAGTAAGAACGATGAGTCTGCAAAATACAATTGAAACACGAGATCAGCCTTAAATCCAGTGTATTAGACACTACACTCGATTTAAGTGTTTAAACAAGAAAGGCGGGTGAAAAAGCGTTGCTAAAGTCATTTGAAACCCTAACCAGCAAACTCCAATCAGCCGCTGCAATTCACATAATGCGTACCGGCTTGTTCATGACTTGTCATAAGGAAGTTGTTCATGAAATGATCAAGAAACCTTTCAGAAAACTTAATTAGGGTTTACGTGCCTAAATCCAACTGGTGCGCTATGTTTATTCTGCTGTCATATGAACATATTCGAAGTGCACCTTCAATTGCTTACTATGATCTGGATACTCCAAGTATTATAGCTCATTAGAAGCCTATTTTAGCAGTTCCCAACAAGACGTCACGTAAACCCTTCGGCAAGGAAATTGATCACAAAATCTCAGTTTATATTCAGAGTGCAAACATTAATTTCGGTTATCAATGCTTACACCCGACATTCCGGAATAAGGGTTTAAGAAGCAAAACCTGGACTCGCAAAGCTCTACTCAAGGGCATTGAAAACTGGGAAATAATCAGGTTACTCATACAAATCCAGGAATATCCAGAAAACGGACTTCAAAATCAAACCATGAGATTACGAACGGCATGTTTGAAAATAACGTAATCGAACCTCAACATCAACCCTAATTCACGTATCCTTGCCCCACTGGAAAACCCTCACCTAAACCTAAACCTAACCTTCGCAAGCTCAAAATGACCACTCCAAGACCCACTCCCTAACTAGCTCCCTCGCACAATAATTTTCCCATAACAAAAAGAGCGGGAACCAAAAACCCATCATACCAACGGCGACTCATTATTCTCATCGTACGAATCCTCCATCTCCGCCTGGTACGCCAAACTCCGCCACAGCGCTTGCAACTCCTTGGGATTCGTAATGCCCGTGGACGTTCCTTTACAGATCCTCCCCCAGTCCAGCTTGGCCGTCTTGCATTTCGCAATTTCCCGCAGCATCGTCACAATCGTGCTGGATGAGTATCTGAATTTCCAAAACCAAGGAAAAATTCTTCACCAATGTTACAGAAAGAGGAATTGAATGCGAAAATTGGACAATGTGGAAGGAGAGACGTACCGTTTGACGAGCGGGGCTAAGTCGGAGTCGGCGAAGGGGAGCTTGACGGGAGCCATGGTGAGAAGAAAAAATAGATGCAATTGGGGATTACATGGTCTCTAAAACACCTTGTTGAGCAAAACGAAAGAATATCGAATGAAATTTCTCGAAATTGTATGGAATTGTATGAAACTGCTGCTGAGGTTGACGTTGCTTGATTGTGCTGCGGGAGCTTCGGCTTCCTGTTGTGTCCCGATTCCGCAGTGCCGCCGCGACTGATGCCGCGACTGATACCGTGTTTCGTAGGGCAATTTCCAGCCGCGCGGCAAAATAAGGGGAAGGAAGAAGAAGGGAAGGGCGGACTTCCATGTATCAAAATTGGCCAAACTTTGCACACAAGACAAAAGGATTTTCAAGTTTCTTGGAATTCTACATGTGCTCATCATTGATTTTCTATTATGTTGTGCAGTCGTTTTGATATTGCGGTAGGATGGTTTATGCACTTTTTACTTTTAATATATGAATAAACATATGCTATTAATGTTAAATCTTCAAAAAAAATTGAAAGAGAAATCTAATGCAATTTTCACCAAAAAAGTTCCATTTCTATTCAAAGTATGAGTGGGGTTGACAAATTTGGATGAAAAAAAGCATGAATATAACTGAAAAGTGTTTTGGAGTTGAAAAATGGATGAATATAGAAATATAGTGTTTCTGCCAAATTATATATAGTCTATATTTTGGCAATTTTTCAAAAGGTAGGAAATGACCTAAAATTATCTATATAAGATTTTGAATATGGTGCTTGTTAGCAAAGACTACAAAAATCTCTTTTGAGCCAAATGAATTAAATGTCTTCATAGAATGCATTTTTTAGACTATATATGAAAGAGCTACGAAATTTATAATTTTTTAGAATGGGTGGTCTAAAAATTGATTGTAGACATTCATGAATAGAGGCTATACACTAGAGGCAAGAATTTTTAGGGGCGATAATAGAAATTAATCATAATTGGGTGTGGTGCTCCTATTACCATCCACCTATACTATATACTATATGTACTTTTTACTAATCACAAGTCCTAATGCGCAAAAGCAATAAGAATCCTATTATTTACTCAAGGTGCTTTTCATATTTGATAGAAATTTTGAAATTTTGAGATTGTTGTTTTAAAAATGAACTACTGTAAGAGAAGACTTCTACAACTATTAAGCACTTTGTAGATTAAAACATGTTTTTAACTTCAAAAGGACCAGATGATCGTCAAACAATTAATTGAAAATTTCCATGATAGTCTCATACAAATTTGTATGGTTGAAATTTTTTTTTTTAAGTTTATTTTTTATTTTTTTTCACTGATCTCAATAGTGGCAATTCATGCCCAAAATGTGCTCCAATTGTTTAGGGGTTAAGTCAAGTAAACACATTTATTGGCTTAATTCAAACATTAAAATAAAAAAGTGAATATTAACAATTAAATAAAACATTGATGTCTAGACTACTCCAAACATGCTTCTTCATCTTTTATATCAATTCATTTTGTTATTTCTTTTTCAAAGAATGATTCCATAAGCATTATTGAGACAAACACCTTCATTAACTGTGACATCACTTCGCTTTCTACCAAACCATTCTTTGAACCTTGTACGAGCACCCGTTTTTGGATCTAAGTCTTGGTTCCAACCAATGTCTTGATTTCCAGTCATTGGTTTACCAAATTCTACAGTAGGCCCGAGATCCTTTCGATGATATTTGATTTGATTGTCTTTAAGCTGAAATGAAGAATCATTAAAGAAATTACAAAAATTGATTTCAATGCATTTAAGTGCATTCTTCACAAACATACATAAGTCTATATACAGATCTACATAACCTTGTAATGTATTCCTTTTAAATTTATTTTGATGCAATAAAACACTTCTGAAATTATTATTATGTATTTAGTTTCTAACTCTAAAGAGCTTATTATCCTATTAAATAATACTCTGTAATTGTTAAATATTCTTAAATACACATTTATTGAATTATATAATTCAACTTACTGTTTGAAAAGAATTCTCTAATGGTAATGGCATTGGAGTCTTCCCTACAATTCATATAAGACTACTTGAGATTATTGTAGTCAAGCAATTTCTTTATAATATATATATTTTTTAAGATTTGAGTTTGTATTTTGTCATAGATGTGAAATTTCTTTATAATATATATATATTTTTTAAGATTTGGGTTTGTATTTTGTCATAGATGTTACATACCATCTCCAACAATGTATGATGTAGGCTTTGCACATTTGATTTTTTCCATATCTACATCATTAGATAGCACCAAATAATATGAAAATTATAAAGATTTTAAAAATTATAATGTAAACTTCTATTGAAATTTATATGTAGTTTATATTTATTTAAAACTATAATGTAATATTTTAAAATTTTAAAATGAATTTTCCATTGTAGAAGATAAATTTTCAAAATGAAATTAAACAAGTATCATACTACTAAAATCATAACTCCCTCTATAATATCACAAATGCTACCATTAATAATAAGGGCTCATGCTTGCCATACTACGCATTCATTGTATCACATATTAGTAAAATTTTGATATATTTGAATAGAATGCATAATAATGATTTCAATAAGTCTTTGAAATAATTAATTTTAATATTTTGTAAAAATATTTTCAATCATGTATACATAAAAACAATATTTTCACAGAGTGTTATATTACAAAAATAGAGTAGTAGTTTGCAATCACCTCTGTAATATCACTTTTATAGCTTTTATGATTTCAAAATTCTATTGCTACTACCAAATGATTTGAGAAATTTATTCAATTGAAGCGATTTTGGATTTCACAACACTTAAGTTGTTCATGAAGTTTTTGAAATTTACAAGTTTTTCTTTTCAATTCACCAAGTTTTGGGTTGCCATTGTTCGTAACAGTTGAGTCAACTTTTGAATGCATTACAATAAATGTTTATCTTTTAGAGTATTCACCATTGCACATATTTCATTCATCATTCATTAAATTTCTATTGTACATTTCAATATATGCTAACTTATAAACAAAATTATACAAAGATTTTAGTAATTTTTATTTGAAGATTTAATGAAATTTTTGTTCTGCATTTTATCTAATACATAAGAATTCTAAAAAAACTCTAATGATGAATGCCTAGCATAGCAAGCGCCAACCGCTAGTCACGCCGCTAGTTTATTAATAAATTTTTAGCATGTCAACAATATTTTTCAATTTCTTTCTTTGAAGCAATACTTTGACTGTGTAAACAATATGCCTTTTTTAAGAATGATATATATGAAACTTTGTTGGTTGAATCATACTTGAGACAGACAAATCACTCTATACTGGATTGTTAGTATAGAAGAGTTCTTTGAAATTTAGCACTATTGTAATAAAACACATTTTTTATATTAAAATTAAATCAAAGAAATAATTTGGAAGGTATTATTTACTCTATAAATGCAAGTAAGTGTTTACATTCTTTATTTTGAGTGATGAAAGAAATATTGATTGAAGTAACTTACGTATCATGTGTTTAATTCCACATTCAAATTCATTGATGTCAATACGTCCTGGTCTATGAGGGTTTCCAAAATCTATAAACCTAAAACATACAATTTGAATAATTCATTAGTATTACAATGAAAAAATTCATACCTAATTAATTTAGAAACGTTATTCATTTTGGCACTTCTAAATCATACAATCATTTTTTTAACTTAGGCAAAACTAGTGTATGTAGATTCCTACAAATTTTGTATAACTTTTTGATGTTACATAACCTCCACATTTTTTTGCAAGAATATAAAAATTCCAGTCAACTCTTTATTGTTTAAATGGTCAAAAAGTGGTTGTTTCATGTCAATGGAAGTTAAAAAGGATCATTTAATCCCTAAAGTCCCATTGTCCCCTCGGGGGACAAAATGGTTTTCGGGCAGGCTACTACGGCTTCAATATTCATCATTATTTTCTGAAACTTTTTGTGAAGATAGAAAAACACATTAGCTTTATGGGGATATAATTTTTATTTCAATCGGTGCCCGGGAGCAAAAGTTATGGCACAAAAGGTCCTTTTTTTTTATGCGGCGGGCAGAAATCTTCTCACACAAAAAAAATCAAAAAAAATTAAAAAATTATTTTCTCATAGATTGTATTTTTATCTATGTGGGAAGCTTTGATTCGTTCCATTTGGATTTGTTATGTGAAAGTTATGGACAATCTTATTTTCTGGGCAATTAAAGCATCTTCTTGAAAAAATAACTTGTAGGATTCATTTCTGAATGCATTTTCACAATTTTTCAAAAAAAATTGTTGGACACATCTAAGTTTGCTTGCTAAAACAATCTCACCATTGGGATTATAGTGCTTTAATCCCATCTTAGAGCTGTTGACGATTTAGTTTTTCTTTCAATCTTGGACCTATTTCTATTTAACAATTTTTTAAAGAATGAAAATTATGTGTATTTTTTTGGAAATTTTTTTCCTAGATTTTCAACTCAATTATTCAACATAAAAAAAATTAAACTCAAAGTTTATAGTGCAAATTTCTTTTACAAATGGGGGTCAAAGTCATTTGAAATTGCAAGTTAGTGTTCAAAAAATCAAAATTTTCCAACTTTGAATGCTAATATCTTCTAATCTATAGGGTTAAACTTTATGAAATTCTTACCACATGATCTGAGATAAGTTAAGTACAAGATCATACGGTTAGATTCTAAAAAAAATTATTTTTCTCTTTTCTTAGATGAACTGGCAATTTTGAGTTGTTTTTGACAGAAAAATGCCTTGGGACTTTAGGGGTTAAATAGCCTCAAAGAAGGTAGCTGAAAATATACATAGGATTTTACATCCTCAATTTTTGAACAATTACAATATGTTTTCAAAGTTACTATAATTGAACATGAGGTTCTAAAGTGAACATCTTCTAATATTTAGTCAAAACATTGTAGATAACCTTTCTTTATTCATTTTTTCAATTTCTTTGGAGCTCCCAAAATTTGGTTGAAGCTATCACTTTTGAGTTTTGACAAGTTTTGCATAATATTTTACTTCTCTAGCTACAATACATTTTACAAAAATTTATCAACAAATTTATCTTAGAATCTAATTATATAAGCGCTTTTTGTCCTTAAAATTTCCTTTGGGCTTACAGCAAGACCTAGAAATATGTTGAAATTTGATATGTAGCAAAAAAAAGAATGGTGGGATAAGTAGCATACTTTAAAACAAATTGAAGCTCATATTCCTCGAGCTCTCTGCCTAATGCTATAGCAAAGATCTTTGGCAAGTTTGCTCGTCGGCAACAATCTGGATTTCCGTTTAGGGTTGCGATTTGCTTGTACGCTTTTATAAAACATTCCTCAGGATACTCATGAACTTCTTTGTAAATTGGTTTTCTCATGCTAGTTTTTAAATATTGAGCATCACCCATGGAGGTCATACCAAAGAATGTTCCAGGCATGTCTCGATCAAGCTTGGACACATAATCCTCCAAGTACCCATCTCCAACATCAGCCCCCATTTTTTTAAGAAATTAGACCTTGCGCTCAAATCTATGAGATTTCACCTATTCCAAACACAATTTCAAATTAGGTTAAATTATCATAAAAGCTTTGCAAGCATTCTAATAAGAGACAAACTAACTCTTTGATTTTTTATTTCAAATCCGAGAGGACACAACCTAGGGCACCCTTGGATGCATCAAGTTTCACAAGTTTTGTGGGTTTACATATTCAAACTTCATGTCAAAGTTGTGTAAGATCTAGCACAGCAGAGCCCTAAGACAATATTGCCATTGCTCTTGCAATGAAGTCATCTTCGAAGATCCACGTTTCCAAGTTGCATTGCAATGCAAGTTAGAATTCTCATTGAGTCAAACATTCATAACAACTTGATGCTTTTGTACAAACAATATGATTCCACTTCCTATTACTTTGTATATTTTTCCTCCATTTGTGACAAAAAAATAGATTGACACTTTCAAACACTTTTACAAAAGGATTTTTCCTCCATTTGTGACAAAAAAATAGATCGACAATTTCAAACACTTTTACAAAAGGATAATAAAAAAATTGGGATTACAGTAGGGTGGTTTATTTTAATACGAGATGTGAAGAAACAGATTGCATTTCACATGGCAAGGCCCATGCAACTCTTGGGGTGACATGGTGCGCAATGCTAAGCATGTGAAGGAGAAGATGGAAACAATTGTTATTCAAAGATCAATTACCCACATTTTGAATTAGTTTTTTTGTACTCGACTAGTTGATGTGAAAGTAAAGCCTAATTATGAGAAATAACATATGAGTTGTTATCTCCATGACAAGGTTGTAATTTCATGTTAACAGAATGACAACAATGGTTTGATCATGTTCAATATTGTAGTGCACAAAAAAGGGGTCTAAAATGAAGGACACTATAAGGCTAAGGAGGGACAACATTCAAAGATGTAACCATTCTCTTCATATCCAATGCTTGATTTCCACCTCTACACAACAAGCATGCATTGAGGATATGGATAAGTTTCACATGAACATTTAATAGGTGACTTTTCACACTCGTGGGTTTCACACATCCTTGATTCATTGAGTTCAACAAAGTTTGTTAAAATCCTTGACATGATAAGTTTGAAACCTACTAATAAAGGGAGTCAATTGATTTCAATAAACTCATTGAATTCACATTTCTTGATACTTAATCCCTGTCATCTTATACAAACAAAAATGGAAGATTAGATGACAACCTAATACTGCACTAATGGTAAATAGTGGCACAAATAGGCCCAATTGCATTGTGATACAAATAGGATGACTTACCTTACTTTGAATTCTCATTGACCAAGGACAACAGCTTCATAACCTCACTCCCTAACCACATTAATTACAAAACCCTAATACAAAGTGAAGAATGGAAAGAGTGAATAGATCAACAAGAATGTGTTTCACTGCATGTATGTCGTGAGAAGTTCTTCATCTTGTATGCATTTATGAGAGGTCAATAGCATGACAATATATACAATTATTGAATGCACACAAGATACTAAACTCCTCAAGATCCTAATCCTAAACTACCTGCACACCTGTCAAGGATACCATGTGCTCACAATAGTGCACACTTGCTTGTGATTTCATAAACAACAATTTCATTACCTCCGACTTCAGCTATTGCATACAGACACCTGCAGATCTTCAACCTAGAGGCTTTCACTGAATATCATTTCCTGGATAACAAACACATCATATTAATGAGTAAGTACAAAGTTGGCTACTTTCTCAGTAGAAAGTAATCCTTAACAAATTGTATGCACGAAGTGTGTCATGGTCTCCAAAGGGACACCCGAACTCGCCACTCTAAAATCTTACACAATGAGTACTCATTGATTAGGAAGATGTACAGAACCTGAACACCTCTTCACATGTTGATTTTTGGTCATCCACCAATAAAAATTAAAACCTCCATACATTTTGCATATAGTATCCAGGGAACCACAGTCTTTGATGCATTTGAATTCCCTTTCATTTGCTAAAAACGAAATACAAAAATCTGACCAGCTTACCAAAAGTGGAGACTTACATGTCCTTACATTAACATATCTACAGGAAAAGAACATATCTATACTAGCAAAGGTAAACTACATCTATAATGGGCACTTTAAGGTATTTTGACCTAATTGCAACACAACTAAGAGACTTACTCATTTTGATTCTGAAATCTTGGTCTGTGTAACAATTAGTTCATCATTGCAAGTAGATAATCCTACTTTATCTACACGACAAGTTAAGATTAATCGTCCTGAAAAGGAATCCAGGAACAAACCTATTATTACAATCCTGAACACAAGAGAGATCTTACTCCGGTATAAGACTTCCCAGTGATCTCTAGAGTGAAGATAGTAACCGAATTGACCTAGAAGCAGTACCCAATGATTCAAAGATAGGTGACGCATGTATACCTTGTCGCAAAGAGGGCATCGCTTGCTGCGCTCCATCCATTCGTAAATACAAGAAAGATGAAAGTTGTGCCCGCAAGCAGTGGTTATCCTGGGATTCTCTTCAGTGTACCCTGCAAATATCACGAACCTTTCAGGTCAATTGAAAACTTCCTGAAAGGACTGTAGCTCTCAAAAAAGCAACTGGGAGCCGGAGTAGTACAGAGGACCCGCCATGCAGATCCACCTTTCTGAAGGGTATCGAAGGTGACGAAGTCCAATTTGAAGTACAGAGGAGCCCAGTGAATACATAAAAACCAAAGATCAGTGCAATCAACCCTAGGAAACCTGTTTTCAATAGAATGTTTTTTAGACACCGTGAGGGTCAGCCCTGCACAGCAAGGCAGTCATTCCAAACTTATCATGAATCCTCCTTGCTCTACTCTGCCGAGTTTGTGAATTATGAACAGCAACCTAAAGCTGGGTACAAGAGCCTTCAAAGCATCGGGTTTGAAGGAAGAAACCCTAGATTTAAGTTTCCTCCAGTTTAGTCCTAATGTATGGGATTTTCCTCCAGGTTCTCCATAGGACAAACTGCACTTTAAGCCTGTCTAGTGTGGGACACATTGTTTTGAAAGACTTTTACTGAACCAATCACATTGCATCCACCAATTTAGAATCTAATACCTTAATGACGACACTCTTCACACAATTGACAATCCTATGCAGCGATGACAAGTAGACCGCCTCTTTTCATAGCCCACACTAAGTAAACAGAAAAGCAACTGAAACTCTACATCATGACATCCAGAGTTCATCATAAAAAGAAGGCATCAGGCAGAAAGGAACAAGCACCACTGCTACGAGAGGCTCCGTCCCTGTAACTTAGCACTAGGTCACTTTTCAAGTAAGAGCCAGCTCTCTACATTGATCCTTCAAATTGCATGGTCGTCCCGCCTTCAAATTCAACAGACCCAATCACTCTCTCTCTACGTCCTGGTATAAAATAAGTAGACCCATCACAAGTTATTTTATTTAGAATGTAAGACAAGGTTCCATTACAAGTTGCAATCAAGTAGAAGAATCCATCTAAACTTAGTCCTCGAGGGTGATTTGAGATTTGAGGGGCTCCGCACACTCACGTGTGAAGTGCGAACTCGAAGGTCCTCTAAAAGAGGCTATACTAAGTTGAACCTGTTTAGAGCACTGGAATAAGGATGCTCTAAACATGTTCAACTTCCTCACATTCGCTGTAAATGTAGCTTTTTGTCCATGCCAACCCTCCTCCTCCCCCTCGTTCCAGCGCCAAACAAACTCAGACACCACTCAAGCTACTCATAAAATAGAGATAAAGTTAGAGCACCTACCATCAAGACAAGTCGGGCAGATGTCATCATCATCCAAAATCGAGAGGTTGGATTCCACCCTAGGAAACGCCTTCGAAGAAAGACTCATTTTTTCCGAAGCCACCGACTTCAACACAAGCTCCTCATGGTCGCCACTTCCATTCCCAAACCGTCTTTGCAAAGCTGTGCCACCACCTCCATCCGAGTTGCTATGACTCATTCCACTCTTGTCTCCTCGTCGGGAAATGAGACCATCCCGACCGATGGGTCGCAAATAGCGAGGGTCGGCATCGTAAGGCAACGGGAGTGGGGGTGCTTGAAAAACTTCGGGCATGGAAGTGTCTAAGCTACTGCTACCTACTGAGCCTCCTCCAACGCTGGATGTGGAGGCTTGAATCGGAAAGATGTTCTCTTGGTGGTCGACTTCATCGAAATTTGAAGAGTAGTGCTGCAACACGGAAGTCGGAGTTAATCTAGATCGAACAAGGGCAGTTTCATGTGAAGAAGGTGAATGTAAACTTACCAATAAGATGGAGAATTGGGAACTTCATCCCGTCTCCACTAATAATCCTTGTTACCAGCTGCAACGCATCTATTCTTACACTTGGAGTGGATACATGAGTTGGTGAAAATGGCTATGCCCACAGACCTTTGAATAAAATAATTGCGCTCTTTACTGACGCTTATGGAAGACTACAACCTCCCAGTTTGAAATTCCGTAAGTAACTCGTAAGAATTTGATCTCAAGAGTATTAGGCAATTCTATACGAAGTGATCTCTCCACAGCGCAATAGTGATCTCCTTAACTATTGGTTGAATTGTTTAAAGTGACGCTAATAGTAACCCTCGAACTTAGTTCCCAACCATAACCCCAAACCGTGACTTCTCCAAATGGAAAAACCCTACTAATATACTAAGAAAAACAGAAACCCTAAATCAAGCGTAAAAGGTAACCTGCTCCTACCCTAGAGACTGATACCATACTCTAGAAAAGAGACATTCTTGTCCCTCCTTACTCCAAATTCACAACATCGCAAGCATACAGAGATTGCGCAGAGCGACATGTCACGTAATTACCAAGACTGGATGTAGTCCCAACCTAAGAATAAAAACGGGTGTCTAGAGCAGAAATTCAGAGCAAACACATTCCTTTCATTGCAAATTCATCATTCTGAACTACTAAAAAGGAATAAAACACTTACACGTCATTGACTGAGAGTATGAACTGTGTTAAATTCCTCAAACGGGCGTTTCCACCTTAACAAAAAAGAAACTTACACAAACACTCGCAGACAAATAAAAAAAAGTCTAAAAAAAGGCCGACATTCTACAAAACCTGCACAGAATCGTTGTCCCGTTTACTAAAACCCCAACCGAGTTCCAACAAAGCCCACTATCATCCACAAGCCAACATTACACAAGCCACAGGAAGCGAACTTCGCTGATGTTCTCCAATGAATATTTGATAAATGCTTTAAATTGTTATTGAGCAACATAGAAAAAGAACTGAGCAGGATACAAAAGGAGGGGAGCACTAAGTAACCTACCGAGTTGAACAACCAGTGCATGCAGCAGCGAAAACACGAGCGTTCTCGCAACAACGTCCCATTCTGGTACGGCACATAGTCTTCCAAGTGGTCGGAGCTCAAGCAACAACACAACGCCCCCATAATAAATAGCCTCTCAATTCTCTCTCCCAAAAACGAACCCAAAACGAATCAAAACGAACCCAACTCAAACAACGATGCGCAATTGCTCACATACCCAAACCTGCACCATCCACCTCACCGATCTCTCAATCCCTCAAGCCCGATCGGTGAGGTACCCACATGCAGGAACCAGTCTCTCAATTCCCTCAAATCCTAAACCCCTCAATTTTTCAATCCCTCAAGCTCTCAAGCTCTCAACTTTCAACCCTAAATCTCTCAACCTCTCAACTCTCAACCTCTCAATCTTTCAATTTTTCAATCTCTCGATCTCACATCGAGCATTGATTTCTCAATCTCTACTCTTCTAAAGTCTGGATTTCTCAGATCTCTCGATCAATCCCTAGTCTCGATCGGTTCGAGATTCCTTTTCAGGATTCACCATTTACTGCGGTACGTGACGAGGAGGATCGAAAGCTTATCCGTTGCTGCCCATCCGCCATATCCGATCAGCGATGCAGGGGATTCAACCAGCTATGTCATTTTCTTTTCTTTGCACTTTGCTAAGTTTGTTTTTCCGTCCTTTCTTTGCCATTGTGGTGGCCATTGCAAGGACCGACTGGCAAAAACTGAAGCTGTATGATACAGTGGTGCAGTACCGAAGAATCATCGAGGGTCAGTGGTTTACTGCAGTAAGTAGGAAGACGATGAGTTTCATCCATGTGATTGGATGTACAGACTAGGCTACAGAATCTTCAGAATAGAATGGGACTTCGAATTATCATGAGTGTTTGCTTTTCGGTATACAGTAACTTAGAACTTCTAATAAAGTGGAAACACCCAAAACCGTCAATATAAGCTATTCAGCATAGTTGGAGGCACCTTTCCTTAAAAATAATACTTTTTTAGTATTGGCGAGTGAAAATCATGAATATTTAAAAAGAAAAAAAAAAAAAAATTGGTTGTAGTATGTAATTTCTATGATTTTCAAAGTGGCGGCACCCTAGACCATTGAAATTGTCACCTAGGTAGACCCAAAATTGAAATTTGCAAAAATTTGTAGTCAGTAAATGAGAGTTAGATATGTGTCCTTCAAATGCGTTGCAAATTAAAATTAAGCATTTCAAAGACACATTATTAACTCCTATAGGACCAAGGCCTTTTTTCAACCCAAAAATAGTCAAAACTACCATTTCTTTAGCAAAGAGCAAAAAAAATTGAAAATTGTTGCTTTTGCACATCTAACTACACAGAATGCAAGATATCTGCATTTAAAGTGAAAAATACAAGTTGCGGGACTAGATTATTTGACTTTGAACCTTCTTCACTTTAATTTTTTGCACTATAGAGTTCTGAGCTTTGAATCTTTGTGGTAGAGAATTGAATTGAAAGTATCTGGGAAAAAAATTCAAAAAAACTAAATTTTCATTCTTTAAAAATTGTTCAATAAAAGCAAGTACAAGATAGAAAGAAAATCTAAATTATTAATATCTCCAAGATGGAATTAAAATGCACTAGTTTCAATAGTGAGATTGTTCTAGCAAGCAAACTAATCCATATAGAACCCTTTTTTTCTGAAAAATTGTAAAAAGTGCATTCAAAAATGAATCCTACAAGATATTTTTTCAAACAGAAAACAAGATCGTCCATAACTTTCCCATAACAAATCCAAAAGAATTGAATCAAATCTTTTTATGTAGACAAAAACATAATCTATGAGTATAAAAAAAAATCAAAATCAAAATTTTTGAATTTTTTTTGCTGCCCCTCTCCCTTGTTTTGAGCTTATTTAGGCATTACTTTTGTTTCCAGCAATCAATTGAAAAAAAATTATATTCTCACAAAGCTAATCAATTTTTCTATCTTAAAAAAAAAATCATAAAATCAAGACAAAAGTTCAGCCATAAGGTAATTGCACTTTAAATCGCACAGTAAAGCAATTCAGCATGGTTTTCACCATTATATTGAAAATAAAATTGTGGGGTCCTATTGGTAGTCAAAAGAGGATTCTAGATTCACTTAGAATGCAGTTTTTAGACACCGTGTGAATAAACTACAAATTTTCAAAGTGCTGAAAATAGGTGCACCTAAAATCAATCATAGAGTCATATAAATAGTGGGAGTACATTTTAGGCAAGAATATCTGATGTGCACTTTTAAGGATTGTACGATTTTAGGTGTAATTACCTTAGGTACATGCCCAAAATCCCATTTGCCCCCCAAAAGAACAATGGTTTTTTAGGAATTAACTAGTGGTTGGCACTTGCTAATATTATTTTTATGTATGCATGATAGAAAATATTTTTACAAAATATTAAAATTAGTTATTTCAAAGACTTATTGAAATCATTATCATGCATTCTATTCAAATATATCAAAATTTTACTAATATGTGGTACAATGAATGCGTAGCATAACAAGCATGAGCCCCTATTATTAATGGTAGCATCTGTGATGTTACAAAGGGAGTTATGATTTTAGTAGTATGACTAGTGATTGGCGCTTGCTTTGCTATGCATTAAATATCTTATTTTCATCATTTTTTCATGTGATAGAATGTAGATAAACAAAGTATGTATAATCTTTAAATGAAAATATTGACATCCTCATACAATATTCTTTGAAAAAATTTATATAGTGCAATATCAAGTAATTAAAGAAAACCTTTATATCATAATTTTTACAAAATAACCTTTGCAAAGATGAAAATCTTGCAATAAGAATAAATTAATCAAGTGAACAATGTAAGTAGAATCTTTACATTTGAATATGTAGAGCAACACTAGCGGTTGGTGCTTCCTTATTCTTTAATATCACATTTTAAAAAGACATGGAATTTATCTATAGTTTTGTTGTCTGAAAAGTTTCTTTGAAATTTTTTTAGAAGTATCCCTTTGATTTTCAAATATTTCACAAAAAATATATATAATATATAGTAGAAAGTATCCTATAGCTATTACAAAAGCAATTGACTTTCTATAATATTATTCAAAATTGAATTGTGATACTATAGAGGTCGATGTGATTTTAGTAGTATGATGGAAAGTCTAAGGATTGCTTTGGTAATAGTCTAGGGTACAATAACAGGAATAGGTGCGCTAATGGGTGTTTCTACCTTAAACAACAAATCTCTCTAAAGTAACAAACCTTTCTAAAATAATATTGGTTGCCCGTCCTAGCCCAGCTTGTATACAAATGTCATGAATGCAAATGACCCTCCCTAATGTAATAAACATCTCTTTTTTAATGCATCAAATTGGTTCTATCTTGGTTTTTTTTTATAGAAGTTCTATTCTATTTTAAGAATATAACAATATATAAGGTGGACCAGCCCATCACCGTTCATCGTTTAATTCTGTTTTCCTACTTTTGACCCCAATTTTGTTCACTACAAAATCCAAATCCATTCATTTTTCTGACAATTTATTTCATTAATGCCAAAAGGAATAACGTGTCAAAACATTTGTTGGTGAGAATTTAAGTGCCAATGGATACATGTTTAGGCCATAATTGATTGTTTATGGGATGTTTTTGACCTTGATCTATGGACGGTTATGTAATTTCAGGGCAGACCACTTCAAAGGAAATTTGTAGATCTTTAACAATTAGAAAGGATGTTTAATTTATACAAAGATTTGTTGAATACCACACCTACATAGGAGCTTTAGCCCTTCTTGTTGAATATTTATTTTTTATCAATAAACAAGGTCCAATAGGTGCTAATCATAACTAGAATTATTTTGCAAGATTTTATTTCCAACAATTTTCTTTATCAAAAGGATTTTCCAAAAAAATTGACATCGATTATTAGAAATATACTATGGATTTATTTTAAAAGACATTGGACAAGTTAAAAAGCCATTGGATTGTATTCAACTTTTGTATATAGAATCATTGACAATGTAAGACTATCTTTCCAAAATTACATGTACATCCAATGTTCTATATGTCAATGTTCCATGTATGGACAAATATAAAGTACAAGGTATGAATTTATATGTTTGTGAATACAAATTAGTATGCCTCATTAATCCATATCATCTATAAGGTGATATTTTCTATAGCCATAGGCTAGTTGAAATTAATTAGGACATCGGAGAGGACATCTTGAAGGGCTGGACACTACAAACAAGAATGTGAATAAAACAGAGTGAAATTTTGTTATTAAAAAAATGACATGGGTTATAAGACATTGAGCAAACTAACATAAATGACCCCATTGCAGTCAAATGACCCATGATGGACACCTAATGACCCCATTGTGGTTTTTTTAGACCACAATCAATGCCTTACATGATAGTTATGGTGTAATTAGTGACCTCAATAGGTACTTCCAACTTTTTAGTGTAGAATTCTTTGTGAAAATTGACTTTTTAGGTCTTCCATGTTTGAAAATGTTGTGACTACATGGGTAGGAAGATGACCATATTGGATTCAGATTTTGTTGGTCATGAAGTAGCCTACAGACTCCTATAGGCTGATCACTTCAAAAATTCAGAACTAATTCATACTTAGTCCAAAAAATATAATTTCAAATGCCCTCACTGTCTCTCATACTTATCTTTGTGTGGGAAAAAATTTGAAAATTTTCAGCAATGGCATATAGGCACACTCCTAATTCTGACCGCAATGGGGTCTTTTACCTTATACAAGGACAACACAAAAAAAACCCTAGGGGAATCAAATCAAGATGATTTTGTGGCTAATTCTCACATTTGTATTATCTTTCATTTATCTTCAAGTTTACCTTGAGTATCTCTTAGATTTATCTACATAATGGTAACAATGTTTAGATTTAATTTTTGGTAGATCATATTTTCAAACTAATGTAAAATTCTTAGCAATGAGCTATGGATGTCAATGGGAGTCATTAAGGCTTGTAGTCAATTTTAATGATTTGTATTATATTTGTCTCAAATCATCATAGAGTGAAGTGTTGGCTTCCTATAATTTTAGATTTAGATTTAGATTTTATAATAAACTAAGTCTTTTTCTGGACAATTGGAGATAATCAGTCTCGCTGAAGGTTGGATTACATTGTCGCAACAAAGTTTCAAAATAAAAACTAGTAAAAAAACAGAAATCCTTTCAAAGGGAAGAAGGCAAAGGCTGCTATTGCTGCTACGGTGTTATATTATTTAGATTGTTTATATTGTCCTTGCTGCATGTGTGTTGCGTTTCTAGTATTGCTTAGGTAATTTCCGAAAATTTTGAAATCAATCTCTCTTAGTTCATCTATATATGCTAGCAATTGTGTTATCATAACAATTATAAAATTGTGCAGAACAAGCTCTTTAAAAATGATTAACCCGTTGTTTTGGAAGTTGAGTCTGTTGTTTTTGGCAGG
Organism: Neckera pumila; assembly: GCA_963969595.1. Classification (NCBI taxonomy): domain Eukaryota; kingdom Viridiplantae; phylum Streptophyta; class Bryopsida; order Hypnales; family Neckeraceae; genus Neckera; species Neckera pumila. The sequence continues at coordinate 13,900,039 of OZ018415.1, forward strand.
ATTGCCTTATTGGACATGTTGGGGGGGTTCGGTGTCATGTTGTCCGTCTAACATCATATGTCTTTTTACATATTGTCCATCTAATATCATGTGTCTTTTTACATATTGTCCGTCCAACCATGTCTAATAAGGCCATATGTAAAGCTGAATCAATGCAAAATCTCATTTTTAATTATGATTCAAAATTTAGAATGTAATAAGTGTTTGTTAAATTGAAACACTTCAATAAAATGAAACTTTAATATGTCAAGATCAAAAATAGAGAGTGCTTTATTTAAAAGTTATTTGAAAGTCAAACTTAAAAACGACTTTATTAGACTTTACAAGACAAACGGAGGGGCTACTAGACGTTCTGGATGTTATATATGTCAAACTGTCGCCGTGCCCAGGAAGACAACCGTGGTTTTCAGAGCTGAGTCCCTTGTTTTTGGAGCTGAGTCGGCGCAGTAGTTCTTTATTTTTGCACATAGGTCTCATTTGCCTGTTTTTGGAGACAACTTACGGTATCTTCAAGTAAAATCATTTTTTTGTTGGTCCATTCATTTCCTTTGGACATGTCCAGAACTGTAGGCTCCAACTTCAATGGCTGCATTGTGGCCTTCCACTCGATGTGTCGCATTGTGTATGATAGCATTTAGAGATGAAGTTCACCGATTTTAACACTATATTGTTGTTAACGGATTGTTGTAGTTAGCATTTGTAATTTGAGATTGCAGTAGTGACGAGCAGCTAGCATTAATACAAATAATAAGTAAACTTCTTGAAAACAATTAATTTTGACCAATACCTGATTGGTGAGAGGAGCTGTTTAGATTGACGACTGCATGTGTTTAGGAGCGAGAGAGTGCCAGAGCGCGAGTTTGCAACGGAAGTCACGGAACTGTCAATACTAGAAGAAGATTGTTGGCGGCTTAGATATGCTGACTTTAGGGTTGACAAGATGTCCACACGTCCGGACATTTAACGTCCGCGGGCACTGCCCCCAGACGTCCATTGACATTTGGTTGGGAATCAACCATGCGTCCAGTGGATGGCTGGATGGGCGGTTGGGAGGTCGGACGGTGGTTTAGATTTTTTCTTTATTTTGGTACAAAATGTAAATATGTAATAATGTAAAATACCTCTTTATTCCTTTAACTTCTAATTTTCTATATCTAGATATAAACTATAAAATAGTTCTTTGCTTCAAAAGAAGCTTTCATATTCTCCAATCTACATTGAAATTTTTTTTGGTTTTTTTCTTCCAAGCATTTCATATTGTCCTATCAATTCATAGTCAGATACTAACAGCTCATTTACAAACTGCCGATTTGAGCCATTCCAATTTTTATTTCAATATATAGTGAAAAAAATAGAGTTTTCCTTCTTGCATAATTTAAACCCAATTCTTACGCAATTCCAATGAAGCATACCAAATTTCACTTTCAAAAAAAAAATCATTTTTGGTGAATTTTTTAAGTCAATTTTCATGGTTTTACATAATATTTTATTGAAAACAATTGGTGATGGATTTTTGAAATTTGATTGCAAAATTATATAGGAAACATTATATGCACATCTTTCATAATAAAAAAATACCACATTAATTCAAAAAAATATAAGCTTCCAGTAAAGGCTCAATTATCTTATAATAAGACGTTACATTGTGAATTGGATGTCTCTATATTTTAAATAGATTTCTTCAAAGTAGTTGTACCATCATGCTCAATTGTACAAGATTAGATACCACATGAGGAAAAAATTAAAAAATCTAATTTTAATACAGAATTTTCTAATTTTACAACATTTAGAACATTGTCACCTTGACATGGAAATCTTCTACAATTATGCACTCTGTTCAATTTCAAATTGACATTCTCAGGCTCATAAAAATAGAATTTCTAAATGACATTTCTTTTAAATGGAGAGATTATATTTAGTCAAACATTGTGTATGTAACCTTTAAGTAAAATTTCTTATCTCCCATTAGATTTAACTTGTACTAGATGCCATCATCTAGTAAGTATTTAAGTACTTCCACAACATCAAAGAAAATTACTACCATAATAAAAAAATCCCATATGTAAGATTAAAAAATATTTTAGCGATAAAATATTCTCTCATTTAAGCTTGAAGCAATATTAGACACTAGCACATAGTAATTAAAAGTGCTCCTTTAGATAGTAAAATAAGCTACTTATATATTTTGAAGCCTTTCCATGAATAAGTGAGAAAATATTCGAGCAATAATATGGTCTTCTATACACAAGTTAAAGAATAATCATGTGATTGAAAGCTTTTGAGTATATAGAAGAAAATCATTCATATAATTACAAATTAACAAATTACAAATTAATAGTAATATTTTGTTCATAAAATTATTCATATTAGTATCGTAGTAGCCATGGAATATAGAAAAAAATCATTCATGGAATTAAAAGTTATTCTTTGCTTATAATACTATATATGCAAGTGTCACAATCAACATAGAGGTACTATGGATTATTGTTATTGTGACAATAAGGTAACTAGCCCTATTTTCAATATGTAACTATTTCCTCCACCCTCTAGCAAGCCCCATTTTTGCTTCCAAATAAATCTAAGATAGTCCGTTTTCAATTTTTAAGAAGTTAGGAGGTTGTGGATGGATTGGGAGGTGAATGTGGTAGAATCAAAGGTATAATAGCAGCTTTAGGCTCCACACTTATGTTGCTTTTAGGTGTAATAGAACTCGTGAGCTATAGACTTGTATCAACATTAACCAAATACACATAACAAGAATGGCAACCTTGTAGGGCTTTGTCCCAAAAGTTGTTCGACTAGTTGTAGTAATAAAGTACAAAACTTGTGTTGTTAATGGAAGTGAAATTAAAATAATAATGAAACTTTATTTTTTTTAATGAAACCAAAAATAAATTTATTGCAATAATTAATGCAGAAGATGAGAACTATTTCAATTGCCCTTTGATGTGTGATTTTTTTTCCTTTTTATAATCATATACTTGATAATTTAGAGTATAAAATGCAGACATATATAATAGCAAATTAGAAAGCCATTGGTAGGTAATATACAAATGAATTCAAGTAGTGCAAAAAGTTGACTAGTTTGAAAAGTTGAATAATTTTATATGAAATAGAATCTAATTTGTATAAACCTTTTAACAATATTCAAATGAAAGTTGGATGCAAAATTTGGTACTATGAACTATTATATTAGTGTCAGTTAACAATTTTGAGTTCCAACCAATAGCCATGACAATAAAAGTTGAATTTGGTAAAGTTTTGTTGTACTTATTCTTAAATAATGTTTTAAATGGCACATTGCATTTATTCCTGAATATACTCAATGTTTTTCTATTTCAAAATTGGTATAGCATTCAATCAAATAAATAATATTTAATATCATAATAAATCGTAAAATGTAATGAATTATTGTAATCTAAATAGTATAGAGTGTACAAATATACAAAGAATCTACTAACAACAAATAGATAATATTAGTGTAGTGAACATATTAGAGACTTTGCTAAAATAATATGCAATAAGCTTTGAAGTAGTGTAGTCATTAGAGACCATTTGAGGTCATTGGAAGGCCTTATAGAGCGGCCTTGGGCAAGGTGAATCGCCGGAATTTTAGGATGGACAAGCTTGGGCAGCCATTCAGATGTCTATATCTCCGTGCTATTGGTACCAAGCCGTAGCCAAATGTCTGCCTACATGCCACATATGCTGCTAAAATTCCAATCAAGTCTAATTTTTGTACCGAGTGAATTGGCCGCAAATTACAATAAATGGTACTCTCTTATACTCTCTTCACTAGTTAAACTATTAATTTTGATGGTTAAAATATTCATTTCCAAGAAGACTAAGGTGGCACCAATTTCAAAGTTTGATGTCAGCGCACGGTGAATTTAGCGCCAAATTGAAAGTCTGCTCGCCAATTGTGGGCATTTAATTACCCACTCTTGGCAATTAGATATATACAACTAGGTTTTTAAACTAGCATAGAAATTCTATTCTAAATGAATGCCTAAAGTTGGTCCATTGTACCTTCCAAGCAATGGATATTTTTCCTAAGTACCTAAATAAATACTATTTTGCAAAAAGAACCGCAACTTAGACCTAGGCACAGGAACTGATTTATAGATGAAGTTTGACCACTAGCTGGTACTTTAAACTTCATCCATGCTTTACTTTATGTTCCTACTTCTAAATTGACTCAAGATTTTGGATAGGAATTTACATTAATTTAACTTCCTAAAATCTAAAATTGACCTTGAATGGATGGATTCTATCCAATTTCATCAATTGCTTAGTTAAACCTTCATCTGTCGTTAATTTTTAGGATTTTAAGTCTTTTCCTAAGTGCAAATTAATTCTAGACTCCTCTAAATTATTTCTATCGAATTCTAAGTCTAAGTCCTTATTTGATAACCTTTAACCCAATTTACTTTGCTAATCCTTGATTATTTTACAGGACTGAACTTAGTTGGGTCTGTTACTATTTTTGATCCTTTACACTTATATTTTGAAGAGTTTTGCTTGAACTTTCTAATTTGCTACTCTACTTCTAAATTGGAAGTAATTGCTAATTCCTAGTGGAAGTTATTGATGAATGAAGTTTGACCGCTAACTTCATCTACTAAGTATTGTTAGTCTAAATCTCCAAATTAATTTCTAATTTCACGTTTGAATTTGAAGTTATTTTTATTCTTTCATTCTATAATCTTGTCCCTTTTGGGTGACTTTCTTTGTGTATTTTATATCCCCTCGCGCGACAAGGGGGTATTTTTTGGGGGGCTATTTACCTCCAAGGCCTCATTAAAGGGCCTCTATAATTATGTAATTTGGCAAAATGGCTTATATTATGGTACCTTACGATTACTTATACTACCAATGTCAATGCCATTTTTGGAGGCTATTTTCTTTATAAAGAAAGAAAGGTAATTGAAAAGCAAAGTAAAAGCAAAAAGGTTAGAAGAAAATAGAAAGAATATATGCATGCAAATTAATCTTGTTCCATGCGTTTTCCCGTGCGTTTTCAAACAATTTGGTTTTAGCATTTCAACACTTTAAATTTTGATGTGGTTTAAAATTTATAGTTCTTTTTTACACCCTATTTCTTTTTTGCAAAGAGATTCTAGTTGTTGAAACGTTTTCTTTCTTTTTTGCACCCTATTTTTTTGGGTAAAACACTTTAGTTGGTGTGCATTTTTTATTCCTTTTTCACATCTATATTTTTTGTTAAGGCACTTTGGTTATTGTGATTTTTTTTCCCTTTTCACACCTTATTTTTTTTGTCAAGACACTTTGGTTATTGCCCAGGTTACTGTGAATTCTTTAAGAAGAATTCACACCCTATTTTTTGGGTCAAGACAATTCATGACTTATGATTTCTTTTTTCCTTTTTTGTATCCTATTTGTTTTGTTAATATACATTGGGTGGTGCTAGAAGGGTCTTGTTTTTTTGCACCCTATTTTTTTGGCAAGGCACATTGGGCGGTATTAGAAGGGTCTTTCTTTTTTGCACCCTACTTTTTTTGGTGACACTTTTTTTTGTGAAATTTTTGTGCACTGTTGACATTTTATTTTTAGTCTTAGATACTTTAGATGGGATTTAGGACATACATATATTTCTATAACAAAAAAATTGAGAGCATATCCAAAATTCAAACATAAAAGGCTATAGCAATGGCATTTTAACTTGAACAATTTACAAAAAACAGTCTACCAAGTTCCAAAACATGTGAAAGAAGTTGCATCTAAGGTATATTCTATCTAGCTTTCAAGGAAATCTAGAGAGAAACTTTTCAACACATTTTAGCTTCCTCTAATTCAATTGCAACTCGGATCAGTGTTTATTTTATGCAATTATTTTTGGCACTTGGCTATACCAAAAGATGTTGGCTATTTTGAGTAAAGAAAATTTTCATTTGGAGGGATCAAAATAGCCTGAATTTTGCTATATTTTACGACTAGCAGCCAAATTTTACGTAGCTACCATCTAGTTCTCATACAGATATCACCAAGTATTATCCAAGTATCATCCAAATACTAAAGAAACAATTGGCTCATTCTCAAAAATGAAAAAAAACAAAACACTAGCTGAAATTTGTAATTGAGGGTCGACTTTTTGTCCCACATACTTAAACATGAAAGACAAGCTGAAAACAACAGAAATTGGAAGTGAATAAGAGAATTTGGGCTGCCACAACATGGAACAGTAAAAAGAGAATTTAGGCTGCCAAAATAGGCAAGGCTAACAAGAAGATTCAGATTTGTAGAAGAATGTCATAGTGTGTTAAAAAACATAGAAACATAATGTGCTTCAAACAAAAGATTGAAATGTGGTCCAAGAACTGTCAATCAAAAATTCCAGGTACTTCTCACAAACTATCTAATGTCAATTGGAGAACAAATGCGCTTACAAAGTTGAGTTCAATTTGAGATCAATTGACATTGGCCAAATTTTCCTCCAAATTAGATCTGTAAATCGAGCTGGTTTGACCCTAGTATACTAAGCTATAACATACAGACCCTACTAAATACAATACATGGGATCCAAATGACCAGCCCCTAACTTAAATGTACAAAAAGTTAATGGACCACATTTATAGGCTACCTAACTTATTTGTAATGCATTTCACCCTTTGAATGTCTACTATTTTAGTTGTAAATCCTTTATAATTTTTATCTCAAAAGAATAAAATCCTACCTATCTTTAGCCACACTCGTTTTTAAAATGGGCTAAGTGATCCACGCAAGATACATATAAAAGCCTTTGGTTAAAATAGTATACAAAAAGGTTTGAAGTAGTGAATTAAGTTTGTTGGCTTTAAGTTACTCCCTTCATTTTAGAAAAAGACCTATGTTTCCTTTGTACTTTTTAAAACAAGGGATATATCCAATGATTTCAATACAAGGTTAGACGTTGAAATCCAATATATGTTTTATCAAAAAGTACATCACCCTCTTCCTTGAGGTTATCATAGCCTTGCATCATTTGGATAATAATTTCAAATTACTAAAATGAAATCTAAATGAATTGAAAAAAAACTAATTATAACTAATAAAATTTACAACATAGTACATCTATGAAGTATAAAACTATCATTAGATTTTGATATTGTTGCAATATGCAAATGCAATCAAAGAAAGAACAACAAAAAAAAATCTAGAAGGTGGAACAACCTACTTGTAGATTCAAACATTGAATACATCAACGGGATTCCAAGATCATGCCTAATATGCAATTTGTGCCTTTAGTTGTTCTCTAATGAAGTGAATTTTCACCAATTGTACTTATGTACATTAAATTTTGTAATTGTCAACTACCAAGAAATTTTCACTAAAATTTTTGCACTAGCAATTAGGACCATCTAAGCAATTGTAATATTTGATAGAAAGAACACCAAATTCTCAAGTTATTACATTCAATAAATCATGAAAGGTTAGCATACCTGCCCTTATATCTTTTTGACCCATCTGGTAAATGATTCCTACATCCAATTCAAAATGAAGTTACATAATGGGAAATCCGAGGGGAAATCCCAAGGAGAAGCAACAAAATTGATACTAATATCAGAATATTTGCTAAAATTAAAATTAAAATTATATAATAGACTAATTGGAGAATGCAGAAGAAGAATTGACACAAAATCTTGGAGTCAATTCAACAAGGATTTGTTGAATGTAAAATCACCAACTACATTTATGAACCAACAAATTTGACAATTTCATCAAACTTGAAATTGCAAATAGAGTACGAAGAAGCATACAAGTGTGTTAGCAAGAGGGGAACCGCAGTCTTGACAAATCCCTATTTTTTGCAACACTACACATTGAAGGGCCTGAAGACAACGTAGCCATAGCTAAAAAAAAATTTAGGTTCCACATGACGCCACCTACAAAGATGATTTGTGTTGCATGTTTCACCTTTTGAAATTAGGAAGATTCAAATTGATTCATGATTATTGAGAGTTTCACCTTTTGGAATTCCATTCAAGAAGATTCCAAACAATTCATGACAAATTGAATTGTTCAAAAAGAAGGAGTATAAAGAAGGTTGTAAGTTACACAGGGACTTGGTATTAGAAGAAGTTGATCTCTGTCCAGAGAGACAGATTCAACAGACGTAGCTAATTAACGGTCGAAGTTCTTCCACCATGGCAATGCAGGCGGGCCATCAGTTTGGGCATCAACTGAGCATCGTGATTCTTTCATGAGCGTTAAAACTGAATTTATTTTGAGGGGTGGAATTGAAGGCTGTTTCTCAAAAAGTACACTTGCATTTAAAACTGGTCAGCCCGAAGGATGTCAATTTCGATTCCCTGTAACCAGTTTTTTTTTTTTTTTTTTCATTTTTAATGCAGTGCCAAAGTGGCCATATTGATTGTTATAGTGGTGCTCCAAATTTCAACATTCATCCACATATTGGATAGAAAATATCATATTAGAACATACCACCCCTTTTTTTTAGGCGAAATGGAGCTAGAAAGCACCATTTCATAGTGAAAATCTTTTTTTCACTAGAAAAAAGTAATTTTTTTTTGCCAAAAAAGTTTCAATCCAATTTAAAATATGTATGAAATTGTCAAATTTGGATGAAAAAGTGTATGAATTTGATTGAAAAGTGTTTTATGGTACAAAAGATGGATGTACAAAGATATACCAAATTTTAAGTGATTGCCATTGTGGCACTTTTTCAAAAAAAAAAAAAAAAGGCCTACATACCACATATCCATAATTTAATTTTCATCCACAATCTGGCAATTTCATTCAAGATTTTTTTTTATTTGAAGTTTTCTGGCGATTTGTCACCTTTTTAGTATCATTTTTCTCTACAGGCATGGTGCAAGACCATAAAATTTGGTACAATTTTGCACCAAATTGCCGGAAAAAAACCCCTGCCTCTAACTGCATTGCCAAGTAGAGCTTTTTTTTTTCATTTTTAACCCTTAAATGTCAAGCCAGCCGTTCTGTGGCCGATGAATGACAAGAGAATCTCCTCTGGAAGACAGAAGTGCAACTTTCATCCTTGGAATTTTGTGTGTGGAAAAGAGAGATCATGAACAGTAGTTTGACTTCCAGTGAATACTTTTACTGTTTCTTAAGCCAATGATTAACACGGTAATAGAAAAGGATGATTTCCAGGATCACCCCCTCATCCTTTAAGGGTTAAGAAGTGCCAAAGTAGCGATATAAAACATTCTAGTATTGCTCCAAATTTCAACATTCATCCACATATTGGATAGAAAAGATCACATTACACTCAAACTTCTCTAGCTGCACAGCCATGCGAACGGAAGTTGTCCACTCAAATACAATCAGAGGGGGTCGAAGTTACTTCTCCAAATATTTGACATCAACATTGCTTTGCTTCACTCTATCAATGACAAGCACCAAAACTCAAGCACACCCATGCTGTCAAAACTCAAAATCGCAAAAGCCCGTTATACCTGAAACCGTCGTGAATAAAGAGCAGGTAATTCTACTAATTACGCCACACAGAGTAAGTTCTATGATGAATCCGAAAATTGTGCCAAGGCACACAGCGAGTCCTTAAAGATCATTAATGTTCACATCTCAGTTCTAGATTGCGAACTACTACAGTGCTGATTACGGAAGTTTTACAGAAGAAATGACCACGCCTCTTGCGCAAAAATAAAGTAATCTACGAGTACACAGCATCACACTCCCAGCATGAACTCTGGCAATTAGATACTACAGAACTGCCGTTAGTAATGGAAGCACGAGGTACAGGAATGTGCTGATGCTGCCATTGCTAGAAGCCCTAATAAAAATCTTATCCTAATGCTATGGTTTACGCCAGGAACCCCAGTTTCTCGCCATTCTTCTTCGCCAATCTGATCAATCCCTGTTTCTGCTTCGAATCGGCACCAATCGATTTACAAAACTCGGCAATCACCTGCCATATCCCACAACAAGCGGTTCGTTCACACTCTCAATACATGTAGACCCAAATAAATGAAAATCTCGAATACCACCAAAATCAAAACCCTAATTTCTAATATCTAGTAGACAGGGAATCCTTTCCAATGGAGTGAAGACAAATTATATGAGTGTAAGAGTCATGCAAACAGGAGATTTGCACAAAATGCTGTCACCTTCTAAATTCTATCTGAATCAAAGATGTAGATTCAATATTCAAGGTTCCAGGGAAGTTTTAGCTTGGGATCCTACTACTTCAAAACTCAACAATTCACGAAGCAAACTCACATAGCATTCCAATAACAACTATTTCAGAGCAGTGGAATTCTCCCCAACACGGGAACAAGGCCCATCAAACAAAATCCATTAAACAAAACAGAGATCACGCAAAACAGCTGCAAGCCGCAGAAACCATAACATTCTTGAGAAATTTTGCCAAAAGAACCTAGATTCTTCAAAGCAGCATCAACACCCTTGGAAATTAAACCAGGCCATCCACTAACCACCATGCACACTTCAGAGCATATCTCAGAATTTTCAAGCTTCCATCTACAGTGGAAAAGGGTAGAAAGTTAAGAATGCTAGAATGGGTTCCCTCACACTGCAGAAAGGATTACACATTGCATCGGAAAAACACACACAACAGCTCAAGCGTATTGAGGATCAACACCCTTACAAAAATTAAAGCAGGACTCTCACTGCGCAACTCACATACTTCACCAGGGAAAATATCTCAGAATCTGTAAGTCCCTGCTTTTCTGGTTTCCAGAGTAAAAGGGTACGTTCTCACAAACGCTCAAGAATATTATGGTGACTTCCCAACCTTATATCACAGCAAGACTTAAACAAATTGAATTGGATCGAACACACATAAGCTCAAACGTAGTAGGTATCACCACCCTTGGAAAATTCAAGCAGGCCGCTCAATACGTACCCCGCATACTTCTGCAGGGAAAACATCTGGAGACTTCTAAGCCTCTGTCCTTTTGCTTTTGCATCTACATTGGAAACAGGCGAAACCTCACAAATTCTCAAAAATGTTGTGATGGGTTCCCAAACTCATAAACCGCAGAAAGAATTACTCAAATTGCATAGGAAAACACATACAGAAGCTCAAACGTAGTAAGCATCAACACCCTCGTTCGCTTACTAACCCCCTCGCATGCATCTCCAGAGAATATATCTCAGAATTTCGAAGTATCTGTTCTTTGGTTTCAAAAAGGGTGCGCTCTCACTACTGCTCAAGAACGTTATGATATGTTCCAACCTTACATAGCACACAAATCGCATTGGAAAAAAGAAGAAGAAAGGTAGTAGTAAGCCACACCTGTGAATGCAACGCAATCCCTTTGCCCCTGAGTTGATTAAATTGTTTCTTCCCTAACGCGTTCCTGGCCAACACCACAACCGGCGCAAAGATCCCCCGGCCTTCATTCTTGTTACCCATCATGCGCACCTGCGCTCGCGACGCGCTACCACCGGCGCTCCGATGCAAGGGAGCGCACAGCTGCTGGAGGCTCTCCACATCGCCATTCACCGAGGAAGACGCCCAATTGACGGGCACCAGCTGCGCACTTGCGAACGAAGAGGCTAACCTACACGCCGCCATTGCTACGAAACCCAACAACCAAAACCCAAACAAATGCCACCACTGCAAGAATATCCCGCAGGCTCCTCAAGGAACCCAAATCGCAACCAAATGCGGATCCAATAGCAACCAAATAGGATTCAAATTGAACCAAATGGGGACTCAAATTGAATCAAATGGGGATTCAAATTGAACCAAATCGCAACCAAATTGAAACCCAAACTGCGACCCAACTGCAACCCAGTTATAACCCAACTGCAACCAAATTGTGACCAAATTGTGACCAAATTGTGACCGGATTTTAACCAATTTGTGTCCCGATTTGTGCATCCGAAACTGAGAAAACGAGAGGTGTTGGAAGTGATGGCGGCTCTGTGCGTAAGAAAGAGCTGGGCTGGGCGATTGTGCATGAATGTGTCCCAAATGGCGGTGTTGTGATGGGGCCAGCTGCACCATGCATGATGGTCTTGCGTTGATCTGCATACACGCATTTGCGAGGAGGGCCAAGAGCCAAACGGAGGGTGCAGCGGGGCTCTTTTTCGTGGAGCGCGTGATCTTTTGGAGGGCTCTGCTTCGTCGGCGCCCGTCGAGTCGCTTGGCTGGTTCTTTTGGTGACCAGTTTCAATGCTGGCCACAACATCCTTTCCTGTTTCGAAGGTTGCCCGTGGATTGTTGGGATTGGCGGTTCTGGAGCGGAAGCTGAGTTAGCAGGGGCAGACCAGGGTGTTTTTTTTCATTTAATTTAAGCAGTACAGAAAGCGATATTCTCTGGAAGCGTGAAGCTACTTACATCCTTAGAAATGGATGAAACTTGCAATTTGTGGATGAAATTTCATTTATTCATCCAAAGTGATGTACATTCATCCAAACTTGAGCGATCCCATCCCAAGATGTGGTAGCAAACATGCGATTTTTGGATTCTCAAACTGTGTCATATCTTTATACAAAAATTGAACAAATTTTTTTGTATCACTTTTGAGCGATTTTTTGCTAAAAAAAACCACCTTGGGGTAGACCCAATGTTTTTATTTATCATTTGGAGAAGTAGCCAGCTATTTCTTCGATACTCCTGCAATACTCGTGCAATACTTGTGTGATACTTGGTGATATGTATATCAAAACTATTAAAACTAGAAGATACATACAATAGATAAAATTTGGCTATTGGCCTCAAAATATAGCAGTAATTTGGCTATTTTGACCCCCCAAAATGAAACTTTCCTTTAAAAGAAAGCCAAGGTCTTTTGGTTGTAGTCAAATGGCAAAGACCCGTGCATAATAATACCATTGGGTATGCCAGTTTTTAGCGGTGCATTGGAGGGGCAGTTGTGATCACCTCCAGTAAGAGCCGGCATCCACTAAGGTAACTACACCTAAAATTGCACAGTTAAGCAATTCAACATGGTTCCCATTATTATATTGAAAAACTTTTTGTGAGCCGGGTCTTGTTGGTAGTCAAAAGGAGATTCTAGATTCTTTTAGAATGCATTTTCTGGACACTGTGTGAATAAACTACGAGTTTTCAAAGTGTTGAAATAGGATTCAGGACGGGCAACCAACCATAGATTCTCATGCATAGTAGAAATACATTTTAGGCAAGAATCTAGATTGTGTGGTTTTAGAAAGCAGTCCAAATTAGGTGTAGTTACCTTGAGGTAAGGATGTCTATATGGGCCAAAATTGAAAAAATTGCGAATAAGAAAAACCATTTTCCAATTCTAGTGCATAGAAGTGTACAATAATTATAAGGGAGAAATTAGAATCATTTGTTGGCGCAACATGATTATTGGGAGAAGTCAATCGGTACTTGAAGGGGGGGAGGAAAGAGGGAGTTTCCTACTCCTACAAAACTAATTTTAGCATAAGATTTGAACTTTGGAATTGCTTTTAGTTCGACAACAAGACAAAAGCTACACCTAAAATATTGAGTTTTTTCCCACTTACAAGATAAAGCTACTCCTAAAATGTAGTTTCTTCCTATTCACATGCAAGTGTACGTAAACATCATGAAAATCAGCCAAAACAATTCTGATCCTAGAAAACTTGAAATTTGTCTTTTAGCTTACTTTTGGATGGAATTAGTTTAATCTCCAAAGTCCAAATTGGAACATCTGCATGTCTAATTTAAATAGTTTGTGAAGTACTTTCAATGATAGTAATTTCAAGATCTAGTTATATACCAATCAAATGTTGGAATAAACTTAGAGAGCCAATGTCCTGGTTGGATTGACAATGATCCAACAACTCCCAATTGTGACCCCTTTTAAAACATTAGATGTTATTTGGAGGTAGTCAAAGGTTGTTTCAAGCCCGTTCCCCGACCTGTTTCCAACACAGGGAAGGAACGTCGGGCTGCTATCAAAACCCTAATTATCAAAAAATAAAAAAAATAAAAAAATTTGCTTCTGAATTAATAAAAAAGTTTAAAAATAAAAATTTAAAAAAAAATAAATAAATAAATAAATAAAATAAAATAAATAAAATAAAAAGTGACGTGGCCGTCTCACACTATAGCGCAGCGCAGCGCGTTCTCTGCAGCCGGGAACTCGCAGTCCTTTGGGAGGGCCAAATCCCCTCTAATGCCGACTCTTATGGATTCTTGCCTAAAATGTACAGCATCTATTTGTAAGAGTCGAGGATTGATTTTAGGAACATCTATTTCAGTACTTTTGGAAATTCATAGTATATTCATATAATATCTAATAAATGCATTTTAATAGAATCTAGAATTCCCTTTTGTACTACCAATAAGATTTCACAGAACTTTTTCAATATAGTATTAAGAACCATAGTTGATGTAAAACATGGTTAAAAGCAATGAAAGATGGGCTTATTGATGCTAGCTGGGTGTTGGGGATGATCACATTGTAACTTTACAATTACGTATTAGATAACCAATGAGCCACGCTAGCGGCAAATAGGTTATCGTACATAACCGGTTGTACATTTTTTCAATCATAACCTTTAATGTTCATGATCCAAGGATGTAGGAAGCAAGTTGAAAGGAAAGAAGGTTATGGGTTGCAACTTGTAATGGCAAGAGTGACGGATTACCAATGCAACGGTGCCACATTAGCGTTGAAAAGTCAAAAACTGGTTATGTTACATTGAAACTTCCTCCTTCATCAATTGCCATGACCGCAATGCTGGCATTAGGACCCGAGGTTAAAGCTTATATATTCTCATTGAGACAAGTAAGATATTATGCTTGTTTCTTCTTCCCTTTTCGTTTAAATCCTCGAAATTAGTAGTGTTCGATTCATAACATTGGAGAAATACTGTTTTATGACTGCTTTTGCAGGTATATATGCAGCAGATTTTGTACTTGGTGTCGCCAATTTACCTATGAAGCTTCTTATGGAGCAACCAGTGATACTTAAATGGATAGGCCTCCGTGCAGGGTCCTGGTACTGGTGGGAGAAAGGTTGAAGACCGACATGAGCATGCTGATCTATCGCCGTAAATTCCTTATTGCCGAGTCTTTAGCCAGATTGCTAAAACTTTACAATGAATCCTTGACAGCTTTATTCCTACGAAGGTCATTTTTTTCCCAGTCCTGGAGTACGTAAAATTTGGTTCTCTTCTTAAAGCTGAGGTGTATCTCGGAATGCAGGTAAAAATTTGATCACCACGAGTTGTTCTCGCTATTGAAGACATTGGTGTTGTCGTTAGCACCGAGCCTGTAAATTCAGGATAGGTGCATCTCCTGGCCCTGCACGGCAGCCACGATCAGATGACATTAATTGCTGTTGCAAAACGCAATGTCTTGTTTTCTGCTGATTGTAGCCATATGAAAGGAGAGTCAGATATTGTGCAGAATCTAGGTGAGGCAGAGCCAGGGAAAGTGCTGATGCAGACATTGAATAGTAGTAGTGAGGCATGGGAGTGTTTTTTTGAGATGTGGCAAAGATCAGAGGAAGCTAGATGGCTCGAGGAATTGAAACAGCGGGAAGCGGCTAGAATGAGTGAACTGGAAGCAGACTGAAGGAAAAAAGAGAACCAACGTGTTGCTGAAATGCTTAATTTCCAAGCAGTGCAAGCGGAGGAGGCCAAGCTTCGGTAGGGATCTGTCTCTTATGCAAGTCTCTTATCATGTATCTGGATGATTCGAGGTAAAAAAGATGAATACCAAATCTGTCGCCAATACCTTTGTTCCTTATAATAGACCAGGCTTGTTTTTTATGCCCTGGATTTTGAATTTTAACAGCAGTCCAGAATTTTTTTGATGCAATAGGGCAATGCTTTCTAAGTTGGAAAAACGAAAGAGAAGTGTAAATGTTGCAGAAGAAGGTCTGGAACGTCAAACAGAAGCATTGGAACGAGCATATGCAAATCGCACTTCTGATGCTCAGGTTTCGTGCCTTGAAGAGCAGTACATGCTGAATTATCGACTTCCTGCAAGACACTGAAGCTCAAACCCCAATTTTGTTTAATAAATTTAGAATACCCACTCATATCATAATCAGAGGACACCCTGTTCACCATGCTCAAAGTCTATGTCTTTTTTGCCAGATATCAATCTGAGTATTTTTTTAGTGCTTCTGCCAGGTTGCAGTTAAGAGGCTGGAAGCTGAATGCGAGCATCGTCAGGAGCTTGAGCGGAGGAAGCTCACTTCTTTGCAAAGAGCAGCATGGAGTGCTTGAGCAGAGGTTGGCAACCTCGAATGGCTCACTTGCAAATTTGGAGAAACAGTTTCAAGATTATAAATCTGCATTAAGAAATACCAAGGAGTCTGACCTTTTGGGACAGATCTTTGGTCTGAAACAGCAGTGTTGCCATCTGGAGCGCAAATGTGAGCAGGCGATCCACTCTAGAGATGATTATAAAATCCTACTTACGTCATTTGTGTTGATCGATTGTTGGTTCTGTTTTGATGAATCTACAAGTATGGTGGTTGTTGGTCTTAGACCACGCCCAGTTGAACACTAAGCTTTCAATCTGTAAACCCTCGATCAGGTGATGAAGATGGCACAGGGAGAACGGGGAGGCGTTACCCTCCCCGGTATTTATTTCCACAGTGAAGCTTCACCCCCCCTTGACTTTCTTTTTAAAGAAAGTCAAGGGGGGTGAAGCTTCACTATGCAAATAAATACTGGGGAGGGTAACGCCTCCCGTTCTCCTTGTGTTCAGCTCCGGGAACAAATATCATTTACTATCTGTAGCTTTAATGCACAGCAGGATTCAATCCATTAACTTAGGGCTGCTTTACACCTAGAGGCTACGCCAATTCCCCTTGAGGCCAATTGCACAAAATTTCAGCCCCTTTTGGACTAATGGTCGACCTCAACTACTCATTAGAATAAGACTATAATGGGAGACAATTTCTTGCATATGTGAAGGCTTTGAGGCCAAGAAGCTGGGCTAATGTAAGAAAACCTAGAAAAGAGAGAGAGGAACTGAAATTTTCAGGGCTACATTACATCTAGAGGCCAGGCCAATTCCCCTTGAGGATGATTGTACATAATCCAATGGGTCAAATTTGTTGGAAAAAACAATATTTTGTAAAAAACAAACTAATGGAATCTGAAATTGGCCTCCTGTTTTTGGTGTACCCAATTTAGTGAGCTCAGGCCATGTTAGATCATGTCTTTTTTGAATTAAAAATTCATTCCACCAAATTGGCTCAGGCACTGGATGTAAAGAGTTGGGATCAATTTCGGTCCAGTTACAAGTGAGGATTCTTGGCCTCTATCATAGCAAATTGGCACGGCCTCCAAATGTAAAGCGGTCCTTATTATGATATTCAATCAACTATTGGTTATCAACGTGTTTAGTTTCTTCACTAATTGTACAAAAAGGTTGGATGGTAGAAAGAAAACTTAATTTGTTTTCTTTAATTATGCAAGTCCCTAATAACATAGACTCACTCTAAGCTTATATGGGAGCATTCAAACCTTGACCATATCTATTGATTATATAATCTATCAGATGAAACAAGATAAAAAAACATTTTTCAAATCGAAGGTTTTATAGTTATTAGAGTATAGTATATATATATATATATGACTTTTAATCTTGTTTGAAGGTCAAGTCATAAGCAATTTAAGAGCATGAGAGCGTGTGAAGATAAGTGACAACTTTTCCTTTGGCCTTGTCTTCTAGGAAGGGCTTCATATTGGCTTGACATGTAAATTTCACCTTAGCAATTGCTAATTAAGGAATTTTACATTGGCACTTTGTGATTTGTAGTATGATATTTTTAATTTGTTGGAGTTTCAATTGTTGTATGCTTCAAAAAAGTTCCTACTAATTCAATCTTTTTGTTGGAGATTTTTGATGTAGATATATTTAAGCATGAGAATTTACTATTTGTCAATCTATATGTATTATAATTTTTATTATTTTCAGTTATTTATTTCAAGGAATTAATAATTGCCATTTGCATTTAAATCAGCTACATACAAATACATTAGAGGCTTATTAGGTAGAACATAGGCCAATTGTTTTGGATTAGAAACTATTAAAATTTGAGTTGAACTTATATTTTTTCAATATTTGCAAAATAAATAAAATTGATGTATATTTTAAATATCAAAAAGTTCCAAACATCAATCAAGTACTAAATCATGCCCTTATCATTCTTCATGCCTTTACAAGATTTTATTGCATGTACCTATGTATTAAAGAGCAAAGTAGATTTGGAAAAATTTCACAAGGAATCTCATAGAAACCATTTAACTAGGATTAACCAAGATATGCAAAATGAATTAGTGCCTCAAGGATTTATCTTCAACAAAATGTGGAAGTGATTCAATTTAAGTCCACAATAACCATAGCAAAAAGTTGGCACTTTGTTGTTTGCCCTATGGCACCCTCAATTGAAGTTCAACTATAACACCTAGCTCCAAATACCATAATTTTTTTACACTTACCCTAAATTACAAACCAAATTCAATAAAAAAAATCTTGTTTGACATCTAAAGCGATTCATTACATATTTAGTCTAACTTTGTGTCACATATTTATGTATGTGTGTGTGTGTATATATATATATGACATTATTAAAGAACCATCCATACATGTTGAATGTTTTCAACAAATTTATATGATTGTTTAAGATACTATTAGTTTACTACATCTAATGTAATTTCTTGGTCTAACTACCATCATGTGAGAGTAGTGTGGACAAGGCCATCTATACTTCTTTAAAAGGACTCAAAAATCTAAATAATGTCAGTATGAATAAAACTACGCAAAAATGCATAAAGAATTTGTCTAAAAACCAATGGACTATGGATTGAAAATAACCTTGGTTTATAGACAAAAGTTGTAGAGTTTGAATTTTGCATTTCATTTATAAGGTTTGATTTATAATTGATATTTATAAATAAGATTTGAAACTTCAAATTAGAAATTCCTTCTATTGTTTATTACATCTTTAATGTTTTCAATTTTAAAGTAGTATTTTTTTGTTATGGATTTAAACTCCAAAATACATTTTATTATAATTTTTGAATTTATTAATCAAAAAATAAAGACTAATGCTTCATTGCTCTTCGTGCTACTTGTAACAACTAATTGAAGGCTTTAGATTTGAGAGACTTTGGAGAATAAAAAATATAAATGCATTTATAAATAAGTTTTTTAAATTTCAGTTTTAATACCTCAAGTAATTTTTGAAATGTAATTGTAATTCAATAAGTCGGTAGGCCTGTAAAAATGAAAATTCTCCTTTTATTTTTTTAAAACCGATTCTTGCAGAACTTAATAGAGGTATAATCTGTTTTCATGAGAAAGTGACTCAGTTAGGTGGACTTTTTGTACATAATGTTTTCGGTGTAAGCTCATAAATGTATATGAACTATATAAATTATATAATTATGTAATCATTAAGTAGATTGAAGGGTGATTGCAAGGAACACCTATACTATTTGTTGCGTTTTGCAACAACTCATGATTTTTTTTGGAGTACTGTAAAATTAGAAAAATAAATTTAAAAAAATAAAAAAAAATATGGCTACTGTATACACCTTTAAGATGAAGATAACCACCACAGGAAAAGCCTAGGAAAATTCTCTAAGTAGGAAAACTAGAAAAGTGTCAAAACTCAAGAAAATAGATACTTTGATGTTTAAATTAGTTAAAAATAAGAAACAAATTTAAATAAATAATATAAAAATTGGAAATTTTTAACAAATCTATGAAGATCGTCAACTACCAAAAGAACCACCCAAATATATTTTACATATGTTTCAAAATGCAAGCTGAATAAAGCTCACTTTGTAGAATTCTATACCACATAAAATTAAGTATTTTTAGAATTGCTTTGGACCATAGCTATAAGTCTACTAGTGGACCATTTCCTCTAAATTTCAACTCCAAATTTGTTCTTTTGGATACTAATTAGTACTAAAACTCCCCAAATTGGCAAGTGTGATATAATATTGGGGGCTATTTTTAAATAGTAAAAATAATTTCAAAATTTTCAAGAAAATCGAACAAGGTGTATAATAGTCATAAAAAACTTTTCTATTAATTTGAAATCATTTGGAGTCAAAATGCAAAAGTTATTGCCCAAAAATTAATCATCACACAATGTGTGAAAGAAACTACTACAAGTGTTTCTTGCAATCATCCTAAAAGTGTTTATTACATGAATTTGCCTCTTTAACAAAGGTGGAGAGTATATAAAAATAAGTGAGTTACTAAAGAATTGGTTATCTATTCAAAAGTTTAGGGGATTTGATCAAATGGAATGTTGTATTGAATACCGTTTTAGGTACATGAAGACTTGTTGAGACATTGTTTAATTCAAGAAGAATTGAAAGTTACTTCTTTCTTATTTCAAACTTCAAAAATTGATCGTACAAAACTTGAAAGATACAAAACTTGATTTCTAGTTTACCATTTTCTTATTTCATTGTTAGTTTATCAACACTTGTGTCTTTGTTTGTAGACCTAATTGGTCACCACTTTGACAACTAGCACTTCCAATTGCAGTTTGAATTTTTAGATGATATGTCATGCACTCTTTTATGATGTAAATTTAAAATTTTTAATATATTGAATTATTTTTTAATTATTTTAATTATTTTAAAATCTAACAAATGTAAATAAAATAAAATTTCAAGTAAAAAGTTCCTTTTAAGTTTTCATTTAATAAAAAATTTGGTAAAATTTTGTAGTGTTTTATTCTAGTGATGACCTCTAGGTTGGAAGTGGTTTAGCTATTTGGTGATGTATATTTATGTATTGACAAATATAGGGTGTATTAGGTGTAAAGAGTCATTAGACATGGTCCTAGATTCCTAAGGACAGACAACCAAAATGACCAAATGAAGCCACAACATGGTCATGGAATCACGATGCCACACAAAAGAAAATCATGAACTGAAGCCAAATGAGTGCAACCATGACTATTGCCGTCCATAAAAGTAACTTCTACTATGTATATCCCTTTAAAAATTATCATCTACAATTATAACACTTTAATAAAGATATAAAATTATAATAAAAACGGAATTTTACCTTTGAGAGTTGAAGGATTATTTCAAGGATGAATTCATCTGCTTATGCATATAAAATTTATTCTATATTATACTTTATTATTGCCAACGATAAGAGTCAGAATGTTTTCTTTTATTAAGATTTAGGTAATCACAAAGTAATCACACATGAGAACATCCAACCATGCTAGATGCTCCAAGTTTGATGGCATGCATTGCAAATCAAAGCTCAATATTGCAACAATTCAAGATTCCTAGAAATTGCCTCACAACAATGAATATACTATGAAGGACTTGCCATGAATATTCACTATAAAGACTACAATGAAGGATTGGCATCAAGTCTATCACCATACTTCTAAAAGCGATTGCAATAATAATGAAATGAAATGAATCAATTGTGTACTGATATAAAGACTAAAATATAATCTATAAGAAATAAATTAATATATATGTATATTTTGAATTTATGTGAACTTTTTGCTGCTAGAATTCAATAGCTGTGAGCTTCATGTGCATAAATTTGGCTCCCAATCATCAATTTGAACAAAATTATTTTTCCTAGAAAGCTAATCTATTTATTTATCTTAAAAGATTAAAAAAAAATGCCAAACATTGTGATTACAGAAACCAAACCAATCCTTCAATTACCTCCAAGGCCCAAAGGTACACTTGAGACTTTAGAGATTATATAATTAAAAAAAGAGGTTTAAAAGGTCAAAGGTTTTGAACATACATCAATATCTCTAGTTTGAAAAATTAGTGTATTTTTTAAGGTAAATTTACTAAAATGCCCTCATTGAGATGGAAATTGAAAAAATCTTCTAGTTAAAAGTTTTGCAACAATTATCTTTTGAATATTTTTGTTTAAAAGAAGAAAGAAACTACTGCACATAATAGAGAGTTTTATTGGAAAAGCAAAAATTAACCTTCAACGATGATGACTTCTAATGAAAGTTGTTTTAATCATTGGCACATGTGATCAACTAACCTTCATGACCATTGTAGCTTTTATTTCATGCTTTGTTTGAATTTGTTGCTCCATTGTATGCTTGTTTTTTGCATGAAGGCAACCTATTCCGAGGAGTCATATTGTTTTTTGCGTCTACGGGTATAATATTTTTCACCGTTCTCCTCTATTATTTCTCCCGTGCCCTCATGATAAACAAAAATCGTGGAGACCACTCTTTCTAATCTCCCAAATATAAGAGAAAAATCAGCCCCTTGGAGGGCCATCGGAAGTTGATATGCCATGCTATTTTTTGCATGGCCTATCAACTTCAAAAATGCTCTTGGTGAGCAATCAAAGTCTTTGACTGCTCGCCGGAGCAATCAAGTTTTGTAGATTTTTTTTTTTTTTTTTTTTAATTTTTTTTAAATATTTTCTTTGGATGATTATTATTATTAATTTTTTTAATAAATTTTTATTTGAAATTTTGGGTTCTTGCACCACCGCTACTGCAGTTTCAACAAGGCAGAAATAGGGGAAAAAAAAAATTTTGATCCAAAAAAAAGTAAATTTTAGTATACCTCGGAGGGTTGTAGAGCAGCCCTCCAAAGGCCTGAAATTTTCTCTAATGATCCATGTCATTGTAAAAAGGTATAATTTCTGCCACTAAGGTTTTTTGGGCTAAGAATTAAGCCCTGAGATTTTTAATCTCAATGTGTATCACCTGTAGTGTGGAGAACATTGAAGCCCTATTAAATTTTCATAAATTTATAAATCAATTTAAATACTTCAACTTTTATTGGTTGTAATTAAAACCTTGTAGTGTTTCTAAAATGTGGTGTAGGTGACTATTCTGCAAAGCCCAATCCAAGATGAAAGATACACAAAATGACTCTAGAATGTTATTTTTTCCTAATGAACTACCGTATGTCTTCAAATCAAGGCCAACAAGATTGAAGAACACTTCCTACAATGTTTTATTCTTTGAGAAAAGAAGTCCCAATTGAAATCCCTATCTCCCATCCTTTGGTTGTAGAAAGATTTCACTTGTTGCAATCCAAATTGACAATTTTGGATTTTTTAAAAAAAATATTTGGGCAAAATATGCTTCAATTTTGAATGAAGAAATTTGCTAAGATTGACCCAATTTTTTAAAAAGTAGGATGATATTGCCACTACTATACATGATATTAGGCTTTTTATTTGTTTTTATTTGTTTTTTTTGAATGTTTTGGACCTAAGGTGTGGATTTTTGAATTAACCCTCAGAGGACTAGCTTTGTTTTTTTAGCAGCAAGGCAATTTTAGGCAACTCACTACAAATGGGATTTTTATTTTTGTTTTTTGAAATTTTGGCACAACATGGGGACAAGGGTTTCCTTTAGGGCCTAATAATTTTCATAATTTTTTACGACATGGTCAAAAACTTATTGTATGACATGTAGTTTTTTTTCTAGGCCCAGTAGTCCAGGTACATCAAAAAAATCTGTTTTTTCATAAACAAAACTTTGAATGGGTGTTCAAGATTTACATACGCGTAAAAATCTTGAATCATTCTATTTTAATCAATGGAATGAAAATTATGAGGAGTTTTAGTTTGGAGGCAATAATAGATTATCCACCCTAAAATAAACCTTGAAGTCCTTCATTTAACTCAATTTTCAATATTTTTTGAAAAAAACAAACTCATAGGATGTAGATTGTTTATTACAACAATATTACAACCATTGAAATTGACAATTTTCAATTTCATAACTAAATCCTTAGCAATTTTGTGTTTTGAATCATTTCCTACTTCTTTCTATTTACAAACTTTTATGGTACCAATCAAAATGGCGCTTTTCAGATTTGCAATGAGAAATTTGAGTGCTGCCAATTTTGACAGCCTCCCAAGAGCTGAAAAGTTGATATTTTAACATGAAATTTTTGTCACAACATCATCTTTATGTTAAAAATACGTGTACCAAATTTCAAGGCCCAAAAATTTACCGATAAAAGATATTCAAAATCTACCAACATGTGTAGCTGTGAAAAAATTTTCATTGCTACCAACTTTGAGTACTTGACAGCCTTCTAAGGATTGAATTTTTTAATTTTTCACATGAATTTAAGAAAAAAATTATATCTATGTTGATATAATGTTTTTTCCAAATTTCAAGTCCAAAAGATTTACACAAAAAATATTCAAAGTTTACCAAAATGTTTGACACCCTCTTAACCCTTAAAGACCAACATGCGTTTTTTGGCAACATAGAAATTTTGGGCAGGTTCGTGTGACTAGAGATTTGCAGATTTTGGGTTGAAATTTTTATAGAAGGTGGGAACGTGGAATACCTTTCATGTGCACCAAAATTCATGACATTTGGAAATACGAGTCAAAAGTTATAGCCTAATATGTCGCTTTTTTTTGTAATCGGGCAGTCTGGGCAGATCAGAAAAAATCACTTTTTTCAAAAATAAAAACTTGAAATTGGTTTATTAGATTTATATATACATGAAAAGCTTTGAATTATTCCATTTTGATCAATGAGTCAAACGTTACAAGGAATTTTAGCTTGCAGGCAGTTATGGATTGTCTACTCTAAAATAAACTTTGAAGTCGTTTATTTCACTCCATTTTTAACATTTTTCAAAAAAAATAAAATTACAAGATGTAGATTGTTTATTACAACATTGCAACGATTGGGATTGACATTTTTCAATTCCATAATTAACTTCTTAACAATTAAGTGTTTTGAACCATTCTCTACTTCTTTCTACTTACTATTTTTTTCCTGTATGTCGTACAATTCCAAATCATCTGAAAATTTTCAAGCATGTATCCAACTTGCTCTAAGAATGAATCTAAAGAAGCACAACCATTTTAGAATTTTTTTCATAATAATCTGACCTTGTGAAGTGCAGCTCCCTGGTTCTTTGCAAGGCCAAAAAAAGGACTTTTGCCACTTCAAAGGCTAATATCTTCCAATCTACACAATGGAAATTTCTGAAAATTTTTCCACACATTTACAAACCAGAGTACTACAAGATCTTATGGTTACATGTGTCCAAAAATGATATTTTTCAAAAATTTGGTTCTTGTGCTAGAAATGACAGTTTTGGAGCATTTTTGATGTAAACATAGTCAAAGAACTTTGGGGGTTAACGCTAAAAAATTGCTTATTTATCACAAACGTTTTTTGGCATGATCATCTCTATATTGATAACATGTCTGTTAAATTTCAAGTTCAAACAATTCACCCAAAAATGATATTCTAATTTTACCAAAATGTGTAGTTGTAAGAATGATTTTTTCAGCCCTTGGGATAGGGTTATTTTATGGGTAAAATTTCAGATATATGTAAAAAATCATTTTTACAACTACACATGCTAGTAGAATTAGAATATTTTTTTTGTATAAATCTTTTGAGCTTGAAATTTGACACATATGTTATTAACATAGAGATGATTTCAAGTAAAAAGAAATTTTCATGGTAAAATGTTTTTTTCTTAGCTTTTGGAATAGTGTCAAGGTAGGCAATAGTGAAATTGATAGATTGATTTTCCATTGTTTAGTAAGGATTTTATTTTGTGGCATTTGAACCTATGATATAAAAGTTATTGAATATCAAAGATTTTATAAACTTAAAAATTGGAATTAATATATCTTTTTTTTTGAAGGAAACATCATTTTCACACGCACATCCAAACACTATGAAACAAAACATTTGCACTCTTTTATGAGGAATGCTTTCTGTTTGTGCCAATTTTGTGGCATTTGGACCTATGATGCAAAAGACATGGGTTTTATAAATTAAAAAAGTTGAACAAAATTATCTTTTATTTTGGAAAAACCACAATTTTCACATTGCATGCTCAAATGTCCCAAAAAATTCCCTTGGACTTTTTTGTGCTTAAAGCTTTCTATTTGTACCAAAATTGTAATCTTCCACACTACGGTACAAAATTTTTTGAATTAAAAAGATTTAATATATTAAAACATTAAAATATTACTTTTATTTTGGCTATGGTAATGGTACAAGGCACACTAGTCATATCTAAATA
Source organism: Neckera pumila (assembly GCA_963969595.1). Lineage (NCBI taxonomy): Eukaryota > Viridiplantae > Streptophyta > Bryopsida > Hypnales > Neckeraceae > Neckera > Neckera pumila. The sequence continues at coordinate 13,925,996 of OZ018415.1, forward strand.
AAGGAATTTCTACCACCATCCACATCCTGCCAGGAAAGGTTGACAAACCATAGTTATTCATTAAAAGAATATACTTGTCGTTTGAAATCATTTATTAGACACATTTTGGCTTTGGCAACATTCTAGGTTAATCTTTAAATCCTAAAAGCCCAAGTGTCCCTGCAGGGGTCATATTGTACTTCGGGCAAGCTCATGTGACCTCAAATTTTTACATGATTTTTTGAAACTTTTTTGGGAGATAGGAAAGCTCATTAGCTTTGCGGGAAGATAAATTTCATCAAATTCCAACTTACCCTCCAAAAGTTATGATGGATTGAATAAAAATTTCAATTCGGGAATTTGTTGCCCCTGCCTTTGACTCCCAAGGGGCAGCATAGGTGGCAAGAGAGGAGAGGTGGCAAGAGAGGCTATTGTTTTGCCTATTAGAGGTCACATTAGGCTTTAGGAGCTTGTAGATGTTAGAGATTTTGACATTTTTCCAATTTTTTTCCTCCTACTTCTGAAGTACAAGTGCATCTTTCAATCCACCGTTTAGATTTTTTAAATCAAAAAATGTGTGATGGGAAAAATTATTTGAAAATGGCCTAGTGTATTGTCATTTCTTGGGACATAGTGGCAAATTTTAATTTTTTTGAATATTGGGATTGTCTTGGATTGCCTTGAAAATTGGCATGCACATGCCTAATATATTTCTCCATAAGAACTAGTGTGACCCTGTGCCGTTGGCCCAATTTTCATCTACTCCCGGTTCCACTCCTAGTTCTACTTCCGATTCTACTCCCAATTTTACTCCTGGTTCCACTCCCAGTACCAAGAACGCCACCAAAATCAAAGTAAAAGTAATTTTCTAATTTTTTAATCAATAAATACTTTGAAATTCATTAACTTTTGTACCACCGCTCCAAACGCCATGAAACCAAGCCGGTGCACCCCTCCTCGGCGAGAGCTTTCCGACAGTACCAAGCACGCGGTCGGGGGACACACAGTCAGGAAGTTGTCCACGCTACAAACAAAACAAAACAAAACAAAACAAACAAACAAAACAAACAAACAAACAAACAAACAAACAAACAAACAAACAAACAAACAAACAAACAAACAAACAAACAAACAAACAAACAAACAAACAAACAAACAAACAAACAAACAAACAAACAAACAAACAAACAAACAAACAAACAAACAAACAAACAAACAAACAAACAAACTCATTTAAGGTATTGATTTTTTTTAAATTGGAGGTTTGTAGTGGAAAAAAATTCAGCAAATGGCGGTCAAAGGCATCTGAAATTTTCGGGCACAGTGGAAAAAAAAGAAAAACAAACTTTGAATGCAAATATCTTGCAATTTGTACGGTCAAACCTCACAAAATTTTTACCACATATTCTCACACAAGTAAACTACAAGATCTTACAGTTACATTTCCAAAAAATCATTTTTTCAAACTTTTTTGATGAATGCTCTAGAAATGGCAGTTTTGGGTGTTTTTTGAGGTAGAAAAGGCCTTCGGCTCTTAGGGGTTAAGCGCCCTAGGGACCAAAAATTTTCCTACATGATTAAGAAGTCCAACTCAAAGTGCTATAACTTTTGCATTCAATGTCTAAATTTAATCAAATGTGTTAAAAAATCTATGTTCTATTTTCTAATTTATGTGGTAAATTTTCACATCAAAATGAATCCAAGATGTATTGATTTTTTGGAAGCAATTTGAAGTTTGTGGATTTGATTTGAGTTTGCCAAACTGCATTTTGATAGAGCACTGCAACTTTAGGGGCTTGAATTTCCTAAATCTAATGTTTGTTCTCAATAAAACTTATTGGCTTATATTCCTCTTAAAGTCTAGTTATTGTGGTAAAAATTTTATGTCAATCCAAGTTGTCTTGATTGTTTTGGAGTGATTTGAAGTTCAAAATCCAACATTTTTTTATTATAGTGAACTTTGGAGGCTTATTTCTTCTTCCTACAATGTCCTTTTTTAATTCAAAAAAATTGATAAAGTTTTGCATACTAGTTTGATTTGTATGGTTAATTTCACATTAATCCAAAAAATTATGACTGAGAAGCATTTTAGTAGAAGGAGGTTCAAGGTTGGATATGTTTTTTGCAACCTTTTTGTTGCTATTTTTGACAGTTCAAAGCCATTTTGCAGACACAATGAGTAAATTGAACTATGATATTTTCTTTCACCAATGTGTTTGTATGATGGTTTTGAAGCACTTCAAAGTTTTAAGTTCTTCATTTGAATAGGTTTAGAAATTGAATTTCACCTCCAAATGTATTGCTACAAAAAAGTTTGCATTCTTTTTCAACACTAAAACATTATAATTTTGCAATCTATATGGCCAAATGGCTCCACATTCAATTCAAGACATCTACAATACATACACTACAAGATTGTACGGTTAAGATTTTTAAAAGTCAGTGACATTTAGATCTATAACACTTCAAAAGCAATGGAGCATTGGTAGCACATGAGCTTGGAGCGGCGAGCGGGGAGCGGAGATTGGTGAACAGGGAGCATAGATTTTGGACAAAATAATGGAAAGTTTAATGAAAATGGAAAGAAAATAAGGATGAAAGTAGACAAAATTTTGGATGAAAATATAGATTAAAATACATTAAGAACTAGATGAAAATTATGGATGGAAAAATGAGTGAAGGAGGATGAAAATATGGATGAAAGTAAATTAAAAAATGGATGAAAAAACTCAAAAATAGATGAAAATAGATGAAAATATTGATGAAAATGGATATTCAATAGGATGTAAATTTTGGATGAAAAAAAAGTGGAAGTGGATGAAAATACATGAAAAAATGGATGAAAATATCTGAAAAAATGATGAAAGTAGATGAATAAAAAATGGAAGAGAATGAAAGTACATAAAAAATTGGATGAAAACATCTAAAAAAGATGTGAAAGTAGATGAATAAAAAATGGAAATGGATGAAAAAAATGGATGACGAAAAAAGGGCAAAGAAAAAAAATGAAAAACAAAAAGGAAGACAAATTAGAATAGTAAGTATAGAATCTTATAGAAGTAGGAAAAAATGAAGACTCGCATCCACTTATTTCAAATCTTTAGTAGTAAGGGACCTATGACCACAAAAGTACATAATTATGCGACTATGCCACTATGGAGAAATTTGGGTTAGGATTTTGAAGACATGATACATCAAACCTCAATTATACCTATTATTGTGGAAATTTGCAAGTGTTCATATTGAAAGCCATTGTGCATGCATAAAATATAAGACTATTACAATTCTAAATCAAAATATTCTTCTTTCAGATGGTTAGGGATTGTTGTTAGAAAATAGGCACAATGTTAACACTTAAAAGATGGGCTAGTCATTGTGGTCGTTGCTTTCCTATGACCATGAAGTATTGAAATAGAACTTTCAAGTATTTTATCTAATTTAATAGCTAATACATGTAGTTGACAGCATATTTGAACAAGGAGGACCAAATAAAGACATTAGACAGATTTTGAGGGAATAAATATCTATACTTCAAATAGTCATAGTAGAGAGGAGAAAAGATGAAAATAAAGCATGCACTTTGCTACTTTATCACTATGTTAGAGATAGTGGACACTCTATAAATTCCATGCGGCAATGCAAAAATTGCATAAAAAACAATTCATTTTTGTTTTGCAGATTGTTTCAAAATCAATCATTAGTTGGAAAACGGCCGCAACGTCCTTTAAAGATTAATGAATGCAAAGTACAAGAAAATGAGGAAGATGATGGAACCTTGATTCTAAAGGCATATGCATAATACGGGTACACTGAAGACATATTAGCTTATAATGTTAGCGGTAAAATTAAAATGCTAATACTAGCCCTTTTAGTCTCACTACAACTTTATTAATGAGTACTATAGGCACTTAAACAGGTGCTCTTTGATAGAAAAGAAACCTATTTTGAACTTTGAGAAAATTGATAACTAATTTCAAATTTTAGCTCAACATAGATGTATCTTTTAATCCTTATAAACAAGACATTGAAAAATTGTACTTTATCCAGTTGTTATTTATTTATATATATATGACTAAATGAGTCATCTATTTATAAACATAAGATGGTTCTTGAAGTCACTTTGACTTTGTGAACTTGAAATTAGAGGTCTTCATTACTTATACTTCTATATAAGCAATTTAATAGCAGGAGGGTGATCATTATATTTTGAAGTCAACACTAAGTAGATGAAAAAAATGTGTCTATTTGAAGATTTAGCTAATGGAATTAATCTTGTGTCAATTACAAAACTAATGACTTTAGAAGGATTTCTCTGAGCTCTCTATATATAAAGGTTCAATCTTCCTAAAAGGGTTACTAGAACCCTTTGCTTGACCTAGCTTCCGTAGGCAAGGGACTATAGAATGTCCTCTAGGGGTGATCAAATATGAAAAAAATAAAAAATAAAAAAAATTTGGAATTTCTTTTTAAAAAATTCCATGCTTCAAACATCTGAAAGGGTCTCTCGGGCCGGAGAGAGGTTTCTAGGGGTGACCAAGTATGAAAAAAAATAGTTTCTGGAACATTCCTTCTAAAAGGCGTTATTCTAATTATCCACAGTCATCTATTTTCATGTCTAAGAGTGGGATCCATTTACACAACTTCTTGAGAAAGATCCTCATAGTCTTATTTTTTTCTTATCCAAATATTCTATATAGTCTTTTCTGTCATCAAGCGTATAAATATCTTACAGTCATCACAATGTCACTAAAAACCATGAATATCATATTTTTTTGAGCCATTAATATGGTCCAAGCAAATATGTGCTCAAAAAAGCCTTTGAAACATATATTATTAAAACTTGGTTCTAAAAAATCACCCTATTTTTTTCCTTCAAACATGTAATACTTTAGACTAGAGTAAAAAAAATCACAATATTTATGAAATATAAGGATAACCATGATAATCCTTTGTATAAGCACAACTTTACATCACAAAGTGTCAAAACATCCAAAGAACTTAGATCTAAAATATCACATAGAAAAATAGAAGTAGTGACTTTTGCTAAGTCATTTTCACTGCTCCAATAAGATGTGGTCCTCACCTAGGCCCATCCCAAGAACAAAAACAATCCAATGTTATATTAGTGAGGTGCAACGGGTGTCTACAAACCACAACACGTATTGTAGCTTTTACGAAGAACATATCAAACAGACAAAAGCAAACAAGTTCACTATGCATAAATTCCACAATGATATTTTTTTGAACTTGATTGCTGCAAGAACGCTGGATGAAGCCATGAAGTATCCACATGCCTAAATGCCTATGAGAAAGCTAAAAACTCAAATTCTACAACAAAGCACGAGAGAGGTTTCTAGGAGTGACCAAGTATGAAAAAAAAAAGGTGAAAAAAATTTTATTTTTATTTTTTTTGGAAAGAAAAGTTTTGAAAATTCCATACTTCAAATATCTCAAAGGGGCTCTTCTCAATACCGAGAGAGGTTTTCAAAGGTGATCAAGTATGAAAAAAATTGAGCATAAAAAAGAAACTTTTTTTTGGAACAAAAAGTTTTGAGAATTCCATGCTTCAAACACCCCAAAGGGTCTCTTGGGGCCAAAAGAGGTTTCTAGCAATGACCAAGTATGAAAAAAGAAATTAATAAAATTAATAATTGAAAAAAGAAAAAAAAATATTTATTTTTCAAAAAAATAAGGTTTGTAAATCTCATGCTTCAAACATTCCAAAGGGTCTCTCAGGGCCGAGAGAGGTTTCCGGGTGACCAAGTATGAAAAAAAGATTGAAAAAATAAATAAATAAAATAATTAATTAATTAATTTTTTTGGGGGAAAATAAGATTTGAGAATTCCATGCTTCAAACACTTCAAGGGGTTTTCCGGAACTGAGAGAGGTTTTCAGGGTGACCAAGTTTAGAAGGAAAAAAAAACTGATAAAAAAATAAATAATATTTTTTTTCTAGAAAAATAATGTTTGAGATTTTCATACTTCGAACACTCCAAAAGGTTTCTCGAGGCCGAGAGAGGTTTTTGGATGACCAAATATTAAGAAAAAAAAAAAAAATGAGAAAAAAAAAGAATTTAATTTTTTTTTTGAAAAATAAGGTTTGAGAATTCCATGCTTCAAACACTCCAAGGGGTCTCTTGGGACCGAGAGAGGTTTCTAAGGTGACCAAGTATGGAAGAAAAGAAAAAGAAAATTGAAAAAAGACAAAATTTAATTTAATTTTCTCAAAAATAATGTTTGAAATTTCCATGCTTCGAACACTCCAAAGTGTCTCTCGAGGCCGAGAGAGGTTGTTAAGGTGATAAAGTATGAAACAAAAAAAGAATAAAAGAAAAATTAATTAATTAAATTTTGTGAAAAACAATGTTTGAGGTCTTCATGCTTTGAACACTCCAAAGTGTCTCTCGGGGCCAAGGGTGGTTTTAAGGGTGACCAAGTATGAAAAAGAAAAAGAAAATCTAAAGAAAATCTTAAAAGAATTGCCCCGAGAGACACTTTGGAGTGTTCAAAGCATAAAAATCTCAAACATTATTTTTCAAAAGATAAAAATAAAAATGAAAAATTAATTTTATTAAGTTTTAAGAAAAAAAATTGTTGCATACTTTATCACCCTCAAAACCTCTCTCGGCCTCGAGAGACACTTTGGAGTGTTCAAAGCATAGAATCTCAATTCTTATTATTCAAAAATTAAAAAAATAAAAAATAAAAAATAAAAAATAAAATAAAAAAATAAAAAATAAAAATTATATATATATATATATATATATATATATATATATATATATATATATATATATATATATATATATATATATATATATATATATATAGTTTTCATACTTGGTCACCCTAAAAACCTCTCTCGGACTCGAGAGACACTTTAGAGTGTCCAAAGCATGGAAATAACTTTTCATCCAAAAAATTAAAAAAAAACAAATTAATTTCTTTAAATTTAAAAAAAATAATTTGTTGCATACTTTGTCACCCTCAAAACCTCTCTTGGCCCTAAGAGGCACTTTGGAGTGTCCGAAGCATGGAAATATCTTAAACATAATTTTTCCAAAAAAAAAGTTAATTAATTAATTTTTTTAAATTTAAAATAAAAAATCTGTTGCATACTTTGTCACCCTCAGAACCTCTCTCGGCCTTAGGAGACACTTTGGAATGTTCAAAGCATAGAAATCTCAAACCTTGTTACTCAAAAAAAATATATATATGTATATATAAAAAAAAATATATATTTTTTGTTTTTTATTTTTATTTTTTCATACTTGGTCACCCTAAAAACCTCTCTTGGACCCAAGAGACACTTTGGAGTGTTTATAGCATGGAAATATTTCAAACATAATTTTCCACAAAAAAAAATAATAATAATAATAATTTTTTTAAATTTAAGAAAATAAATTTGTTGCATACTTTGTTAGCCTCAAAACCTCTCTCGGCCTGGAGAGACACTTTGAAGTGTTTGAAGCATGGAAATACTTCAAACATAATTTTTTACAAAAAAATAATAAATAATAAAATTAGTTTTTTGAAATTAAAAACAAAAAAATTGTTGCATACTTTGTGACCCTCAAAACCTCTCTCAGCCCCAAGAGACACTTTGGAGTGTTTGAAGCATGAAAATTTCAAACATTATTTTTCAAAATATTAAAAAATTTAAAAAAAAATTTATATATATATATGTATATATTTTTTATTTTTTTTTATTTTTTTTTTATTTTTGTACTTGGTCACCCCAAAAACCTCTCTCGGACCCGAGAAACACTTTGGAGTGTTCTTTTTTTTTTTCTTTGATAACAAATGGAAATCATTGTATTAAAAGAACCAAAGTAACCGCCAAGCCAAAGGCTGGACAAATGAAGAGAAGATGAGCAGCAAAATAAAGAAAACAAAGACTCAAATAAAGGAGCAGAGAGGAGGGCCCTCTTTACTCCAACTAACTGAGTAGCCAACCCTAGTTGCTAAAACTAGAGTTTGGAGCCAGATATTAGTGAACCTAAACCAAATTCTATCTGAATGTTGAGGTTGACGATGAACGGTGAGCTCAATGTTGAGTACGATTGCCCGGCCTAAGTCAAGGAGAGCATTCCAGAGTGATTTTTGAAGGAGACACTTTGGATTGTTTGAAGCATAGAAATTTCAAACACTATTTTTCAGAGAAACAAAAAAACAAACAAAAAAAACTTGTAATTTTTTATTTTTTATTTTTTTTTGAAAAAGTAGTGTGTGAGATATCTATGCTTTGAACACTTCAAAGGGTCTATCGAGGCCGAGAGAGGTTTCTAAAGTGACCATGTATGAGAAGTTCAAATGAACAAAGATATCGGATTGTTTTTGCTTAGATTCGGACCCCTTAGAGGCCTCTCTGCACAGCAGAGAGGGGATTCCTAGAAAGGACCTTATAGAACTTTTCAATCTTTCTCCAAATCCTCTTGTTTTATTTTCTAATTTTTTTTGAAAGTAGGTTGTTCTAATTCTGACTTTGGCCGCAATAGTTGCATAGGGGAGGACCTTCCATCAGGCCTCTCGGCACTGAAAGGAGTTTCCAAAGGAAGACCTTATGAAACTTTTCAAATTTTCTCCAAATCTTCTTGTTTTATTTTCCAATTTTTTTTCAAAGTAGGTTATTCAAATTAGGTTATTCACTGCAATAGTTGCATGGGGGAGGACCTTTCATCGGGCCTCTTGGCACCGAGAAGAGTTTCCAAAGGAGGACCTTATGAAACTTTTCAAACTTTCTCCAAATCCTCTTGTTTTGTTTTCCAATTTTTGTTAGGCAACTTATTTTTATTGTAGACTTTGGCTGCAACAGTTGCATTAGAGAAGACCTCCTAGGGAGACTCTCAACACCAAGAGAGGGGTCCTAAAGGTGGCTTATTGAGCCTTGATACAAAATTTATTTTCATTTTGTTCAGTTCAACATTGGAGGGATGTTTTTTACTATGAGTTCAAAAAAATTATCCCTAAATTTTGAAGAGCAAGTTGTTGCTTCATGGTAGGTATAGTTGCAAGACCCTAGATTTTTTGCAAATCTAGGATGTTTCTTAAAGTTAGCTCTTTATACAAGTTTGCCATCCTTAATCCTAAGCCGACTTCTAGTGCCTATTTATTAGATCTTTGCATTCTATAGTTCATAGATGACGATGTTGTAGAGTTTAATGGCAAGACACAACACTCTGAGGACAGCTCAACTTTTAGCATAGTCTAGCTAAAGTCCTTTCCTGCAGCATTTCTTATGCATGATGGAAATGCCATATTTGAAGTTTTTTGGATGCATTTGTGTTAAATGTCATTGCATTTGACACAAATTTTAGTCTTCACATCAAATTTTAGTCTTCACATCAAATTTTGTTTTTACTAGAGATTTTTGGTTGGACCACCAAAAACACCACTTGAATTATTGCAAGGAACACTGTTCAATTTTTCTAGCGTTCTGGCAAAAATTGCATATCTAGTGTCCAAGGATTACTATGAATTAGAACAACCCTAAATCGCTGATTGGAAAAGTCAACAATTAAATATGCCACTACAAGTCTATGTAAAAAAATGATAGATTGATACAAAAAATAGATACAATGAGGTATAAATTTATAATAAATAGAATACTATGAACCAAAAAAACTAAAAACTGGCCATTTGTAAAGACTTGATGGTGATCAAATTTAATAAAAAAAATGAAGCTGAAACCCTCTTCAAAGTTCAAAAGTGCTTGTGCCCTATTTGCATGGACATGGAGGACATAAAATAACATAATTTTAGATGCTCCTTTGTAGGCACATGCCCACTATTGCAGAAATACACCATATAGATTTCAACTCTAGATCTTTAATTTTGGATGGTCACCTAGTACAAATGAATCTAAAAATTTAAAGTGTGACAAAATGAGTTTTAAAGTATCAAATGTTTGAAAAATAAAGAATACGATTACCATTAAGTTTGATTATTTCAATTAAAAATTTCAAATTCATCATATTTATTCTTCAAAATCTATAGAAGATGACAAGAGACTCACTTTCATTGTGACAGAAAATAAATCCAGTGTTTCTTGCAACAATCCACTTTTCTGATAATCATCATGTATTTTTTCCAGTTGTATGATGTATTCATCAGTTACCACTTTTGAACTCCTAAGCTACCTTATCTCTTGATAAGAATGTCACCATGGTGTGATGTTGTGGTATAAAAGGCACAAAAATAGAAAAAGCAATATGTCCATTGTGAGATTGTACTCATCTGGACATGGAGTTCATTAGTTCAATGGTAATTATCAAACAAATATGCCGTTTGGTAGAGAAAATATATTTTGATTATCAAGATGATGAACTTGTGCCAAATAATGACTTTGATTTTAATTATCTATGATAATCCAAGTGTTTACAATTTATTAGGACTCAGAATAGAACCCAAAACCAGAGTACAGGTTTTAATGTTAAACTTAGATTGAACCAACACCATGACAACTTTCTAGCTTGCCAATGATTGGATTTCCATTACAGAAAATCTGGACTCTCCAGAGGGCTGTTTGGGAGAGTCCAGATTTTCGGCGGGAGTGCAAATACAGGGAAAAAAAAAGTATATATATATATATATTTTTTTAATCGGCAGTCCGACGGGGCACCTTGGCTGACTGCTCATCTTACACTGACTGTTGCAGCTTTTCGGCTAATTTTTTCTCTAATTGCACATTGGCACGCACCCCAACCAGCCCTGTAGTGAGTCCAGATTTTCTCTAATGATTGGATTCTTTGTCATTAAGCACAATGCATTAGTCATTGGCATTGTTATCAATTCATGAAGTTAAAGATTTTTTATTCACTCTTCTTGTACCAAGCACTTAAAAAGTAATTATGTATTTCTTGTACGCATTATTATTCTATTCTTATATCTGTAATTGAGAAGCATATTAAACAATTGTTATGTTCAGTTCATGTACGTCAGTAGTTGCTGTCAATTTTTCTACTTTAGAATGAAACCATTCTAGAGTTCATGGCTATAGGTCCCTTGTGGATATCTGAATTTGAAATCTATAATTTGTGGGATGAATGTAATCCACGATTTTAGATACCCATTTTACACGGTTATAGGCTTTTGATTTATTTTTCTACAAATTCCAAACCGCATATTTTTCATCCTATCCTTATCTTTTTTTTTCATTTTATCTTCTTTTTAGTTTTCATCCTATCTTCATCCATTTTTTTCATCCTATCTTTTTCCATTTTTTCATCTAGCACCATCAAATTTTTTATTCCAACATCATCCAATTTTTTTCATCCAGCATCATCCATTTGTTTCATCCAATATCATCCACTTCTTCATCCAACATCATCCAATTTTTTCATCCAACATCATCCAATTTTTTCATCCAACGTCATCCAATTTTTTCATCCAGATTTATTTATTTATTCATCATGAATCATCCTATTTTATTCTTTTTTATTCCAAAACAGTGCTCCCCGCTCACCATTCCCCGCTCCTTGCTTGCTGCTCCACGCTCACGTCACAGCATTTCTGTCTAAGTTTCTAAAGAATTGTAGTTCTTTGTTCTTTTTGAATCTAAAATGCTCCTGAGTTATATTTTTTCACAAATACTAGTATCTTGTGGACATTGGTTTGTTCCATCCATCTTCCATTCTTCCCTTATCGCAGCAAGTAATGAATTTGAAAATCAAAGTATCCAATTTGAAGGTTGGGTAGTCTTTAGCTTGAATACATTTTAATTTGATAATTATAGGAAGTTAGCCAAAATACTATTGCAAGCATACAACTTCACCTCTAATTCCTAAAGGCCCATTATCCCTTCAAGGGACAAATGGGATTTTGGGTAGATACCTACGGGCTGAAATTTTGTTGTGATTTTCCAAAACTTTTTGGAAGAGTACTAAGCTGCTAAGCTTTGAAGGAATATAGTGTTTTTTCAATCGGTGCTCAAGAACAAAAGTTATGCCCAAATAAGCTCAAAGTAGGGGATGGGGGGCAACAAAAAAAATTTGCAAATTTTTTTTTTCTTTTTTTTCTTTTTTTCTCATAGATTATATTTTTGTCTATTTCAAAAGCTTTAATTCATTTCATTTGGATTCTTATGAGAAAGTTATGGACAATCTTGTTTTTCGGGCACTTAGAGCATCTTCTTGAAAAAAATAACTTGTAGGATTTCTTTCTGAATGCAATTTTAACAAATTTTCCAAAAAAAAGTTCCACAAGGTTTAGTTTTTTTGCTAGAGCAATCTACCATTGGGATTAGTGCTTTTTAATTCCATATAAAGATATTAATATTTTAGATTTTCCTTCTATCTCATACCTACTTCTACTTAACAATTTTTTTAGTCATGAAAATTAAGTTTTTTTTTTTTTTTCTTCCCTTGGATTCTAAATTGAGTTTTCTACTATAAAGATTTAAAGCTCAAAACTTTGTAGTGCAAAAAACTTAAATTAAAAATGTTTAAAGTCATAAAATCTAGTTCCACAATGTGTTAAAAAAACTTGTTTTTTTCTACTTTAAACACAAATATCTTGCAATCTATGGGGTCAAAAATTTTGAAATTTTTTCCATACATTCTTATACTAGTTAGATGTAAGATCCTGCGGTTAGATGTGCAAAAAAATTTCAAATTATTTTACTCTTTGCTATAGAAATGACAATTTTGAGTGAATTTTGGCAAAAAAAAGGCCTTAAGACTTTAGGGGCTAAACTAGAAAATATTCAAAGAAGTTCAGTAAAGAACCAAACAATTAGGATGTGTGCTCAAACTTTGAGCACACAAGTTGCAAGATTGTAGCATTCGAGGTTCCTAGAATACAAATTGCAAGATTATAATTTTTTAGGTGAATAGAAAATAAATTAATCCCTAAAGTCCCTAGGAATTTTTCTAACAAAAACGACTAAAAATTGCCAGTTCTGTTGTGTTCACATAAGAAAAGAGAAAAAATAATTTTTTTAGAATCTAAGTGTAGGATCTTGTACTTAATTTATATCAAATCATGTGGTAAAAATTTCATAAATTTTGACCATACAGATTAGAAGATATGAGTGTTCAAAGTTGGAAACTTTTGATTTTTTGAACATTGACTTGCAATTTTAGATGACTTTGACCACCATTTGTAAGAAAATATTGCACTATAAACTTTGAATTTTTTTTTTAATGTTAAATAATTGAGTTGAGAATCTACGAAAAAAAATTAAAAAAAAATACACTTTATTTTCATTCTTTAAAAAATTATTAAGCAGAAGTAGGTCCAAAATTGAAAGAAAAACTAAATCTTTAATAGTTCTAAGTGGGATTAAAACACTATAATCTCAATGGTGAGATTGTTTTAGCAAGCAAACTTAGCCTTGTCAAACAATTTTTTTTGAAAAATTGTGAAAATTGCATTCAGAAATGAGTCCTACAAGTTTATTTTTCCAAAAGATGCTCAAATTGTCCGAAAAATAAGATTGTCCATAACTTTCACAAAACAAATCCAAATGGAATGAATCAAAGCTTCCCATATAGATAAAAATACAATCTATAAGAATAATTTTAAAAAAATAAAAAATAAAAATTTGTGTGAGAAGGTTTCTGCCCGCCACACCAAAATAAAAGACCTTTTGTGCCATAATTTTTTCTCCCGAGCACCAATTGAAATAAAAATTATACTCCCTTGATTCTATTTTCACAAAAAGTTTCAAAAAATAATGATGAATATTGAAGCCATAGTAACCTGCCCGAAACCCATTTTGTCTCCCCATGGGACAATGGGACTTTAGGGGTTAATAGATTGACACTTAGCTGATAAGGTTAGCAAGTTGGACATATAATAATTTGATGTATCTTCTTAATTTAATGTATCTCCAGTTTGGTGTTGGATTATGTGCCCAGTGGGCATTCAAAAATTAGTGGGAGCGGCCAAGGTAGGGTCGCTGGAATCCCACATGGAAATGTGTTCATAGGCAGGGGTGTCAGCACGGCAAGTCATCTCGAAACGATCATGGACTTACTGCCATTAACCCTCGAAAGGCCGAGTACCAAGACCCGTCTCCTCCTGCTCTTCTTGTACCGAAACTCTCCCAGTCCCACCTGCAAACGATGTGGGATATTCGGTACTGAACATCGCCTAACAAACTATCGTTGACGCTGTACTCGGGCAATATGCAGAAGCGAGACAAATGCATTGACAGGGTCTTACAAGTTTAAACCTGAAACTCAATCAATTACCTGACTAGATTGGTCCAGTCTTCAGGCACAGCTCATCGCAACGAGAATCACATCACCACTTCACCAGAGAACACTTATGCAGAGCTCTCAAAACGAATTTCGTGGTAGTGGCAATCATACACCCATTCTACGTCAGGATGTCAGTGATTACATCAGCGTCAGCTGACCATCTTGCGTACACGAGTTGGTATGCTAATATGCGCGAAGCTTGATGTGAACAAGACCATAAACATTTCCAGGAAGTCGGAATATGTACTTGACCCTGTAAAGTTTCGAGAATTGTGTCCGTTGAGGAGTAGCTCAGGTGAAGATATATAGTCTTGAGAAGTAGAAACGAGCGAATGACATCAGAAAAAAAGGAGCTTACTACTGAGCATGACGAGACAGAATATTAACCCAAAATCCACAGCAGTAATAGATATAAACACCTTCAAGCACGGCACCAGCGGGCGTTAGAAATTGCATCTGCGTCGGCAACCATGTTAAGGAAACGCACTGAACATACTCGCCCAAGCGTGATCCAGAACGGAGGACGCGGACAAGAAACTGCACTAAAACAGCACCACGGAGTGAGAGGATTCTTGAAAATGACGGTGTTATAAAACACCATTTAAAAATTGAGTGTACGTGCTCAAGACGACAGAGCCCGTTCACTCTTTGGCAGCCTTCTCAGCCTTGGTCTTCTTTTCTTTGGCAGGCTTCTCGGGCTTCTCCGCGCCCCCAGTACCTGCAGCGGATTTCTTCGGCAGCAACACGCTGTGGATATTAGGCAGCACACCTCCATAGGCGATGGTCACGCCGGACAGAAGCTTTCCCAACTCCTCATCGTTCCTGATGGCGAGCTGGATGTGACGTGGAATGATCCTGCTCTTCTTGTTATCACGGCTAGCATTCCCAGCCAACTCCAAAACCTGGCGCAACCAACCAACAATTCTAATCAGCTCATCATACCACCCATTTCTAACCAAACGTTTCTAACACGCAACATAAATTCCAACAAAAATCAGAGATCACACTGGAATGCAGAAAAGCATTAGATAAACGAAGGCTCGAAAACAAACGCACTGACCTCAGCAGCTAGATACTCCAGAACGGCAGCCAGGTAAACAGGTGCGCCAGATCCCAAACGCTGCGCATAACGGCCCTTCTTCAAGTAACGACCAAGCCTTCCCACGGGGAACTGAAGACCCGCCTTTGCGGACTTGGTCACGGATTTCTTCCTGGCAGTGTTCGACTTCCCTCTCCCAGACATGGCGACAGATCTCGAAACCCTAGTGAGCAAGAAACGAGGTAACACTAGAAAGCAGCACACAAGGAACAGAAAATACGAATGCGAAAACGAAGGATAAGAATGACTTGGAGCTGGAGGGCCACTGATTTATAGGTCCTCAGGGGAACGCCATGGGGAACTACCGAGGCCAAGTGGGAACCAATATTCAAACCTGGCGAGGCAACCTTCCTGACCTTAGGACTCCCCCCAGAATTTCAAATCTCGCGGGGAAGGAGAGTTTTTCCCGCCTTCTCTCTCCCCGCCTTGACGACGGTGGTGCTGTCCTCCGGCTTGATGGCGACGCTATCAAGGTGATGAACTGATGACCTTCATAGCGTCTCCAGCACTCTGGAGATGAACTTGGTAGCAAGTTTTCTTCGGTTTGGGAATGGGGGTGGTGACCAGTTATCTCATTTGGAAGTGCACTTTGGCAGATTCCGAATAAAATGAAGGTCAAATTGGTTTGTGTGCATTATGGGTAGGCCATTTCAAGTAATAATTTAGTTTCTGCTTTTGTATAATCAATCGCAGGCTGCGGATTTGCTGTGTCGAACGGATTGTTCATGAGATGTGAACCGTGGTGGATTGCCGCAAAAGACTAGTTTATTTGCGGATATAGCCACTTTGGGATTTCCCTCAACACACTAGCATTCGGTAGGTTTTCAGTTGAACTTCTCAAGATTTTAAAGGGTCTGATTGCGATCAGAGAAAGCGAAAGTCACAAGACCGGAAGACCTGGAGCAGCTAAACAAGCTCGGGTTGATGGATATTATAAGTGCACATTTCCCGTATTGAAGGAATTAACGAATTAAGGTCATGAAAGAACTTTGGATAGAACTCGAGAGGCACTTAATGAAGAATTCAATGAACTCGAGAGGAACTTTGAAAAGAATTAAGGTCATGAAATAACTTAATGAAGAATTCAACAGCATCCCACTGGCCACTATGGAAGTGTAGATGGCCATTCTGAGGGCGAATTCGCAAAATGATGAGGGTAATGAAAGATGAGGACAACGAATCCATGTGCCACGATGGTATTCAAGGCTTCCAATGGAATCCTCAGGACATGGCCGGAGGCAGTGGACGGCAGGTCTGAATCATCTGCATCATTCTGGTAACAAAATCCGCTTCACTTTGCTCTGCACAGCAAGCTTTTACAGCCGAACATGAAGAAATTCTGGTAATTCGGATCACTAATTTCTTTTGGCACTGCTGTAATCCGTGGAACATATTCCTTGGAACAGACTGATAGCAATATATTACCATCGATTATACAAACGATTCAAACAGTCAACCAATCAGAACACGCTGACGCCACAACGGAAAGGGAGGGAGTGAATTTGCATTCAAACTTGACAATTAGGGTCGAGCGGAATTTAAGAAATGAGGTCCTCTAGTAGACTGAGCAGGTGCATAAATTTCAAATTAACCTCACAAAGCCATTGACACAGGCTGCAATCATAACCGAAACAACAAAAGTCACGACAAGAAATCCACACAGAAACACAGATCTGCAGAGACAGATCCCAAGTGATGGAGCGAGAACATCTTAGAAATGGTGGTGTTATAAAACACCATTTGAAAATTGAGCATGATTGCTCAAGATAAACTCGCCCGATCACTCTTTGGAAGCCTTCTCAGCCTTCGCCTTCTTCTCCTTAGCTGGCTTCTCCGGCTTCTCCCCACCCCCAGTACCAGCAGCAGACTTCTTCGGCAGCAACACGCTGTGAATGTTAGGCAACACGCCTCCGTACGCAATCGTCACACCAGAAAGAAGCCTCCCGAGCTCCTCATCGTTCCTGATAGCCAGCTGGATGTGACGCGGAATGATGCGACTCTTCTTGTTGTCCCTGCTCGCATTTCCAGCCAACTCCAAAACCTGGAAAACAAACGCAAACAACTCTAATCAGCTCAAAGTCCCACAGCAACCATTCCAAACAACAAAACAGGTAACCCCAAAAACAGATTTCAAAACCCAGTACAAGATTACCAAACAAAAACAGGTAACCCAAAATCAGATTTCGAAATCCCGTACAATAATTTCAAACAGACACACAATCTGACTGACCTCAGCAGCTAGATACTCCAGAACGGCAGCCAGGTAAACAGGAGCGCCAGATCCCAAACGCTGCGCATAGCGGCCCTTCTTCAAGTAACGACCAAGCCTTCCCACGGGAAACTGAAGACCCGCCTTAGCGGACTTCGTCACGGATTTCTTTCTGGCAGTGTTCGACTTGCCTCTCCCAGACATGGCGACGACACTTAAAACCCTAACGCAAAGCGCACAAAACAATGGAGCAAAAACACAAGAGCGAAGAGAGCAAGGGAATAGGAATGCAGTGGTCTCCAGGGTAAAAATGGCCGTGTTTAATAAGTGAATGAGGGATACGTTCCCGTGTCTGTGCGCACGATGAGAACTTAAAGTTCGCAGTTCCCACCGATGAGGCAAGTTCGAATCTCCCTCCAAATTCAAAGTCCCGCTCCCGCCGTCTGTCAATCAAAGGATAGTGTGAATGAGTTTCATCTGGGTGACTTAGTTCCGTTGTAGTTCGATGATTAGTGATTAGTGAGTGGTGGATTAAAATGGGTGATGGCCTATAAAGAATTAATTACAAAATGAAAGATTCCTCTTGACTTTCTTTCAAAATTTACCTCCAAAGAGTTTTTGATGGGAATGCAAATTGGTAGATTTTTGAAGGGTTTTTTTTGAAATACAAGCGATGGTGTGTGAAGGATTTGGACATTATATTTTCATTTTTGCAATTTTTTCTTGTTCCTTCTCATCCCTATATGAACTCATTCACAACCTTGTGCAATAAGAGTATTGCCAATGTGACTCACTAAAGCCTCACAGGGCTCCACACTCCGGGGCCTGGTCTCCAAAACACTCCCTACCGTGGCACTCCTAGAGAAATTTTTGTCACCGGCCACGGCCAATTTGCACAGGGGGGCCTCAGCAGAGCGTGGACGCGGAAATAACTGAAGAGCTCGGCATTGATTGATATCTGTTACTTTGCATTCAATTTCAAAAAGCTATAGCTAGCAACGACCTCGGTTACTGTTACTCAAAATAATTTAATTTAAAAACATTAGATGATATTTGGGGGTCTTGGAGGGCCATTTCAAGCCTGTTCCCTGATCTACCCAGATTTAGTGAACGCCGGTATGGGTGTTTCAAATTTTATTTTTTTTCTAAATAAAAAAAAGAATTTTTTTTTTACCAAAATATCATTTTAAACAAAAAAAATTTATTTTTTTTTTTCAAAAAATGACGTGGCAGTCGCTTGACCACGTTAGCCACCTGTTGCTACTAAGTTCCCGCAGTCTAGGAACGCAGCAGACAGCAGGGGAACTTGGAGCCCTCCAAGACCCCCGAATCTCATCTAATGATGCAGTAACGACAACAGTATTAATTGCAGTAGCAGTGCACTGACGTTGAGCAACAATCTGAACAGCTAATTTGGCTGGCCCATGCTACGGGGGCTTGAGCCGTCGGGTGCGCCACCTAGTTTGGAGCCTGCCACGAGAGCTATCCCGTGGGGATTTGACCACCCCACGGTGGCAATGCTTTAATCATGAAGCATTGAATGACCACGTTAGTTGCACCATTGAAGAGTAGACAAAATTGCTTTTTCACCGTCCTTTGAATGCACTCCATCAATTTTCCTATCCATGAAGCTGTGCGATTGAGACCTCATGTAATGAAGGCCGTGTGGTATAAGACAATAATGGAAGCTCTCAATTGCACGGCTTCTGTACTAAGGGCCGTATGATTGAGAGCTTCATTTATTGTCTTTTCATTGTGGCATATCCCCGAGCGTATTCTAGCTGTTGCAAAACTCTCCACTTGGTGAAGTTGTCTGGTAGACTTCAATTTATGACGTTGTCTAAAAGACTTCTCCACTTGGTGTTTATTGAAGTTTTCTTTTTTAATTATGAAGTGCTAAAGTGGCGGTATAAATGTTATAGTGGTGCTCTAATTTTTAACATTCATCCATATATTGGATAGAAAATATCAAATTAGCACAAATCGCATATCCATAATTTTAATTTCATCCACAATCTAGTGATTTCATCCAAGATTTTTTTTAATTTAAAGTTTTTTGGTAGAAAACTTCATGGTTTGTCTTCATTTTATAGCCAAATTATTTTTCTCTTCGTACAATCTGGGACTAAAAGCCAAAAACAAACCTTGTGTTTACATCACAATCAATTAAGACTTCTTATGGCATTATTTATTGTCCTTTCGTCTTTTTCAACATCCGAGCGGGTGCCTTACATAACCATGTCTTGGCCAAAACTTCTTGACCAATTAATGCAATTCTCCACCACATTGTAAAGCAACTCTAGCCTCTTAAAAGCATTCATAATCCACCCAATGGATGCTAGCTCTTTTAGGAGATAGCACAATAAGTCTATTGCATTTTGAGATGTTTGCAATGGAGGTGCCACATTTTCATCAAAATAGCTTCAAATGGATGATGGATTTTGTCACTTTGAAATAGAAAAAAATCAAAATGGTCATTGATAATACATATTAAAGTTAATTCAGTGAGTGCAAGATTTTGAATAGCATAAGAATTCACATGAAGGATTTCTTTTCTTTTTATTTTTTTGTACTAATGTGAATTCAATCTATCATTTGAATTTTGTATTCAAATACTTTTATGCATATTTCTATATCCAAGATTCAAATTTTAGCTCATATTAAATTCTATTTAAGTTAGTATGTGTATCATCATGATCCTTAATGGTTTTGGAATTTTAAAGAAGTTTAGATTTTATGTTTTTAAATGCTAAGGTTGTTCTTTATAGAATTATAAATTATTCTATAATAAATTCAATGATAAACTCCTTGGATTTAGTCCAAATTACAACAAGTAGACTGTTTGACTATACTTATTTATTGCATAGGAGACATCCTATATGAATAGTAAGCATCAAAACATATATTGATATGGTTGTCAATTACCTAAATCACTGATAAGTAACATACTGATTGGATCTGTATATGAGAATTCGTGTAATGAAGCAAGCAATGGACAAATCTATGCAAATGATTGATGCTAGTGATTATAAAGAACCTTCCTAAATTAAACAATATAGAGACAATTTGTACTATATCTATAATTTGTGAAAGAACAAGAAAATGTTTTAGCATTAGGATTTACCAACAATATTATTCTCCTAAAACTTCTATGAATTGTTAGAGATCCCATTTACACTTTAAGAACTAATTGCATGGCCAAACAATTTATACATTATTTTATTTCATTTAACCATTTGAGACTTTGAATCATTTATAAATTTTTATCAATTTTGGGCAAGCTATCATGGATGCAAATTTTTTTTTGATCATTTGGTGCTGATATGTAATTTTCTACTATCTTTAAATCCTGCAATTTTTGTAGTATGTTCATATGATACCATTGAAAAGTTACATCCAAAATAATCCCATAAACATTTACCTTTCTAAGTGGGACAATCCGAGCAACCTATAAAAAAAAATCAATGAAAAAAAATTGGATGTAAATCTCTAGATTTTATAAATATTTAGAAAGCTTTGAATCATTCTATAATCATTAATGTGATGAAAGCTATGAAGAAATTTTTTTACGAGAAGTCATTGAATTTCTTCTCAAAAATGAAGTTATAAGTTCATTTTTGAACTTAATATTCACTTTTTTTGAAATATAATGAAAGCTTAGGGTGCAAATTGTTTATTGCAATAATAATATTATTGGAATTGACATTTTTCAAATCTATATGATAGTTATTAATAATGAGCATCTTCTAACATTTTGCACCCCCTTTGTCTTATATATTTTTTTAAAATGAATCATGAAGTATTTTTGGTGAATTTTTTAATGCATATTCCACTATAAGGAACCCGTATTTTTTTGGATGTCAGAGCAAAAACATGCGATGTCCAAGGCCAAACATATTATGTCCGCGGAGACATCAAGATGTTAAAGAGAGGGAGTGCAATTTCAGAAGATTTTTGAGGATGTTCCAGATGATTGTGGTAAATTTGAATGAAAACAAGTTGGTATTACCATCGACATTGGGGTTTTTGATGACATTTTTAAGGACTCATTGATGTCTGCCGAGCCGTCCGCAAAAACATAGATTGCCACGTCAGCTTTAAGGAAAAAAATTTACGGAGGATAAATTTGTGGAAATTACTATATTTTTGGGTAAAAATTTGACCGAGGTTAAAAAAAAAAGGAATCGGGCAGCCATCGGGCAACTTTGGGGGAAAATAAGATGATGTGGCATATGGCGTGGCATGCCACGTGTAAATTAGTTGACGTGGCATAAAATTATGCTGATGTGGCATGCCACGTCAGCATAGCGAGGCTGTCTCTTTGCATTTTCTACACTTATATTGGAGATGTCTAAGTAGACGTAGAGATGTCATTAGAGACATCTTATAAAACGTTGAGATGTTTTCTTGGACGTTTTTGTAGACTTCTAGATGTTTTAGGAAACAGTCACAATCGGTATAATGTTTATGGAGACATCATCAAAGCGGCCTTTAAGACATGCAAAAAACATCTTGTTGGACATCTATGTGCTGTTCTACAAAAATTTAAATCTAGCATTTTCAATGTCCCATATAGTTTGTCTTTCTCCTACCACTCCACTTGTATAAAGAGCCCGTTTTCTCCCTTCTATAAACTCACATCAAGTGGGTTTTAAAGTCATGCGACACAATTGTCAATTATGATGTATTTTGTATGGCGTATGATGTATGATGTATAATATATGATATATTATGTATGATATATAATGTATGTTGTACTGTGTATGACATGTTATATTGGACATTATGACATGCATGTGGATGTCATATGAGACATGTGAGACTGTCCATATTAACATGCTTTATATTGCATTCTATGACATGAATGTCTAATGTGACATCATTTTGTTCTTTTAAATCATATCAAACATTGCCAAAGGTATTCATGATGAAAAGTAGATGTTTACATTGATGTCACAAGAAATGTGGACGTCTAAGGTGATGTTTCAAAATACGTCTATAAAAACATTTGAACATCTGAGTTGATGTCTCAGAAAACGTACAGATGTCTAAATGGACGTCTCACAGACAGCAAGAAAATTCTTAGACAATCAAAAAATATGTTGACGTGGCATGCCACATCATCCTTGTTGGATGCCACGTCACTTTTCCCGCTGCCATGTCACGTGCCATCTCAGATGCCACGTCATGGCCAAAAATGGATGGAAAATTTCCTACATGGCTGCCCGTGTCCGCGTGGTGTTTAGGTGGCAGCCACATGGCGGCCTTTGAGGACCCCATTGACCCATGTTCTTGGTGATTTCTAGTGAAAAACATCCTAATGTCACATGTCCAAGTTGATGTCTAAGGCACGTCCACAGCAACGCAATTTTTTGGATGTCCAGAAAAACACGGGTTCCTTATAGTGTTCAACACTTTTTTCCTTCACATCATGTCTTTCATTACAAGTCTTAGAGCATCCCCACGCCTAGGGATGGGAAGATGGGCTTGCCAAGGTGGCTTGCCGAGTCCCCCCCCCTCCCTTTGGACCATGTCAAGTGCTGCTTCCCACTACAACACCGGATCCAAACTCAAAATCGGGAAAGAAATAGTTGGCATGCGGTCCAAGAGCTCCTAGTCTCCCTCCACACACTCCTTCACCATTCCCAATGCACGCTTTTACACCTCCCAACGTTCAACACTCAAGGCCAACCTTTAATAGCTCAATTCAAAGGGCAAAAAGAGAGGATACCAAGCCACTTTGAGACTCAACATTAGAAAAAGTTTCAGCCCTCGAAGGGCCACGAGTTTTGCACCTCCAAAGTGCAATTAGGAAAAAAAATAGAAATAAAAAATTATTTTTCATTTTAAAAAAGATGGGTGCTAATGGCACTATTGGTGCCACGTCAGCGCCACGTCAAATTTTTTATTTTTTATTTTATTTTTATTTTTTAATATTTTTTTTCAAAAAAGTTATTATTTTATTTTTCTGTAATTGCACTGCGGGGGGGGGGGGGGGCAAAAATCAAAAACTCGCAGCTCCTTGCACGGTTCAAAATTCTTGTAATGACATTTGGCCGTGTACTTGGCACATTTGGCCGTAGCCGGCCATTTTTTGACCTTGGTTGTGGCTACCTTGGGGCGCTTGAGTCATCCAAGCCCAGCCATTCACCGGCTTTGAGGGACATTATGTGCTGCCGTGCGGATGCTCTCAAGACATACTCATTTTTTTTACTAAATTTTTTAAAAGATGAAAACTCATGGTTGAAAAGAGTTGAAAAAATTTTGTTTCTTCACTTTGACAATTAAGATCATGCAATCTACATGGTCAAAATTCCAAAAAATGACTCCTCATATTTCCACAGTAGGTTACAGTAGTATAATTTTGTATAGTTAAATTTTAACAAAACAACTTCATTTTTCATTTTTTCTCAATGCTTTAGAAAAATTAAAGTTTGGTTTACTTTCTAGAGTAATTTAGTCACAATGCTTTAGGGGTTAAGATTACTATAAAATTCCATCTGAACTTGAAGTTTCTTCTCTAGGCAAAATAGGAAAGAAAATAGTATGAAAATTTTTAGATAATTTTTCTATTTATTGCATCCTAAAATAAAATGACCATGGTACAATTACCACTATAAAGCTAAATTTAACTATTTGATGATTGACTAATAAAATTTGGTAAATTTTTAGTGTGCAGGACAAACTAATTCTATTAAATCTTTATTCAAATATCTAATGGAAAAGTCATAAGGAGTAATATTGAGATTTCAAAGTGAATTATGCAAGAAAATTTATATCAATGACTATATATAATTCATAAGGATTCATAAGGATATATTCTAATCATTCAAAGTGAACAACATCCACGGGGTGGATGATCAATGTTTTGTAGAGTTTATTGAAGGCCAATGTTTTCTTCAAAAACTTTGATTCATGCAAAGCAATTCTTGAATCTATCAAAGGTGACTTTCTTTATTACTGATTTGATGAAATTGAGATAAATTGTAAATCATTAGAGCATCACCATTGCAACTCTTCAAGCGCTCCCAACACGGTAACTGGACGTGCCAGGATTGAAATATTGCCCCGTGGTAGCCAGACAACAAATCTTGAACGGCCATAGCAGAAAATGGTGAGGGGCTTGGGAAATACAAGGGCTTCCGTGCACCTCACTATATTGTTAGAGTGTCCTTTTGTCCCAAGTTTCAAAGAAGTGTGCACCAAACTCCGAACACATTTCATTTATTTGTTTAAAAAAACCAAAAAAAATCCAACATGCCCTAACAAGGGTCGCCTCTTAAGATGTGCCGGTTGACTTCCTTGATCCACAAGGTTTGGAGAGTCTTAATGGCCTTTCACAGTGGGGCAGCCTACCACTTTTGAATCCACCTCGTTCCAACACCCTCACCAAACCATGCCTTGGCGCCCTTGTTTGGCAAGGTTGGCTTGGGGATGCCCTTACAATTATATAAGCAAAGATGTGCAAAAAATTCAAAAAAGATTTAGTTGTTAATCCCAAAGTGCTTAAATTCAAAAATAATTAAATTTTTTTCTGAAATTTATAAAAATAATTGAAACTCCACTAACATAACTATGTCATTGATTTGTGTAAGCATTCTATCTTACGTCTATTGATATTATGTTACCTTTTTTACCAGACCGTCAATGAGTATCAATTGGATGAAGTTCAATTTTCACAACATTCATCATCTATACAATGGATAGTTGAGCGTTTGAGAGTTAACCCTAAAACGCTTCGAAGCCTATATTTTGATCGATGAACGGAGGGCTTCCAAGGTACAATTTAATCTAACTAACTTCTCATTCATCCAATGTCGTACTTGAATCTAGAAAAGACAATCCTTAATGACCAAAACAATTCATAAAATTTAGTTAATCGATATTTTGGTACAAAGATATAAGCAAAAATGTGCAAAATTTGAAAAATAGATTGAGGCGTTCAGGAGTTAAGGGTTAAGAACCCTAATTGCTTCCGAGTATCGGAAGCCTGTTCCGAACCCTAATTGCTTCTGAGTATCCTGACCTTGTGCTCGTTTCGAAACCAAATTGCTTCTGTCTATCTCGAGCTTGCTCTTTTCAAACCCTAATTTTTACTGAGCGTCGTGGGTTTCCTCGTTTAAAACCCTAATTGCTACCAACCATCGTGAGATTGCTCGTTTCAAGCCCTAGTTGTTGCTCAGTGTCTTGAGCTTATCAGAATGGGTGGAAAGGAGGGGCGGAAGAGAGGAGCGGAAGAGATGGCTCCGGACTCGGACGAGGAGGTTGCTGAAGCGAGCACTGCACCCAATGTGGAGAAGAGCCTCGCACCTGCAGATGATGATGGTGGTGTTTGGTTTGTGCTCGAGAAGGCTTCCCTGGAGGCCGCCAAAGTGGGCAAGGTATCGGCTTGCTGTTCTCAATTTCTCTTTTTGATTTGGGAATGCAATCGAATTTGTCAAGTATGAGACAAAAGAGCTTGCGACGATTTGCATGCTGGGGTTTACGTTTGTTTGGTTTCTTTTCGAATTTTGATTTTGGGTTTTGGGTTTTTGTTTCTGTGGTCTCGTTTCTATGTGTTCTGAGTGGATTTACTAGACTTGCTTGGAATTGGTGGACGAACGAAATTTGCACATAGTTTGGGGCTCTTGTTGTGATCAAAATCTGTAGTTTCGATGTCGTTTCTTGAGAAGATCTAGTTGCAGGCTTCCGTTTCGCTGTGCTTTGAAGTTGGAGTTTAGAAGGCGGTGACTTTAGGGGTTAGGTTGACTGCTGTAATTTACAAGTCGGTGAAGTTGCAATTTTAAGGTTTGGCTTCATAACGAAGCTGCAATTTGGCAGTCGATGAAGCTGCAATTTAGGGTTTAGGGTTAAGTTGCCTGCGAAGCTGCAAAAGGGTTCGGTGAAGCTAGGGTTCTGGACTTCGCTGTGAAGCTGCAAGGATTGCACCCTTAGGTCGCTACAGTTTCTTCAATTCATTTTTTTTTTAAATTTCTTTTGTGATCCTTGTGCCTCGCTATTTGCAGAATTATCAACTTTTAAATTGTGATGACCACGCCAACTTTCTGCGCAAGCATAAACGAGACCCTGCACATTATCGCCCGGATATTTTACACCAGGTACTTGACAATTCGAAATATTAGTTGATCTTCCGTCGGACTTTGAATGAACAACTGTCTGTATTATCATGTGGGTACCCTTACATGTGCCGAGGTATGTTCTATGTATTAGTAGTCTTAACCTTGGCTTCACTGTGGAACAGGCGTTGCTGGCAATTCTTGATAGCCCAATGAACAAGGCAGGCAGATTGAAAGGGCTTTATGTGCACACAGAGAAAAATGTTCTTATCCAGATCAACCCACACATTCGCATACCAAGGACGTTTAAGAGATTTTGCGGACTGATGGGTTAGTGCCAACTTTGTGTTTGTGCCTTTCCTTTTGAACTCTTCAGATGGAGCTTCACTGATTTATCTTATTAGTGCGGGCGCAATATCAGTATCACTGCAAAATTTGCTGCGGTTTCAGATTTGCCAAGTAACTAAATATTTCACCCCTTACTAATCTAAGTATATATTGCAAGTGCGTGTCTTCTGTAAATAACTGTCACACGGACTAAAAGGTCAAGTCAGTATACTTGTTGCATGTTGAAGTTCATGATTACGTTCTTGGTATGGATTAGATTAAGACCCTCTTCTATTATTTGTTCGATTTGGCATGTTATATATAATCACTTCTAATCTTCTCTGCAATTTCATTCCCGTGCTTATGGTATGCAGTGCAATTACTCCAAAAGCTTACCATTCGAGCAACAAATGGGCCTGATAAGTTGATGAAAGTGGTGAAGCAACCTGTAACTCGGCATCTGCCTCTCGGTGCCCGGCGAATAGGTATTTCACTGAATCCCAACTTTGATAGAATCTCTCTTTAAATTTTCATCCTGTGCAGCGTTGTTTGTTGCTACGATATATTTCAGGTATACTGTTTTACCCTATTGGTGATTGCGCAAAAGAGCGTCACTACAAATTTTTTTACTCTGCGGAATTTTGTACCATCTTGTGAAAATTAGTACAATACAGTTATATTTCAGTCTGCACTAATATGAGAGGAGTGATTTTGGTAAGTTAGTGTCACTTGTACAGATACGTTAAATCAGTGTAGTTTGTGTACAATGTTACTTTGAATGTAGAATGATTTGGAACCCTCTTGTTCTTTGCTCCTGGTTACACAGGGATGTCATACAGTGCTCCTAAAGTTGTACAATTGCGAGAGTACATAACTGCGACCAAAGAATCGAGTCCTCTCGTCTTTGTGGTGAGTTTAGATTTCTACAGAGACCAGTGGTTTTTTTCAACCCTTTTACTTTTGACCTTTGGAGCGGTTTGTCTTTGTCATCTCCAACACTTCATTTTATTAGAAACGCCTAAGATTGACCCCTATTTGATCAGTGCCTTTTGGTGCGCGTTTGTGTAAGTGTTAGGCTTTAGAGCTTGTTGGTCTGAATTCAGGATGGGATTTGTCGTACTTTCTAAGTCGCATGTCTGAAACAGGTGGGCGCAATGTCGCATGGAAAGATTGAAGTGGATTATATAGATGATCTTGTTGCAGTGTCAGAGTATCCTCTGAGTGCAATGTGGGCCATTGCTCGTATTTGCAATGCCTTGGAGACCCAGTGGAACATTGTATGAGAAAGTAGTGCCTGTAATTTAGGTTTTAGCAAAAAATGAATTGAAGAGAAAAAGCCCTTTAGTGCATGTAGTCCCCGTGCTCTCGATAATTGGAGACTGGTGTGGAATCTCTAAAAAATATGGCAGTATTTCTGCTGAATTTCCGTTAACTTTTGGGTCGACGCAAGATTGTTGCTAATCCATGTAACCGATTTTTGTGGTTCTAATTCATGTGACGATCTGTAAAGTAGAGCAAATCATAGCTGGGTCTGCAACCAAATACCGGTACCTGAATGTTGATCGTCTTGTTAGTCTAGCTTGTAACTGTAAGGTTGCAGGAATTCGAAGCACATGTACCAATTTAAAAGCAGCCATGCGCTTTGATTCAGAGAATAAGATGCATTTTAGTTACACCCTTGGCTTTTGTTGCACACAACTGCAACAATGCCATGGTACTACGAAAAACTGAATTACATGTGGTCTCCCTGTCTTCTCGATACTTCCAATGAGGGCCGTAACCAATGATTCCACAAAAGCTTCATTCGCCTTTCCAACAAAAAGATATGTAGTTTGAACGAAAATGTCAAATACAGTTCAATGTGTGAGTTTCAACAACAGAGGCAAAATTAGTGCATCAATCAACTCACAGGTGCGGAGGGGCCATAATCCCATTTCCTTTCGATTGGGGTACAAAATTGTACGTCACTTGTACATGACACAAATTATAAATAACACGGTAAGATGGATTAGGATTTTCAACTTCGACAATTCATAAAATATTCAAAAGATGTTATCTTAGACTACAAAACTATTTTTCTATCATTCTCATATTCTGGAAGTATATCAAACCTTCACGTATGAGCAATTGCTTTAAGTGCAAGGAAGAATAGTAATTGTACCGTATGAACGACCTTTTGCTATAAATAGAAAATGTAAAGTGGTGGTCAAAGAGTAACAATCCGTAATGTCCTACGCGCTGCTTTCCACAACATCCTCTTTAGATTCATTCTCATCCACCACAGGCGCAGTTACAGTGTCAGATGGAGGTTCACTTAAAGTGTCGACCTGTTCACTTGGAGGTACACTTGACGTGTTGGCCTCATCAGCAACCGGCTGCCCAGGCTCGTCCTTAACCTCTTGTGCATTCTCTCTTGAACCTTCTTCCGTGGAAATGGTTTCAGGCAGGTTGTGCCGTGTCGACATCCATCGATTCCTTCAACTCTTTCAGCTCTGTGCTCTCAGAGTCGGTCTTATGTTCATCGGCCGCAACGAGAACATCCTTGGACTCGCTACTTATAATAATATCTGTCTTTGGTGGTGATGATGCCAGTGGTTTTGGGCACGCATCCTTTTCTGGTGTTGGGGCTGGCACTGATGGAACCCCAGGGTACGGTCCTGGCGATGGTGGGATCGTGGATGTGACCAAAAGCAGCTGCATGAGGAGGCACCGAGACAACTTGTGATGCCCCCATGTCATTTTAATTCCTTGGAATGGTGACTAGATATATAATCGACAGACCCAGGTAAGAAGAAAATTTGAGCTAAAAGCTGGATGACATATATGCTGGATGACTTTCGCTTTTGAATGACATATTCAGTATCCCAAAAACACAAACAGCAGCTTTGCGCAGATTCAAAAGCGATTCTTGCTAATACAAGTCAAACATATGCTAACGATGCCTCCAGGAAAATTACTCAAAGGTACAGTGCTTATCATTGGAACATTGACGAGTATCTCAACCTATGCCATAGCAGAAGAGGGGCATGCTATTAGCAAATAAGTAATAGAGAAAGAGAAATCAGGTCAGCAGAGCACACACCTTCTCAAAGGCAAGGGCAACCTTATCAAGGTTAGGATATCTGTCTCGAGGATTCAACAATACCTGAAAAGAATGCACTCTGTGTTAAATTAAAACTAAACAATGTTGCCGTTCAATTGTGTTCAAGAGCTCAGGCTAGCTCCTTAAGATCAGGTCAACTCAACTTACATTGAAGATTTGAACAACAATCTTCAGTTCTTGACCTTCACAAAAATGGAATTCCAATACGTGTCATGAACCGAGTGTTAATTCTCACTTGAACAAGGAAAATTAAGTTTAACTGACTGACTGACCTCCCCAAAGCGTTGGATTGTGAAAGGTGCTCCGTCTGTGAATGCCTCCAATCCTGTTCCCCTTTTTAAACCTCAGTTTCAGTGCAAAGCTCTCATGAAAAAATACCATAAGATCTGAGAACTAGTCATGAATGGAAGACCACTCGAATAGTCTTTGGACACCATCCTCAACGTACCATTAGAAAAAGCAACAAGAAAAGAAATGAACCTGAAGTTAGCCTGTCTTCAAGCTCCTGATAGCTTTCGCCAGTGACAAGTGGTCTCGGAGGCCCAACTGCAACATCCATATGGCTTTTATGAAAATCTTGCAGTACCTGAATCGACACGCCAAATCCAAATTTTCAAAGAAATTCTTAAATGAACATAAAACGGTCGTTGGCTGAGAAACAACCAAATTTGAACTCAACAAGGGCAAAAGTCGATGAGAATCCATCTACACAGGAAGTCATACCTGCTTCAGCCTGAAAAGAAGAAGCGTCCTAAGTTCATCCCATCTGTGCCTGGAGAGACCGCAATACAGTTCACATATCACAATTGTCACCATACCACAATTTTTCCAATTCCGGGGAATGTATAAACCTAAACCTGCATTTCCCGACCTTGGCATTCGAAACAATGACTTAAGATCGATGTCTCATTTCCACCTGGCTCCTTAAATTATACATCTATAACTTCACTCAATCTCATTCAAAAGTAGAAACCTCAAACCAACAAAAACTGCAGTAAACCAAGATTACATTTGTGGAAAGCCTCTAGGTTTTAAACTTCTCATGCAAACCTCCAAGGAATAAGGAAGGTCAGAAAATGCATAGTCGACCGCATGATGATTAGGGGAAATCAACCATAGTAACTTTGAAAATTCATAGCTAATTCAATATAACTCCAAAAATAACGAACGACTTGTCATGGGTTCCATTTCCTCTTAGCAACAACAGCAAAACTAATACTCATAGGTTTCGAAAAAATCAAAACTAATACTCATAGGTTTCCTTATTGAGAAACACTCAAGAGTTCATTCACAGTTCAACGTACCAATACAGTCCCGTCACGACGGAAACCTCCAAAATATTTAGCAGCTCATCAGAGAATTGGCGATTCGATGCATCCTGTCTGCAAAACCATCATTAAAATCTTCTCAACAAACACGATTCTCAGCAAGGAATAGCAACGGTCTTGTTACCTGACAATGACCCTAAAACCGGAAATTAAATTGCGCAAGCGCTAAATTATTCTCACTTGCAGAAAACAGAAAGCTCCGCTGAGCTCGACAATTCGCAAAATATCAAGGCCTTTTCGGGAATGTTACGGATCCAGCTTTCAGCAAAGTGCAAAAAACATCATATGACGTTCAATCTCATTCTTCGCTCCTCTAATTTCTCACGTCATTACATGCACTCTCTTACCCCAAATATGCAAAGATATTTCGAAAAATGCATCTTCACGAACTCTTATTTGCTCTCCCGATACCTCAAATTGAATAAAAAAGAAATGCAGTGCGCAATTTCTTTGTTGAGCACCGACACCTTGGGTCGAATCGAAAATAACTTCACTGTGCAATTTCTTCATTGAACACCAAGACCTCAGATCGAATCTAAAAGAATATCAATGCGCAATTTCTTAGTTGAACGCCGAGACCTCAAATCTAATAAAAAAGAAATGCAGTGCGCAATTTCTTCGTTGAGCACCTACACCTTGGATTGAATAAAAAATAAATTCAGTGCGCAATTTCTTCATTGAACAGGGAGACCTCGGATCAAATCAAAAATAACTCAGTGCGCAATTTCTTTGTTGAACACTGAGACCTCAGATAGAATCTAAAATAAAATAGTGCGCAATTTCTTCGTTGAACGCCGAGACCTCAGATCGAATCAAAAAGAAATGCAGTGCGCAATTTCTTCGTTAAAAAGTGAGACCTCGGATTGAATTAAAATAAAATTCAGTGTGCAATTTCTTTGTTGAACAGCGAGACCTCGGGGTGATTGCAAGAAACACTTCACGTTTTTGGCTCAATAACGCAGTTTTGGGCTATAGGACTGGTAGTACTATGCAGTAATATCAGTACTATGTTTTCATCGCGTTTCTACAGATCTCGACCATCGGTTCAAGGCGTTTGCAAATCTCAATCGTCAATTCAGTACTATGTAGTATTATAGACTGTTGCGAAGTACTACAAAAGCCATTGGGAGCAGAAAATAGCAGAAAAGGGATCTATGCACCTTTTAATTTTTAATAATTCAAAAATAAATAAATAAATAAAAACAAAATCTTTTTCATTTTGCTAGAGAAGATTGCACTCACATTGCACCAAAAAATTAATGTAGGAAAATTTTTCCCCCTTTGTAACCTTTGCACAAAGGAAGGTCACTTTGATCCCATGGGGGCAACTGACATGTTGCTATTTTCATAAAAATTCATTGTCAATTTTTGTAATATTAGTAGTCCTCCAACATGTCTAATTTGTGGCTTCAAATTCGCATTTTTAGGTCAAAAATAGGACTAAAACCCCCCAAAATGACCAAAGTAGACACCCGATTGGGGGCAGTTTAAAAATAGTAAACTAATTTGAAAAAACTTGAAAAAATTACTCAATATTTGCAACTATCATATATACCTTCTTTCCAAATTTTACACCAAATAGACAAATGATGCAAAAGTTATGAGCAAAAAACCACTTGTCCAAGGGCAAGGGGACAAAAAATAAGACAAGTGTTTCTTGCAATCACCCTTCAATCAAATTAAAAATGAAATTTAGTGCGCAATTTCTTTGTTGAACAGTGTGTAACTTGTAGCGTCAAGCAATGATTCAAAGTCAGTGGGATCCATCACCATGATCCCAAAAAAAACTTGAAGCATGCATTCAGTCGACTAAGCAAAGTGTAGAAGTCATAACATGACTTAGCATACAAAAGGACTTTAGAACAATGCATGTGAACTCTTATTTGCTCTCCTGAGAGCGATCATCAAGACTTGGTAGTATGTACAATGTTTATCAGGAGTTACATTCCCGAGACCAATCATCAAGAATCGTTTCAATTATGGTACACTTAGTGTCATTCTATGGCATGCAGTGACTCTGGTAATGCGTGTCCAAAATGCCAAGTAGTTTTTGTCACAATTCAATGATGTAGTGACTAGTCACAATTCATTTGCACCCTAGCGCCTACGCTGTGCTGATCGATACGCTCTCAATATTGGCGATGCTGGAGACGTAGGTTGAGCTGTTGCTACTTTGACCTTTCCGATCACATCTTTAGCAGTAGACGGAGGTTGAGCTGTTGTTGCTTTGACCTTCCCGATCTCATCTTCAGTAGTAGACAAAGGTTGAGTTGTTGGTGCTTTGACCTTCCCAATCTCATCTTCCGCACTAGCTAGCCTTGCTTTGAGTCCCGTCATTTCCAATTCTACAAGCATTTTTGATTTTTAGTCATGCATTGTCACTTTCAAAAACAATCATTCACATCTTGAAACACTTGAAACCAGAGATATTATACCTTGTTGAACCTGTTGCTCCAATTTTTGTTGCTCGTAGACAACCGTAGCCATCCCATTGCAACCACGAACCAAGAATGGTGATCTCCGAAGCTACAATCGCTCCTTTGAAAACATCCTTCATTGTGACTACAAGACTGTGCCATGAGACCCTGGGGGAGCAACTTCCATTTATTATATGGAGATTTATTATGTCTTATTTTACAAAATACTATGACTTAATCACTTATGACTATGATGATATATATCTCATTGGAAATAAAACATTGAGAGCTTTTAGAATATGTATTTTGGGTATAAAAAATGTATATCTATAGTTTGACAAAATAAATAATAAGTGAAAAATAAGGCATTCTAGTATGCAAGGGTGTGAGCACAAGAAGGTCCTTGAATTTTAGAACTTATTATAAAATTCATTATATAATAAAGGTCATAGTTGTCACATTGAACAAACTATCCATTCAAACTGTCCGGTTTGCCCGCCCATCCGGTGCCCCTAACTTGTCTAATGTGACTACTTTAAAGTGGTCACATTGTCCATCCAATATGTCTGAACCGTCCGATGTATCAGCCCGTCCAAGACATTTGGTGATCCTAACTTATCCAATGTGACAACAATGATAAGGGCATAATAAAAATCTTCACTCATTATTAGTTATTATAAACAAATAAACAAGTCTTAAATGACTTTTTAAAAGTTATTATAAGTGAACAAGTAAGTCTAAATTGACTTACTATGTCCCACAGTCTTGCCCATTATAATTGAGTTGGCCCCCCAGGAGTGGGACTATCTGCTGTAGAAGACTAACTGCCGGCTTTGGGCTTGAAAACGCTTAGATCGTCAAACTGCAACAAGCGAGAAGAAAGTGCGTGAAAGTATTGCGAGGCTAAGGTAGAAGCACCAGTAGTCAATCATTTTTCTCAATCAAATCAAAATTTAAATTCATGTACCAATTTTGTCGTTCAATAGCGAGGCCTTGATCAAATCAAAATTAAAATTCTCTCGAGAATGTACAATGTTTTATTAGGAATTACAATTCAATGACGCCAGGTAGTTTTTGTCACATTTCATGACGGAGTGACTAGTCACAAATCATTTGCATCCTAGTGCCTTGACTGTGGTGATCAAAATGCTTTCAGTATTGCCGATACTAGAGACATTGATTGTATTGTTGCGACTTTGACCTTGCTGACCTCCTCTTGAGCAGTAGACGGAGGTTGAGCGGCTTTGGCTTTGATCTTGCCGATCTCTTCTTAAGTAGAAGACGGAGGTTGAGCTAGAGGTTGAGTTGTTGCCGCTTTTAGCTTGTCGATCTCCTCTTCCACACTAATTACCTTGGCTTTTAGTCCTTTCATCTCCAAATTTTCTACAAGCATTTCTCAATTCTTAGTCATGCATTGTCACTTTCAAAAATTAACAATCATTCACATCTTCAAACACTTGAAACAAGACACTGTACTTTGTTCAGCTCGTTGCTCAAATTTCCATTGCTTGTAGATGACTGTAGCCACCCACTGCAACCAAGAACCGAGAACCACTACAAGAAAATAGTGTCCAAATTGACATGTCCTAATTGACTAAAATGTCCAAATTGAAATGTCCTAATTAACTAAAATGTCCAAATTGTCATAATTATTATATAGTGAATGGTGAACACAGGAGCTACAATCGCGCCCTTATAAATGTCCTTCATCGTGACTACAAGCTAGAGTAGCTGTGCGTGGGACTTAGATCGACAAATTGCAAGTGCGTGAATGTAACAAGGCTAAAGTAAAAGCACTATGCAATATAGGTGGTGGAACTTGTAGGAACATATAGGAACTTGTTTTCAACAACCAGCATTGAAAGTCTTGGTCCTTGTATCATGAACACTTGCATTTTCCTTATTTAATTAACTCCAAATGGACCAACAACTCTTGAAAATTGGTCTTATATCTTTGTAAGCATTTTTGCGTTGGTCATATGGGAATTTCTTTTGTTCAATTTGATTTAGCTTTTTATCAACACATCTAATGTTCTTCATTGGTTCAATTTGGTCCATGTGAATTTTTTTACACACTGACGTAAAATGCAATTGGTTATTTCAAAAGTACAAGTCCTTAATCTTTTTGTTGTTAATCCTTTAGAGATTTTGCTCCGAGATTCTACAATGCTACGGGGCAGGTGTAGTAAGTGCAGGTGTAGATTTCCTAGTCTGTACAATTTATGTTGGAACTAACTATTGTCTACTTACTCTTTTAGGTAACTGATGCAATCTACCAAATTTCCAAATTATGATTCATCAACCCCTAAGAGGTGCACAGGAGCAACAGACATTGAAATTCAGGTTTGCGTCAAAAGCTTTCTACTGCAATCCCGTTTGCCATCATTGTGAGTGTAATTTTAGACTTTATTACTGCTCAATCCTTTCAGGACTTCCAATCTATGATACTATAGTGACTATTTTGATTGATCATATTGTAGAAAGTATATTTTAAATGGAGAAATAATTATATCATTAGATTGAGCAAAGAACATTTGCATGTGTTGGTTCAAATGCTTAATTATTTGAACA
The DNA here is from genome assembly GCA_963969595.1 of Neckera pumila. Lineage (NCBI taxonomy): Eukaryota > Viridiplantae > Streptophyta > Bryopsida > Hypnales > Neckeraceae > Neckera > Neckera pumila. The sequence continues at coordinate 13,962,290 of OZ018415.1, forward strand.
TAGAAAAATTTTCAAAATTGCTAAGAATACATGAGTCTTAAGATAGGCTTCATGGTCCTTAACAATGTTCAAGAAATTTTCGGAAGTCCTCTAGTTGATTTGCTCCTTCCACCAAAATTAATAGGGTTTTTTTCCCATGGACACCGGTTGCATCTTTTAAATCACAAAATATACCGGTTTATTTCCTCCAATTTCAAATTTTCACCGGCTAATTTCCTTTAAATTGAAATTGGCACCGGCTAAATTGGGCCCGATAGTATCATGAAGGTCGACCTTATAGTTGAATGACAAGCCTCTTGTAGAGGTCCAATCAAAGGTATATGTAAAAAAAAGCTGAAGTTATCTGGATGTCATATTAAACATGATTATTGGAAAAAAACAGAAGTTGTTTTTTTCAATGTCACCTAAAAGCCGTCTGAAAAAATCACAAAACACCACCTAAAACAAGGGTTTTTTCTAGTGTTTCCGGGTGGTAGGGAAATTGGCTAGGAATGCAAGGCTTACCCTCATTGAGTGGGTGGTGGTGCTTAGCTGTTTTTAGTTGGTGGACTGATTTCAGTGGTTAATCCTTTTGTCTTGCTATTGCTCTTGCTGTAGCATCCGCATAGTTCTCATGAGTTTGTACTTGTCTGCGGAATTCTATTCAATGGCACCACCACTGTCTCAGATTTTGAAGGGGTGTGCTCGGAAATGCCAAATGCCAACAAACACTACAAGAAAATTGTATCCAAATTGACATGTCCTAATTGACTTAAATGTCCAAATTAACATAATTTTGTCAAAAAATGGTCCGAATTGACAGAAAATTGACAATATAATGTCCAAATTGACAAAAAATTGACAAAAAAAATGTCCAAATTGACACTATTCCCTTATAGTGAAACCCCAAAGAAACTATAGTGCCCCCCACTTCAGTTGGTGATACTACCAAAAATCCAACGACTAAAACAAACTGCTCCTAAAAGAGCTCCCAGAACACGGGCTCCAGTGCAGCCAAAAGAAATGGATTTGAGTGTGACTATCTCTATCGGCAACGCTGACATTCCCCTAGAATTTCTAGGAAAAATGGAAGAGTTTCTAGACAAGCATTGTATCTCTAGGCTTTGCTCAATTGAACGTGGCAACAGTTTGAGCAAATTGCATTTATAGATGGTCTGTTGACTGCTAACTTCTTCTGTTGGCATGGTCAGCAAAAAAATAAAAGAGTATCTTGAATGGGACAATCCTCAAAAAGCACCTGTTGGACACCACATCCTCACAAAAGCGCTTTGTAATACTGGACTACATGCCTTCATTGGGATGCTGGGCTACTGCATCAAAGACAAGGGAGAAGACCACTTTGAATGTGTGCATAGAAATGTTAGTGATATATAATAAAAACACTATAAGAAACTGGCCTTTTTTATGATGTCTAAAAAAACGTCGTTTGATGTCCGGAAAAACATGTCTGAGAGTCAACGTAGATGTCACCTAAAATCGCGTCACGGAAAACAAGCAAAAAATGTCAGTTGTTTTCAAAAAACATACCCAATTTGGCCTTGTTTTCTTTATGACATCACGCATGACATACTTTTTTAAGGTCCCAAAAGTGTGCCATTTGGCGGACAACTCAGCTCCACATAAGCGCCACGTGGGTGGGCAGTGCCACGTAGGAAAAAAATTTCATCCGGTTTGTTGCTGATGTGGACCAAGGGAAAAGTGACATGGATCCGCCAATATCTGACATGGCATGCCTTGTCAGCATACTTTATGTTTGTTTAAAAAAATTTAATGTTGTTTTTTTAAATGTCAATTTAGACATCTACTTAGACATTTTTTGAGACATCAATTGTTGCATACTGTACCTATAGGACAAGGTCAGTAGAAAAAAATTATTTAAATAAATAAATAAATAAATAAACAATCAAAATGACAAGAATTCAACAAGAATTAAATAAAACTTACCATCTACCATCAAGAGAATTTTTGATGGCAAAATGAAGGAATTCATTCATTAAAAGTTAGTGAAAATGAAGGATTAAGAGGTCCTATTTATTTTCATTGTCAGTCCATGGTGAGACAAAAGATATGAGAGAACTAAAATATGGAAACTTAACCATTGTAAATTTTGACATTGTTTTAGACGTCTAGACGTTGTTTCAGACATGTAGATGTTCTTTCAGACATCTGGAGCATGTTATTTCAGGCATTTTAAATTGAACACAACTCTTGCTTTACATATCCCACATGGATTGTTTCACTTCCTACCACCTCATAGTATAAAGACCATTTCTTTTCATCCATGGTGCACATCCATCCATTATCCTATTTTTGCAAAGTATACTATGTGGCTGCCCTTCCCCTAAATTGTTTAATATGGTCAATATTTTATCATTGCCCATAGTAATTTTTACTAATTTATCCATAGACAAAATGGACCTATTTGCTAACTTGGCAGTCTATGTTTTTTTGGACGTCCCAAACAACATCAGGATAATTTCAATCATGTCAAATACAACGTCAGCGTCAATGATAACATCAACTTAGATTTATAGTAAAAAGTAATGTTCTTTGCAACGTCCACCAAAATCTACCTTGTCGGATCAAATGTCCTTTGAAATCTTCATGTTTTATCAGACATCACACGTTAGAGATAAAACATCACCAAAAACATGATTTTCTTAAATTTAAATATTTATTATAAATATATATATATCTCCGCAATTGAATTAAAAAAATTCATAATTAATTGTTTTCAATAAAATATTATATAAAACCATTAAATTTGACTTTAAAAATTCACCAAAAATGGAATGTTGCTTTATTAAAGTTGAAATTTGGTATACATAATTGGGATTGAGGTAGAAATGCTACAATCCAAAAATCACATAAAAATTGTAAAAAATGGTGTTTGAAAATGGGGGCGTTTGTGTGGGAACAAAAGAGGGCAACGATACTTTTGTCCCCCCATTGTACATTCCAATGGTGTATGGAGACTATGACATTGCAAATGACCTGACAATGCCAATGTAGTTTTTGGCATGCAGAACTTCATATATTTCATATAACTCTTATAAACATCTTTTTGTGGGAACACACATTTTGAGCATTTTGTATATCGGGAACTTAGTGCAATTTTAAACACTTAGAGAAATCTAAAGTTCATCTCTTAGCAGCATCTGAACTAACTGAGAGAAAGAGGCAGGTATTCCTAGTTTCTCCATGACTTATAGTAGGAAATCCCATGAGACTACATCGTATGCTTTTGTGAAGTCAAGTTTAAGGAAAATCAAATCTTGATTGGAGTCTTTGGCCCATTCTACTGTCTCATATTGCAAGAAGATATTGCTAAGAATATGTCTTGAAGATGAATATATTGTTTGCTCCGTGCTTATTACTTCTCTAAACAATTTTTGCAAAAGTTTAAGTGCCTGGGCTACTATTTTGTAGGAAACATTAAGTAACTTAATAGGCCTCCAGTTGGCCAGATTTGCATGGTCTCCATCTTTGAAGATAAGACCTATGGCTCCAGACGTCATGCCATTAGGAAGTTGGCCTTTAGCAATGGAAGCTTGAATCATACCATAAAATTCATTTCCTAATAAGTTCCAAAACCTGCAAAAAAACTCCATAGTAATGCCATCATGTCCAAGGCTTCATCCCTTAGCCATACTCAATAGAGTTTGATGTAGTTCTCCTTTTGAGAGGGGGCATTGGAGTTGATTAGCCATGTCAAGGGTAAATTTACTAGTAACACAATTAAATATCTTCACATTATCCGCCCTTGATTCAGGACTTTTGGCTTTGGGGGAGTATAACCTTGTGTAAAATTCATTGAAGATGTGGTCTAGGTCACTCTGCTCATACTTGAGCTCACCTTGGTCATTCCTAAATTTTGTGATTTGCGAATTTGAGGGTGTTTCACGGACGATTTTAAAAAATTCATACTGATAGTTTATCTCCATAGAGTCTCCAACACGCTCAAGATCTAACCTTGCGTCCTTCTATTTTGTGGTTTTCCATGCTAGCTAGATTGGCCTTGATGACACGGACCTCCTCTTATAGTATAGGACAAAGGGGCGATTCTTGAAGTTGTCTTGTCTTTAGCTCTAGGCTTGAGCACAAGGTCTCCTCGGATTCTTTATTAATCTTTAAGCAACAGAATCAAAAACCCCTATAAAATCTAGTAACACGCTTAAGTTTACTAAAGAAGGATGTTGTTGTTGGAGCCCCTTCCCATGTCTCTCTAATCGAAGAATCTGCTTCTTCTAGGTGGATAGATGACATGATCCACCTGCTTGGGCGTGGGGAAGGACTAGCTAGCTTGATTATTAAAGATACAAGGGAGTGATCAGATCTTGTGTTATCACCCTTAGGGCCTCTTCACACTATGGTCGTCCAAGTCGAGAGTCCGTCGTTTCCACCAATCATATTGCAGAGTTCCACGGCCTCTCGACTTGGACGGCCATAGTGTGAAGAGGCCCTTAATCTTGTATTCCAATACTTTTACAAGGTCGGAAAAAATGTACACCCTATCTAAACGTGCCATGATTCTCGAAGAATCTTAGCAGGCATTGTACTATGAGAATAGTAATGATGGCATAATCAGTAGAGGTTCAGCCATGTGCAAAGAATTTTTTAAACTATTGAATAGTAATCTTTTATTGTTAGGCATTGATTTACCACATGTGTTGGATTTATTGGTTTATGTTCAAGCATATTAAAGTTGCCCAAGAGGATCTACCTGCAAGTACTAGGGAGCTCCCTAATCATAGAATCCTACGGGGTTGGAACTTATGTGGAGCATAAATATTAACAAAGTCAATATCACTCCCAGAAATGTGATTTAGTATAAATCAGTGTACCTTGCCATCACCAAAGGAGCCTGAATGTGTTATTAATTTAGCCCATTTAGGTGCTATCAATGAATCTGCCTCGCCCTTGCCAACATTTTTGCCATCAGTGCCCTATGTCAGCATCAGTGCAAAAGGTAGTCGCTTGGCCTTGGACATGTAGAAACTGATATGTCATTGGTTTTCTTTTTATACAATATTACTATGAGCTTTTTGGAAAAAATTATTTTGAAATAAAATAAACACGAATGATAGTCAGAAGATTGCAAATAATATACTCTCAAAAATTGAGACCAAAAGAAATTCACTCCAAAAAGTTATGCTCAAAAAAAGTTAATGGATAATTTCAAGAATAGGGATGCTTATATGTTTAAATTGTGAAGAAATAGTGATTTAAAAAAATAAAAATAATGATAGTAATAATCCATTTTCAACAATTTGATGGAGATGAGATTCTACCAAAGAATTTATAGAAGAATATTTTTGGAAGTTTATAAAATGCAAGCACAAAAGAGCCTTTTTTGGACCCATGTGGGAGACAATGAGTTTGTTTTTTCTATAATTTTCTTAACAACTATAGTATGTGCAATCCTAGTAGTAGAATATATTCTTCAAAATTTCAAGTGAGATTCATCATTTTTGATACTCTACAATATTATTGAAAACTTCTCAAATATAAAATGTAATAAATTAGAGAAATTGAATAAAAAAATAGAAATTATTTTTAAAAATTAAAGAAAAATAATGAAATGATCTATGCATTATATTGTTCACCTCTAATATAAATTTCAAGTGTAATAAGCAAAATTCTATAATTTATGCTCAATTTTGAATTGGGTGAGCAACGTATGATGCTAAAATAGCACAAAGTGTCTTATTCTTTCACCCTAATTTTCTAAATTTCATGGAAATTTTTGAATTCATAAAATTATTATAAAGAATAAATTAATATGCAACATTCAGGTTAGCTCAATTAGAGCAAGACCTCCTCAGACAAATTAAATATAGTTTGGGATTAATATAATCTAATTAACTTTAATGTTTTGATGAAATTTAGTTGAAATTTGGATGGACATTAGATGAAAGCTGAAATTGAATGTAGATGAAAGTTAGATGACAACACTATTTGAGATACCAATAGTATGAAATAGTATAGACCACTTTATGTTTAAAATATTGTGTTCTTCCACATTGATGCAAATATTCCACAAATTGATGCAAGTTAGTGTGATTAGTGAACAATAATTGAATCAAGTAAGAACGTATCATTTTAGTACAAATATAATGCTTCTATAGCAATCAATTGATTATTATGTAAATATTAAATGTTTTACTTTTTTGCATTAGAGGGGATTCGGGGGCCTTAGAAGGCAGTTTCAGGCCCATTCCCAAATTTGGCCAGATTCAGTGAACGATGGTACGGGTGTATCAGAAAATAATTTCAAAAGAAAATAAATAAAAATAAAAATAAAAAATAAAAAATAAAAAAATAAAACATAAATAAATATTATCTAGATATCATTTTAAGCAAAAAATAAAAATAATAAAATAATAAAATAAAATGACGTGGCAGTCGTTGTACACGTCAGCCAGCTGCTGCAGTTGCATTCCCGCAATATGGAAATGTAGGGGAACTCGCAGCCCTCCAAGACCTCCGAATTCCCTCTAATATTTTAGAATTTTGTATGTAAAGTCAAATTTATTTAATACTTTATGTGCATTTATAAAAAAATTAAGATAAATCCACCAACTTGTGAATTTTTTTTACCAATCCCTACATATTCTTACTTAGGATGTACAACCATTAATTATGAGGTTTAGGGTTCATTTTTGATACACCTATTCTAAATAATTTAAAAATTTATACTTTATTCATGTAATTGCTAAACATACACGCTAAGCACATTGATAATCCTTTCTTGACTTCCAAAAAGACAACAACAACAACTTTGAAAGTTGAATAATAGAAGTTGTAGTCAAATATTTATTCAAACTATCCTACTTGTTGTTACTTTAATTCTTAAACACCTCAACATTTTTTTAGATCTTGCACATTTTTGCTTATGTTTTTGAACAATTATAAAATATATGTCAATGTCATCAAATTAGTCAAAAAGAAATCTCATCTTGAAAAGATCCCAAAAATGCAATAGATGAATGAGAAGTTATTGAGACAAAAAGTTAACTTCAAACATTATAAGGATGCTAGAGCAATTAGAAGATAATCCCTAAATGATTGGAAGCCTATATTAAATTTTGGCATTTTTTGATAGGCCACTGTAAAATTAAAAAAACTTGTTTTCTTAAGAAAATCAGAGAAGTGATGTTTTATGATAATAGCTTTCTAGCATCCTAATTTGTGCACAGTTCAACAAAGTAATTATAGAATCTTGAGGTAAATAATATTTTTGGTCTCAACTCTAGCAACTAAGAAATTAAAAACTATTTAGATTATTTTCTAAAATCCAAATGTAACACCATATGGCTAGCTCATATTGTGTTAATATTTCAAATTGATGAACTTCATTGATAGTGAGACACTTACCTTGAAACCTTGTTAAGAAGTTATTTCTCATGACTTTGCGCTTGCCTAATTCATCTTTCAAATTTTCCTAACAAAATGTATGTGTCTGAAAACTTATGCAAGTTGATGAGTTGCTTTAAATTTTAATTGAAAATCCATAAAATAGAATTCAAAATTCAAAAAATAAAAAGTATTTATTGTTGCTTGACTAACTTGTATTGAGATCAAGAAGGCTTGATTGGAAATAACTTTGTAACAACCAATCAAAATTCTATGAGATTTGTCTTGCATTTAAGACAATCCTTGTGTGCATCTATGAGCAAAATTCCATAGTAGGATAAAAAAATTGAGATTGTAATAGCCTGCCCAAAATTTACTAAAATCCAAGAAAGCTCTAAAGTCATTTAGAAGTCAAGATAATGACACCTAATTGTGACCCCTTTTTGCAACCAACCTCTAAAAATTCTTGCCTAAATTCTATTGTCTATATTTATGAGGGTTTGTAGTTATTATCAAAAATACCTATTTTCATCAATTAGAAAATTTATAATTTTTTCTTATGGTGTTTCAAAAATGCATAACAAGAGAATCAAAAAAAGAGTTTTTGACTTCCAATAAGATCTAACCAACAATTAAACAATTTGATTAGAAGAACAATGCTCAATTATTTACATAACATTCTTGAATGAGAGGATGGAGGGGTCCTTTTGCAGCAGTACCATAATAAAAAAAAATACATTTGTATTATAGTGGCCACAATGTATGAAGCAAGACTTGCTTCATATAGTAAAAACATAGCCTTGATTCATATAGTGAAAACATAGCCTTGCAAAGATCAAGGCTATGATCTTTGCGTCTTTCTATATTAAAAACATAGCCTTGCAAAGATCAAGGCTATGATCTTTTGCGTCTTCTATAGTAAAAACATAGCCTTGATCATAGCCTCACAAATATAGCCTCAATGATAGCCTTAAAAACATAGCCTCGCAAAGATCATAGCCTCGACTTGCTTCATATAGTAAAAACATAGCCTTGCAAGTCTTGCTTCATATATTGTGGCCACTGTAATAAGAATGCACTTTTTTTTTTATTATGGTACTACTACAAAAGGCTATGATCTTTGCGAGGCTATGTTTTTAAGGCTATGATCAAGGCTATGAGCTTTGCGACTTCTATAGTGAAAACATAGTTTTGATTCATAGAAAGCAAAGAGCCCCAGTCCTACCTTGAAATTCAAGAATGTTATGTACGTAGACGCATTTAGTAAAGTTACCTTGTAGGTTAATCCTCAAAGGTCCCTAAAGCCCCATGCATACGATACCGTATTTGCCTCTTAGAATACATAACATGCACAAAAATATTGTAGGACATGATACACCATGGGATTAAGTCCTAAAGGCCCAAAATTTGTTTGTTGCCAAGAAACACTCAAAATTGCCATTTCTATAGCAAAGAGTAAAAGAAACGAAAAATTGTTCTTTTGCACATCTAACCATAGGATCTTACACCTAACTAGTATAAAAATGCATAGAAAATTCCGAATTTTTGATTGCATAGATTGCAAGATATATGCGTTAAAAGTGAAAAAAACAAGTTTCTCAACACATTAGGGGACTAGGTTGTTTGACTTTGAACCTTCTTTACTTTAATTTTTTTGTACTATGTACTACAGAGTTTTAAGCTTTAAAGCTTTATGGTGGAGAATTGAATTGAGAGTCTAGGAAAAGAAAAAAAAAATTTGGAAAAATTATAAAACTTGCATTCAGAAATGAGTCCTATAAGTTTATTTTTCAAGAAGATGCTTTAATTGCTTGAAAAAACAAGACTGTCCATAACTTTCTCATAACAAATCCAAATGGAATGAATCAAAGATTTCCATAAAAACAAAAATATTATCTATGTGTGAATTTTATTTTTTATGAAATTAAAATTTTGAAATTTTTATTGCCTTCTTCTCTGTTTTTAGCTTATTGGGGCATGACTTTTGTTCCCGGGCACCAATTGAAAAAAAAATTACATTTCCATGAATCAACTTTTATATCTTCAAAAAAAGGTTAAAAAAATCAGGACAAAAATTGAGACCGTAGGTACTTGCCCGAAATCCCATTTGGCCCACAAAGGGACAATGGGCCTTTAGGGGTTAATAATTCGACAAGCAATAATATCTCTTTTGGATGTCACTTTTAGCATCTCTTCTTTATCATGCTCAAATACAACATCATATGAGTAAAATACATAACCTTTTAGGTGTAGGAGGTGCAAAAATGATTCAAACTAGCATTGCCATGTCTCAAAGGATCTAGCTTAACATAAATAAATAAAAAACTTATCAATGTTGCACACTTGAATTCTTGCACATTCTTCAAAAGAAGCAATGACCATTAAATAAATCCCTAAAGTTCCATGACTATATTTTCACTGAAAATGCTCAAAAATTCCCATTTTTAGTACAAATATTCAATTTATGAAAAAAAACTTTTTTGACATATGTAATTGTAGGATCTTGTAGTAAGTTGACTCGAGAACAAATGAAAAGAATTCCACAAATTTCCACCGCGTGGATTGCAAGATATAAGCATTCAAATTCACTGAAACCATTTTTTGGGCCGTGCAAAAAACAAGGCAGCAACAGTTTACAAGCTCACTTTTTGATGACAAAATGTCCAAAATGATGGTGCTTCTTTACATTTTTTTTCCTAGATAAGTTGGCTACATGCTTGAAAATTTTCAGATCATTTGAAATTGTACAACATATAAGAAAAAAATAGTAAGTAGATAGTAGTAGAGAGTGATTCAAAATACTAAATTGTCAAGAATTTAATTATAGAATTCAAATATGCCAATCCCAATGGTTGCAATTTTGTAACATACAATCTACATCCTAAAATTTTATTTTTTTCAAAAAATATTGAAAATTGAGTAAGATAAAGGACTTCAAAGTTAAATTTGAGAGCAGAGAATCCATAACTGCCCGCAAACTAAAAAGCTTCATAACTTTGATTCATTGATTAGTATGGGACGATTCAAAGCTTTCCATTTATATATAACTTTAGAAAACCAATTTCAAATTTTTGTTTTTGAAAAAAGAAATTTTTTTGATCTGCCTAGATTGCCTAGTTAAAATATATATATATATATTAGGCCATAAATTTTTTACTCACATTTTCAAATGTCATGAAATTTAGTGTATATGAAAGATATTCCTTGCGCCCACCTTCTATTAAAATTTTAGTCTAAACTATGGAAATCTATAGTCACACGTACCTGCCCAAAATTTTTATACAGCCAAAAAAACGCATACAGGTCTTTTAGGGGTTAATCCCTGAAGTCTCAAGGCCATTTTTCTATCAAAAACCACTCAAAACTGCCATTTTGGCTGCGTTCATTTAAGAACACAAAAAAGAAACATTTTTTAAAAATCTAACCATAGGATCTTGTACTTCACTTGTCAAAGATCATGTGATAAAAATTTCATAGAGTTTGCTCGTATAGATTGGAAGATAGTAGCATTTAAAGTTGAAAAAGAAAGTTCTTTTGAACACTAACCTGCAATTTCAGATGACTTTGACTGCCATTTGTGGAAATTTTTTGCACTACAGACTTTGCATTTAAATTTTTTATATTGAAGATGTAAGTTGAAAGTCTACCAAAAAAATTCAAAAAAAACACACTTGATTTTCATTCTTTGAAAAATTGTTAAGTAGAAGTAGGATCAAGATTCTTTAAAAAACTAAATTGTTAATAGCTCTTAGATGGGATTGAAATACAATAATCCCAATGGTGAGATTGTTTTAGCAAGCAAACACAACATTTTCAAAGAAAATTTGTAAAAAATTGTAAAAATTGCATTCTGAAATGAATCCTACAAGTTGTTTTTCAAAAAGATGCTTAGATTGCCCGAAAAACAAGATTGTCCATAACTTGCTCATTATTAGTCCAAATAAAATGAAGAAAAGCTTCACATGTAGACAAAAATATAAAGTTTCAAAGAAAAATAAATTAAAGTTTATTTTGACTTTTTGCAAAAGAATTTGTGCTGCCCGCCAAGTTCAATTTGAGCCTTTTTGTGGTATAACTTTTGCTCCCGAGCACCAATTGAAATATAAATTATATTCCCACGAAGCTAATCAATTTTCTATCTTATGGAAACATTTCAAAAAGTTTCACTAAAAATTGAGCCCGTAGGTACCTGCCCAAAATCGAATTTGTCCCCCGAGGGAACAATGAGACTTTAGGGGTTAAGAGAGAAAAGAAACCCAGAGGAAAAACAACAACAACAACAACTAGTCCAACTTTCTAGACCAGATCAATCTGGGGGGCAATTTTAAATCCTTGCACATTCTATATTAAATAAGGTAGGAGGCTGTAAAACAGAGCAGGCATTAAGAATGGACCCTACAAATGGCTATGAACATGAGTTGGTTCTGAAATTGACTAGTATAGTCATTAAATGAATCAAGGAAAAAAGCATTATTAACCCCTAAAGTCCCAAGGCCATTTTTCTGTAAAAAACAACTCAAAACTGCCATTTTTGCTGCGTTTATCCAAGAACACAAAAAAATCAATTTTTTTAGAATCTAATCATAGGATCTTGTACTTCAATTGTTAAAGATCATGTGGTAAAAATTTCATGAAGTTTGACCGTACGGATTGGAAGATATTAGCATTTGAAGTTGGAAAAAGAAGCTTTTTTGAACTGTGGCCTGTAATTTTAGATGACTTTGACCGCCATTTGTGGAAAATTTTTGTACTATAGACTTTGAATTAAAAAAAATTTATGTTGAAGATGTGAGTTGAGAGTCTAAGAAAAAAATTTCAAAGAAAAAACACTTGATCTTTATTCTTTAAAAAATTGTTAAGTAGACGTAGGTCCAAGATTGAAAAACAAACTAAACTGTTAATAGCTCTTAGATGGGATTGAAATACAATAATCCCAACAGCGAGATTGTTTTAGCAAGCAAACACAACATTCTCAAAAAAAATTGTGAAAAATTGTGAAAAATTGTGAAAAATTGTGAAAATTGCATTCAGAAATAAATCCTACAAGTTATTATTTTTAGGAAGATGCTCTAAGTGCCCAAAAACTAAGGATTGTCCATAACTTTCTCATAACAAATCCAAATGGAATGAGTCAAAGCTTCAGATTTAGACAAAAATATATTCTTTCAAAGAAAAAGAAAAAAAAAATTGACTTTTTGCAAAAAAAAATTTGCTACCCGCCGAGTTTGGTTTGAGGGTTTTTGTGGTATAACTTTTGCTCCCGGGCACCAGTTGGAAAAAAAATTATATTCCCACGAAGCTTAGCAATTTTTCTATCTTCAAAAAAAGTTTCAAAAAATCACGACAAAAATTCAGCCTGCCCGTACCTGCCCGAAATCTGATTTGTCTCCCGAGGGGACAATGGGACTTTAGGGGTTAATTGCAAGAGCCAATCATTCTCTTTGCTTTCCCCATTTTTATTTAGAAGTGCAAGTGAACCATTTATGAAAGACCTAGGCTCACAAATAGGGACCTACGACCCAATTCGTTTGAAAATTCATAAGTAATTCAAAAATGTTCAAAAAAATACGAAACCTCTTGGGTTAAATTCCTCATCAATTTATCTTTGTCTGAAAAATGAACTAAAAATATTCCAATACAAGGAATACATGAAAAAGGCGGATCAGCCCTTAGATGCTCCATTTCTGAGCCTCGTATCTTACTCGGAAAACACACCCATGACACCACTCATGTTCCAACCCCAGTGGACCTTTCCAGACCTGTAAGGGTTACTTCATGTCCTTCGGTGTTCATGCAGCCAGAACTGACATGTCATTGGTTAAATTCGCTTTTAAGAAAATCCAAGCCGTAACTTAGTACCTGCCTGGTCCTCCCAGCAGGCAGAGCCAGGCACACTAATTGATGAAGCACACTAACTGTGAGACCCTTGAGGTAGTAGGCTCTAAAAGCGACCCTTTAAGGACTGATTCGCCTTTTTCATAGGTTTGCATGATTAAAAATATTTTTAGCTCATTTTTCAGAGAAAGTAAAATAGATGCCGGACGTAACACAAGTGGTTTCATATTTTTTTGACTTTTCAAAGACTTTTGTTGTAGGTACCTATTTGTGACCCCTAAGTCTCGCAAAATCCATGCACTTGCAACTTCTAAAGTGATTTGAGGAAATTAAGGTCAATGATTGGCTCTTGCAATAGAAAAAAAATATTTCCTTGATGCATTCAATAGCTAAAGTGGTCCATTCAAAAATCACCTCCAATTCATTCTACAACTAATTATAGGGTCGGTTTGAAGGAGACGGTCGCTTTTACAGCACACTACCTTACCTTGAAACCTTGTGGAAGAAGTTATTTTTCATGACTTTGGTCAATTTTTTCAAGCAAAATGTATGTGTCTCAAAACTTAACCCTTATGAAGGGGAAAAAAAACAAAAAAAACAGAACACTTAACCCCTAATGACCCAAGTGACCATTTTCTAGTCGCTGCCCCTAATTTTTGAATTGCCCCTCTCAGATTTTGAGGTTTTTGAAAAATAAAAATGATTTCTAAAAGAATGAATGCAATTCAAATCCAATGGCGGTGGTTTCATCAAATTTTGAGTTAAACTCTACCCTGTGGAATTTTTCAAAGTTAACCCCTAAAAGCCCAATGTCCCTTTGGGGGTCAAATGGGATTTCAGACAGGTACCTACGAGCTGAAGTTTTGTTGTAATTTTCTGAAACTTTTTTTTGAAGATAGAAAAAGTGCTAAGCTTTGTAGGAACATAATTTTTTTTCCAATCAGAGCCCGAAAAAAAAATTATGCCCAAATAAGCTCAAGACAACCTCCGAAGGGCAGCAAAAGAAATTTGTTTTTTCTTTTCTTTTTCTTACAAATTATATTTTTATCTATTTGGAAAGCTTTGATTCGTTTCATTTGGATTTTTTATGTGACAGTCATGGACAATCTTGATTTCGGGCACTTAGAGCATCTTCCTGAAAATGAAAAAAATAACTTGTTGGATTATTTCTAAATGCAAGTTTTACAATGGTTTATTTTTTTTGCTAGAGAAATCTCACCAGTTAGATTAGAATTTTTCAATTCCATAGAAAGATATTAATATTTTAGATTTTCCTTCTATCTTGTATCTACTTCTACTTAACAATTTTTAATAACAAAAATTAATTTTTTTTCGATTTTTTTTCCCAAGACTCTCAACTCAATTCTCCACTATAAAGATTTAAAGCTCAAAACTTTGTAGTGCAAAACATTTAAGTTAAAAATGTTCAAAGTCAAATTATCTAGTCCCGCATTGTGCTAAAAAATTTGTTTTTTCTACTTTAAATGCAGATATCTTGCAATCTATGCGGTCAAAAATTCTAAATTTTTTTTCACACATTCTCATACTAATTAGGTGTAAGATCCTACAGTTAGATGTGCACAAAGCACATTTTTAAAATTTTTGTCACTCTTTGCTATACAAATGGCAATTTGGATGTTTTGGGGCAGAGAAAAGGCCTTGGGCCTTTAGGGTTTAAGTGGTAGTGTAGTTTACTGCTTGTTTTTTTTATTGTTTGGTTTAAGAATGGACTAAAAAGTCAGCCAACTAATGTTCTTCTTGCCCACTTCTTAAAGGTCAGAATCCATCTCAAAAAGGGGAAGATCCAAGGAGTTTAAGGAGAAGACAAGTGTCCCATTTTTTTTTCTCTTGCAAACTTTACTCAAATTTCAGTGACCACCATGCATTGCAAGCTTGACCATGAATTGTTAAATTCTTGGAATGTTATGAAAGTGTATATATACATTTTCAACTCTTTTATCTTTCACCAAGTACAAAAAGGCATCATTTCAAAATATTCTCACAAAGATATGCTCCTTCAAAGTGCGTTGCCCTGCATTTCATTTAACCCAAGAAAAAATTCAAAATTAAATATCTCCTAAATTGTGCGGTCAAATATCCTAAAGTTTTTTGAGGTGCTCATTTTCAATGTTAATTTCAAGATCCTATGGTTACATTCAATTTGATGTGAAGAAAAAATGAGAAAAAAAATTGCTCAAGTTGTTGGCAATTTTGGCCCAATTTTAAAGAACACCACCCTTGGGTCAATAGGGGTTAAATGACGATGCGGATGTTTTTTGGCCGATGAATGACAAAAAATCCTTCTATTTGGAATAAAAGAGTAACTACTCATCTTCGGAATTTTGTGTGGAAACGAGAGGTCTTCTACCGTAGTTTGACTTCTAATGAATACTTTTGGATTTTTTTTAATCAATAATTTACACAATACCCAAATGGATGATTGCAATGGCTACCAGTCTATCCTTTAAGGATTAAGCAAGTTGATGACTTGCTATAAATTTTGGTTGAAAATCCATGAAAAGTATTCAAAATATCAAAATACAGAAAGTATATACTATTGCCTGACTTTCCAAAATTGACATCAAAAAAACTAAATCAAATTCAACTTTGTAACTACCAATCCACATTCGTTTGTGGTCACTATTGTGAACATCTATTTTCATCAATTGAAAAATTTATAGTTTTTTCATATGGTGTCAAAAAAATGTGTGATAAAAGAATCTAAAAGAGTCTTTGACTTCGAACAAGATCCAACAACAATTAAGCAACCTAATTATAAGAGCTCCAAAGCAAGGCCTGGGATCCCTTCTATAAAAATCTCATTCCATGTGGAACATAATACACCATTGGATTAAAAATTCAACAAGCAATACATCTCTTTTGGATGTCATTTTCATCATCTTTGCCTTATCATGGTCAAATATGGTATCATATAAGTAAAACACATGACCATTTTGCAACTTCTCAAGGTGCAAAAAGGGTCCAAATTGGCAGTGCCATGTCTCAACGGATCCAGCTCAATATAAGAATTTTTTTGTCAGAACCACACTTTTCAACTCTAGCACATTCTATGTCAAATACTCAAAAACCACAACCCTGTTCCAACCCAAATCGACCTTTCCAGACCTGTAAGGGTTGATCTATGTCTTTAGCATTCATGCAGAACTGACATGTCTGATTGCTTAATTCACTTTTAAGAAAATCAAGCCGTAACTTAGTACCTGCCTGGTCCTCCCAGGCAAGTAGAGCCTTTTGATAAGGTACACTAATTATGAGACACTTAAGAATACACTGAAATATTGTTCAGTAAATTTTGTTTGTTTGTTTGAAACATATGGACAATTTCCAGTGATAGGGGAAACAGTACACAGAACCTATGGACGAAGTCCTTGGTGGAAAATGTCAGTAAAATTTTCATTCAAAGATAAATGGAATTGGCATCTAACTCAAGTCGTTTTATATTTTTTGGAGCTTTGTAGAATTAGTTATGAATTTTTGAAGTTGAAATGGCATTAGGTTCTAAAATCGCCTACCTCCTCAAATGTTCACTATTTGTACATTGCTGGTAAAACAAAAAGTAACATGTACAAATAGTGTACACTAGAGGAGGTGGACGATTTTAGAACTTGCATGAGCGCTTTTAGAATTTGAACCTCCTACTCTTACCTTAAAAACTTGTAGAAGAAGTTATTTCTCATGAATTTGCACTTGTGTTAGGTAGGTAAGCCTATTACCACCGTGATTTGGAATCTGAATATTTTGGGGCCAATTCAAAGAGGGGCACATATTTTTCAAAGGTATGCACTTGTTTCATGAACCAAATCCAAGTGGAATTATGATTTTCCAATCAAAATTGTAACTTCTGTAAATTTCTATAGTGGTCTCCTTTGAAATAACAAAATTACTCATAGAATGGAGTCATAAATATGCCATAAACAATTCATAATTGCCTTTCCATGTATCTAATGGCACTTAAGTACTCACTAATAAAGAAGTGACACGTTGTTTCCTTTTGGCATAAGTGCACTGATTTTGTCAAATTCTTGAACGGATTTGAATATTCTTTTGGACAGATTTGGATATTTTTCTGGATGGAATTGGGGCCAAAAATAGGGACGTAATTAGGCAATGAACGGAATTGAAATTGGTCTACTTTAAATCATCTTTCAATTTTTTTAAGTAAAATGTATGGCTCTCAAAACTTAAACAAGTTGATGTCAATTACTTTAAATTTTAGTTGAAAAAATTTAAGAAAATAATTCAAAATACAATATACAAAAAACATTTATTGTTGGTTGACTTCCCCATGTTGAGATCAAAAAGACTAAGTCAAACATAACTTTGTAACTACCAATCCAAATTCTATAAAATTTGTCTTGCATTCAAGACAATCCTTGTATGCATGTGTAAACAAAATTCTAATTGTAGGATCAAAAACTTGAGATTGCAATTGCATACCCAAATTTATTGAAATTCCCAAACTCCCCAAAGTCATTGAGAGGTTAAGATTGATAAATGACACCTAAATGTGGACCCTTTCTAAAACCAACCCCTACAAATTTGTGCCTAAAATACATTTGTTTATATTATGAAAGTTGTGGTCACTATTGGGAATGCTTATTATTATCAATTGGAATTTTGTTTGTTTGTTCATATTTTGTCCAAAAATGCGTAATATAAGATTTTTGACTTCTAGAAAGATATAATCAAAAATTTATTCACTTCATTATAGGAATAATGCTCAATTCCTTACATATATAACATTCTTAAACAAGAAGGTAGAGAGGTTCTTTTACATTAGCATTTTAGAATAGATACAATTGTATTACATTAGCCTACAATATACAATGTTTTTTTTTCCGGCAATTTGGTGCAAAATTGCACCAAATTTTATGGCCTTGCACCAAGCCTATAGAAAAAATTGGTACTAAATAAGTGAAAAATCACCAGAAAATTTCAAATAAAAAAAATCATGGATGTAATCGCCAGATTGTGGATGAAAACCAAATTATGAATATGTGATATGATCTAATATGATATTCTCTATGCAAAATGTGGATGAATGTTGAAAATTTGAGCACCACTGTAACATCCAATATTGCCACTTTGGCACTTCATTAAAAATGAAAAAAACAAAACTGACAATATATGAGGCGACATTTGCAATTAACTTAAGACTTCCATAGAAAAAAAAAAGCCTTTACTTCTTGGAAACCAAGAGGATACTTGCCTTGAAGTTCATAACAATAATGTTATGTATTCAGGCGCATTCAATGAAGTTACCTTAGAGATTAACCCTCAAAGGTCTATAGATAATTGTGCATATATTACCATATTTGAATTTTAAAATGCAAACTATATACTAAAATATTACAGGCAATATATATATATATATATATATATATATATATATATATATATATATATATATATATATATATATATATATATATTGGATGTTGTTTTAGAAGCTCTACCTTATCGTGCTCAAATGCGGCACCACATAAGTAGAATATGTGGCCATTTTTCAACTTCTCAAAGGAGTATAAGGTAGGATGTTATAAAAGTGCTCAGGCTCTAAAATCGCCCACTTCCTCAAACATATACTATTTGCACAATACACGTTGCTTTTTAATTGTACTAGCAATGTACAAATATTTTATACTTGAGGATGTGGGCAATTTTAGAGCCTTATGCCATTCCAACTTCAAAAATTCATAACCAATGCCACAAATCTCGAAAAAACATGAAACCACTTGGATTAAGGTAGGAGGCTGTAAAACAAAGCAGGCATTAAGTGCAAATGGTCCTTATAAATGGTTGTGAAATGGACATGAGTTGGTTTTGAAATTGACCAGTATAGTCATTGAATGAATCAAGGAAAAAAGTATTATTAATTGCAAGAGCCAATCATTTCTTTACTTTCCCCATTTTTATTTAGAATTGCAAGTAAACCGTTTATGAAAGACCTAGGTTCACAAATAGGGACCTATGTCCCAACTTGTTTAAAATTCATAAGTAATTCAAAAAGGGTCAAAAAAATACGAAGCCACTTGGGTTAGATTCCTCATCAATTTTTCTTTGTCTGAAAAAATGAGCTAAAAATATTGCCATCCAAGAAAATACTTGAAAAAGGCGGACCAGCCTTTAGATGCTCCATTTCTATGCTTCTTTCTTTAGATGCCAATTCCACTTGTTTTTCAAGGAAAATTTACTAAAGACTATTTCAAGAAATCTCACCTCGCCAAAATTCAAGTTTCAATCCTTATATGGGCACTTCATAAACTTCCTATCTTAACTTAGGAGGTGCAAAAATGATCCAAATTGTCTGTGCCATGTCTCAATGGATCCGGCTCAATGTAAGCTCTAAGATAACTGCATCTAAAATTGCACAGTTTTTAGAGTCGCACACTGGATATTCTTGCCTAAAATGTACTTCCACCATTCATATGACTCTATGATCGCTTTTAGGTACACCTATTTTCAATACTTTGAAAATTCGTAGTTTATTCTCATGGTGTCCAAAAAATACATTCTAAGCTGCGGTCTGCCATCTTGTAGAGAATTTGGTTGGCTAGAAACAATATCGTCTTTACTAGGGCGAAGGTTAACTTAATTCAGAGCTGTACTCTTGCTTGGCGTAACACGATTATGGCGGGCATGGCTCAAAGGAGTCACACCCTCACTTACTATAGTCGTTGTAGCAATGACAGACGGAACATCATTTACCAGGAATTCTTAGACACTTGGTGCAAAAACGACATTTTTTGCTCTGGCACCTTCCACCGCTCCGAGTGGCACATGACCCTTAATCCTCCTCCTAGGTTAGACTTTCCGCTCAAGCCGGATTAATTGTTGTTCTCCTGTGTTTTTTAATGCAATGGTCACCGCTTCTTTGAAAAACAAAAACAAAAATACATTCTAAGAGAACTAGAATCCCCTTTTTACTACCAATGGGACCCTGCAATATTTTTTTTCAATATAATAGTGAAAACCATGCTGAATTGCTTCACTGTGCGATGTTAGGTGTAGTTACCTTGACATAAATAAAATAAATTGTCACTGTCATCACACACTTCTGAATTCACGCACATTCTTTGTCCGTCAAACACACAAACCCAAATCCCCACCACCATGGTCCACCCCCCAAATCGCCCTTTCCAGACCTGTAAGAGTTACTTCATGTCCTTGGGTATTCATGCAGGAACTGACATGCTATTGGTTTGCTTTTTAAAAAAGACAAGACGTAAATTATTAGAATTAGTACGGTACCCCACCTCGTCTGGTTCTCTAAGAGCCTTTTTGATAAGGTACACTGAGAGCCAGTGGGCTCTTTAGCAAGCGTAGATTCTAACTTAACCCTTGAACGTCGAGGAGGCCATTCTATGGCCGATGGATGACAGAGAATCAAACTGAATAGGACAGAAGTGCGCTTATTCATCCTCCCAATTTGTTGTGAAAAGGGGAGATCTTCTACAGTAGCTTGACTTCCAATAGATACTTTTGAATTTTTTAATGTAGATGATGTCACACGGTGACAAAATAGAGGATTTCCACGGTGACCGGCCCGTCGTTCAAGGGTTAAAAAGAAGAGTCAAAGAGGGGGGACCGGCTCAGCTGCAGACTATTTGATGCTCCCAGTCTATTTTCTTAGACTGCAAAGGGTCATCGAAATATCTTCGCAAATATCTTCCTCTTTATTTGCACCACTCATGCAGCCATGCAAGCAGGTTCTTAGCAGATTATGTTGTGGAAATCAGTCCATCCATGATATGCTTACCCAAAGGGTCAAGTGGGGCGGACGGAGGGGTTGTGCTTATAGTTGTACGACGAGCTTAATGCGGGGGCTGTTTTATCTCCTGTGTGTTTTACCCCTCGGGAAAATGCAGGAACTTTGTAATTGCAACAGATGAAAAAATTTGGGAATTTGGAGTTCATATTTGCAATTAGAGGTCCCAAATCAGGTAAGGGAGGTGTAGAGAGATAGATTTACTATGGCACAAAATAGGGGGTCTTTTTTTTTACATTCATCTTGGTTGGACCTCTGCAAGAGGCTCGTCATACAACTATAAGCTTGAACTGGCGGAGGGGCCAGGGTGAGTTGCCCCCTTGCTTGGCCCCTTGGGAAAACACTAAAGTTTTTTGTATTTTAGCCATGATGAAATTTGAAAAATTTTGAATTCAGATTTGCAATTGGAGGAGGCCCCAAATTAACTACACTAAATAGTGCAATTGGGTTGCCTTGACAATTAGGTTGCCTTATCCCAGAGAAGTTACCTCATGTTACCTCATGACTCATGACTCATGGCTTGTCCAGATGGAGGCACAAGCCATTCTCTGATCCCCAACCATGAATCAATGTACCAATCCATGTAGCACAGGTGTTTTCCCACATCCCCGCATTTTTCTACAGTAACTCGGATATAGATATAGTGTAGAATGTCAAGATATTAGTCTGGGGCAACCTAATTGTACTATTTAGTGTAGAAGAGGTGTATAAGGTAAATAGAGTGTTTTTTTTTTAGACATGCACAAAATAGGGGGCTTTTTTTTTATTACTTGCACCCTTGGAATGACTTGAAAGAGCTGAGCGAGGGGGCCAGTTCACCCTGACCAGGCAAGCGGAGGTTGTTGCTGAAGGCAGTTGAATGAGGGTAAAAAATCTGAATTAACCCCTATATGATTGTCTAGGCCAAGATAGCTTACGATTTGGAATACAGACTGATTTTAAGGTAGCTAGACTATGTATTTACAGAAAAAAATTTATTCTACAACTATATCTTCAAAGGCAGAAACTAAATTACTATTGAAAGAGAAAAAACTTAATTCAGCAAAGACACAAAAATTGTGTCTACAAGAAGTGTGCAATTTATGTATTTTAGTCAAAGCATGGCTCGTGTACATGTTTTGACAATGGAGTTCCGTAAACATGTTGGTTGGTATATTCACTGATTCAACTGATGGAGAATTTTGGTTGAGTTGTCACGGTATTATGCCCGGCTTATACAAGAGTGATGGGGGTTCTCTATAAACGTGTCATACATGAGTATTTAGAGTTGAGGAAGACGACTTGAGTATAGCTCTTTTAGGTTTGTCCGGCTAGAATTGGCCTACAATTGATAATATATTGGGATTTGAAGGTCCTTTCCCAATTCATATGTTATAAGTTGAAATATTGTTGTCAAGATCACAAATAAACATGCTACCTTTTGAAATTGAAACAACTTTGTTAGTTTTGGCATTTCATTTTCAAAAGTATTTGTATTGTTACTACTATTAGTGGGTGACCTTTTGATATCAATTGTTGGTGCTCTACTTGAAATAAACTCTAAAAGTCTGAAACATCCAAAATAAATACATTTCTTAACCCCTAAAGGCCCAAGTGTCCGTTCAACGGACAAGTGGGATTTCGGGTAGGTACCTATGGGCTGAAATTTTGTCTTGATTTTTTGAAACTTTTTTAGAAGATAGAAAAACTGATAATATTTGTGGAATTATAATTTTTTTTTCAATTGGTGCCCGGGAAAAAAAGTTATGCCCAAATAAGCTCAAAACAAGGGAGAACGGGCAGCAAAAAAATTTTGCAAAAAATAATTTTTTTTTTGAATTTTTTTCCTATAGATTATATGTTTGTCTATCTGGAAAGCTTTGATTCATTTCATTTGGATTTGTTATGAGAAAGTTATGGACATTCTTGTTTTTGGGGCAGTTAGAGCATCTTTTTAAAAAAAATAACTTGTAGGACTCATTTTTTAATGCAATTTTTCAAATTTTTCAAATTTATTTTTTTGGCATGGTTTAGTTTACTTGCTAGAACAATCTCACCATTGGGATTAGTGCATTTTAATTCCATCTAAAATATATGAATATTTTAGATTTTCCTTCTATCTTGTACCTAATTCTACTTAAACAATTTTTTTAATAATAAAAATTAAGTTTTTTTGAATTTTTTTTGTTTTGGTGGATCATCAACTTAATTCTCCACTATAAACATTTAAAGCTCAAAACTTTGTAGTGCAAAAAAATTTAAGTTAGAAATGTTCAAAGTCAAAAAATCCAATCTCACATTCTTCTACTATTTAGGTGTAAGATCCTACGGTTAGATGTGCAAAAAAAAACATTTTAAATTTTTTCTTCACTCTTTGCTAAAAAATGGCAGTTTTGGGTGTTTTTTGGCAGAAAAAAGGCCTTGGGCCTTTACGGGTTAAAAAGTATGATGGTTTATATTAATATAAAAGTGAATTTTTGATAAGTTAATGGAAACCTGAGAAGGAAAAATTTCATCTAGCTATATGACCGCTTTTAATTCACATGCCTAGTTTACACAATTGAAATCCAATAATACCTTTGGAGGACGACATGAATCATCATATTGGTTCACCTTTCAAAAAATGGAAATTATAAACAACATGCGTGAATTTACAAAAATACTCGTGTATTCCATATTAAACCACAACTATCAATTAGGGAGGTTTCCAATAGATAGCAATGAAAATGTTGGGAATTTAGGGTGAAGATCTAAAAGTGCAATTAGAAACAAATGGAAAATTCTATGGAAAAAAGAGGGGTTTAAACTAAAATGACTTTAAACAAGATTTGATAAAGTACTTAAATTAGGCAAACAATTAAATGGTGATAGATATAAAAACCAAAATACAATAAAATAGAAAAATGAAATTGGAAATAAATAAAATCCAGAAGAAAACAATGACAAAAATACAAAACCAAAATGAAAACAAAATACTTCACTTAGGAGTTGTATCAATTTAAAACTTCAGACCTAATTTTGGCATAATGGAACAACTTTTTTCAAAAAAAATTGATGTCATGTTTGAAAATGTCAAAGAAAATGTCCCTTCCAACTCTTCTTTTAATTTTGTCCATAACTATTGATTGAAGGCTCAAACTTACAAACAAATTTCACAAATTTAAACTTACAAACAAATTTCAAACAGTTTATAAATTCAAACCTTTTTAAATAAAGCCATTCTACTATCATACAAGTAGGTCAATTTTTGGAATAATTAGGGAAAAGTTGGATCTTGTCTAAAATTTTGAAAATTCTACTACTATTTCTGAAAATCTAAAAAACATTCATGGTTGCTAATTTTGAATATACAAAAATTATTCTTGAGAAAATTTAGAAAAAAAATTCATTTTGGCATGAATAGAAAAAGTCAATCCAAAACTAGGAGTGTCCAAAAATTAGAAAAACAAAGTGATGAAGGCCAAGAAATCCAAATCAAGCTGCCGAATTGTTGAACTACAAAAACTAAACTATTTTGGCAACAAGGTGCCAAAACTAACCTACGCATACAATATGCCAAAATGAGGTTTGAAGTTTTACATTGAACACAATTGCTTTGTCTTGACAATGAACAATCAAGTTCGCATCTTCAAATTGTCCCATACCTTTTGAGGATTCATGAAGGACAATAAATTTCATTATATAAATAATCTCTCCATCCTACATCTTACAATTGGACTTTCTTGAATGTTGTGCTTTTTGCATTTTCTTTTAAAGAATATCGTTGTTTCCGCCGGAAATGAAATCAACCATGCCATTGAGGAAAAACATGCGTACTACAACATCACATGTCAATTAGCAAACATGATTCCCTCGAATGTTGTGCTTTGCATTTTTTCTCTTGAAGGTACCGTTGCTTCCAGTGGAAATGAAATAGCAACCATGCTATTAAGAAAAAAAGTGAACTATATAACATGACATGTAAATTAACAAATAGGATTTAATTTTTTTCAGAACAAACTAGTGTTTTTGATTCATTTTGTATTTTTGTAACCATCTAGGTTTAAGTTTGTTCTTTTGGGTACAACTTAGAGGTACAAATTCTTTTTCTTTTTTGGAACAAGGCATTGTTTGGATTCATTTTCTATTTTCGTTACAAGATAGATTTTGGAATTTTTTTCGTAACAAGCTAGGTTTTACAAACTTTTATTTTTTTGTAAGAAGTTGGGTCTACATTCTTTTCTTATTTGGTAACAAGCGGATTCTTGATTTGTTGTTTTTTGTTACAAGCTTTGACTTTGCCAAGAAAAAGCACAAAGGATGGTATGCAACTTCAAAATGTGTTGATAAATTGTCGCCTTCTTTGATTCTCAATTTCAAAATGAATTTGTATCAAGTTTTTCATGAAATTTTGAAAATTCTCACATGTGAAATATTTTGTTACATGGGCTGCTGTCGTAGTTATTCGAGCCATAATTACTTGGTACTTCCGGTCTGTACGTGGCCTACAACCGATGTAGAGCGTCATACCAAGCGTATGAGGTAATTGAACAAACAATCTGATGTTGATTTTTCCTTCTTTTCCAGTTTAGTATAGTGCAATCTTTCTATATAGAGGCACCTAACATCCATTCAAAGTCATGAGTTTCTTATTGAAACTTGCTTTCTTACAAATGATTTTTTTATTGCAGAATCGTGTAGCTTACTTGCAAGCGCTTGGTGTGTAAAAATTCCACTTCAAAAAAACGTAGTCCAAGGTTCCTAAACAATGGTTGTACATCATTTTTTTCAAAGTACGCTAAATTTTGGTCATGTATGCCATTTCAGAACATCCTAAAGGGGTTAATGGGGATTGATGATGTGGCCTATGCTTCTGAAAAATAACAACAAAACTTAATTCATGTAGAAATATGCAAAATAGTTCATCTTAATTTATAAACATATAAAGAGTTTCTATTTATTGGCTCATTCCTTTGGACAAAGACTAGATATGGCATCAATTCTTTGATTTCTTTGGTTTGTGAATCCGAGTTTCTAAATCCTATCTATGATCGCATTTACACTACACAAAGTGAGTAGGGTTGAAGTATATAGAGCCTTATGGTCATACAATTCTTGTTTGTAAACAAATAGAAATAGAATTATGTATATGTATACACATGTATATATGTATATACTAGTCACACCTTGTGGGCGTTCATTTATACACCCTTGGTAAATAAGCGAGCACAACCGGGCTCTAGTTTTTGTGTGGATTCTTATACAACCTACGGGTGCCTATATACATTAGCGCCAATCCATTGTGCCTTCCAAGCAATGAATCTTCCTTTCCTATGTTCCTAACATCCACAATATACACGAAAAATCAAAGATTTGAACTACTTAATGATTTCTATTCTAACTTTTTCAATCAAAAGAGGTCACGGTGGTTTCGAATTTGAAGAAGTTACAGTCTAAATTTATCTATTCTAAGTTATAGATCATTTCATGCCATTTCTAAAAACGTAAGACTCGACCCTAGCACCTTTTCCTCGCAAAAGTTATGGGCAGATGAAGTTTAGCCCTTTTGGGGCTATTTAAACTTCATCCACGGTTTAGGTGGTGTTTCCTATTTTAATTAGCCTTGAAAATTGAACCCTAGCTTAAAAAAATTAGAAATTGCCTAAACCCTAAGTTTTAATTTGGATGAACTATTTTAGGCTAGCTTCATTTGTTCCTTGACCCAAACTTCATCCTTAATTATCTCTTAGGATTTGTGGTATTTCTTGAAGGTTGAACTACCTTAGGGTTACTTAGGAGTTCTACTTTGACTTCCTAATACTAACTTCTTCCTTGGATTAGGATAAAATGACCTAATTCTTTCTACCCTTGTTCCTTGAGTTTTTGATTAATCTCTGATAAATTACTATTTTTTAAGGGTTTTAGATTTATTCCTTCTAGAAGCTGACCTAAGCTCTCCAAAATGTCCTCTTGCTTGATATTTCACTTATCATATCAAAAGTTATTGGTGGATGAAGTTTGATCGCTAATCGGTGTTCAAAACTTCATCTGTTGATTACGCTTAATCCTAATTTGATAATTAACTTTTGATTTCACTTTTGAGACCTAGGTTACTTCTAATTAATGTTTCTTAATTTAACTTGTCTTGTTTATC
This sequence comes from Neckera pumila, assembly GCA_963969595.1. Lineage (NCBI taxonomy): Eukaryota > Viridiplantae > Streptophyta > Bryopsida > Hypnales > Neckeraceae > Neckera > Neckera pumila. Next base: position 13,989,382 of record OZ018415.1, read on the forward strand.
TTCTAATCACTTTTCATCCAAATTAGGTCCTAAACTTCATCCCTCCGTCTCTCACTCATTTTAACTCCAAATCTTAAGTGTAAGATGGTTTTGGAAAGACCTAATCCTAATCTACAAGTTTTGAGATCTAAACTTGAAAATATCTAGGTTTGATGCTCTGACCCGTCTCCAACTTCGGCTAAGTGTTAAAAAATGCTAATCTAAACAATTAAAAAGAAGAGGAAGTGTTTAGTAATTTACCTCAAGTTGCCCTTCATCCGCCGCGTTGTAGAGTAGCTCCTTGAGATATTCCCGGTCCGCCATCTTCAGAGGCTATTTTAGAATTTTGCTCACCGCTTGAAGATGAGTTTTTAATACAAATTCTTAATTTCTTCCTATTTTTTTTCTTTCTACTTCTACTCCTTCCTTTTCTTTCAGTACTATTCTACTTCAATTATTAAATTATCCCAAAGGTTGACTAGTCTTGGAAGAAAATAATTGAAGTCAACTCCTAAACAATAATTGACTCTTCAACTCTTTGGTCAATTATTATTCTATCCAAGTTTTGATGGTTCTAATTGTTTTCCTAGATTTCCACCTAATCCTTTTTCCTCCTAAATTCTCTTCCAACTCCTAAACTGTCACTTCACTTCATCTCTCTCAATTTTCAAGGTGGTTTTGAAAGTTCTAAGTGTTCTATTTCCTATGGGTTTTGAGCCTCTTTTTGCAATGGAAACGTTGCAAATTGAGATTCTTTAGCCCCCATCCCTTCTACTAGTTCCTACTTGCTAATTTTCTATCACTAATACACACACTCTTTTGGTCAATGGAATGCAAAGTGGTTTTTGTTTTTATGGAATTAATTTGGAACAAGTTTCTATTGGTGGCAAAAAACTCAAATTTTTTGTTAAGCCTGGGCTTGGCCGGAGCCTCCACGGCCTGGACTGTTGCCTCCTGGTTGCTCCAATGCCTGGACTGTCGCCTCTCGGCTGCTCCGAGGACCTGGACTGTCGCCCTCCTTAGCTCTCGACTGTCGCCCTCCCGGCTGCTCCGACGGCCGCCACGTGGCGCGGTCCGGTTGGCTGGGGCTACGAGGGTGACGGGGCACCTTGGAGGGTGGCTGTTGCTGGTCTCTTGCTGGTTCTCTTACTGATTCTCTTGCTGGTTCTCTTGCTGGTCTCTTGCTGATCTGGACTCAATTGGTGGGAGTTGGCCGCCCACCAATTCTAAGTCGAGGGAATTTCCAACACTAAATTTGATTTCTTCCTTTACTAGCTAAAAGAAAAATAAAAAGGACATGGTTACATGAATTTTTTGTGGGGGCTTGAGTAAGAATTAGTGAGCCTAATTTTGGAGGCTAAACCTTAGGGAGAATTCCAAATATTTTGAAAACTAAACTTTGGGAAGCAATCGTTGCAAAGGGCGATAGCTTCGCCGTATTTTTGCTAATACCCAAAATTCTAAGGAAATCCAAACCAAGCAAAGTCAAAGCTTTGCCGTAGTTTTGTTAACATCCAAAACCCTAAGAACAATGGACTATAGCTTCGCTGTATTTTGCTATTATTCAAAATTCTAAAGAAATCTACCCTAAGTGAAGTCAAAGCTTCACCGTAATTTTGTTAACACCAACAATCCTAAGAACAATGGACTATAGCTTCGCCGTATTTTGCTAACATCCAAAATCCTAAAGAAATCTACACTAAGGGAAATCAAAGCTTCGTCATATGCGAAGGTTTGCAAGAAATTTAGAACAACTTAAGACAAAGGTTGGTTAGTACAACTCGAATACACGTTAGTAAGGAGGTGTTAGAACACAAAATTCTTCTAAGAAAACACTAGAATGCCCCCCAAAGCGGCATATGCCTAGGTACGGAGGGGAGAATCTAGGATTAGTACAAAGGTTAGTGAAAACAAACTTCAAGTTGCTATAACAAAAGGCCAAGTTAGTATTTTTGTCAAAAATCCAAAAACAGAGACAATCTTTGAAAAGACCCCAATGTTCTTCAAAGAAAGCTTAAAAACTAGCAACAATGCAGCTTGAAATGCTCCAAAAACACACGTTTACAACTTTTGGCTCAAAAATGGCCGAAAAAGTCCAAACAAATAGACCAACGTGTTTTGAAAGCCAAAATAATGGCCCAAGGGGTGTTTGTGAGAGAAAAGTGAGCCCCTTACATACATTTCCAAGGGTGCTCAACCCCCTCTCTTTTCCTACTAGTAATCTTATCACTTGAGATTTTCATCCTAATCTTCTAATTTTTTACTTTCTACGCTGGACCAAACTTCTAACTTTTGGAGAACAACTCCAAAGCACAAACAGATTGCGTCATTGGCTTCAGGGGGGCATTTTTAGTCCATAAGTCCTCCTTTCCCCTAATTTGACCTCAAAATGCAATAATACTTAGCGCTAAGTGAACACCCCAAATGGGTAAAAATCCAGTCTCTGGAGTTTGTTTTTTCTAAGAAAAGTAACTAGCCTAAGTTCTTTAGAAGGTCTAAGGGAGTGAGAAAGACCCAACTTCGACCCCATTCCGATCCCGTGTGCTCCCGGGACGCCGGTCAACTCCACCGGATTCTTCAAATTTGGCAATTGTTGGGGAATCTCGCTGGTTTGGGCATTTCTGACTATCGGAATGTCTTGAAACTTGTTGGAGCATCTTATTAGCATAAAACAAGCTAGTTTAAGATTTAGTGAGATTTTACCAAAATCTAGGTGATTTACAAGAAATTCCCAACCGAATTCCAACCAAGGTTTTGGTGATTGACCATTCAGAAAGGCATTTTTTATAAGTCAGAAAATTTTGAATCTTTTTATGGAACCTCTCGTAGAATTCCGCAAAGGATGTGCAAGCTCATATTCTTACTTTGCACAAAGGTCATAGGAAAATCAAATCTTGTCTTCTCCTTGTGAAACCAGTAACTAAGAATCTTCTGCATAGGGGAGAATCTTGGCAAACCGATTTTGCCGTTGGCCTCCAAATATGATTTCCACCCACAAACAACATACTGCATCCCTAGATTCCTCCTAGGTGTCCGTCTTGCGATTGTAATTCTTGCAAGCCTAACAATTGGGGTTTCCGCTATTTCTTCGATAAAATAGGGAAAGTGAAACCTATCGTTGGGAATGGATATATGACCTCAACGGTATTCCTTCAGACCAAATTTAGACATAAGAAGATACCTATATTGTGGTCTTGGCGATTCTAGCCCTATTTATTATAAATCCGTTTAATCACGTGAAATCATGTTAAATCACGTTTATACCTATTTACAAATGGGAATCGGGTTTAGTTGAGGGCAACTTACTGATAAGGGACCAAATGCTGTATTGGGATGTGACACACCTATTTTGGTCTTACACTCTTTTTTGAGCTTTTTGTGACTAAAAGTACATTCAAACTTATTATAAACAAAAAAAAGAAAATAATGAGTCCCAGGTGACAAATTGGGACCTCACACAATTATATATAGAAATAAGACAAGAGATAGGATAAAGGTTTGCATGACAAATTGCAGGAATGTTTATTACACTCTAGGTTTCCATTATGAAACATCATATGAAATAATTGGAATGACATTTCTCTGGGATGAAACTATTGGATTTTATAAGAAGATTCGTGACACTACTTATTTAACATCTATCTATTTGTCTATTTATATGTGTATGTGAGTATGTACATATATATGTGTGCCGGGAATTCATATAAGTTTAAAGTGAATGAAAAAGGCATAATTCATGTATTATACCAAAAATATAAAGTTTGCTTGGATCACAAAGTTCAAATGCATTGTAGATGCAAAGAAAGACAATAAAGGGCAGCCACAACAATTGTTTTATGATTGAAATGACAAACAAATAGGGCTCCAAATAGTTGTGGCTTCAAATTATGGAACATCAGTTGTATGGCTTCAAGTTTTCATGGCCTATATTGTGGGGTTTTAAGTTTTCTTTTTACCTTAAACATAGTGATTTAAAAATTTCAAGGATTTAACCTTAGAAGGACTCTAAACTACTTCAGAATACTTGTATTCAAAGTAAGGCTAAAATCTTCATTTATATTTTTCTAAACAAATCCAATTGTAGGATCCTTCATTGAAGTTCTTTCAAATGCATCCTCCAAAAAATTCAGAGTAAGAACCCCTACCAATTGCAAGATTATAATGCTTGAATTTCAAAAAGAAGTATTTTCAACTTTTTTTAAAAGGTTATATTTCACTTTACAAACTTTTTACTCCAAATATGTGAATCCTACAACTTGCAACTCCCTAATATATGTAGAAGAAATAAGTTGAAATTACGTGTAAACAAATTCAACAAAAAATATTTCATCTTCATGCTTAAGAAAAATAATAGGTAGAAAGAGGTAGAATTTTTTAAATATTAATTTGCTAAGATTTTAGTTATAAAATCATAAAATCCAATTCTGATGTTTGTAATGTTATAAGAAATAACCTGCATATTTTATTTTCATTTATTTAAAAAATATTCAAAATTGAAATTAGATAAAACTTCAAAGCTTAATTTTGAATAGAGATTCCATAATTATCTGCAAACTAAAACTCCAGATAACTATCATCTCATTAATAAAAATAGGATGATTCAAAACTCTCCACAAATGTATAAATCTAGAAAATAAAGTTCACTTTTTTATTCTTTAAAAAAAATAGTTTTTATAAGATGCTTGTGTTGTCCATGTTAAAAAAGAAAGTACTTATTGTACAGTGGCCTACCACAAAGATACGTGATTTCACCTTCAGCTTTGAAGAAAAATATCTCTTTACTGAAATTAGGTTCTTGCAAACAAATTGTACCATCACGCTCTCAGCTACCGAGGTAGTTATAGCAAGAAGGAAAAATGCAAAAATCTACTTACGTTAAACAGTTATTCATTTTCAAACTAAGGGCAAAATTTTGCCAAAATGGAAATCTTTTTAGAGGGTATTGTGAATTTTTTTCTGGAGATGCTTATTGAAGAAAAGATGTGCGTATAGAGATTTCCTACATATCTCAGCAATTGAATTAAAAAAATTTATCACCCATGTTCTTCAATGAAATTTCATGTAAAACCATGAAAATTAATTTAGAAGTTCACTAAAAATGGAGTTTTAGTTTTTCGAAACTGTTATTTGGTATGGTTGATTGGGATTGCATAAGATATCAAAGTTAATTATGTAAAACAAAAAATGTCAATTTTATTTTACATTATGCAAAGAAAACTGATTTTCCAAACTGCCATTGCTTATCTTTTTGGTAGGCCATTGTACAGTATCTTTAACCACTAAAGATCCAAGGGTTTGGACAAATTACAAGTGTGTTATAAATACAAATTCTAACATCTTTTTATGTTTGCATTAAAAGAGAAAATGTTCAATATCCATTAGTAGAATGTTTAATTATTTACAATCAAAATTTTAAAATTATTTATAGATTTATTTTATAAGATCTAACTTCAAAATCTTACCAAAAATACGATCTTTTATCTCTATCATCTGAAAATTTCTATGGTTGGTAAAAATTAACATTTCAATTGATTTGTGACAAAGGCGTAAGATTTAGTAATGAAAACATCAACATTTTTTCCAAAGAGTAAATTTTCCAATACCAAATACATACTAAATACTTTGCATTATTTTATTTATAATTTTGTTTGGATGTATTAATCTTAGATTTGAATAGAAAAGTAGAAAGACAGTTTGATCTGGTTTGTATAAGATATGTTTTTTTCTACCCTAAAATTCCGCCCAAATTCGGGCAACAACCATAATCTAGTTGATTGGGCATATAGGAGTCAACTATGTAGTCAAAAGTTATAAGAATTGTTGCATCTTAAAGCTACTCTTTGCCCCCATGTTGTCTAAAATTATAAAGAAAAAAATATGAAAAATTCCATTTGCAAATGGGTTACTAAAAATTCTATGTTGCCCCCAAATGCTATATACATGGTGCATTTGTGGTAGCTTCAAAAAGTTCACAGCTTTAATTGTGGTAGCTTCAGAGTCTCATTGCTTCAATAAAGTCGGACCACCTATATCTAATCACTTAAGCTCTCGTGGCACAGATGGTGAGCAGTTGAATGCAATGGATATTTGTTCCGTGTAGGGAGATAGAAAATACTCAAATTGCAAAATTTTCAAATTTTTTTTTGCAAAACTAAAATTTCTGTGAATTTTGGGAGCCAAAAAGTGTTCTGAACCAATTTCCAATCTATAGAGTCTTCCAATTCCGATCACTCAAGAACTAGCTTCTTATTATCTACTTTCTTGTTATTTTTTTGCATACTTTAGGACATGTGTCATGATCTTATTAGTTCCAACCTTAAAAAAAGAGAAAAAAAATCCATTACAAGTCTTGATTAGAAATAGGGGCACTACTGGTTGGAAATTGGTCCTTGGTTGGAAATGAGTAGTTTGACCTTAGTGTTATACTATATAAGAATGTTGAGTACCTCCACCTCAACAAATGCACACTACAACAAAAATGATGTTTTATGACTGTAAAATATGACTACAATAAGTCGTAAAATCTCTAAATATGACTCACGCAGAATTCACTGTAGATGATTTGTGCTATGACTGGGTCCAGTCGTTACTGACGAGTCGCTTCAGACATGAGTCATATTTGCAGTCATATAGGTTTGAGGGTATGATTAGCCAAAATTAGCCATATTTTGCCAATGTGGTGTATATGTTGACCATCATTGATACACTTGACTTTTTCTTGAGGTTCCCGGACAAATCGAAAAAAATCCTACGTGGCATATGACTGCGTGCAGTCATATTTTTAGCTGACGTGGAATATGACTATGGAGAGTCATATTTTGGCTACTATGGCATATGACTCTTCTGAGTCATATTTTTTGCTGTTGTAAAAGATGACTCTTATGAGTCATATTTTTTCGCTGTTATGAAGATGATTTTTGTGAGTCATATTTTTGGATGATGTGGCAGTTTGTATGAAATGTTATTAATAATTTTATGATTGAATGTAGTCATATTTTTAAAAGTATTGAGTCACATTTTTGGCATGATTGTAAGCATCATGTGACTATCACCAGTCATATTTTCACCAAGATATTTTGTGAAATATAATTGAAGCAAGTAATATTCCGGATAAGTGAAAGTCACATTTCTTACATTTGTGTGCGCGGCTTGAAATTGAGGTAACTAAGGCTAATGATGATTTCCATCATAAATAACACTCACATTTTCTATACGCTTTAAATGAACTTGACGCATTGCATTCATATATGAATATGATTTAGCAACTAAATAAAAGACTCCATCCAAGTAAAAATGAGTAAATATGATTTTTGGGATGCATAGGAGACAATCATACTAGAAAACAAAAAATGCAAGAAAGAATGTGACTCTTCTCAATCACATTTATTAATCACTAATACAAAACACATCACAATGACACTCTATAAATGCATATTCCCACACATTTATAAGACCTATTCTCCTTACAAAAATGTGAAGATGTTGCCTCTTTGGAGTTGCAAGTAGCCTCTAATAACTTCATTCCAACTTGGTACCTACATAAACAATCAAGGAGGTTAATTTCTAATGAAATGAAAAATATAGCTCAACCTTTAAAGATTTAAAGCAATACAAATATGTTATACAAGTTTAAGATAAGCAAAAGTTATAACCACTATATATTTAGAAAATTACAAATAAACATGAAGAGAGAATAACACTGGTAATAGAGGTACTTAGAGGTAACAAACAAGCAAGAGGTAAGATGCAACAAGACACAACAAAAAACAAAATGAAGAAAGGACTAAGATGCAACAAGAAACACAAGTTAAGATGCAAAAAATGCAACAAATAAGAAGAAAAAGCAAGAACTAAGATGCAACTAGAAATAACAAGAAGTATGAATTAAGATGCAATTACAAGAAACTAGAAGCAAGAACTAAAAAAGCAACAAGAGGAAACAACAAGCAAAATGTAAAAACTAAAAGGTAAGAAGAAGAAACTAAAAGCAAAGAGCAAGAACTAAGAGCCAAAAAGAGAAAATTCAAAGCAAGAAGCAAGAACTAAGAAGCATCAAAAGCCAAGAAGCAAGAAAAAACAAGAAGCAAGAATTTAAAAGCAAAAGAAACAAGATCTAAAAGGTATTAACAAGAAATAAGAGCTAAAAGGCAACAACAAGCAAACCTAAGAGGCAACAACAAGCAAAACCTAAGAGGCAACAAGAAATAAAGAAGAAGAAACACAAATAGCCAAATGTTGCACTTTGAGGAGGTGGCTCCAAAAAAATGGCGGCTAGGGTTTTAAAATCCTAAATCAATGGCAACTACATGGAAGTGGTGGCTAGGGTTTTAAAACCCTAAGTATATGACTTGCCCTAGTCATACACATGATTTGCTCATGTGACTTGTCCTAGTCATATACATGGTTTGCTTTAGTCATAAGACTGACCAAATATGACTATACCAAGCAAATAAGTTTTTTTAACAACCAAATTTGATCCAAAATGAATACATATATTGCCAATAAAATCTTGGATATTTAACTCATGTATTATACACATGGGTCATCAACATTAAAATGGCCTAGAAGACAACTTTTATAAAAAATTTATCAAATTAAAAAGACCAAAAAGTTAGATGAAGACTAAATTAAAAAAAAAACATAAACATAGGAAATGTTGGGTTGCATACATATTAGAAAAAATGCACAATATATATGAAAAATTGGAACACCTATACATTATTTTTAAAATTCCATACAAGAAGTTCCCTCCAATTAAATTTATTTTTTTATTAAAAAGCATAAAAAGTTGGATATTTATTTCATGATACATATATTGAAATAACTCATATAATTTGGTTTATAATGCTATTATTGTCTTCAAAAAATATTCATTTCATATACATAATTATATTTTTGGATTCCTTTTTGAAAAGACTACGAGAATTTCTACAATAAAACAAATTATATTCCTTGAAATTAGACTAAAATGCATTATAAGTGAATATTATAATCAAGGCCATATAGTATGGGACTATGGGAATTGCATCTCCAGGACTAAAACTCCCCAAATGCATAAAGGAAAGTTGCAAAGCCTTAAGCACCTACAGTTTTGGCAAAAGAAAATCTAAATAGATGCCATGCATCTGTCAAAGTATCTATGTCTGTGCACAAAGTGTGCAAGAGCAAAAATATTTGATAGAGGCACTACTTAAGAGCATCTTTGAAGAAAAAAAGGGATTATGCTTTTATAATTTATATCCTTATAAAAACATCCAAACAACCATCTTTAAATTGCAATACAAACACGCGTGTGCTAATGGTAAGCCTCAATCTTCATATAAATAATTTTGTGACTTTATAGGGCCTGTAGAGACTCTAAAAATGTGGCTTGTATGACATTGCTGAGAAAAATTTTAAGAAACAAAAAAACTTCAATACATAACATATACATGTGTACATCTGAGTATTTTATCTATATCCTTGCTATAAAACGTTGAATAACCCCTTGTCGCAGCACAGGGCAAGCAAATTCCCAATTATACTCCGAAAAACCATTCTAAAGCATAACAAAGTGACTCTAAAGATCAAACCCGCAAGATTCTAAGAAGTATCTAGCCTTATTTAGTCTCTAAGCTCAGTCAGTATCCATATTTAGCTTTTCGGTCCTAGCACCACAACCGGAAACACAACAACACCAAAAACTACAATCAAATCCTTCTCTCCTTTCTTGATCCGTCCAACTATCCGATCCGATCTGATCAACTCATATTTGCTCTTACTTTCATCCAGTTTAATTTTACCTCTGTTTCACTATTAGAGGGTTCGCCGCTTGTTTTTGAGAGTGGCAGAAAGCTACTCCTTCCGTGATTTATAGTGGCTGAAGACCCACTTTTCTATTTTCCAATCTTCTACACTAATCCGGATCCAGTTTGATCCTTCACAGCAACCCAGAGAACTCTCCGGATCACAGGTCACACAAAGACCCCCCGTACGATCCTCTCATTCTACAACGACCTTAGTGCTAAGTTCCATCTGTACGAAGTCAGGTGGTTACAAGTGTACCCGTCCGTTCCAACATCAACCAAAGCTCTTCTGTTTATCAACTAGGGCAGCGAGATCTCTCAGGAGATCGGACACTCAATTGGATTTTCCACCCAGGAGTTCTACCGCGACTAAAGAATCCCTCTCTATCCGCCTAGCCTAACAACGGCTGTCTCGCTCGGAAATCTAAACCTTAGAAATGCTGAGGAACTGAAATCCACTCCCAACTCTTTTACTACTCGCTCACTTGCACATAAGATCAAAACAAGAACACCAAAGGGAGAAATCACACCCAAACTAGTGTGCGCCTTCCTAACTCCTTACCATACAGCCCTGCCACACACAAGAGAGACACACAACAAGAAGCCAATAGGAGATACAAGCAAAATTTGGGCGAAAAGACTCGCAGCTTCTAAGCAGGGGCTAGCTTATATACAACTGATTTACAAAGGCAAAAAGGCCCCCAGAAATCCGCGTGGAACTTCCGGGGCCGATCCTAACCGGCCAAACCGGATCAACATCCGATCCGGTCCTAACTATCTTACACAAAAATAAATTCCTACCTACCTACCCTCGCAACTCCCCCACCCAGTGTAGGACTCTTAGGTTCCGCGGGTAGTTGGTTGAAGACTTCTGTTAGATTCCTGCTCCGCTCTCCGGCAGCAGGATCCGGAAGGTCTGATCCTGGCAATGAGTCTAGCTGGATCACTTGTCCAGGCCTAGGCCTTTGTTGACTCTTCTTTGACTCGTGGGTCCGATCCTTGGGCTCCCTTAGATTCGATCCTCCTGCCGCAAACGATTTTGGCAGCGAGAGGTCCAAAAGTTGGATCTCCCTAGAGTACATGGATCCATTCAGCTTTTGGCCGCTGACGTCCATCCGGTTGGTTGCCTCTCGCGCCGCCACCATTGCTGCTTCCACCTGATCGGTGAAGTCGATTAGGATTCGAACTATCCGGGAACCGGATACTTTCTTCTCCTCATGTACTCCCTTATCAAACAACTCCGCCTTGACAATGGCGGATCCGGACGCTCTGAGGGTGGCCTTCACTGTCTCCGCCACCTTTCGGGTCGCGTCCGCCATCTCCCGTACAACGGTCTTATCTTCTTTGAAGGCAACCATCTCTGCCTTCAAAGTGTCGACTTCCTTTTGAAGCCGACAAACCTCTACCTCTTGCTTCTGGTGCTCATCCGGATTGGTTATATGTTGTGCTACCTTAGCCGGTAGCTTGCTATCTCCCGGCGCACCCACCAGCTCTCCAATACTAGAGATGATCCTTCTCTTGATCTCCCAATCCGCTTGTATTCCGCAAAGGATACCGGTCAAGTGATTGAACGGATCAGTCGGGTCTTCGAGATTCAGCATCTCCACTTCCGGTCCCTGTTCTGGAGTAGACCGGTTGATAAGAGGGGTTCTTCTTATGAGGAGGCATCGTCTTCATTTGCTTCTTTGTCATGAGGTGCTTTTCCTCATCTTCTTCTTCCGTCTTAGGTTCGGATCCGGATACGTCCTCCGATTCGTCATCCAAACCTGACTCCCCATACTTCAGGATGGATTCCTGTATGTTCCATGTCTTCTCCTCCGTGTCGGTGAGGAGTTGGTTGCGCTAGTAGAGGTGAAAGAGATAGGAACTCAAAGGAGTGGCCCTACTCTTTTGAACTCTCGTCACAAAGTAGGACACCAGATCACAAAAGATCCGGGCCCAGTTCACCTTCCGTTCTCCGCTCAGGGCCTCGAAAATAGTGTTGCCGATGGTCATCGTCACCCTTGTCGATTTCTCCGAGTGGATTATCGGAATCAAGAACTGGAGAAGGCAAAGGTGCCGGTCATCTATGCAATCCGCGATCGCACATCCGTCCTTATTGCTCGGCTCTCCATGAAACTTATCATGGATGAACTCAGTCCTCCGTGTCACCATGCCTAGACCCCCTAACCGGAAGTTGTAGACCTCTCTCCACCTCTCTTCTTCCCACTTGGTTGGACGCCCCTGGACGGTATTGTCGAACTGATTTGACATTTTGCCCTTCAGCTCTCTCACCATCCACTCCTCTCTAAACCCCCAGGGTTTGTCCATCAACCCTAAACAGCCCATCGTGTTGAGGTCGTTTATGAGCTCGGTTCTTGCCGGTTCCTTGGAAGGTTAGAAGGTATGACTGGAAATATTTTCCGGAGCTTAATCTTTAAGGAGGAACTGGGCGCTCTCGGTCTACTCTTGCAAAGCTGAAGCATGAACACGGACTTGGCTAGCTGGACCCTTTCCGGTTGCTACCTCACTCTCTCCTAGCCGCACGTCCCATTCCTCACTTTCTCTCGTCCGATCTCAACCAAAAGACAATACAAAACCTGCAGTCCACACAATCTCGACCTCTCCCACACTCTGACGCACTCGCACTTAAGTTTCCATGCATACAATGGCTCTGGCGCAGACGAAGGCATTAAAGCGCTCAAGGTCAGCTCCAAAACTTGAGGGAAGTAAAGGAGCAAAAATGGGGACGACCAGCCTTTATATAGTCCCAGGACCCTTGACTGGTCATCATGACCTTTTCCGATCCGATCCATAGCAATCCGGGTCAACCCTAATCCAATCCGAGATAAGTTCCGGATGTGATTCCGCTCTTGAGTACTAATACTCTGACCAGATCAGATCCAGTTTACCCCTTACTGCATTAGCTTTGTCTATCTTCAGTCTTCTTCTGCCCCCTAGCAGGATTTGGATTCTAATTACTCGTTTCCGTTCCAACTTTTAGGTAAGCAAGGGAAAACCAAAAATTCTGGTTGCAACACCCCTAATAGATTCTTCATTCACAATGGTCTTCAGACGAATGCTAGTAGTAGTAGTAGTAGTACCTATTTTCAGTACACTATTGATTTTAGACATATTTATACAATAGAGAATTTAAGTGAATTCTATGTTTATGGACATGAAATACAAAGCAATATAACATATTGTCATACTTTCATACACCATTTTTGTATTTGTTTGAAAGGAGGTTTATATTTAAAAAAAAACTAGAGTTCCAAATTTCCAATGGAGGTTTGGGGTGCTCAAAGGCAAAGGACTAGCTTCGAATGTGGGGTAATAAAAATTGCCTTGGTTGAGCACTCTGTGTTCATACAAAGTGGAGTTGAACTCAAGTAGAATTGTTGCCTTCCTATCCACACCTCCTTGCGGTCTTTGAATACAACGTTGAATTTGGGTATACCAACCTTTAGGAATGTACCGAATTTTGTTAGGAAGATTAAATGAACATTAAATGTGAAAAATCAGTACATTGTAAGTAGATTCCACCATATTAGTGCTATGAGCCTTTTACCAAGGGCACAAATTTCGAGCTTCATTCTAAGTTTTTATTTGGGAAAAATGCAGGAACAAATTATTTATTGCAGATGATAAAATTTTGAATTCTAATCCCCAAATTAGGTGTTAAAGGTTACTAAAATAAAAAAGTGACAATCCAAATTCATGGGGAAATTTCTTACATCCATAGTGTGGTAAAAAAATTCACCCTTCTATGAAAGGTTTGTAGCACTATTTTAGACAAATCCATTGTATGTCCATTTTGAATGTTTATTGTAAGCATGCTTTGGAATTATTTATTGGAAAGGAATTCAAGGATAATGTGGCTTCAATGAACTAGGAGAACCAGTAATTGACAGTTTGAAATCAAAACTTCATGCAAATTACTGGCCACTAATTTTTAAATAAAATTACAAGGAATAGCCAAAGAGTACCAATAGGGGTCATCACACCTTCTTCTCTCCTTCTCAATCTTCATAGAATGAAGACATTACACTCTCTCCTTAACTTGCGGAGAGCCCATTTTCTAAAGATTGAGAAGTCCTTTTTTTTCCCTCTAGAGATGAAAAATGGGTGTGAAGATTAAAAAACCGTGAAAATTGAAAAGCCATAGAAAAGATTAACAAGTTGTGTCCATTTTCATTCTTCACATGGTGAAAAGGAAAATTACACCTTCTCTATGGAAAAGGGCTTCTGAAGTAGGAATACCATAAATCGTGCCAATCCGTAAACGGTTTTAATGTACTAGTTTATGTCATTTATGCCTTGAAATGACAAAAGCAAGTAAATAGAAATGATTTAACCTCTAAAAGCCTCAATCCATTTTTGAATTTTTGCACATTTTTTTTTATATCTTTGTAAATAAGTTTTGTTTACCAAAATTTCATGAATTTGGTTATTAAAGATGGTTATCTTTTCTAGATTCAAGTACTACATAGATGAATGAGAAGTTAATTGGACAAAATAGGGCCTACAAGCCCTTTGTTCATTGTCTAGAATATAGAGGTTGGAGAGCTTCAGAATTAAGGTAGATGCACCCATTCCAATCCATGTACTCCATTCCATCACCATATATCAGTTCAGTACATTCTAGTTAGAAAATGTGCACCAAACAGTACATGATGTCGGAATGGGATAAAGGAATGGGAATGGGTGATCCTAAATTATAAGGTAGGACCACCCATTCCAGACCATGGAGCAATGCCCAACCTATAGGGTACACTATTTCAAACTCGGCAAGGCGCTTAACCCCTAATGATCTAAGGGAGGCATTCTTTCAAAATAGGCCAAAACTGCCAGCAACTTGAGCAATTTTTTTGCTAATTTTTTCTTGAGATCGAATAGAATGTAATTGCAAAGTCTTCAATTCAATATTGAAATTGAGCACCGTAAAAAGTTCAAATTATTTGACCGCACGATTTAGGAGGTATTTAATTTTGAAGTTTTTATTGCAAAATGGAAATACAAGGCAACGCACTTTGAAGGAACATATCTTTGAAAGAATATTTTGAAATGATGCCTTTTTGTGCTCAGTGAAAGATGAGAGAGTTAAAAATATACATGTAAAATTTTGTAACTTTCCAAGAATTTTACAATTCATAGTCAAGCTTGTAATGCACGGTGCTCATTGAAATTTGAGTAGTGTTTGCAAGAGAAATAAAAATGGGACACTTGTCTTCTCCTTGAACTCTTTGGATCTGCCCTTTTTGAGGTGGATCTAACCTTTACGAGGTCGGCAAGGAACACATTGGTTGGCTAACCTTTTAGTCTGTGCCCAAACCAAACACAAAAGAACAAGTTATAAACTACACTACACCGTTTAATTTTGAAAACATCCACATAGCGGAGTTTAACTCAAAATTTGATGAAAGCACTGCCATTGGATTTGTATTGTAGTCTATTTTCTAGAAATAAATTTTATTTTTCAAAAAACTCAAAATCTAAGAACGGGCAGTTCAAAAACAGAGGCAATGACCAAAAAATGGTCACTTGGGTCATTAGGGGTGGGCTTGGAATCTGTGATTTTCTCCTTTTTAAAGTTGGGATGAACAACTACTTTCTTGCTCCCAAAATGCAGTGGAAGTAGTAAGCAAGAAAGTAGTTCGACTATGAGCAGAATTAGAAGACTCTAGAAGTTGGCTATGAGTTCTGGAAACTTTTCTGGCACCCAAAATTCATAGTAATTACAATTTCAGCAATAAAATTACAAAAAGTTCAATCCTAGTATTTATTATCTCTCTATATGAGAAAAATTTCCAGTATCTCACACTAATCCTCATTTGTCCTGAAATCGCTTAAGTGATCAAGTATGTGTGGTTCTACTTTGGATGGGCACAATTTACAATATTCCTACATCAAGGACTCCTCTTTCACTCTGCACCTTCTCTTTCACTTCATGGAAATTTTTTTGTTTTTTGTTTTTTTGGCAGAAGTGTGTTGAACAACAAACTGCAAGGGTTCTCTGTCAGGTAGAGAGGCTAATTTTACGCTAGATAAACACAACTTGTTGCCGCCAGGTATCGAACCCATAACCATGCCATTCAATTAGGGTACCTTTCCACCATCATATGGTAGTTTAGGGTCATCTTGGATCAAACTTCATTGAAAGTTTCGTTCCCAAAGTGTGACATGCCCTAACTTGATACCGGAGTAAAAATTAAAAAAAAACAAAAAAAAAACGTTTCACAATAGAAAAAGATCATACGCATTGGCTGGGCTCCATTGGCAAGTCCTCACCTAAGGTAGGAGGCTCGAATTCTGGAAGGTCATGTAGAACCGCCATATAGACTCGTTTAGAATGAACATGAGGTGGTCTTTAAATGGACCTTCTATAGTCATTGAATGGATCAATAAAAAAAAACTATTATTTATTGCCAAAGCCAATTGTTGTCTTGCTTTCTCCATTTCTCTCTAGAAGTTGCAAGTGAACGGTTTATGGAAGACCTAGGGTCATAAATAGGACCTATGACACATCTTGTTTGAAAATTCATAAGTAATTCAAAAATGCTTCAAAAAATACGAAACGACTTGGGTTACAATCAGAATCTATTTCTCTTTGTCTAGAAAATGAGCAAAAAATAATCCCATCCAAGAAACCACATGAAAAAGGCGGACCAGCCCTTAGATGCTCGCTTTAAGAGCCTCCTACCTTACCCCTCACTACAGTACCACGGATATTTGTGGCTCCGTCGTGGCCCACCCACCCACCTGGGGCCGGGCCCAGCCCGCCCGCCGCCCGCGTCATTGCCGCCGTCGGTTCCTGTTAGAGCCGTTGGTAAGGTGGGCACTGAGAGCAAGTGGGTCAAGTGACTCCCCTTGAATGCATGGATACGAGGGCTTCCTTCGCTTCCACGTGGAAGACCCCCTTGCATGGACCAGATCGGCGACCTGGCCGGACCCAAAATATCACCAATTCACCATCCCTTGGTCCCTCCCTCCGTCGGTCAGTCCAATCCACTATAAATGAGAAATTACAAAAATACCATCCTGAGCATATCAGACGAAATGATAGGTGGTGGAGAATTGAACTCACTGAGACGGGGGATGGATGGATGAATCTTGTGCATATCATATCATCCTTCCTTTTTTCATGGAATTGCGTGAATTACTGAAACTTCGTCACGGTATTACGCGTGGCACTTGACCAGGAGCGGATCCTGGAACGGAAAAACAGAAATTTCTTTTGCTGCCATTTATAGTAACTTATTTTATTAGCCAGAGGTAACTTATTAAGGGCCACTTCACACTACGGCCGTCGGTTGAGAGTCCGTCGCTTTCCACCAATCAGATTTCAAAACCCCCGAAGTTTGACCTCTCAAGCCTTCACACTAGGTGGCACGATCCAAAGTCCGTAGCCCTCAAAACTGCCTACATGGCAAAAAAATGCTTACATGGCAGAAAAATTCGACGGACTCTCGAGGAGAGTTTGGGTCCTACATTTTGCAAGACCCAAACTCTCCTTGAGAGTCCGTCAAAATTTTCAGAACTTTTTTTTTCATAAAAATAAGAAATTGACAAGATCTAAACCGATAGATCTCTGTGGACTGTTTTTTGCAAGATAGAAATGCTTCTCCATTCTCCTCTTTCTCGCTTTGTTATTTGTTATTTGTTATTTGTCATTTGCCGTTGAGGTTTGAAACCTAGTCTCCACCATGACAATGGGGAGTCTTTGCATTCAATGTACTTAGTTCCCTTTGCATTCCCTTTGCATAGGATGCCCCCTTCTTATTCCAATGCCATCCTCTTATTCCATTTATATCCTTTATTGCTTGTTTGATAATGAGAGCATGTGCTGTGATTTTTTTTTCCAAGGCCGTTTATGACCCTTTTTCATGTTTTTTTAGCTTTTGCTTGAAAAAATTGCCACATGAATGAGGCTTCATAGGGAATTTCAGAAATCGGATGGACGAATGTGGAGAGAGAAGGATAGAAGTTGAACAAATGGTTTGGACTTTGGGCTTGGCCTTTGGAAGCTTCACACTATGGCCGGCCAAGGCTCCAAAACCTATTATTTATTGCTCATTTCTTTGGACTCTCACCAAAAGTTTGGACTCTCAATCCCACAGCCTCTCGACTTGGACGGCCATAGTGTGAAGAGGCCCTAAGGCAGTTCAAATGGTGCAATGAGACCATCCGCACTGTGACACGGAACAATTGGCTGGAAGACATTTGGTTGGGAGCCGGGCTATTTTTTCCATCGCACCGTAGGCTCGCCAATGGAACAAGGGAGCCTGGGCTTGTCAAATTCCACACTTTGGACGGCAACCTTCCGTGGCCGCTCTTTAGTTTTAGCATGCCCCTCTTTTGGAGTAATTTGGTCGAAAGCATCCTTAATTGACAAGAATCCAAAGGACAAGCTCCCCACCAGAAACACAAGAGCGGAGAAGGAGCAGGTTTGAAGAGTGGCGTCTTAGGAGGGATTTGTTTTGATATTCCGAGTGACGGTGGGGTCAACTGGTTTTCTGTGGCAAACGATCTCGTCCTTGCCCCGCCAAGGCTATTCCGCCCTCTCCATTTTCACTAATTTGGTGTGGATGCTCTGAGAATTTGATTCATGGGATGATGCATGGCTGGTGGATTATTTGTAGGTTTCTTTACCCACTTCATAAGTACCCAATCACGGCCGGCCAAGGAGGTTGACCCCCGTATTAGACCATCCGCAATGCTGGCCAAGTATATGGTCCATTATTGATATAGCTAACTTTTGGATGCTAAATAATTAGAACTTGAAAATTGTCTCATTAGAAGCGCATCGGAAAGAACTTGGAGAAGGGACAAGGAAATTTAAAATTAGACATTGGACAAGTACTTCAAAAGCAAGGTACAAATTTGAAATTATAGAGGTCTGAGCAAATCACGGTTATCAAAGTAACATTTGGCAATTGACATTCTGAAAATTGCCAAATATGGAGGGTCAATGGCCAGATTTTGCTTTGGTAACCGTGATTAGCTAAGACCTCTATAATTTCAGATTTGTATCTTGCTTTTGAAGTACTTGTCCAGTCTCTGATTTTAAATTTTTCTATCCTTTCTCCAAGTTCTTTCTGATTCGCTTCCAATGAGACAATTTTCAAGTTCTAATTATTTAACCTCTAAAAGCCCATTGTCCCTTCGGGGGACAAATGCGTTTTTGGGCAGGTACCCACGGGCTGAAATTTTTTCCTGATTTTTTGAAACTTTTTTGGAGGTAGAAAATCTGATTAACTTTGTGGGAATATAATTTTTTTCACAATTGGTGCCTGGGAACAAAAGTTATGACCAAATAAGCTCAAAACAAGGGATGGGGAGCAATCCAGGCAGCAAAAAAAATTTGCATTTTTTTTTTTTTTTTTTAGTATTTTTTTTCTCATAGACTATATTTTTGTCTATCTAGAAAGCTTTGATCCATTTCATTTGGATTTGTTATGAGAAAGTTATGGACATTCTTGTTTTTGGGCAGTTAGAGCATCTTTTTGAAAAAATAACTTGTAGGCCTCATTTATGAATGCAAATTTTCAATTTTTTCAAATTTTTTTTTTGGCATCGTTTAGTTTATTTGCTAGAAAAATCTCACCATTGGAATTAGTGCATTTTAATTCCATCTAAAATATATGAATATTTTAGATTTTCCTTCTATCTCATACCTACTTCTACTTAACAATTTTTTTAATAATGAAAATTAAGTTTTTTTGGAATTTTTTTTTTTTGGGTACATTGTCAACTCAATTCTCCACTATGAAGATTTAAAGCTCAAAACTCTGTAGTGCCAAAATTTTAAGTTAAAAATGTTCAAAGTCAAAAAATCCAGTCCCACAATGTGCTGAAATTTTTTATTTTTTCACTTTAAACGTAGATATCTTACAATCTGCGAGGTCAAATATTCTGAAATTTTTTCCACACACTCTCATACTAGTTAGGTGTAAGATCCTATGGTTAGATGTGCAAAAAAACATTTTTAATTTTATTTCACTCTTTGCTAAAAAAATGACAGTTTGGGGTGTTTTTTGGCAGAAAAAAGGCCTTGGGCCTTTAGGGGTTAACGTCCAAAAGTTAGCTATATCGATACTGGGCCATATATTGGATCAGCATTGTGGATGGTCCTAACCCAGCAACTCAAGGGTAACTGCAAAAATTCAGTTGCACCCTATTTTTTGCCGTGTGAATTATGTTGATTTCTTCACCTCTCCTACTGTACCTAATTTGCGGCCTTTCATTTTGAATTGAATTCACAACTTTCCAAATTTTCACCATGGGTGGCAAATAGAAATTCCAATGTTTTTTGGGATAAAACTCGGGGCAATAAGGGGGTCAATCTTCCGAGGCCATTACAACCAAGGTGACTGACCCCTCATTCCCACATGGGATTACCCCAATAATACATCTTCACAATTTTTGAAAATTTGGCAACATCCGGTGGTCCTTAAATAAAATATGCAGTTAATTTGTGTTAACATGATAAATGAAGATAAAAAGAGTTCACTTGTTTTCAAAACTTTGTTTGTGAAGAAGCATACATTGAGTATTTGATAACTATTTGATTTATATTTGAGTTGTGCTACCTTGAACTTTTTTGGCAGTTTGGATAGTCTGGGAATATTTTAGGAATCTTTTGCAAAAAAACTCATCAACTCTTGAAATTTGCCATGCATATAACTTATATGATACAAGATGCAAATGTAAAAAAATATGTATACGTAGTATAAAAATCTCACTCTAGGAGGAGTTAAAGTTTGATGGCCTTGTCGGACAAGGCTGGAAAAAAAAAATTTCTTCTGACTTCAAACATTATAATCTTTCAATCTCTATAGTCAAAGTTTAAAAAAAAAACTCCACACATTCCTATATTAGTCTAGTGCAAATTTGTACGATTGAATTTTGAAAGAAAAAAAAAAATTTAATATTTTCTCATTGCCCTAAAAAGTGGCAGTTTTCCACAATTTTGTCCAAAATATGCTTCTGGACTTTAGGGGTTAAAACAATTATAGAAAGTATACCCAAAACCAACTACTTGTAAGGTCACCACTTCCACCGTACTATACATAGGACAATTCACTTTCCAAAATCAGGCCCTCAACTCCCCTTTACACTTGTCTTTCTAATGCTCACCATTTTTAGTCTCTTCCCACTATCCCAATTTAGGCCCCCAACTCCACCATACACTTATCTTTCTAATGCTCACCATTCTCAATATCCTCCCTATTGAGACTCCCTTAAAAATCGCGTGGTTTAATGCAATTGTATTTATCATTTGTTCAAAAATTAAAAAATTAAAAAAAAACTGTGAAGTCGGTTTTCAGGAGTGGTCGATTTTAGGTGCAGTTACCTCACGGGACTGGTGGACGATTGGAATGGCCTCGCAGCTTGCCATGTCGCAACCTTCAATTCATCTCCGTCTTGCTTCTCTGTCCCGTCGATCCAGTCCCCAAACCACCTGTCTATCTAGATATGCATAACATGTCAGCCCCAAAATGTTGAACTCTCTTACATAACCGAGTCGGTTGCAGATGTTAAGGAGGTACACACTCAATTGGAAAAGCGGTGAGCTTATATCTCCATGC
Organism: Neckera pumila; assembly: GCA_963969595.1. Taxonomy (NCBI): domain Eukaryota; kingdom Viridiplantae; phylum Streptophyta; class Bryopsida; order Hypnales; family Neckeraceae; genus Neckera; species Neckera pumila. The sequence goes on from OZ018415.1 coordinate 14,010,716, forward strand.
CAAATTGCAAATGCAGCCTTGCTTCTGCCATGCAAGGCAGATCTTTTCCTGCAGGGGGCTGTGTCATGTATTCAATCTGGCATTCATGCAGCCCATATTTTTTTTGTCAAAAATCTCCCAAGGTGCAGAGACGGTGTGCCCGGAACCTGGAAACGCAGTTGCGGACACAAAGGTAACTACCCCTAAAATCGACCAAATGAGCAATTCAGCATGGAATTCATTATTATGGAGTACGTTGAAAAACTATTTGTGGGGTCCTTTTGGTATTCGAAAGGGGATTTTAGATTATCTTAGAATGCATGTTTTGGATATCATATGAATAAATTATGAATATTCAAAGTATGGGGAATAGGAATTCAATTGAAAAGCGATAAGCTTATATCTCGATGCCAAATTGGGCCATGGGAGTTAGATTTTTTTTCTTAGGGGGGGGGGGCTACATAATGTATTCAATTTAGCACTCATGCAGCCCATATTTTTTGGCCAAAATCTCCCAAGTTAAAAGGTCCAGAAATCGACGGTACCTTTTAACCTGGAAACGATGTTGTTGACATTAAGGTAACTATACCTAAAATTGAGCCGCTTCACATTATAGACCAATAGGAAGTTGGAAAGAAAACTCCTCTTTTGGCCTCTCCAGACTCAAAAAGTAGTCCTTGTCTATATTTTAATGAAAAAATTGAAGTAGCAAGAAGTTGGACAACGTGGTGGTCTTCTACATATTATTAGTACACTCTTGTGTACAGGTGCTTCAATCTCCTCCAAAAAAACCCGGCTTACAAGCCCGTAGAGAGGGTAATTCAAGCCATTACAATTTGAGACAATGGGGCCTCCGGGAGAAGTGTCGTCTTGCAAGCACCTTCCAACTAAAAAATTCCAGAAGAATTTGGTTGCTAGTGGCAAGATTCATCAACGACTTTATCATCTATGTACTTCTTTTTTGCATCTCTAGAGAGAAATCCCACTACCATAAGCAACCAATCACAATAAAAAGATGTTCTTGTTACCCATCTTCCTACCGCTCATGTGAAGCGGCCTTGAGTAAGTAATCCAGCATGGTTCTCCCATTATTATTGATTGAAAAGTTTTTTGGTTGAGTCTTATTGCTAGTCAAAAGGAGATTTGAGAGATTCTCTTTGAATGTATGTTTTGGACACTATATGAATGAACTACAAATATTCAAAGTATGGAAAATAGGGGTTTCCAAAATCAATCCTAGACTTTCATAAATAGTGGGAGTACATTTTAGAGGTGGTTTAAGAAAGAAATAAAAAATTATGTGAGTTACGTTAAGTGTCCGTTTGAATGACTTCACCAGAGATTGTAGGATGAAAAAAAAGCATTTTTTTCATCCAATTTTGTTGTGGAAGTTGAGTACATTTTGAGTGAATAGTATTGCAAATTCCCTCATTGTGATATTATAGACTTTTTCAAATAAGAAGATGCTTAACCCCATAAGGAAGCGTTGGTCATTGTGGAAATCATTCTCTTTTATACATGTAAATCATCTACTTATAATAACAACCAAAAGCACTCATTAGAGGTCAAACTACAGTGCAAGACCTCCCCTTTTTGCATAATGAATTCCAAAGATGAACATATGTACTTTTGTTTTTTTTGAAATTTTTTACTATCATCCATCAGACCACTTTGGTCCGGAGCGTCTTTCTACAATTAAGCTTATCAAATATTGTTTCTACTCTAACTGGAAAATTTGAAAAATTCATAAATTTCAATATTTTATAGTAATATGAATTGTAGACCTATAACCATGGTTTGTTGATTTTCTAATTCTAGAATGATTTGATAACTTTGGTTTATACCATAATATTTTACACTGTAATATACATCTATAGTGAAAAGTTCAAAATTTTCAAATATTATATATATAATATGAATTTTCTTCATTTCAAAAAAATTCACAATAATCTCAAATGTTCTCCAAAAAAATTTGAAAACTTTATAACTTGTAGTAGACGTATGACTTCATCTTTCAAAAATAAATATTAAATTTTTCATTTATATCTAGTTGCAAAATGGCAACAAACAAAGTAATGGATAATGAGGCTTGAAGTTAGTAGTTATGAACCTGTCCTTCCAAGGTTGAAGGAAAATTTTGTTCCTAGCAAGGTTACCCTGAGAATCTTGCATAAAATTTTAGAGCATGTGCATAGATAATCGAGTAGGTCAACAACTAGATAAATGAGAGCAATCGTCTTTTGTAAGGCAAGAAAATAAAGGAAGTTTTTGCTCATATATTATTTATTGCTACTTTCTACATGGGCAATGTCTCCAAGCTTCACATGATCCATCCTCTAGATCAAATAATCTCCTTGTACAAATCAAGAAATTTGATTCGTATTGCACCAATGCATCATAGGGCACACTTAGGCACATACAAGGACTTTTAGAAGGTCATTCTACGGCCCAACAATTCAAGTTCTATTGATGGATTTCAATGGATGGCCGTTAATGGAGTATAAGAATCTTTGTAAAAACATAAATGGATTGCTAGAGCACAACGAAGGAATTTGTTTTGTAGAAAGACATTGCAGATGACCTTTGGCTCCACAATAGATGTGTTTCTTTCATAAAGTTTGCAATTGTTTAACCCCTAAAGGACCAACATGCGTTTTTTGGCCGTATAGAAATTTTGGGCAGGTACATGTGACTAGAGATATCCATATTTGAGGCTGAAATTTTAATAGAAGGTGGAGACAAGGAGTATCTCCATGTGTACCAAGTTTCATAACATTTCAAAATACGAGTAAAAATTTGTGACCTAATATGTTACTTTTTTTTGTAACTAGGTAGTTTGGGCAGATAAAAAAAAATCATTTTTCCGGAATTAATTTTTGAAATTGGTTCCCTACATTTATGTATACTTAAAATGCTTTGAGTCATTCCATTTCAATCAATGAGTCAAAAGTTATGAGGGTTTTTGGTTTGCTGGCAATTATGGATTGTCTACTCTAAAAAACCCTTTAAAGTCGTTTCTTTAACTCAATTTTCAATATTTTTGGAAAAAAATAAAATCCTAGGATGTAGATTGATTATCACAACATTAAAACTGTTGGGATTGGCATTTTTAAATTCCATAATTACACTCTTAACAATTTAGTATTTTGAATCATTTTCTACTTCTTTCTACTTACTATTTTTTTCCTATATGTTGTACAATTCCAAATGATGTGAAATTTTTCAAGCATATAGACAACTTGTTTGGAAAACTGAATTCAAAGAAGCACCACCTTTATCGCCATTTTTTCATTGAAAAGTGAGCTTGCAAAGTGCAGCTGCCCGGTTTTTCACAGGATTGAATAAATGGTTTTTAAGACTTTGAATGCTTATATCTTATGATCCACATGGTGGAATTTTCTGAAGTTTTTACCACATGTTTTCAAAATATCATACTACAAGATCCTACGGTTACATGTGTTAAAAATTGTTTTTTTCCAAAAATTTGATAGTTGTATTAGAAATGGTAGTTTTGGAGCGTTTTTGGTGATTACATAGTCAAAAAGCTTTAGGGGTTAAATGGTTTCATTACAATGTGGAGCACAGTGGCGGATGATGACTTGTTTGGAGAGTTTAGGTGGAATAATGACCCAGTAAAAAAGTATTGAGAAGATGTCAAAACCGCTTTGAATGCACCTCTTATAGTGCGTTTGAAATTAGAAGATGGATTCTGGATGAAATTTTATATCAAGATTATAATTAAAATGAGAGTTCCATTTCTCTCATTTTAATAAATAGGGCCTTCAAAGTAAAGTTCAAAGTTGATGTATAGTATCTTTATATCTTGCCTCAATGTAGAATCTTGGATGAATTGACTAGCAAAGTTTCTAAGTTCAAAAAGAAGTTGGACGTGATGTCAATGATTTTAGAAGCAACAACAAAAGCATGTGCAACCTACTACTTTTCCCTCCTTCAGTAAACAAATGACAAAAGATCCCATGTCCTGCTATCTCTCGCTTACTAAGGAAGAGACATCTGCTTTTGGTATCTTGATTGATCCCATGTCCTATTTTTTTGACTTGATCATGATATTTTAGAAGAAATGACTAGTAATGATTGTAGCTTCCAAAAGTAATTGGAGTTGTTGTCAATGTTTTCTGACACAACAACAAAAGCATGTACTGCTTAATGCTTTTGTTGCTTAGTGAACAAATGATAATTGCTTCAAGTATCCATCTCAAATTTACTAAAGCAAGTTTTACCTACCCTTCACATGTTTGGTAAGCAAGCAATATCCACTTTTACTAGTCCCATCAAAAATCACTTCACGGTCCATGCAATTATCGTAGAGGATGAATTAACCCCTAAAGTTTCATGACTATGTAATCACCAAAAATGCTCCAAAACTGCCATTTCTAGTACAACTATCAAATTTTTGGAAGAAAATAACTCTTGACACATGTAGCCGTAGGATGTTGTAGTATGATATTTTGAAAACATGTGGTAAAAATTTCAGAAAAATCAACCATGTGAATCATAAGATATAAGCATTCGAAGTCTTAAAAACCATTTTTTCAATCTTGTGAAAAACCGGGCAGCTGCACTTTGCAAGCTCACTCTTCAATGAAAAAATGCCAATAAAGGTGGTGCTTCTTTGAATTCAGTTTCCTAAACAAGTTGTCTATATGCTTGAGAAATTTCACATCATTTGGAATTGTACAACATATAGGAAAAAAATAGTAAGTAGAAAGAAGTAGAAAATGATTCAAAATACTAAATTGTTAAAAACTTAATCATGGAATTTAAAAACGCCAATCCCAACGGTTGTAATGTTGTAATAATCAATCTACATCCTAGGATTTTATTTTTTTTCAAAAACATTGAAAATTGAGTTAAATAAATGACTTTAAAGTTTGTTTTAGAGTAGAGAATCCATAACTGCCCGCAAACCAAAAACCCTCATAACTTTTGACTCATTGATTGAAATGGAATGATTCAAAGCTTTCTAAGTATACATAAATGTAGAGAACCAATTTCAATAAAAAAATTCCGGAAAAAATGATTTTTTCTGATCTGCCCAAACTACCCAGTTACAAAAAAAGTAACATATTAGGTCACAATTTTTGACTCGTATTTTGAAATGTTATGAAACCTAGTACACATGAAGATACTTCTTGCCCCCACCTTCTAGTAAAATATCAGCCTCAAATATGGATATCTGTAGTCACACGTACCTGCCAAAATTTCTATACGGCCAAAAAACGCATGTTGGTCCTTTAGGGGTTAATGGAGTCCAATCATTGTACGAAGTGAAATGTCTTCAAAGACTCAAGACATCTTGACAGTGAATAGACTTCTTGATAGTACAAAGATTTCAACTCACGTGGACTACAAGCTTTAGAATTATTGTAGTATGTAAGGTAGGATGCTCTAAAAGCGACCATTTAAAGGATGGTCCACCTATTTTGTAGGTTTGCATGAATATAAATATTTTTCACTCATTTTCTAGAGAAAGAAAAACGGATGCCAAATGTAACACAAGTGGTTTTATATTTTTTGAAGCATTTTTGAATTAGTTATGAATTTCCTAAGATTTCTATTATAGGTATCTATTTGTGACCCTAGATCTCCTAAAATGCATTCATTTGCAACTTCTAAAGTGATTTGAGGAAATCAAGGCCAATGACTGGCTCTTGCAATGAAAAACATTTTTTTATAGATTCAATCAGTGACTAAAGTGGTACATTTAAAGACCACCTTATATCCATTTAGTACCATTCTATAGGGTTCTTGTTATTGTCGTTGTTGTTCCTGCTTCATTGACAACTAAAGTAAAGTTTAGAATTGATGTGTTACCTCTATGCAAAGTTTGCTTTTCCAAGTTGAGATTGAAATACCAAAGTATCAAATACCAAATTCCAAATTACTACCAAACAAGTCCCAGTTAATATTCATTGAGGAAGCTTCAAATTAAAAAGATGTAATACAATAATGAAAATACATTCCACAAATCAACAACATTTTGAAGAATTTAACCCCTGAGCGTCCAGTGCATATTTACTAAAATTTAGATCCTTTTGAACTCATTCCAATCATACTATCATCTAACAAGAGATCTACATAAACTAACCGTATCAATTGGTAGTGGAGACAAGCCTGGAGCTCAAGGGAAAGGGGCACGTCCTTTGATTGTATCGTTAAAAAGATTATAGAAGTCAAACAAAGAAATCTTTAAATTTAAAGAGACATGATCCTGTCTCTGGGGCGCTCAAGGGTTAAGGATCATGAGTGCAACTTTTGAACAACAAATGAACGGAAAAACATCCCAAACTCACCAAAATGCGTTTTTTTATACATCGATTTTGTTTTGAAGATTCTTGGACTACTTCTTTAACATTTATATGGTATAGATTATGAAGATTTTGCTTTGCAAATATTCTATAATTTAAAGGGTATTGGTAAGTCTAGCCTCAAAAAGTAAGTTTTTTAGTTCAAAAAATGACCCTTGAAAAATGACTTGAAAATAAATCAAATCAAATCAAAATCTTCCAAAATCACTATGAATAGAGCTTAGCATTTTGAACTTCGAGTTCTCTTCATTGCCAGCCTTCGTGGCTTGGCTGCATTGTATTGTGGTTTTTTTTAATGCAGTTGCTTGTCCATTTGTTCAAAAAAAAAAAAAAAAAAAAAAAGCCTTGAGTAAGGTAAAAGAACCCATTGCAGTCAAATGGCCTATGATGGACACCTAATGACCCCATTGTGGTTTTTCATACCACAATCAATGCTTTACACAATAGTTATGGAGTAATTAGTGACTTCAATAAGTACTTCCAACTTTTCAAATTAAAATTCTTTGTAAAAACTGATTTTTTAGGTCTTCCACGTTTGAAAATGTTGTGACTGCATTGGATACGAAGATGACCATATTGGATTCACCTTTTTTTGGTCATAAGGTAGCCTACAGACCCCTATGGGCTGATCACTTCAAAAATTCAGAACTAATTCATACTTGGTCCAAAAAGTATAATTTCAAATGTCCACACTGTCTCTCACACTTTTCTTTGTGTTAACCCTTGAACGTCGAGGCGGACACTTTGCGTCCGATGAATGACAAGAGAATCTCTTGTGTAGGACAGAAATGCAACTATTCATCCTCCAAATTTTGTTGTGAAAAGGAAGGTCCTTTACAGTAGTTTGACTTCCAATGAGTACTTTTTCATTTTTTTAAGCCAATTGTTCCCACGGTTTTGCAAAAGGGTGATTTCTACGGCCACCGGCCCAGCGTTCAAGGGTTAAAAAAAATTTGAAAAATTTCAGCAACAGCATGAGGGCATACTCCTAATTCTGACCGCAATGGGGTCTTTTACCTTACTTCTTTGGGAACAACCAGTCCCAGTACTCCCTCCCTCCTTCCCTGCAAGGGGCATTTTTTTTTTTTTAGTTCTGATCCTACTCTGCCATAAGTGGAAAGTGTGTGCTGTGACCTTATCCAGAATGAAGTTGGAGCAGGCCAGGCCGCCAGGGTCCAGGGACTTGGTGCATGCCAACCACCGAGGCCATGCCACTATGCCACTATGCCATGCCATGCCATGCCATGCCATGCCATGCCAAGGGGAGACTTGAGGAGTAATTGGCAGGCAGGGCAGCCAGTTCAGTCAAGGCCACCACAAGTGGGGGACTTTGCATGATCCAAGTCGGCCTGGTGAGTGAGTCACAACTCACGTGGAGGGGCTGATCCTCGTCCAATAACATCCAAGGGTAGAGATACTCCAAAGCAAGAATGCCTGGGCAGCTAAGGGGGATGCAGGGACGGGGCGGCCAGGCCAGGTCCCTGTGGTTTACCCTGGGGGAAAACACACTGGGAATTTATCAGTTTTAATTTGCCAACCAAAATCAAATTGGGAAATTCTGAATTCAGATTTGCAATCTGAGGCCCTCAAAATTAGAAAGGTGGAGGGTGGAGAAAATACAAAATTAATGCGACATAAAGTAGGGGGCAATTTTTTTTACATTTATCCTTGGCAAGGGTAATAAAGGGATCAATCCCTTTCTGGCCTTGCTAGACGGGATTGACCTTCTCTCATTTCCTTTAGCCTAAAATAAATGTAAAAAAATTGCCCCCTATTTTATGTCGCATTAATTTTGTATTTTCTTCACCCTCCACCTTTCTAATTTTGAGGGCCTCCGATTATAAAATTTGAGTTCAGATTTTCCAAATTTGATCATGGCTGGCAAATAGAAATAAATTCAGACCAATGTGTTTTCCCCCAGGGGTAAAACCACCAGGGGAATGAATGCGTGAGGGGGTCAGTCAATTCCCCCTGGCCGCAAGGGACGGACCGGATTGGACTGGACCAGTAGGAGTGCCTGATGAGCCCATCATCATGCAAATAAGTTAACCTTGCCATAGTAGCTGGCCCCTAGCCAGCCAGTACAGTACTGCAGAGTGTGAGCTCTGCCAAGGAAAACCCCCTCCGTCCATCCCGGCCTCTGTCCATCCCGGCCTCCGTCCATTGATGGTTTGGGGTAACTTCTTCTTAAATGGTGGACCATGATGAGGGAGGGAGGCTCATGGAAGCCTAGTGGCAGAGAAGGCAGGCAGGTAGGCAGATCCTGCACCACATGCAAGGCCACAAAAGATCTCTCCCCAGCGGGACATCCAGTTGCATGAGGCCATGACCCATCCCCCATCCTGGAACTGGCATCCACCTCATGATGCCTTTCCCGGCCCATCTGGGCATGGCTGGAAAACCCAAACAAATATCACTCATGCGCACTTTTGCCGTCTGGCAGGCAGGGGGAACCAAAAGTTTAGTTCCGGGATATTCCAGTTTTACATAGGGGAGGCAACCCATTCTCGATCACTTAAGGAATTACAGAATCTGGAACTCATTAATTCACAGCAACTTCATTTTGATACCAAAAATATCTGAAAACTCTAGGAAGGGTCCAAACACTATTGTTACACACAAGAAAAATTTTCACCAAAGAAACCGTCCTCTTACATACCTGTAATTCATGAAGTGATTGGAAATGGGTCGTTGATCGGGAATGGGTTGCCTCCCCTAATTCCATATTGAACTAGTTTTTGAAAAAACGGAGTCTAGTCATTTTCTCTATTTTTCACTCTAAGGTAGCGGATTAGCGGCTAACCCATTTCTGCTCACTTAAGCAATTCGACAGGGTTGTAGCGTGGAGAAGTTCATTGCAAAAATATTCCAAGCTGCGGAAATAGGATTCCGGAAGATTGCAAATTTTCTAGAATGTTTCTTTGTGAAATGTAATTATTACAAATTTTTTTGGCTGAAGATTCTTTCCGTCCTACTCTGGCCATGTAGGCTGTCTTGTTTCCAATCAAAGACTAGTTGCAAAACTGTTCAGCGTCATAACCAACGATGATGCGCCATGACTGCATAATATGTGATCATTTTTTCTTCTCTCCCTGCACGGAAAGAGAACACTCTACTTGCACAAAAATGGGAGGGTGATTGAAAATGGGAGATCTACCTTAATACATAAATTTTGGTAGATTTCATTACTAAATTTTTTCTGATGTTTTTCAAATTGCAACTGGTTCTTTTCCCAATTCCACTAGCTAACTTAGAACTAGCGGCCAGTATTTTCTGAATATGGGTGGAGAAGAGGAATTGCACACCTACATTTGGGGAGGAGGGGGAATTCATGTGAGATACTCTTTTGAATGTTTTTGCATTGTTCTGTTTATAGTGTGACATTAATTAGTAACTATTATCTGCGACTATATATGATAATAACAAGTGTGATTTAGATACGAAACTATCTTTTGTACATGTACATGACAATAAATTGCGTGACCTTGATAAAAAAACTTGTTTTTTACTAGTTTGCACCATAGTCATTTTGTTTAATCAAAATTAGTAACTACCACCGTTATCTAGAAACAAATACTACCTCAATTTCGGAATAGTGTTTTCATTCTCACTGCAATCACCATTGAGAATGGATACACTGTTTCCAAACGAAGATAGGAGAATAATAGCTAGTGTGACCTTGATATGGAACTACCATTGTAAACAAGTTTACATGATAGAATCAATATTATTATGATGATAAAGAACTATTCGCTATTCGCTTACATGATAATAATCCTAATGGATTACATAATAATGGAACTATCCATACTTTAAAGTTAGGCTATTTGTTTTGTTTTGTTTATTACCCTGAACCGCGCATCCCTCCATTGCATTCTTGGTACCTTTGGAAAGATTTCTACAAGGAGGGATGCAACAACACGGGGTGCACTAAGGTAACTATACCTAGAATCGCATGATTCCTAAAATTGCACAATGGATATTCTTGCCTAAAATGTACTCCCACTATTCATATGACTCTATGATTGCATTTGGATACACCTATTCTCCTCTAGAATCCCCTTTTGACTACCAATGGGGCTCCACAATTTTTTTTTCAATATAATAGTGAAAACCATGCTGAATTGCTTAACTGTGCGATTTAAGGTCAGTTACCTTAGTTCTCTACGAGATTACTTGATAATAATTAGTGTGACCTTGACAAGGACCCATTCTCCATCAGCAAATTACAAAATTTATTACCGATCCATTCAATTGGGGACTGGGGGCCGGCCCAGCCAGACCGCATGTACATAGGGTCTATAATTGAACTTGGGTACTGATTTAAAAAATCCTGAGGACTGGCAGGTGATTTAGAAAGGACTTAGAAAAAGGTCCAGATTTGGCAGATTCCAAGAGTGAAGGGGTCCCTTTTGGCGCCGAGGGGAACGCGAACGAGGGCCACAAAGTAAACGTGGGAACATGATCGGGGGAGAGCGAACGCGATTCGCCCTGCAAAAAATCTTGCGTTCATTCCACCGGATGGTCCGGTGCCAACCCAACACTTTTACACCGGTGAAGCCTCTCGCCGGTGTCTCAGCCCGGCTGTTGCACAGAAACGACTGGCTTTATCAGGTCACCATGGTAACTGGGAGAATATCCAAGGAAAAAGGGTACCGGGGAGAGTAAATCGTAAAACCATAAGTTGACTGGCTTACGCTTTCTGTCGTCGTCGTCATCGTCGTCTCCATCTCTCTCATTCCGGGGGCTATGTTGGTGTGCGACGAGCACAGAGTTTGGGGTGATTTCATTTGTATTGCTGCGCGCGGTGCTGCTCGCCGTTCCAGGTGCAGTGGATGGATTCGTGTTGAATATGTTGTGAGCATTCCGGAGCACTTTTTTCCGGGCATTTGGTGAAGTTTGGAGTTTGTTTGAGGGATATGAGGACGTCCTTTGGCTGAAGATTAAAGCGCTGATGAGTGTTTGGTCTCGTTCGCGTGGTTTGGTGCCGGGTCTTCGGGAGAGACCGACGATGGAGTCGTAGCCGCGATGTACCTCGGCCTATGCCGCGCTCTGGCTTTCGGTTGCTTTCGATGAGTTCTTGTTCCGAGGTCGTCTTTCGACTGTGGTCGGTATTCGACAACGCTCTTGTTCTTTCTCTTCAGTTTGGAGGCCACTTTGTGTTTTCTTCAAGGTTTTCATAACTGGAGAGAGACGCGGAACTGGTGATTTGGACGTGTTGTGCATGAGCTAGGGTCTTCAAAATTGGAGCACTTTTTTTACTGCGGGTTATTCTCAGGCTGGTGTTCGTGGGAGCTTATTCGCGATCTCTTCTTCTCCTTTGAAACTTGTTTCGCCGAAAGAGCGTATATATTTCTTCCCTGGTCACCGGGAAGGTGCTTGTGGTTTCGCGATTTGAAAATTCAATTCGGGGAACTTTGTCTTCACCTAAGTGCCTTCAAACATTGACCAATAATTATTAAGTTCTCAAGTGCAACTCGAACTTGCCTTGTTCATATCTGACGCTGATATGCTTTGTGGTGCTCCATTGAGGGACGCCAAGGTTTGACGCTCTTCTTTATTGGTGTAATGCATGCTGTAGAAATTGAGCATGTGTACCTACTTGTCTGAGGACAGCTCTTGTCTTTGCTTTCTAAGCCATGTAATATTCTCCTTCGGGGACGGAGATGATAGACACCCTAAAAGTTGAGAGTTGAAAGCGGAAACAGGTTTTGAGAATCGTCTTGTGCTGGCTTGCATTAAATAAGGAGAATGTCTCGACCGCGATTGAATGCACACTGCAGAGTGCGTGTAGGAACAGGGATAGTCGCGCAGAACAGTAGTGCCGAGCTTCGGAATGTGCAGATCAGAGGAACTTCCGAAGGCTTGCAACTGTGGCAGCACCACAGGGGTCTTACGTTCGGGCGGAGTACATCTGAGGCAACTATGAGAGCTAGAGAGGCTTTCCATGTTGTATCACCAGGAAACCTTCGAAGGCAACAAGGTGGGGCAATGCTTGCGTCTGTGCCTTCCGTGAGCCCGGCCAATGTAAAACAATCTACGAGTAACCATACTTCAGATTCATGTACTCGTAATTCTTCTGAGGACATGGAGTCTTCTGCCGATTCCGGCGGGTCCTCTGATGGAGACTCTGATGAAAGCTCAACCATGTCTGATGGAGACTCTGTAAATATAAAGGATAGCCAGCAGTTGTTGAGGAATACGTCGGGGGCTTCAACGGTAGCGGAAAGTGATATGGAGGTCAAAGAAGGGGAAGCCAAGGTGCAATCTGGGAGTGGATCGATGTTAGAGGAGAATGAGGGCGAGAACGAGGTCAATGAAGATGTGAATATTAGGCCCGAAAGTCCTGCGAGAAATTCAGAGTTAGAGACTCACTCGGTAAGGATTTCAAATCCTTTCACCTACTTCGATGTTCGGGGAGATTCATCAACACCCAACCTATTAGCGTTTTTGGATCCTGGATGATATCTTTCTATGTCAGTCCAGTTACTGAGTGCTTTTCTCAACCTACTTCGCAGTTCACATGGGTTGACAACTCATCCTTTGATTTATATTAGCGTTAGGTCATGTAGCATAGGTTTTTCCGCGAAATACGTCCTGGTTCATGTTAATGTAGTTTGATGAAGGTCTACCGGAGAATCTTTTTGTCATCACTGCTTCTGCCACTGAGAAGTGTGAAAGTGCTTTTCTGATGCTACTGCTTACATGTGCAAATTTTTTTGTTTCAGCTTAGAGTAACTATGTTAGTGAGACCTGCATCTGCTGCATCTTTTCAGAGTCTGGATCTGTCCTGATAGTAGTCGATCGATTTATTTTCTATAGATTCAAGCAGAACCCGAGTCAGCAGCAACAACATGGACAGATGACAAACACAGCTCTTTCCTGAATTCCATGGAGGCAACCTTTGTCAGAAGTTTATATAGTCAGCAGGGGTTGGGTCATTTGGGCGTCTACGGCAATTCAGCGCAAATCGATGATTCGGAGCAAGATTGTGTGGAATCTCGACCAGTGGATGCTTATGGCTGCTGTACATCGTATCCCACTGAGGTGAATGACACACCCTCTTAATATTGCTCATTGATGGCACAGTTGTGTGGTGATGGGACTGCCTTTTTCTATTCGTAGTCTGAGACAATTTTTTCTATGGCATATCCAGCTCTTTGAGTTAGTGCAAGGTGGACAGCAACATCGAAAATCATACTGCAAGCCTCATGGACTTGATCCGCCTCCGGCAGCAACTAAGACAGCTGTTCTTACCAACCCCTGGGTTCGGCACTTCAAGCAGAGGACTGTAAAATCTGAAGATTTATCTAATCATCCTTCGACTTGTTTACCGGACGTTATTGCTACACCTCTCAAGGAAGTCGCGTCGGCTGTCGACGTGAGCCAAATGAATTTGCACAGCATTGAGAGGGACGAGAACATGATTGCGGCTACCACAAAAGACAACGATGTCGAAGAGAAACAACCGAGTGGTGCAAGTGAGGATATTGATAACAAAGAAACTCAGAACTGTGTAGAAGTTTCAGAGATAGAGCAGGGATTTCGATTATGGCAAAATCGTTTGCAAGTAGGTGGACAGACGGTGACTATCCCCTCTAGTCGGAAAGACATGACCTGGGCGCTGAAGAGGTCCCCAACCTTCGATATTGAAAATGGTGAACTTTTTTTTCCCTGATAGGCCATGTGCTGAAAATACATGTTAACTAAGCTGTTTTTCCTCTATCTTGCTGCGTTTAATCACAGGCTAGAGCTTTCTTTCTGATTTGTTCACTTCTGTTTCAGCTGATGTCTTCGTGACCAAGAGAATGAAGTCAACGCAACATGAATTGGCTCAGAAGGATCTTGAAATGCTTGAGCAATTTGTTGCCAAGCAACGGGCAGAAAGTGTTCAAGCTGCTGGAGAGCATTCTGAGCAAGCGATCCTAGAACATGCACGAAAGGTTGTTGTGACTTCTGAAGAGGCTGGTCCATCATCGGCGTCTGAACAAAAAGACACACGGAAAGTCGCTGGAAGAAGTGCCATGGACCAGGTATAGCTCTAACTCGTCACGTTGTACTGCGTTTCTGAAAGTCAAGAAAACAGTGAAGATAATTAAATTTTTGTACTTAACTTTCTCGAATGGCACTGGATAGTTGCCCATTTGCTGTATATCCTGAGGATATTTCATTGTGTTTACACATCTGATGGCCAACTTCCACATGCCAAATTGCGAACATTCATTAAAGTGCTATTAGCCCGTGAGTGTCCCCCAAGGCAGTGTCATTAGAGAGAGTTGCGTGGATGAAGTTCATTAAATATTAATTTGTATCCACGTTGTCTAAATTTGGCTCACGCATGTAATTTGCAGGTGGTTCCCTTACTAGGCCGAATGGATAGCTACGAGAGCAGAAGCTCTCTGTCCTTTCCAGATCTGAACGCGCCATCCCACCTTCCCACTGTGGCTGCGTGCGCCGTCCTCACCGAGCCAGTTTCCGAAGTCCGCGAAAGGAGAGCCTTGTTGTCATCGGTACCAGATTTGAATGCGCCTCTACGCATCTCTGGCACTCCTGCATACACAACGAACCAGCCTACGATCAATTTTACCAAAGACGGTGAGGCTGTTGCAAAAGCATGGTCTCCACGGCCCGAAGTTGGAAGTATGGAGGAGAGGTATTTTCAAGATCTGGCGGGGGCAGGATTTCAGCCTTTTGTCCAGGGATGCCATGAAGACGATGGAGGGAATCTGTCATTAGAGCTCCGAACAAAAGGTTTGGAAGCAGGTGATGCATTTGAATGCGAGCCCCAACTGTCGCCAGTTTCAAACTCCAGAACATGGACATGGGGTCTAGGTGGATTCCGGCGCCGGCTGCACGAGCACACAGTAGGTGTCCCAGCTTCACAACCATCTCGTTCTTTGCGGGATGGAATTCATTTTAGCGACCCAGTTCCGTTTCGGTCATCTGGGCAGCAAGTATAGGGAAAAAAAAGCAGACGGTAGGCCTCGACTTCGAGAATTTTTTGAATGACACCAAGGATTGTCATTTGGGCAACACCTATACCTTGTACTCCGTATTTGGTAAGGAGTTTCACCCATCTCTTCCCCACGGCTGCTGCTGCTGCTGCTGCCTCTTGTTGTAGCAAGTTCACCGTTCACCTGATTCTCATAGCAACCTGTTTATTAGTGCCTATTTTTAAAAACCTTCTATTGATATGCGTAGGCACTTCTACGCCAGTGTAAGGGGTATTCGAAGGCGTCTGAAACTGATAAGTACCGAACTGGTAATATCTTAGACGTGATTTTTACGAAATGTTGATCTGTTTCTGCTACGATGATTGGCATGCCTGAGTATGGTGGCTTGCGTGGATTGGTGTGGACATGTCATTTGAATTGTCTTGATTATGAGCACTTCGGAAGTGACATATGGTATCATGTCTGTTACGGTGCTACTCACCTCCTCTGGCTGATTTATCACGCGGCACCGACCGCATATGACCAAGGTAGTCGTTGAGAGGCAAGTTTAAACAAAAGGATTTCGTAGACACCAAGTGGCCGATGGATACCGTACCTGCACCTGAGACTGGATGATGGAAAGAAAATGTTTTTTCATCCAATATAGTTTTTGGAATTTGCTTGAGTACATTTTTAGTGATTATCGGAGGTGCATGACAGCTTCGCCACTGTCCAGCTGAATAATTAATTAATTTGGAAATTGAATGTTCCGACAGCTGAAAAAAGGAATTTTTTGAAATGCAAACTTCTAAATAAGCATTGTAGTTTAATCTTTCATCTAACCTTCAATCTAGATTTTCTACCCTAATATGACTATTCATCTCATGCATGAGTCTCTCGCATACAAATGCAAGGCTAGTAAGAATATCGCTTGTTAGGAAATGGTTTAGAAAACCAAAAAATTGGTTTTGTATTTTTCCAAGCTTGTATGAATATAATATGAATTTTTGAAAACAACTCCCTAGATGCACCTACTATGGACTTTAGACTAACACCAAAGTACATTTGAAAGAGATATATTAGGTCATTACTATCATGTACGCGAATAGCAAATTATTATCATGTAAGCAAATAGTGAATTGATAACCGTATTCTATCGCATGCAGGTATAATCGTATTCTCTCCTTTTAAAATTGTAGTCACATTTTATGTCACTTAGAAATATGACTTAACAAAGTCATATTCCACGTAGGATTTTTTTATTTGTCTGGACAGGTTATGAAAAAGTCAAACCTCCAAGGGTAGTCAACATATATGCCACGTTGGCAAAATACATCTGAATATGGCTAAATATACCCCCAATCTATATGACTGCAAAATATGACTCGCGTAAAATATGACTTGCGTAAAATATGACTTGTTGGTATGACTGGATACAATATAGAGAGGACTGACCCCTCTATTGCTCCATCGGAAGGATAAATGTAAAAACTGCCCTCTATTTTGTGCCATTTAAATTTTGTATTTCTTTATGTCTCCTAACTAATTTGGGGCCTCTGATTGCAAATATGAATTCAGAAATTGCAAATTTCATCAAATGTGGCAAATAAAGAATTTCAGTATTTTCTGTAAGGGTAAAACTTAGGGCAATAGAAGGGGCAGTTCTCCCTGGCTGATTTTTGGCAGTCATATTTTCAGATTTTATAATTCAACGTAATTATATTTTGCAGTCATAAAATATTCATTTTCTTGTAGTGATTCTAAGAAACCATACATGGACAAAATATTAATGATTTGATTGTCCCCCGTCTATAAGTGACAGATTTCAAGAGAAGGGAGCCATGTGATAGGCGACTATTGCACACGGTTCTTTGAAAGGAAGCCAGGTTCTGTATCCTATGCTAACGCCTAGAGATGGATGCAAACCCTACTCTCAAGGTTCTATGGCTTAATTAAAGCTATAAAACAGGTGTGCGGTAGGTTGAAATGAGAATTAGCGCAATATTGTGAAGTAGCTGCTTTTGCTCAATTTGGTTTAGACCTTGATGCGGCTACTCAATATCTATGAAATCATGGGGTGAGGCTAAGAGAGTTTTTTAACCCCTAAAAGTCCAAGGGATTTGGACAAAATACAAATGTATTATAAAATTAAAATTAAATTTTTTTTTGAAGTTTGCATAAAAAAAGATAATGTGAAGCACAAAAAGTAGAAAGTCTTTGTACAGTCAAAATTATAAAACTATATTTAGATTCTCTTAAAACAAATTTCGAAGATATAACTTCAATAATTCACCAAAAATACAAGTTCTATCTTCAGCATTTGAATTTTTTTTTTATTGGTCAAAATTGTTTCTATTGATTTGTGAAAAATGCATTAGAAATAGTAAGTTTTTCAACACAAAGTGTTTAGATTTAAACACTTTGTGCTATTTCTTTTATAATTTTTGTTTAACAATAGCGATTTGAGTTTTGAATATAAATATTGAAAGACAATCCAATCTGTTGGGGAAAAAAAAATTGGTTTTTATTTTTTATTTGCCCAAATTTTTTGACCAAAGTTGGGCAACAACCAAAAAATGGTCGCTTGAGAGCTTAGGGGTTAAACAACCTCAATATAGCCCAATTTTTATTGAAAAACAAATAGTTGTTATTTATGCAGCTGTCAAAGGTTATTTAGATCAAATTTCTATTTTGAGCATCAATCAATATGAACATGAGCTTTTGAAGTCTACATATTTAGATATACCTTCTGCTACAATATAACAAAAAAATATTACTAAGCAGATTGATAGTGAACTAGCTACCTTTTTTCTCAAAATTTACACAAATCTTCTTAGCAACTCATTTAGGTTCAAAAAATGAAACTAAATTTTTTTTTAGGCTGTAGGTTTTGTTTCCGTGCTTCCGAGTGTAGGGTGAAAGCGGCCAAGGTACAACTAAATTTTTTACTTCCGTCCACTGGCTACGCCCTTAGTAGAGTTTTGTCATTTAAGCAGAGCTCAAAAACCCTCCATCCCCACATTAACAATATGTAGATTTGAAGAAAACAAAAAAACATTACACCTTTGTATTTGTACTATTGTTATTATCTACGTATGCATCATCTGTGCCCACTATTTGGTTTTTAACTGGATGACCCAAATTAACTATGTATTGCCGTAATGCTCCAGTTTGTGCCTACTATTTGGGCCCCCGCCTAGATAGATATTTGCATCAGTCTTTTTTTCTTCTAAAGTGAATCAATCATTTTCAGTGATTGCTTCGTCCTTTACCAATTTTAGCTGGTGTAATCAGGAAAAAAGGGATTTGAACCCTTAGTCTATGGTTTTAGATACCATTGTTCTACCATTGGAATTGTTTTCTTAGAAAAATAAGTGGTTCTTGGTTTATGGAATTTGCACCTATTTGTGTCTGTCTAATAATAAGTTTGCTATTTTCTTTGATCTTAATTGGTGTTTCTTTTTTATTTGCTTCTTCTTCTAATTCAGCTTATCTTGAGAAATTGTGAGCTTACAAATGCGGTTTTGATCCCTTCAATGATGTTGAAAGTCGTTTCAATATATGATTTTATCTCGCTTCTATTTCGTTCATTATATTCAATTTGGAAGTCACCTTTTTAATTCCTTAAGCAATTTCTCTTAATAAAACTGGTTTGTTTGGATTTTGGTCTATGATAGTATTTTATCAATTTTCACAATAGGAATTTTATACAAATAGAAGCATTAAAAGAGATTGAAGGGCATTGGAGGGCCGTTTTAGGCCCGTTCCCTAATTTGGCCAGATTTGTATGGGCTGTCAAAAAAAAAAAAAAAAAAAAAAAATTATCTCCCAAATATCATTTCAGGCCAAATTTTTTTTTTTTTTTCTATTTTTTTTCAAGAATGACGTGGCACTCTCTCAACCACATCAGCCAGCAGCTTTCTTGCATTCCTGCAATTTGGGAATGCAGGATAACTCGCGGTCTCTTGGAGGTCTCAAATCTCTTCTAATGAAAGGCACTTTAGATTGGGAGTAACTCGGCAATTTTTGAGCCATAAACAATAAAAGCAAAAAAAAAGTTTTTTTGCTTTTATCATTTTGCAAATATCATATAAAAATGTAGTATCTTCTCATCAAGCTAGAGATTATTCAACCTTCAAATTAGACCTTGAAGGTACATCATTCCAGAACCTCTTTTCCAATCAAAAACACTCAATAAAACATTTTTGGACACACATAAGCATAGGAGGTACTGGTTTGAGATCTTGTAATACATTGGTTTAAAAAGAAGTAGAGGAAAATTCAAAAATTTCCACCATGTGGATTGCAAGATATTAGTATTTGAATTGATAGAAGTTCATTTTTTGACCTTGCTAAAAATACGGCATTTACATTTTATAAGGTCACATTTATGTGAAGAAATGTTGATGTTGGAGGTGCTTCTTTGGATTCATTCTTCAATGCCAATTAGCTACATGCTTGAAACATTTCAAATCATTTGGAATTGTACAATTGGATACTAGTCAAAATGGCGTTTTTGAATTTGCAATGAAAGAAATTTCAATGCTGCCAACTTTGACAGCCTATCAAGAGCTGAAACATTGGTATTTTAACCCCTAAAGCCCTGAACATGCTTTTTTGAGAACATAGCGTTTTGGGGTAGCTCACTACAAGCGGAGTTTTTAATTTTTCTTTGAAAATTTCACACAACATTTTCTTAAGGAGTAGCTTTAAGGCCCAACAACTTTCATAACTTTTGACTACATGATTAAAAAGTTATTGCATGATATGTCTCTTTCATTGCTCGGCGGGTAGCCCGGGCAACAAAAAAAACTTCTTTAAAAAGCATTTTCTTAAAAAATAAAAATTTGAAATTGGTTCTTTAGATTTATATGTACGTAGGAAGCTTTGAATCATTCCATTTGGATTAACGTGTCAAAAGTTATGAGGATTCTTAGTTTGAGGGTAGTTATGGAATTTCAACTCTAAAATAAACTTTGAAGTCCTTTATCCAACTCAATTTTCAATATTTTTGAATAAAACAAAAAACATTGGATGTATATTGTTTATTACAACAATGCAACCGCTCAGATTGGCATTTTTCAATTCCATAATTAAATTCTTGACAATTTAGTATTTTGATTCATTCTCTACTTCCTACTTACTATTTTTTTCCTATATGTTGTACAATTCCAAATGATCTGAAAATTTTCAAGGATGTAGCCAACTTGCCTTGAAGAATGAATCCAGAGAGTAACCACCATTTTGGACATTTTTTCATACAAACTTGACCTTGTAAAGGGCAGCTGCCTGGATTTTTGCAGTGATTAAAAAAGGATTTTAGTTAATTCAAACGCTATTATCTTGCAATCTACATGGTGGAAAATTCTGAAATTTTTTCCACATCTTCTTAAACCAGTTTAATACAAGATCCTATGGTTACATGTGCTCAAAAATGTTTTTTTTTCTAAAATTTGATACTTGTATTAGAAATGGCAGTTTTGGAGCGGTTTTGGTGAAAACATAGTCAAAAACCTTTAGGGGTTAACATGAAGTTTTTGTCACAACATCATGTTTATTTTAGTAACACGTGTACCAAATTTCAAGGCCAAAAAATTCACCAAAAAAAGAAAATCAAAATCTACCAGCATGTGTAGCTGTAAAAAGAATTTCACTGCTGCCAACTTTGACAGCCTCCCAAGGATTGAAAAAAAAATTTGTCATGATTTTTTTCTTAGATATCATCTCTATGTCGGTAGCATGTGTGCCAAATTTCAATTTCAAAAGATTTATACAAGAAAAGATACTGAAAAATTAACCAACATGTGCAGTTGTGAAAAACTATTTCATTACTACCAACTTTGACACCTTTCCAAGGGCTGAAAAATTGCTTATTTATAATGAATGTTTTTTGCAAGATCATTTCTATATTGATGACATGTGTGCCAAATTTCAAATTTAAAAGATTCACACAAAAAAAATATTCTAATTCTACCAAAATGTGTAGTTGTGAGAATGATTTTCAACCCTTGGGATAGTATCATTTGATGGATAAAATTTCACATGGATGTAAAAAATCATTCTCACAACTACACATGTTGGTAGGATTAGAATATCTTCTTTTGTGTGAATCTTTTCAACTTGCAATCTGACACACATGTCATCAATATAGAAATGATCTCATGAAAAAAAGTTTCATGGTTAAATGTTTTTTTCTCAGCCCTTAGGATAGTGAAATTTTTCTCACAACTACACATGTTGGTAGATTTCAAATACCGTTTTTTGAGTGAATCTTTTGATCTTGAAATTTGGCACTCATATTATCAATATAGAAATGATCTTTTAAAAAAAATTCATTATATATAAGCAATTTTTCAGCCCTTAAAAAGGTGTCAAAGTTGGCAGTCGTGAAATTGTTTCTCACAACTACACATGATGGTAATTTCAAATATCTTCTTTTGTATAAATCTTTTGAATTTGAAATTTAGCACACATGTTATCAATATAGAGATGATCTCTTTAAAAGCAATTCATGGTAAAAAAAAATTTTAGCCCTTGGGAGGTTATCAAAGTTGGTAGCACTGAAATTTTTCTCACAGCTACACATGTGAGTAGTTTTTGTATATCTTTTTTTGTGTATATGTTTTAACTTGGAAACTCGGTATATATACTACTAACATAGATACAATCATGTGAATAAAAGTTCATGATAAAAAATCAACTTTTTTGCCCTCAAGAGGGTGTAAAAACTGGCAGTAGTGAAAGTTCTTTCTTTGGAAATGCAAAAACGCCATTTTGGTTGTTATCCTACTGTACAATATATAGGAAAAATAAGTAAGTAGAAATGAATAAAAAGTGATTTAAAATACTAAATTGCTAAGAATTTAGTTATGGAATTGAAAAAACCCAATTCCAATGGATATAATGTTGTAATAAAAAATGTACATCCTATGATTTAATTTTGCAAAAAATATTGAAAAATTGAATAAATTAAAGGACTTGAAGGTTTACTTTAGAGTAGAGAATTTATAATTGCTCGCAAACTAGAACCTTTATATTAACTTTCATTTCTTAAAATGGAATGGTTCAAAGTTTTCCACGTGTATATAAATCTAGAGCATTGATTTTTAATTTATGTTTCTGGAGGAAAAAAACTAAATATCATACAGTAACTTTTTAATCATGTAGTTAGAAGTTATATAAATTGTTGGCCCTAAAAAAACAACCTTCCCCTCATATTGTGTGAAAGTTTCAAAGAAAAATAAATAAAAATTCCATTCATAGTAAGTTGCCCAAAAATGCAGCTTGGCCCTTTAGGGATTAATTAAAAAATCTACACCGTTGGTCTAAACGCCATGAAACAAACTCCATGCATCCTCCTTATAGAGAGCTTTCCAAAAGATCTCACCATAGTAAACAAAAAAAACAAAAAAAACATCTAATTTAACCTATTACGCTGTCGCTAATGCTAAGTGTCCAATGAATGACAAAGAATCTTTGCATATAGGACAAGAAGTGCAATTGTTCATCCTTGGAAGTTTGTAAAAAAAGGGAAGACCTTCTACAGTTGCTTGTCTTCAAATGTATGCATTTGAGATTTTCTTAAAGAAAATGATACACATTGTATCAAAAAGGATAATTTCCATGAAGACCAGCTCATCTTTATAGGAATAATGTATAGGTGTGGCAATACCACCCTATGTTTTAAAACATTGGGTCAATCTTAGCAAGTTTCTTCATTCAAAATTGAAGTATATTTTGCCCAAATATTCTAAAAAAAATCCCAAATTGCCAATTTAGATTGCAACAAGTGAAATCTCTCTACAATCAATGGATGGCATGTAGGGATATTAGTTGGGACTCTTTTTTTCTAAGAATAAAACTTTTAAATATTGTAGGAAATGTTATTCGATTTTTGGGCCAGATTTGGGAGAACAAAAAGAATGATCCTTGGAATAGGTTGCCTTTATGTGAAGAACAAGCATACAATGGAGCTACGAACTCAAACAAAGTATGAAATAAAAGCCACAATGGTCACAAAGGTGAGTTAATTGCATGTGCCAATGGATAAAGCAACTTCCGTTAGAAGTGATCATTGTTGAAGGTTAATTTTTGCTTTTCTAATAAAAATCTATCATGTGTAGTAGTTCCTTCACTATTCTAAGCAAAAAAGTTCAAAAGGTATTCATTGCAAAAATAATAACTACAAGATTCCTTCAATTTCCACCTCAATGCGGGCATCTTAGTAAATTTACCTTCTAAAATTTACCAATTTTTCAAATTGGAGGGATTGATGTGTGTTCAAAACCTTTGATCCATTGGATCAGTTGATAGACTTGATGCCAATTTTTTATGGTGTGGTCCTTCTAATGTAAGTATGAAGCAAGTCCCTTGTAGCATGGTCATTGTAGGAAATATCTAAGGCAATTTCTAGGAGTCTTGAATTGTTGCAATATCGAGCTTTGACTTGCAATGCATAACTTACATCAAACTTGGAGCATCTGGCATGGTCAAAATGCTCTCATGTGTAATTTGTTTGTGATAACCTAAATCCTAATAAATAAAACATTCTTATTTTCTTGTTGGCAATAAAAAAATTAATACATAATTTTTATTAAAATTTTGTACCTTTATTAAAATATTTTGATTGTAGATGATTGTACTTCATTTGGCCTTATGACTATGGGGCCATATCTAAATGACTCTTTACACCTAGTGCACCCTATATTTGTCAATATAAAAATATATATCACCAAATGCCTAAATCTACTTCTGACCTAAAGGTCACTACTAGAATAAACACTACAAAATTTTTACCAAACCTCTTTGAATGAAAACTAAAAAACAACTTTTAGAAGTTGAAATTTCATTTTTTTAGATTTATTAGATTTTAAAATGTTTCAAGTTATTAAAAAATAAGTCAATATATTCCAAAAAATAAAGTTGAAAAATTGAAGGAGATTTAGATTTTTATCATAAAAGAATGCACAACATATCATTTCAAAATTCAAAATGCACTTGGAAGTGGTGGTTGTCAAAGTGGTTACCGATTAGGTCTATAAACAAAAATATGAGTGTTGATAAATTTACATTGAAATAAAAAAATAAAAAATATAGAGATCAAATTTTATATCTTTCAAATTCTGTAGAATCAATTTTTGAAGTTTGAAAGAAGAAAGAAGTAACTTTCAATCCTTTTTGAATTAAACAATACTGAATAAGTCTTCATATGTCTAAAACGGTACTCAATACAACATTCAATTTGATCAACTCCCCTAAATTTTTTGAATAAATAACCAATTCTTTAGTAACTCACTTAATTTTATATACTCTCTATCTTTGTTAAAAAAATAAATTTATGTAATAAACACCTTCAATTTATTTAATGGGTATACAATTTATATAATTCATCTACATTTATGTGCTTACACCTGAAACATTATGTACAAAATTCCACCAATATGAATCACTTTGAGAACAACTTCTGGTTCTGTGCGATCCAAATTAGCTAAAGTGACAATCTTCTCAATAGGGACTAAATGATTCGAAAGTCATGGAACCATCGAGGCAGAGTCAAGCCAAAAATACAGAGTGTAAGGTCGAAACGCACATGAGGACCTAGCTAAGGTTGTTCACCTAGTAAGTGATGTAAGATTGATTGAGCATAGTCCCAAACTTCGTGTGCTCTAGGACAATGGTAGAATCTATGGCTGGGTGTTTCATCGGCCCCAATTGTGCAGCAATTGTAAGATATATCCAAGTTTGGGTTAATTTGGGCGCTCCATGAGAGAACCGCTACTGCATTGTGCCAAACGGACCACATAAAGGCGGCTTCCTTCTGAGAACATTCTTTGAGCCATATGTCTCT
Organism: Neckera pumila; assembly: GCA_963969595.1. NCBI lineage: Eukaryota > Viridiplantae > Streptophyta > Bryopsida > Hypnales > Neckeraceae > Neckera > Neckera pumila. The sequence goes on from OZ018415.1 coordinate 14,035,804, forward strand.
CCAGTCAGGTTCAAAACTTGGAGCTAAGATATTGGCCACTTTGATGGAATCGTATACATTGTGACCGAGTGGTCGCCTTCAATAAGCGCTCTGGAACTCACTTCTTGACTCAGGCAGAGTGGCATTATTTAAAGCCCAAATGTTCGCTAGATTCAAACCTCACCAAGCAACTTGTGTGTGGTTCAAATTTGATAATATCTGGCTTCGTTATAAGTTATTAGCATCGAGGGAGGGTGGCATTATCAAGTGGCAAGGATGTAGCCCTCCCGGCTGTAGTTTTTTCTAGGGTTCTCAGGTTTCTTTTTCTTCTTTGGTCTTTTTTGCTCATTTTCTCTTCATTTGTCCAGCCTCACGGCTTAGCTGTTTTTTTTGTTTTTTTTAAATGCAATGGATTTTGCCCATTTGTCCAAAATAAAAAATAAAAAAATGAGTCGTTTTCTCACGAAATAAAATTATATTAGAAATAAATCATCTTTGTTTATAATATAGTGTTTATAATCAATATCAACTTAGTTTTAACCTCGTATATCTATATGAATTAAACCATATTAAAAATAACAAAAATAATCACCTCCCTTTAAACAAAACTCTATTAAGTTCTAACAGAATCGGTTTTAAAAAATTGAAAGCAGATTTTTTATTTTTACAAGGCCTACCAACTTATTGATCTATACCAGAGGTATTAAAATGAAAATTTTAAAATCTAATTGTAAATGCTTTTGAATTTTAATTCTCCAAAGTCTTTCAAATCTAAACATTCAATAGGTTGTTATAGGTGGCACAAAGAGCATTGGAGCATTAGTTTTTATTTTTTGAATAATTAAGAATATATAATAATTGTATTTTGCACTTTTACAATTTCAAATCCATTACAAAAACACTTATCCTAAAATTGAAAATATTAAAGATGTAATAAACAATAGAAAGAATTTCTAATTTGAAGTTTCAAATCTTATTTATAAATATCAATGTTATTCATTACAAATCAAACCATTTATATGAAATGCAAAATTCAAATTCTATAACTTCTATTTATATACCAAGGTTTTTTTCAATCTATAGTTCATCAGTTCTTAGACAAATTCTTTGTGCATTCTTGCATATTCTATTTACTAGAAGAAAAACGTGTCCGGTACAACAAGCTACTATGCAACTGATGTCCTATACAACTATCCTGCAATTGTAATTCTTTCTATTAGCACCAAATCTAATGTAATTGTTTTATGTCATTGTTTTACAGCACTAATAAATTGTTTTAATCGCAAAGCAATCAACCTATAGTTGCAAAAAATGACTAGAAAACAACTAGAAAAAATTGCAATTAGAAAATTCAATTTTTTTGTTGATTTGATTGCATAGATTTGATTCACCTTCTATTGATTTGGAGAGTAATTTGTTGATTTAGATAGAAATCAATAGAAAAGTGAACCAAATTTATGCAACCAAATCAACAAAAAAACGGAATTTTCTAATAGTGAAGCTAGTTGTTTCTTAGTTGCTTTTAAGTCATACACTATTTGTTTATTAATTGTTTTCTAGTTGTTTCTAGCTTCTTCCAAAGTTCATTCCCATTTGTCTTCAACTGTCTCGTATCTATTGTAAAGAATACCATTAGGTTGGACATATAAGACTTGTAAATTGTTGTAATCTTATGCAATGAATTTTTTGATTTAATTCTAAGCTTTCAATGATTTGTAGATTTCTACAATCCATAGGAATAAAAAAAAATTCAAAATCCAAGAAATTTTAAAATTACAAAATTTAAGGTTTCCCAAACCAATGAAATCTATTAAATACCAATATTTGAATCGTATAGTGTAGTTGCAAAAACCTTCATTTTCTTCTAGTGATTTATATTGACACAATTTAGATTTTAAATTTTTTTTAAATAAGGAAAGTTGGCCTTGTTCACATTGCTCTCACAGAATGGAAGTTAGATTAGAAAATTACATTAGATGCAATAACTCAATAGTATCTTACACAACTGTGTAAATTCATTCAAAACATTCAACCTATATGGATGGTTCTTTAATGATGTCACACATATATATGTGACAAAGTTATTTGGAGAATTGTAGTCTTAGTCAATGTTTCATATGTAGAGTTTCTGCCACATTAAAACAGAACAAAGTTCAGAATAAATATATAATGCATCACTTTAAAATGTCAAACATGATTTTTGTAACTAGTTTGTAATTTAGGCTAAGCTTGAAAAAATTATGGTATTTGGAGGTGTTATAGTTGAACTTCAATTGAAGGTGTAGGGCAAACAATAAGGCACCAACTTTTTGCTACTGTTGTCATGGCTTAAAATTGTGTCAAAATTGAAAAATCTGAACATGAATTTATAAGCAAGTATACTTGTCATCAATAAAAAAACAATAATTTAAAAATCTCAAAGGAGTCCAATTGTTTGTTTATAGAACTTTAAAAAATTTGAACAAAATATGCTACAAGTGATTAAATAAACATCATAGTCATCATAAACTCAATAGTTTGTGACATTCATGATCAAGATTATGACGATGATGATATTCCTCCATTCTAGTCTGGCACACCCATCCTAGGCAAAGCTCTATACAAACGGAACCACTTAGTGAATTAATTTCAAGAATACAAAAAGGAAGTGTAGTAGACACAACAAATCTAACCACTTTGTTCAATCTCTTGTCAATCCTTCTTCAACTTTGACAAACAACAAGACCTAGACTAGAAACTACCTATAACAATCTCGCAGTAGTGGCTACACTGTTTTCTTGACGCAACGACTTAAATAGACAACTAAGGACCACAGTTTCACAAGTCTTGATGATTGAAGTATAGGCCTAGGTTACACAAAAGTAGAAGCAAACACTCATGAGTCTTGCAAAATGAAACCCCAAATCTCCAATGGCTGTGGAAACGCAAGATAACACCTACTTTCTACCAAAACTGCACACAAAATGATTAAACACAATGTGACTTGGCTTTATTAAACCCACCACTGTGCACAACCAAAATTTAATGCCACCTTTTGTGTTGCATACTGCCATTTCAAACCACCAATTATTTGCGCCCTGGAAAGCGATCACACTGTTCAAGAAAGTGACCATACCGACTAATAGAGAGTGCAGCTTTCAAATCCAACATGCTCAAGGGAAATCTCCAAAAGCAACAAGTACTAAAATCTCTTTCCACGAAGACAAAACAAATAAAACTAAAAGATCCACCTAAAGAATCAAACCATTCACGTGAATTGTTAACAACAGGATCACTTTCACTACATAATGTTACACAAATATAATGCAACTGTTCACTTCCATTGTCAGCAAAAGCAGTGCCGTCACATGTAGAAAACCAAAAATACAAATGCCAATCAAAAACCCTAAAAGCCTGCACAATTAAATAAAAGGTAAACTTTTCTCAAAATAAGGCTAGAAGCAAAATGATTCTCACAAGGATTCTCACAACAACAAATCTTCTTCATGCTACGCCTCCAAAACTTATTGCGCCCCAATGCCAAGTATCCGAAAATTAGAAGACTAAAACCTGAAACCAAGTATCCGAAAACACGCAATCACTCAAAACACTTGTGCAGCCAAGTGGAGCAGATTGAAGAGACTATTGCACAAAGAACATCATTGTATCATCAGAGCTCCAAACCCTAAGTTGCACAAATAGCCAAGATCAGCAGCAGTGATGATCAACGGCTACAATTTCTTATTCCATGGCAGAAGATCAATGTCTTTGACGGCTATTGTTTTTTGCATGCGCGGGGGGGAGGGGGGGGGGGGGGGGGGGGGAAGGTGGGCAAGCGCAAGCACATGCTACATCTTTTTAGTGGATAGTGGAGCTAGAAGCTTGCTAGGATTTTGGTTTCTCTGGAGTTCCCTTGGATTCCTACTAAACTTTGGTGGTTACCGTATCATTTACTTGGATTCCCTCTTGGTCTCGGTGGTTCCGTTGGCGTTCCTCTGAGGACCTATATATTGGTGACTCTCCAGCTCCATCTTGTCTTTTGTTTTTGATTTGGTATGTATTCTTGTACTGCTTTATAATGCTACCTTGTTTCTTGCTCTTAAGCTTGCTAGGATTTAGAGATCTATTGCCATCTCTAGGAGAGAGAAGTCGGACACTGCCAAGAAGAAATTTGTATCGTAGTTCACAAAGACGGGTCTTCAGTTCCCCGTTGGGAGGCTTGGTTGTTACTTAAAGATGGGTGGCTATGCGCAGCGTGTGGGACCTTGCCTTTTTGTGTACCTGGTTGTTGTTCCTTCATCTAGCCACTGAAAAGGATTCATTTGTTTTGCTTTTTTCAAGTGTCTAGTCACTGAGTTGAGGTCGTCTGTTTTCTAACCTTTATCTATATCTTTTATGCTTTACAGTGTAAAATCTCTAATTTATTTTAATATTGATGTCACGTATTAGAAAAGTTTGGTTAGAAATGGATGGTGAGAGATATGAGTTGATTAGAGGGGTCTATTTGGTTGCACCAGGTTTTGGAGTTGGCTGGGAATGCTAACTGTGATAACAAGAAAAGCACGAGTTGGAAAAGCTTCTTTTCGGCATGCCTATCACCTGTAACAAGAGGAGTAGGAGTTTGGAAAGCTCCATTTTGGCATGCCTATTGTTTGTAGAGGTGTACTGCCTAACATCCATAGGCAAAGGCTGCAATTGCTGCCACGGTGTTACATTATGTACATTGTTTACATTGTCCTTACTACATGTTTTGTTGCATTTCTAGATATTGCCTAGGTAATTTCAAAGAACTATTAAAGTCAATCTCTCTTAGTCTTGCTCTAAGTTCAACTATGTATGCTAGCAATTTAGTTATCGCAACAACTGTACAACCGTGTAATGTTGTGGCTCAGGGTGAGCTCTCCAGAAATAATCAACATGCTATTTTTGGAGTTGAGTCCGCTTATCTGGAGCATGGGGGGTGCACTTAGTGTATCTAATCCAAACTACGTGCGACCAAAACTTTGTACCCCCTATATTATATCCTAAAATATAAATAAATGAAAACAAAAAAAATATGAGTATATTTTTCTAATTTGAAAGTTTATATTTTGAATTATTGATATTTTTATTTGCTAATGATAATTAGTTACAAATTTTTGAAGTAAATAGATACACTGCAGAATTGAAAAATAACTTTCACACCCCTATATCATATTCTAAAAAATTGTCTAAAAAATGAACAAAAAACTCCTAAAAATAACTCTCTATTGAAAGCTCATTTTGAGTTGAATATTGATGCAATGGTCATCTAAATGTGTTCTCTATAAATATTTGAGTTCAAAAATATGCCATTTTAGGTTCATTTTCAACCTCTTCTACAAATCATTCCATATTTCATTTGAGTTGGAAATTTTGGCAATAGAAACCTATAGTCATTACCAAACAATGCTCAAAATTTTAGGTTGAAATTATAGTTTATTAGAAACCACTTGTTCGCACGTGGTTTGTAGTAGTAGAACCAAGTGCCCTCCCCGAGATTTGGAGCTAAGTCCATTGTTTTCAAGGTTGTCTTGTTGAACACATTTTGGGGTCAAAGCGTTGTGGTCCATCTGACGTCATATGTGGTCTGACATATTTTCCGCTCGAATATATTTAATAAGGCCATATTTAATAGTTGAATCCATTTGAAACTTCATTTTAATTATGATTCAAAATTTAGAATGTAATAAGTGTTTATTAAATTGAGACACTTCAATAAAATGAAACTTTAATATGTCAAAACTAGAAATAGATAGTGCTTTATTTGAAAATTATTTGAAAGTCAACCTTAATGTTGACTTTACTAGATGGGCGGAGGGGCAACTAGATGTCTTGGACGTCTTGTATGTTGAATTGTCGTTAGGTTCGGGAAGACAACCGTGGCCATTTTTTGAAGCTGAGTCTGCTGTTTCCAGAGCTGAGCTCCAATAGTTCCTTATTTTCTGGACATAGATCTCATTCCTCTGATTCTAGAGACTACTTACGGAATCTTTGAGTAGAATCATTTTCTCATTGGTCCTTTTAATTTCCTTCGCTTGTTTCATTGTCACCAAAACCATAGCAGTCTGATAGCATTGTTCTTTTTGTTTACCACATATGCAATTCTTTCCAAAATTCCAATGTCCACAGTTAATTAACCTGTAGCAATTGTGTAGCATGTCCACTTGCTGTTCCGATATCTTTCACAACTATTTTCTGCCACCTGAACCGTGGACTTGTCCAGAACTATGGGCTCCAATTTCAATGGCCGCATTGTGGCCTTCCAATCGATGTGTCGCATTGTGTGACAACATTTAGATATGAAGTTCACGTGTTCAGGAATGGGAGAATGCCGGAGGGCGAGTTTGCGGTGGAAGTCACAGAACTGTCACTACTAGAACAAGATTGCCAGCAACTTACATATGCTAACTTAATTACTAGATTTATTAGATACTTCCACTTAGATTTACTACATTAAAATTCAAAATAAACTAGGTTAACAAGAAACTAGAAACTATGGAAAATTACAATCTGGGAGCATTTTGATCTAGGAAGAACAAAAAATTAGTATATTTCAGAAATTGGATTATAATTCATACCTCGAAAATCTAGCTAGATGATGGAAGCAAAGTACTACATTCCAGTGATCAAAGAACTGTCTGCCGGCAGGGTTGACAGGACATCCAGACTCACATCTGGATGTCCAACGTCCGCAAGCGGTGCCCCCCAACATCCATTGACATTTGGTCGAGAACCACCCGCTCATCCAATGGACGTTCAGACGGGGGGTCGGGAGGTTGGTTCGGGAGGACAGTAGTGGATGGCAATTTAGATTTTTTCTTTGTATTGGTACAAAATATAAATATATAATAATATAAAATACCTCTTTATTCCTTTTGCAAGTCTTATAATTTGCCATAGCTAGGTATAAATTATAAAAAAAATCTTTGCTTTAGAAGAAGCTTTCATATTCTACAATCTACATTGAATTTTTTTTTGGTTTTTTTCTTTCGAGTATTTCATATTGTCCTACCAGTGTATAATCAGGTACAGCTCATTTACAAACTGCCAATTTGAGCCATTCCAATTTTTATTTCAAAGTATAGGAAGAAAATAGAATTTTCCTTTTTGCATAGTTCAAACTCACTTCTTACGTAATCCCAATGAAGCGTAGTGAATTTCACTTTAAAAAAAAATTTCATTTTTGGTGAATTTTTGAAGTTAATTTTCATGGTTTTATATAATATTTTCTTGAAAACATTTGGTAATGGGTTTTCTTAATTGATTGCATAGATATGTAAGGATCATCCATATGTACATTTTTCATATTAAAAAACATCCCGTTAATCTAAAAATATAAGCTCCTAGTAAGGACTCAACTACCTCAATATGACTATATGAGGTGTTATATGACCAAATTTTGTGAACTGGATGTCTCTATATTTTAAATAGATTTTTACAAAGTAGTTGTACCATCGTGCTCAATTGTACAAGATTAGTTACTACATGAGGGAAGAATTATAATATCTCATGCTAATGTAGAATTATCTAAATAATTTTACAACATTTAGACATTCACTAGAAGAAACCCGCGTTGGTCTAAACCAAAAATGTGGGCTAAAATTTGTTGAAAACCATGTTTTCAACATTGGAATCCCAGAACTTTGCGTTGGAAACATGGTTCTCAACAAATTTCAGCCCACATTTTTGGTTTAGACCAACGCAAATTTTTTCTAGTGATTGTCACCTTAATATTGAAATTTCTATATAAGGAATTGTAAGAAGTTTTGGGAGATGCTTGCGAAAGGAATGATGTACGTAGGGATGTTCTCTACATATATCCACAATCAAACATAAGAAATTCATCATTAGTTGTTTTCACTAAAAATAGAGTTGTTTTCATCAAAAATAGAGTTTTTTTTTTTGAAAGTAAAACTCTTTATGCTTTGTTGGGATTGCATAAGAATGCAATGATAGTTATGATTATCAAAATATAACAATTATCCTACACATTGTACAACAAAAATTGAATTCTTCAAATTGGCAATTTATAAATGAGCTGTACTTGATTGTATTATAAGATGAAATCATCCAATGTATTCGTCTTCAAACCAATTGGAACAAAGGTTAACAATTTCAATTGCCTTTTACAAATGAAACTTTTTCCTTTCAGTACTTATTGGAAAAAAATGTGAATACCTTTTTGGTTTAGATATCAATGAAAAACTTTATGAAATGTATTCCATTTGCATTGTTCTATTACATGCACACATGATAGATCATACCAATTCTCACACAACCTTGGCAATCCAACATTCATCAACAAGAAGTACTACACTTTTTATTCAAGCAAAGTATATGTTGAATATGTAAAAAAGTTCGTAATGATTAGCAATTCCAAAACATCCAATTGCACATAAATTGACATACATTGGTGGTGCATAATATTATATAGTCTGCACATGTACATCCCCACTTCTACATTTATTACATACTTCTATGGTTCTATATAGTAAGCTGAACTGCTAATATGAATGCCGAAAGTATTCATCCGGCATAGGCCAATTGTAAGAAGTAGTAAATGGGTGGATGACTTTGGCCAAATTACCTTGGAAATTAAACACTGGATTGCAAAGCCACTCCAAGTATTGGTGAAATACCGTTGCCAAATTGTAGTGGCTAAATTCAATATATCTTTTCCATTTTCCGGTGCAACTTGTAGTAGGCCACAGACATGCATTCTCTGTTGATCCTATGAGCTAGTCGACCAACTACATACTCTTCCATTTCTGTGAAAATTGGGAATGACTTCTAAATCCGCATCTCTTTTATGCAAATATGCAATACTTGGGTCCATCCACCACCTCCTTTGCAAAGCTTCTTTCCTATCATCTGCAAATGTGAATGTATACAAGGATTTCATTGGTTTGGTACGTATAGTAGTCATGCCCCAATCACAAACTCCAATGTAGACACGTGACTTGTCTTCGAAAAAGTGAAATATGATATTGTCCAGGGAATTATCATTGTGCAGATGTCCAGCAACATGCACTGCATTCATGATGTGCACTAATGCCCATGCAAGCTCCGTGCGCTTCCTCCTCCATTGACCAAGACAAAAAGCTCAATTCACCTCTTTGGGTCCAAGGTTTACATAAGCCAACCAAACACATCACCTTACGGGGTTGAGGTTTGATAAGAGCATATATATTAATAAATCCCAGGTCACTCCCTGGAATGCTAATAAAAATAAACTATAAAACAAGGCCTCCAAAAATAGAGCCAGATTGAGAGATAAGGCTAGGCATTCTGAAAAATGAGAGAGGCAACTCTTCCTTTCCCAGAATGCCTACCATCAGATGAGTATTTGGGCCAATGTTGGTGTAGAGAGTAGTTGTTCTTTTCCAGAGCTGCCTCCTGAGATTCACAGTGCCTTGATCGTGCAACTTGTATTCTTGAATGAATAAGAAATCCACAAGGTTCTTATATATGTATTGATGCAAGTTATCTATAGCTAAGGATTGTTCAAACCTCTGACATTTTGTGGTAGAAGTCTTGACTTCATCTATTGTTCGAGTCAGGAGTTTTTCCAGTGATCCCTGTACAATTAGAAGACGGATGCATGTTGTTAAAATCCCCACGTATCTAGAGAAGGGTCAGTAGTGATAAGGACAACGCAAACTTGAGGTTGGTGGGATTGTTCTCCGGCTTGTTGTCTTGCTGAGGCTTTGGCATGGCGACATGGCGTGGTGAAAATTCTCCTGTTGCTCCAACCTCCGATTCACATGGATTCTAGCGGCTTTTCGCTTGGAGATTTACTCCTGGGTGTGTAAATCCTAATCAAGTGTTTGCCTTCCAAGCAATGGACACTTTTTTGTTACTGTAAATCCTAAAAATTCAAATAGTTTAAGTCATACTATTTGTTAAAAGGTTAGAATATCACGGTTAAATCAAACCATGTGATGAAAACAAAATGTAATCTAAACTAAAGTTGTATTTAGGTAAAGTGATAGAATATAACTTCTTCTTTCTAGAATGGTAAAGAAAGTTAGATTCCAAGATTCCTAATAAAAGTTATCGATAGATGAAGTTTGACTTCTAATCTAACCTTAAAACTTCATCCGCAAGTCTAAAATAGTAAATCACTTCAAAATAATCCCAAAATTTTAGGGTTGGGTTTTAAATGATTTACAATATACAATTCTAAGTTTAAACCTAATTTTGACCTACTTAAAAGATTTCATCTAAAATTGGTCCCAAACTTCATCCAACCCTTTATCCTTCTAAAACAAAGTTATGATTTTGTAAAATTTATATGATTTTTTGAAGTAGTTTATTTGTAAAAATCATAATAATTACAAAATGCTTAAATAAATCAACTGCTTTTGGCTTTTCTTAGCGCTTTGTTACATGCACGTGTGTGATTGTAGATTCAAGAGAGTTTTAGAAGTAAAGTGGATTTTGGAATCCTTTTAGATTCCTTGGTTGATTCCAACTTTAAAAGATTCGTTGTTGATTCCTTGGAGTGAATTCCCCAAATTCTTATTCAATTTTATGGCTAAAGTTCAATTAGTCATAACTTCCTTGTTTTTTGGTTATTTTTTTAAGTATGAGATGTTATTGGAATTTTGTAAAAATTAACTATTGTTTTTCTAATTCTATTTTGATTTCTAAGACTTTGATCTAAAAGTTGACTTCTAAATTCCTAATTTTAATTCTAAATCAATTCAAAAAGCAAAAATAAATGGGAAAACTAACATACCTCAATGTCAGCGGCTGCTATCGTGCCGTCATCGCAAATCACTAATATGATGGTTTTGTAGTATTTGTCGTTCTCCATCATGTGTAGTTTTTGTTCACCTATTTGATAAGTCACTAGGAATTAGATCATTTTGGAATCTTCTTTCATACATTTTTCTTTGTTAAATTCCTACAAAGATTTGTTTGTTTTGAGTGTTTAATTCAAATCCCTTAGGATTTAGGAATTAAACTAAACACTATGTTTTTTCTAATTAATTTTAAAAATAATTTAAAAACTAAATCAAAATTCAAGGGCCTAATTCCAATTGCATTGTCAATCCTTTTTAGTTTCCAAATCGATTTTAAATACTAAGAGATTTTTGTTAAATTATCCAATTAAATTAGTTCAATGAATGATTAGTTTATTCTTTATCCGTTAGTTTATTCGTTTCGTGGTATTATTCTAAGATATTTTTTGACTTTTGTTTTTTCCTATTTGGCTTATTAGGCCTAATATAACAAATCTAAAACAACATTCAATCACTAATTTCCAAGAGAATCAAATTTAGTGACCAAAAAACAAATTCTTCAATAGTAACACAAATATTAGACCGGAGTAAATAGGAAAAGAATAAAACCAAAGAATGATTCCAAGAGGAAGAATGAAATCCTTATCAAATAGTGTTTTTGATTCTTCTTCCTTTTTGGTTTGTCTAAACATCTTCTTCTTCTTCTTTCAACTACGGTTCCTTCATTCTTTCACTTGTTGGGTACTTGTCTTCTCCACATCCTTCCATGTCTAACTCTTTCAAATTTGTGGAGTATGGCTATGCAAGAAAATTTTGTGCAAGTTGACTTGGAACATTCCTACATGGTGTGTGAGTTTTGAGGTTTTAGATTCAAAGTTAGTAATGAATAAAAAATCAAAGTTTTGAAAGGAAAGAATATACCTGCATCTCATGGAACGCTTATCACTATTCACTATTCACTTCGTCTTGGATCATGCATAGGTGATTGGCCAACACTAGAACCTTCATCATGATAGTGACAACTTCTTAGAACCCCACTTGTCCACATTGGGTCCCCACATGTTTTTTGTAGGTTGTTTTATAAGTATCTGTAAACGGCTAGTGTCTGAATTGGGTGCTTCTACCTTACGACTACTCACCTCACCTCATGTCTCTTGCATAGAAGGGCTAGGGAAGATCTCCTCGCTTGTCCTTCCCAAGTCATTCCAGGGATGTATGTGAAAAAAGAGACCCCCTATTTTGTGTTTGATTCAACTCCTAAAAGCCCAAGGCTTTTTTTCTGCCAAAAAACACTCAAAACTATCATTTCTATAGGAAAGAGTAAAAAATTGAAAATTATTTTTTTCCGCATCTAACCGTAGGATCTTACACCTGACTAGTATGAGAATATGTGGAAATTTTTTCAATTTTTTTTCAACCACACAGATAACTTAGATTTTTTGTACTACAGAGTTTTGAGCTTTAAATCTTTATAGTGGAGAATTGAGTTGAGGATTTAAAGTTGAAAACTCTGTAGTACAAAAACTACCATTTTAGAGTTATTAATAATTTAGATTTTTCTTCTATCTTGTATCTACTTCTACTGAATAATTTTTTAAAGTATGAAAAATTAATTTTTTTTGAATTTTTTTCCCCTAGACTTTCAATTCCCTCTTCAAAATAATTCTTGTTTTAAATAATTTTGGCCTTTGATTGCAAGTATGAATTCAAAATTTTCAAAATTTATAATGGGTGGCAAATAAAAAATTCTAGTACTTTTCCAAGGGACTAGCAAGGGGAATTTCACCCCGGCCTTCAAAAGCCACTTAGAGTAAAAAGAAAGATGTAAAGACAAGTTATTTATACAATTGGGGTGGTAGGAGGTAAAACAACCCATTAGAGATATGCAAATTAGGATTAGTAAGAGTTCAACTCTCATAGTCAAATAAAAAGTAGGATTTGTATTCAAAGTGAATTCTAGACTTCATTTAGGCATAGTAGAACAACTTTTTCCAAAACTTTGAACTAAGTTAATGTGGGAAATCAATTTAATGTGGGAAATCAAGTTTAATTTCATTTCCAAATTTTTGTTTGAAATTTTAAGCCTCCAATCAAAAGTTATGGACAAAATTCATGGAGGGATGGAAAGGACATTTTCTTTTACATTTTCAAACATTCTCTCTCAATTTTGTCCATAAATTTTGATTGGAGGCTCAAAATTACAAAAAGAGTTTTAGAGATGAAATTTACCTTGATTTAGATACTTTTATTAATCCAAAGCTTTTTGGAAAAAAATATTCTACTATGCCTAAATGAGGTTTGAAATTCTACTTTAAATATAATTCCTACTTTTTGACAATGAGTGGTACGTTTTCATTAGATACATTAATCTATTTAAAAACTATAGAAAAATATATATAGGTTATTCAAAATTCCTTCAAAAGCTAAACTATTAATATTTCAAAATAAGGATTACATTTATGGATTGGTGTGGGATAAAATAGTTCAACAAATAAATAATTATGTCTTTTTCAAATAATCAAATGTGAGGACTTTCTTTCCCAAAAATGACCATTTATGCCTTCATAATTTGTATTTGAAGATGAAAATTTCAATGATCATATTATGAAAAACATAATTCAAAATGGTTCTAACTTTTATATCACTAGAATCAATGAACAACATTGCATGTGCTCATTGCAACCTAAATGAAGTCAAACACAAGGCTGAAGCCTCTAAATGACTCACTCAAAACAAAGTAGAAAAAACTTGAAGACGAGAGTGGACACTTCTTTTGCGATGGAGGAGTAGTATTAAGAATTATTTACCACCAAATGATCAAATTTGGAAAATTTAAAGGCATATATAGAACAAGAGACCTTTAATTTGTGAGAAGTGGTGAGGAATTACTAAATTAATGGTCCAAAATAGGGATCAAGAATTTTTACATTTGTCCCCGCCTTCTATCCCTGTGCAAAAAAAAGAAATCTTAAGACCAAATGATCTCTAGGCTCTAGCCTTGGCCATCCATTTATTTGAAGTACTGTACGTGAAGGTTTGATTTAGCACCAATTTGCCAAAATTGAATTCCAGGTTAAATTCTCAAAGGTTCAAATCACCTCACACCATTCACAACATGATATATGACATTTTTTTACAATAATGACTTAATTTTTGCCAAATCTAACCTTTGTATAGGTTAGTTTGCTAGATTTTACAAGATGGAGTGCAAGTTTCTACCAACAGTAACATGATCACTTTTACCACCGGATGATCAAATCTGGGAAATTGAATTCATATTTGGAATTAAAAAAACAAAGTAGCCCAGAGATGGTAGCAAAATATCCTAGTAATGGGTCCAAAATAAGGGCCTTTAACTTTCATTTTCATTCCGTGCGGTGTAAAAGACCACAAGACCAGATGAACTCCATCTAGGTTTGGTTGTCCAGATAATATGTTCAAAATCAGTGCATTTTTTTAAATTAGTTTTTTTTATGAAGTGCCATAATCTTATACTTTAAATTACAAAGTAACATTTTATTATGCAACATTTTACATCATCATTTTCAATTACAAAGTAAAAGCATAAAATTTTAAATTGCAAAGTAAAAGCGTAAAGAATTAAGTAATAATGTAAAAGTATGGTCATAATGTAAAAGTTGTAGGCTATATATAATTGTTGATGGTAATTGATGAACACTTCAAATTTTTACTCGTCAAGATATGTTTGGATTTATTTATTCACCATTATTCAATGAATAATTTGTGATGCTGTTTTGCACGTCAACATGCATGGAATCACATGCTTGTAAATTACATGTATTGTCTACCCAAAATCTTTGTTTGAATGGATTGACATGACACAATTCAATCATTTCAAATGAGTCTTTAACAAAAATAGTGTAAAACAAAAGCATACATGTAATACTTAGATATTGTTTGAAGGATTGTAATAAAATACAAAGTCATGGAGGAATCCCAATACACATTTGAACAAGTAGGGCAAGGAGCCCATGGATGTGTTTGGAAAGCTATTGACAATGGCACCAAGGAAGTGGTGGCTATAAAACAATTAAAGAGTAAATCCATTGCTAAGCAATATGGAAAGGGAAAAAAATTGGGGGAAGTAGTGGCTTTGAAGGCCTTAAAAGATCATCCTAATATCATACAATTACAACAAGTTGTAAAACGCAATGATGAGTTGTTTTATATATTTGAATATATGCCAACCAATTTGTTGCAAATGATTAAGGATAGAACCATTCCATCAGAAGTAGAAATTCAATCATGGACGTATCAAATCCTTCAAGCAATGGTCTACATGCATAGCAAGCATTATATTCATCGTGATCTTAAGCCCGAGAATATTTTAGCCAATGAAGGGACCTTGAAGCTAGCCGACTTTGGTCTATCAAAGAAGATGGGCCTTTATTTAAATAAATCCACTACGTCCGTACATAAATTAGGATATTGTGGAAAAAAAATTTACACATGGGGATGTAACACCACCAAAATAGGTACTCGATGGTATCGAGCACCCGAGATTCTACTTCATTCTCCATCTTATTCAATATGCACAGACATGTGGTCTTTAGGAGTCATTATGGCAGAGATGTTTAGATCTCAACCACTCTTTTGTGGTGCAAATGAAGAAAGTCAACTTGATATGATTTCTGCAGTACTTGGTTCACCTGATTATGCAAAACAAGATTGGAAAGAAGGATGTAGGCTTGCAAATGCTTGCAACTATGAATTCTTAAATACACTCCCATTGGCCAAGCTTGCAAGCTACATTCCCCATGCAAGTGATTTAGCCTTGGATTTGATTGAAACATTGATAGTTTGGGATCCACAAAAGCGCCTCACTGCATTAGAAGCCTTACAACATCCCTTTTTCAAGAGCAATCCAAGCTTACATAAAAACAATTCAACTTCTATATCAACTTATATACCAATATATAACTCTTCATCATCCAGTTCTGCATAAGTTAGGCATTATATGACTTATGCAATGGAAAACAATAAAGAACTAGGCCTTATTAAGAGCACGTTGTATAATCAAACAATCAAGAAATTTAATTGAACCAAATTCTATAGTGCACTAGTTGTATAGTTTAGACGTATTATCCTCAATTTGTCTTATGGACATAATATAATGTTTTGGTTAGTTTTACCATCTTTTTGCTTAAAAGAATAAAGAATAGTAACATTGGTTTTGTTAAAAGTGCACATGGTGTATGAAAAGTCTATTGAAAGTGTACTTGTAAGTAAGAAATTGGTTGCATTTGTGAAATCAAATAGTACATAATTGCAATGAATGTTCCTTAAATTTTATTTAAGATTTAGGGATGAAAAAATATATCTAAGACATTAGATGTATGCATTTTTGTTATTATTGCAGCAATTGTATACAACACTTTTATTTAGAAAGATTAGAATTATATATTCATGAAGATATGAGAATTGCAAATAGACATGAAATTGAAACTTTAAGCTTGCAATAGAACTTGTTTGTATACATGGCATCCATTGAAATGGTTGAGTTGTAGATCATCCTTGAACAAGGATTATCTTCTAAAGATGATTTGGTGACCTTATTACGACGTGATGACGTGATGATTGATAGGGGCTTTATTAATCTATGGGCTAATTTCCTTTACTTTTGGTTTGATTGAACATGCTGAATTCCTAAAGGACCAAATGACATTCTTTGGCAATGTAGCAATTTTTATAGCTTGGCGAGCATAGTTAAAAAGTCATTGTATGATTTGTAATTTTCATTGCTGGGCAAGCAGCTCAAAAAAATCACTTTCTAAGGAAATAAAATTTGGAAATTGATTTTCTCTCTCTGTATATATAGAAAGCATTGAATCATTCCATTTTGGTTAATGAAGTGAAAGTTATGAGGAGTTTTAGTTTGTGGGGAGTTATAGAATCTCTACTCTAAAATAAACTTTAAAGTCCTATATTTAATGCAATTTTCAATATTTTTGAAAAATTGGGTGTAGATTGTTTATTACAACATTACAACCATTAGGATTAGCATTTTTCAACTCCATAACTAAACTCTTGACAATTTCGTTTTTTAATCATTATCTACTTTTTGCTACTTACTATCTTTTTTGTATATGTTGTATAATTTCAAATGATCTGAAATTTTTCAAGCATTTAGCCACCTTGCCTTAATTAAAATCATTTTGGACATTTTTTCATAGAAATGTGACCTTGTGAAGTGCAACTGCTCAATTTTTGCAGGGCCAAAAAAAAGTTTTTTGTCAATTCAAACACTAGTATCGTGCAAATCTACATTATAGTGGAAATCTCTGAAATTTTTTCCACATCTTCTCAAGCCAATATACTTCAAGATCCTACAATTATCTAAATTTTTCTAAAATTTATCACTTAACTAGAAATGGCAATTTTGGAGCGCTTTAGGTGAAAAATTATTTTATATAGTCAAAAACCTTTAGAGGTTAAAGAAGTGATATTGGGCAAATTATTGAATACCTCCTAGTCATTTTTTATTTATTTTTAAATTTAATTGGATATGTTTTCTTGAAAGTTTAGAGATTGAAGGTGAGGGATTTCAAGTGGAATTGTCCAATAGTATGTATATGAATCCATTTAATATATAATAGAATTTACTTATTTTCATATGGAGCCGGCATGTGCCTACCTATGTAGTACTATGTTTTATATTTAAGTTATTTCCATGAGTGGATAGGTATATTCCTATTCCCTATTGCATCATGTTTTATGTTTTGTGATTTTCATGATGAGAGGGCTAAGCAAATGCCTACCTACCTTGCACCATGTTTTGTATTTTTGTTTTTTTAGTTCTTTTATAGAAGAAAGACATGAACCCTCTTCATGTCATTTTTTAGTTTAGATTATTTTCAAGGAGGGCTAGCATGTGTTGCTTGCTTAGTTCCTTTGCATCCATTTTTTCCTTTTTGATTGTTGTGATATGCAATAGTCCTATAACTACTTCTTATTGCAACAACCTAAAGAAATAAACAAAGTTTGCCCTATCACCTTCATCTTTAAGTCATTGGAAGACTTTTGAAGTAACAAGTATATGCCTATTTCCCATATTTATAGATTTGAGCATAAATTATATGAAATATGGTTAATTTAAAGTAGGCTAGGCTTATACTTGAATCTTTTTAATTATAAATAATTTAAAAACTAGAAGAGAGAAGGAATAGTCCTATTTCCATTCTTCCAGTAGTAAATTCAAAAAAATTCAAAAAAAATCAAAATACTCACTTCTACATGAATTAAAGAAATTTGAAAGGTGTCTAATGTTGTCTTCAATATAAAAAATCTTATTTTTTTTTGCTATAATTTAATGTTATGTGAAAATTTTGATTATCTTTCACAATGTTAATACCTTAGTGGACTCAAGATAACAAAACTCACTTAAAATGATTAGATCATTTAAAGTTAAGAAAGATTCAAAAACAACAAAGAAAGGTTTGTGTACTGAACAAATCTTTTCATCACCTTTATTATTCATCATCATATTGGCCACAACCACTTTTCCAAATCCCTTCTAGAGATCGATTTATCTTCCTCGATTTTTCACCAAATTGGTTGAATGGGTTATATATCATTTGAAAGCTAGTGAAATCTGACTTAGCGAGGTTGGAGTTCTCAAAAAGTTATAAGGCAAGTGGCTTACACCATTGGAAGTGCAATTTTCATATCTTTCCAATGGTGTAAAACAAGACCTCAAATTCTCAAAACCTATCGCACCAAGGATGTCGGAATTCTTGCTTAAGATTCAATATAGTAGACTTCACTCACAAAAATATTATGCAAAAATGAATTAAAATATGGTCAATTTCATGAATAAGATGTTCTCACCTAAAAGTAGTGATAAGAAATGTTATACTTTAGTGCTCCAAGTTTCAACATTCATCCACATATTGGATAGAAAATATCATAGTAGCACATATTTCATATCCATAATTATGTTTTTGTCCATGATCTAGCAATTTCATCCAAGTTTTTTTTGACAATTTAAAATTTTGTGACATAAAAACATCACCATTTGTCACTATTTTTAACCAAATTATTTCGAGACACACACACAAAAAAAACACTACTCAAAACCCTAATTGCGTCAGGGAATTTTACTGAAAGTCAAAACCCTTACGAACTTTCCAAGCAGTGATCTCCGTGCGTAACCTCAGAGTTGAACATTGGGAACATACTGTGTAGTTTGTTCCCAAGTTCCCATTGAGACCATACTTCTCCGTTTCTTTCCTACGATTTTGAGACGAAGGCTAGCATCTGTTTTTTGCTGGAGAAAACCGCAGCAAGCAAAGGTATGGAATTGCTTGTCTACGATTCTGCTTTGGTATGCAAATGCATTCAAATTTTTAGAAAAGACCTTGGCAGGGTATATGTTTCTTTCGATTTGATTTGTTTTTTTCCCGTGATCTTGTTTCTGTGTTTTGAGTAGAAGTAATGGACTTAATTGGAATACGCCAGAATCTTTAGGGTTGGGCCATCGAATTTTGCTCATTATTGTGATCGTAATCTTTCGTTTGGATGTTGCTGTTTGGGAAGATCGAGGTTCGGCTCTGTTTTTCGCTTTACTATGTAGTTGGAATTTACAGGGCGGTGAGTTTTGGGGTTAGGCTTTAGTTTGGCTGCTGCGATTACAAATCCTTCACAACAGAGTTTAGGATTTCACAACATAGTTTTGGGTTTAGCTTCATTATATGAAGCTGTAATTTATCAGTCGGTGAAAGTGCAATTTAGGGCTTAGGGTGAAAGTTTCGTGCGAGGCTGCGAAACGAGTCGGTGAGGTTAGGGTTCTGGACTTGGCTTGAAGCTGTTGAGGAAGATCTGGAGAAGAGTAAGAAAACTTAAAAGCAAACCACATGTTAGGTTCTCTGTTACCGTATTTTCTATGCCCCTTGAAGTTCTTGCTGTGATGTCAATAGTGCGAGTTCGGAGATGTGTTGTAGGCGCAATTTCAGTGGTTTTGCAACTAGACATCACTCAAAACTGCTTTCTGTAGTCTCTATACTTCGAGTTAGGACTTTATTCTAGCTCATTGGAAGCCATTTTCAGTAGCTTTTCAACAAGAAAAGACATTTGGTTGAGAAAGGCGTGTGAAATCTCAATTTGAAATTTTGTGTATGGACATTCATTCTGCATTTTCTCTGGTTTGCAGGACCTTTTATACCGCGGTTGAAGGGAATTTCTATATTGTTAGGGTTTCTTGTAGGGATCAAGAATGGGGGACGTTGCGGGAGAGGAAGCGACGCCAACTAAAGCAGCTGATGATTCAGCAGAAGCGTCTAGTAGTGGTGCAACTGCAAGTCCTGCTAAGGCGATGGCGCACAAGAAACCTATCGTGATCATTGTGATCGGAATGGCAGGTGGGAACCCTAAATTCATGTTTTTGAGTTTCTTGCATTTTTCTCCCATGAAAAATGGACTTTGCATATTTTCAAGGAAGAGGATACTATTCAAACGTGTCAACGAATTTGTATGGCAGTGTGCTTTCATTGTGAGATCACTCCATAGATCTCAACAGAGAGATCTCTTTGTGTACTATAAGAGCCAAATTCTCTTCATATCAAATCTTATCACTCAATGTTTCTTAAGGGACAGTAGACCTTGTTAATGGACACTGACAATTCCATTCTCATTCAAAGATTAGAGTCCATAGACATCTAGCTTACAAGTCATCCTTGCTAATTGAAAGCCAGCTAATTGTGTTGGAAGAGATCAGAGTTTCACGGTTTCAGGGTTTCAGGGTTTAGGGTTTAGAGTATCATAGTCAGTCAATAGGAAATGGGATCAGTCTCCTAACGGTTTTAGTATCCTCTACTTAGACCTGATTTCCACAATGTGGTCTTCTGAAACCCCATGTAGGTAGCGGAAAGACGACTTTGATGCAGCGTCTGATATCGCATGTACAGAGCTCCAAAAAGAGAGGCTATGTCCTGAACCTGGATCCCGCGGTGATGTCTCTACCGTTCACTGCAAACATTGACATTCGGGATACTGTCAACTATAAGAATGTGATGAAGGAGTATCACCTGGGTCCCAACGGTGGGATTCTCACCTCTCTCAATCTCTTCGCCACCAAGTTTGACGAGGTGATCTCTCTTTGACCTTTGTCAAATTTTGTGGCGTGTGGTGAAATTGTTGGTATTTGACGCGTTGTTTTGACATAACCCTAATGAACGCAAAGGCGTTAAATGTTTTTTTTCCTCCTGGCTATTATGAGTAGGTCATGTGGAATCTGTCTTTTATTTCATTTTATTTGTGCTTTGACAACACATGCCATGTTCTTCACTGATTCTGGTGATTCAAAACATGGCTTCATCCGAATCATATTTTGCGCAATATGATCAATCAAGTTGGTCACTTTAATCCATGAATGCTTGGTCCTGCAGGGGTTAATGTGATACTAATTGGAAGCTTAAATTCTAGATAATATGAGCGTTTTTCTCTAGAGCGTTTTTCTCTAGATAATATGGCGTTTTTCTCTAGAGCTGATTGTGACATGCATTCTGGTCGTCAGGTTGTGGGATTGGTAGAGGCACGCGCAGCGGATCTGGACTATGTTCTTGTGGACACTCCTGGGCAGATCGAAATTTTCACGTGGTCAGCGTCTGGTGCGATTGTTGTGGAAGCTTTCGCCTCTTGTTTTCCCACAGTCGTTACTTACGTTGTCGACACACCGCGATCCGTGAATCCAGTGACGTTCATGAGTAACATGCTTTATGCATGTGGTATACTGTACAAGACACGACTTCCACTTCTGTTAGCTTTCAACAAAGTGGATGTTGCCAAACATCAGTTTGCTCTAGAGGTAAATGAACCGACCCTGCACTAAGATTAGTTAATTTGAACTCTAGTCTGATTCTTACTGTCGTGTTCTATGATTTATCATCTGAAAATATTTGCATATCAGGACGTTTTATAATACCTCAATTCTTTTCTCATTGCATTTTGTACTTCTGTTCACTTCTTGAACTTTTAGAGCGAAAATGTTCCGTTTTCCATATGCACTTCTATTACTACTGGTTGTTACTTTGGTCTTTCGCAATTACTCAGTCTAGTTTGTTCATCATCTGCAGTGGATGGACGACTTCGAGGCTTTCCAAGGTGCCGTGGAGGGTGATTCATCGTATTCCTCCAGCTTGAGCCGCAGTCTTTGTTTAGTCCTTGATGAGTTCTACAAGAATCTTCGTAATGCTGGTGTATCAGCTGTCACTGGGGAAGGGGTTGTGGATTTCTTTAACCAAGTGGACAAGTGTGCGGATGAGTATATGGAATCATATTGGTAAGTGCAGCAGTCTATTTAAATTTTGTACCGTTCACTCCTGTTCGTCACGTAAACTTAACGTCAACGGATACTTATTTACGCAGAACGGTACAAATCGAGATGGGGTCTCCTGTCACTGAACTCTTAATACAAGTACTGAAACTCTTTTTGAAGTATGTCTCTGATTGCAAGTATCTATTATTTGTAAGATTTCTGTTGAATTGTGAACTATTTGAACATTTTAAGATCATCCTTTGCTTTCTTGCTGTCGTGGTTCATGTATACTTTTTGTTGTGACTGGTGGTGTCTTATCTGATGTAGGCCCGATTTAGAGAGGCGGAAAGCAGAGAAAGCTAAACTTGAGGCTCAGCGAAAGGAAGCAAACCTCGTTCGGCTACAGAATGATCTTTCAGAGTCTCAAGGCCAAACCGTGGTCCTCAGAGCTCCTCGCCGTATGGAGGAAGATGACGAGGAAGAGGAAGAAGAAGAAGGCGAGCTAGAGGAAGACGATGACGACGATAATGACGACGCAGATGGTGAAGAAGACCATGATGGTCAATTTTTTCGTGAAATTGGGAAGCAGTTGTAACTAAGCTTGAAGGCCTGGTGTACAAATATCCAAGACAATTTTGACAAGTCTAATAAACCAACCTAATCAAAGTATTATGCATTCACATGAAGCGTCAAGGTTCTGGACTAAACCCTCATATCTTCGTGTGGGCTCTTTAACGAAGACGGTGAATCTGTGGAATTCATAGTGTACTTTTCAAGGTAGGAGCACCTTAAATCGTCAGTAGTGAAAATTTTGTTCAACCAGATCAGCAAATTGTACAGCAAATTGTAGTGAAAGATGTTGCAAGTGGAATTTGGATTTTCTGCTCTTTGGAGAATATGTAATAAATTTTCCAAACCATCTTCTTGTAGGCTCCTACAATGGGTCATTGACTAAGTAGGAAACAACTCATTTGGAATCTTGTAGCAACATTGAGTGATGCTTGAATAGGGGCACCCTTGAATAGCCACTTTGGTCATGTAAAGTAACTACACCTAAAATGGATCACTCCTAAAAAGCAGCCTCTATTTTTGAAGGGAAAATCAACACAAAGGATACCCAAAGGACAATTGTAAGGTGAAGTTAAGGCCCATTTTGAGTGTTGTGCAGCTCTATTAATAGCATTGTAGAGGTGGCAACCTCACAAGTGGTCGAGTTTGGGTTTACTTTTTGTTGATTTAACCTTTTGTCTATGACATGTCATGATACTATTAGTGTCATTTTTCATATGCATCCAATGGATTTTGGCATCACTTGCATAACACTTTTATCACTTTACACCTTGCATCTTCAAAAATTTGTAATTAATTCACAATGTGTCCAAAAATTATGGAACCACTTACATTTTGATTCACAATCCTTCACCTATATACAATAATTGTTGTTCATTTTCTATAGCATAGTGGTTATGGCACAAAGCTTACTTGTGTGATTTTAGGTATGATTACCTTTTTCAAGTTCTAAATAGGAATGTATGACAGTTCCATATATAGATTTGGTTTGCTATTAGGTGAAAAATTGGAGTTAGTTTTTGGTAGCTTGAAGTGCCACTATCTTACCATTAGGCTCACTTAGGACAAGCAATGTGAAGGAAATCCCCAAAATATTGCATTTGGGGGTTGATTTAATGTCATAAGCCTTATCAATATATTTTTGCTTTGATATTCTTTCATTTTATTTTGACTACATATTGGTTCTAACTAATACCAATCTTTCTTGTTTAGATATTGATCCTCTCTTTGATTTAACCCCTTAACCCCTAAAGGACCAAATATGTTTTTTTGACAACATAGTGATTTGGGGCAGCTCACTATGAACAAAGTTTTTATTTTTTTTCTTTGAAATTTTCATATAAGATGTGCCTAAAGAGTAGCTTTAAGGCCCAACAATTTTCTTAGCTTTTGACCACATGGTTGAAAAGTTAATGCATGATATGTAATTTGCATTGGTCGGCGGGCAATCGAGGTGGCTCAAAAAAATTCTTTAAACATCACTTTTCAAAGAAATAAAATTTGAAATTGGTTCTTTAGATTTATATATACCCGGGAAGCTTTTAATCATTCCATTTTTATTAATGAGAAGAAAGTCATGAGGATTCTTAGTTTGAGGGTAGTTACGAAATTTCTGCTCTAAAATTAACTTTGAAGTCCTTTATTTAACCCCTAAATGCCCAAGGCACCAAAATGTGGTGTCAAAGAAACTTTGAAGTTGAATAAAACCTTACCAAAAAAAAATTATTTTTAGTATTTTATATTTTTGAAAATTCTTTTTGAAGTCTAGTTTTAGCATCAAAAATTAGATTATGAAAATGAACAATTATATTTTTCTATTTAAGATTTTGTGCAAGGATACCCATTGCAATCTTGACTTTCCGTAGTGTTGAGGACTCTTGAAAATGAGCCTCAAATACACTAGATCTTGGAGAAAAAATCATACTAGAAATTCATTTGAAAAAATTGTGGAGTAGATTTTGAGAAGCCGTAAATTGATTGAGGTTATGCATGTTAGGCCTTTCAACCTCATATTTTTTTGGTGACCAACTTTTAAGATTTGACATGCAAAAAGAGAGTTGAAAGATTTTCATAGTTTTAACACCCTCATGATCAAACATTATAATCTTTCAATCCATAAGTTGATTCAACTTATCAAAATGTTGACTTTGTGTTCAATTTTGAACAAATTCCAAGAAGTTCAAAACAGGCCTTGGGAATTTAGGGGTTAACTCAAATTTCAACATTTTTGAAAAAAATTAAGAACAATAGGTTTAAGTTGTTTATTTGAACAATAGGTTTACAACATTACAACCGTTGGGATTGGTATTTTTCAAATCCATATCAAAATTCTTAACAATTTTGTATTTTGAATCATTCTCTACTTCTTTCTACTTTCTAATTTTTTCCTATATGTTGAGCAACTCCAAATGATCTGAAATTTTTCAAGCAAGTAGCCAACTTGCCGTGAAGAATGAATCCAAACACTATTATCTTGCAATTTACATGGTGGAAATTTCTGAAATTTTTACCACAACTTTTCAAACTAGTGTACTACAAGATCCTACGGTTACATTTGTCCAAAATTGTTTTTTTTCTAAATTTTGGTACTTGTATTAGAAATGGCAGTTTTGGAGTGGTTTTGGTGAAAACATAGTCTCTGACCTTGAGGAGTTTAGGACCAAGGCATTTCTTTTGCCAAAAAACACTCAAAATTGCCATTTCTATAGCAAAGAGTAAAAACAATTGAAAATTGCTTTTTTCACATTTAACCGTAGGATCTTATACCTAACTAGTATGACAATGTGTAGAAAAAATTTCAGAATTTTTGACTGCATAGATTGTAGAATATTTGCGATTAAAGTGAAAAAGACAATTTTTTCAACACATTGTGAGACTAGATTTTTTGACTTTGAATTTTTGTAGTACAAAGTTTTGAGCTTTAAATCTCTATATTTGAGAATTGAGTTGAGAGTCTAGCAAAAAAAATCAAATCCAAAAAACTTAATTTCATTATTAAACAAGTTGTTAAGTAGAAGTAGGTACGAGATAGAAGAAAAATCTAAAATATTAATATCTTTTATATGGAATTAAAATGAACTAATTTCAATGGTGAGATTGTTCTAGCAAAAAAACTAAACCACTTAAAACTTTTTCTTTTGAAAAATTGCGAAAAAAGGCATTCAGAAATGAATCCTACAAGTTATTTTTTTCAAGAAGAATCTTCATAGTGCCCAAAAAATTAGATTGTCCATAACTTTTTCATAACAAATCCAAATGGAATGAGTCAAAGCTTTTTAGATAGAAAAAAATATAATCTATGGGAAAAAAAATTCAATCTATGGGAAAAAAAATTTGCAAAATTGTCCCTCTCTACTCTTTTGAGCTTATTTGGGCATAACTTTTGTTCTTAGGCACCGATTGAAAAAAAATTATATTCCCACCAAGCTTATCAGTTTTTCTATCTTCAAAAAAAGTTTCACAAAATCAAGACAAAAATTCAATTTGTAGGTACCTTGCCCAAAATTCCAAATGTCCGTCGAGCAGACAATGGTCTCTTAGGGGTTAAAGTAGAGTAACTTGTCCTATAAGCACATGTTACACCAATATATCCAAATTCATCTATCATAAACTATTGTAGATTGAAATGTTATTGTATTCTATCAATTTCTTCTATAATTTAATTTTGTAGTGATTCTTATTTTAATACTAATATTTTCCACTCTCTATTGTATCAGGTGAACTTCATTATTTAATGCTGAGTAAATAATTAAAGTTGGAAAAAATGCTTTGGCAATAGCTTTTAAAATGATTAAAATTAAAATTCAATTTTTTCCCAAGATTTTAGTGCCTTAATTATAGGAATATTAAGGAGTTTATTATATTGAAATGTGGCTTATTTTTTTATGGTTAGGCATTTGCAACATTAATTAATCTATTTATCAACTCGGTCTCATAGTAATTTAAAACAACTATATGATCAACTTTTATTTTTTAAATTTAGTGATGATTTTAATTTTGGGAATAATTTAGTCAATATACAATGGTGATATATATTTCTATATTGACAATTACAGGGTGTATTAGGTGTAAAGAGACAAATAGACTCAATTTGGCCATGAAATTTTCAAATCATACAACAAAAGCCATGAAATGAAATTATGAAATCACTACAATAGAATGGGGTGTTTTAATGAGTTTTTAAGTATAGTCGTAGACATAAGATTTTAAGTAATGACCTTTAAGGTCAATATTGAAAATCTTACGTCTAGGAATATACTTAAAAGCTCACTTAAAACATCCCATTCTCTTATAGTGAATGAAGCTTCATCTAAAACTATGAAATGAAGCCATGATGAATAAAATCTTAAAATGAAGCTTCATTAAAAACTTTGAAATGAAGCTACAATTTGGCTATCAAATTTTGAGGCCAAATGCCTAAATTCATGAAATGAAGCCACAACATGGGCATGGAATCAATAGAATTATGATGTTACATGACTAAAGAGATAAAAGCAAAGCACATAAGTGTAACCACAACTATTGCTTCAAAAATTTTGAGTGTTCCTTCCCCTATTATTGCATTATTTTAATAAAATTAAATAAATTAGACCTTTTAGAGAATTGAAGAGCAATTTTCAAGCACAAATTAATGTATAGTTTATTTTTTGTATTCAAAATAATAATTTTATATTCTTTCACCTACAATTGCATGTTTTAATTATTTGGTATTTCATTAAAAATAAACGAAGGCTCCACTACTCTCTATACTGGACTTATCAAGATTTTAGTTTATTGTCCACTTTACAAATTAAGAAAATTCTAGAAATTATAATTTTAGAGCAATTTGAAGTTGATTGGTTCAAAGACCAAAAAACATTGAACTTTTCTTTAAATCTATTGAATTCCAAGCCCTTCTTGTGCAAATTTATACACACAAAGAAGGCAAGGCAAAGACTAGCAACCTAAAAGCGCCATGTGCACTAGCTAGGTGTACATCTAGTTAATGAATATCTATCTCTTCTAAAGAAACAATTTAGAGCATGTGCCCCTAAAAACTTTGAACCTTCATAACATTTGCATAGAATATACAAATGAAACATTTTTCTTGCATTGAAACCTTTTTTTAGCTGCCAACATGAAAACATTAAAATTTGACAAGTCTAATAATAGAAACTATGATCTATAGAAAAAAGTGGGACTTTGGGAAGTCTCAAGTCTCTACCTATGTTACGTAGGAAAGTCTTCCAACTTCTCTATAAAGCCTATCTTTATCTATGAGTGACACTTGGTATTTTTTTCAACCTCCTATTTTCTAATCTTTTTTAGATAGTAGTATTAACTACATCTGCTTATTTTGAAATTGAAAGGACAAAATGCACATTTTTTACAGAATTGGTTGACCGTAATATGCATCAAAAAATCTTCAATGCTCCCATTACTACAAAAAAACATTGGTAGTATTATGAGGATGGAGGAATTACTTATCAATAAAAATTGAAGCAAAAAATTCAAAATTTCTTTTATAATAGATATTCTATTAAATATACGTAATTTTCACATGAATTTTTTTTTTTAGGTTCATAATTTTAACCCCGAAAGGACCAAAGTGCGTTTTTTTGGCAACATAGCAATTTTGGGCAATTCATTACAAATGAAATTTTTATTTTTTTTCTTTGAAATTTTCACATAACATGTACCCAAGGAGGAGCTTTAAGGCCCAACAATTTTCATAACTTTTGACTATATTATTAAAAAGTTATTGTGTAATATATAGATTTCATTGCTCGATGGATAGCTCGAACAACGTAAAAAAACTTTTTTGTAAATCATTTCTTAAAGAAATCAAAATTTGAAATTGATTTTCTAGATTTATATACAGAAAGCTTTTCATTATTCCATTTTGATTAATGAGATGAAAGTTATGAGGAGTTTGAGTTGTGGGTAGTTTGCGGGTAGTTGTGAAATCTCTACTCTAAAATAAACATTGAAATCCTTTATTAAACTCAATTTCAATGTTTTTGAAAAAAATAAAAACATTGGGTGTACTTTGTTTATTACAACATTACAACCATTGGAATTGGCATTTTTCAATTCTTTAAATAAATCCTTAACAATTTAGTATTTTGAATCATTTTCTACTTTTTTCTACTTACTATTTTTTTTGTATATGTTGTATAATTCCAAATGATTTAAAGTTTTTCAAGCATTTAGCCAACTTGATTTGAAGAATGAATTTAAAGAATTACAACTATTTTGGACACCTTTTTGTAATGATTTGACCTTGTGAAGTGCGCTGCCCAATTTTTTGCAAGGCCAAAAAAAGGATTTTTGTCACTTCAAATGCTAGAATCTTGCAATCTACACAGTAGGAATTTCTGAAATTTTTTCCATGTCTTTTCAAACCATCTTATTACAAGACCCTATGGTTATATTTGTACAAAAATGTTTTTTTTTTTAAATTTGGTATTTGTACTAGAAATGGCAATTTTGGAGCGTTTTGGGTGAAATATAGTTAAAAAACTTTAGGAATTAAGCTCTAATTATGGTCTTTTTTTAAGGTTTTTATCTCATATGAAGTAATATTTTGAGGGTCATTTTTTAAATTAGAAAAGCTATTTATTGAAGTGAAACATAGCAACACCGTTTGAGTTATAGATATTTGACTAATAATTTCTTCAAAATGTAAACTAGAAATTTATAGATCTAATACAAGAATCTTAAAAATAAAATTGGATGAAATCTCACTTTTGTGAACTTGGAATGTATTTGCATTCATCCATTTGAAATTTGAAGGGTCCTTAAAGGGTTAAAGGGCTAAATCATAATAGAAACAGACTTTGTTGCATTGTAACAATACCAAAAAGTTTTCATCACATTAAACTCTCAAAGAAGATATTTGGATTTAATTAGAATTTAGCAAGGATAAAACAAAAAGTTGCAAAAGAAAATGTGACGGACAAAATTGTGATAGAATTTGCCTTTAAAAAAGAAGTGTTTATAAGTCTATGGGCAATTTTATTAAAATGGCGGTATTTCGAGTGTTACTTTGACGGTGTGCCATTTTCACCATCAAGTATAGATTTCAAAACGGCCGCTCTAAACCATTTAGAATAGGTATAGATTTAGAACCGCCATCCTGAACTGTTTTCACGCCACTTTAAAAAAATATTGTCATTTTCATGAAATTGCCCATGTCTATACTTTTAAAATTTTAACCCCTAAAGTCCCAAGGCCTTTTTTCCATCAAAAATCACTCAAAACTGTCATTTTAGTTGCAAACATCCAAAAAACATTTAAAATGTGTTTTTTGCAAATCTAGCTGTCGAATCTTGTAATAAACTAGTATAGTAGTGCTCAAGGCTTTGACCTCATAGATTGCAAGATATTTGCATAGAAAATGAAGAAAATGACTTTTTTAACTCTTCAAGTGCTCAATTAGATTTTTTGGCTTTGAACCTTCTTTCTTGCTCTATTGATTTTGAATTTCTAATTTTTTATGTTGAATAACTGAGTTGAGAATCTAGGAAAAAAATTTAAAAAAAACACACACTAAATTTTCATTTCATTAAAATGAGTGCTCTCAATCCCACTAATGAGAGCCACTCAAAATGGAACTTGGACACAAAAGGAAATTTGTCCAATTTCCAATACGGGGAGCTCATCTTGAATCCTTGGGTGATTAATGTGCTTTCATCTACTCTTTGTGAACACTATACTCATTCTAAGTTCAATATGAGCTGCCTGCACTACATCCGGAAGCAGCCGTTGCAACACATCATCAATTGTTTTGCAATGAGTTGTAGCAGTTCAATACTTTGTAACATATTTCAACGTCATTACTTTCATGATATTCCAATACAATAGGCACGGTTTAGGCCACACTAGCCCAAACCAAAATCTATACATGTCCTACTTTGTGGCTTGAAATTACTCAAATTAGACCATTGTAAAGATATATGACGCGCTTTTTGGTTTGTGAAAAATTGCCAATTTAACAAAATAAATTGAATCTTTTATAGGGTATTGCAAACCATTGTACTGCAAATGTGTGGCAAACTTGTTTTAAAAGTACTGGACACATGCGGAACCAATACATATACTGTAGATGTAGGTCGCGGCCTAAAGTGTTGCACAAACTATTGCAATCTCTGTAGTTGCAAAATAATGCATACTGTAATGTTGAAATAGAGTCATACTAAACTACTTCAAATTGTAAAACTGCAATAAAAACTATTACCTGCCTTCCATATTTGCTAGTGCTGTGACATATAGGGTTTGATTCTTCCTGTGTGCAAACTAGGGCTTCATATGGAAGCTCGGCCGATATGCAAAGCTCATGTTTTCTTCACCCCAGTTCAACGAAATGACCTGTGTCCTCGTCTACCCCGAGACCACATCATCCTGCAAGAGATAGTCTTTAGAGCTCACTCAAATGACGCTGCCCTTCGCGAACCAGTTCGATCTGCCGTGAAGTTTCGTTCTCCAACTTGGTCTTGTGGAACAAATTCTGTCGGCGAGACTTATAATCCCCCTCGGTGGCACTGGATTCCATGGATTCCAGTTCGATACGCAGCACGCCATTCAATACTTAAGCTGTC
Source organism: Neckera pumila (assembly GCA_963969595.1). NCBI lineage: Eukaryota > Viridiplantae > Streptophyta > Bryopsida > Hypnales > Neckeraceae > Neckera > Neckera pumila. The sequence continues at coordinate 14,066,952 of OZ018415.1, forward strand.
TCCCTGCAATTGCAAGATGTAGAATTGAAGAGGCATGTACTTGGGGTCCAGCGGTGCATGGATGAACCAGTTCGACCAGCGGATTGGTCGGTCATCGGTGTCGTCCACCAGAGGATGCAAATTCTCGTCAAGTCTTGCGGGAATCACTGCGTAGAGATGGCCCATGCCTTCCACAAGCTCCAAATTTTGGAGATAGATCAAGTCGTCGGCCTCCTAACATTGGTCGATGCCTGTCACATTGATAATTGGAATCCGGACTGGTCGATGCCTGTCACATCGATAATTGGAATCCGGATAATGTCCGTAACCTTCCGTAACGGGAAATCGTTGTATCGTCTCCAATCCCCAGCTAGCTTCGACGTCGATTTCAAAGACCTGTGGGACGAGAAGATAAAAATATGGCGAAGGTACGGTAAGCACAGCTAGTATGCCAGTTGCACTATATTTGAAATAATCCAATCTATAAATAACGTACAAATATGTATCACCTAACTCTAGCGATCGGTTCAAGGTATACATCGATGAAAGAAGAAACAGTAATTTTCACACTGAGGGAGAAAAACTATGTATTTATCCTTGTCCCCGGACTTCCAGAAGTATCAAAAAAAATTCAGATGATAATCAGATGAGCCTCCACGGACCCTCTCGGTGGAATTTCAAACACTGCCACCTGTCAGACGTGAAGGAGTAAACGAACACCAAACTGTTGTACACGAGAAAGACTTCGTACGAGTTTGCTCTGCCGTTCACCCGCATGAGCGCTTGCATGTGGTGATAGGACCACACATCCCAGTCTGCAAGTTTGAAACAATCAGGTGCTGGAAGGAACCGGACTGCTTTTGTGAGGGGACTAACCACGATCAGAGGCTCCCAGTTCCTGTTATCGAGGGTGAGGCAATGGGTGCAACCCGGAATCCTGGTGCTGGAGTCTTGGGCACAGTAGTTACAGTATTGTAACTTGTATTCTTTTGGCTCCCAGTAATTCCTTACGCATCGATATGTCCTGACCGGGACACTGACAATGTTGCGAACTAACCTGATGAAGAGCAGGTCACCTGAGTGATTGAAGTCCCACGACATTAATTCGTAAATTTAATATGGCAAACTTGAAGATCAAATTCGAGATCAAATCTAGCAAGAAATAGCTCTACGCATGCTTTTTCTAGTTACCTAGTGAAGTTCCTCGTGCAGATAATCGCCTACGAAACTTCTGTGAAGGGAACCAAGAATATTCGACCTCCCTGGCCTGAGTATAATAATCATATCAAAGCTAACTAGTTTAGACCGCAATTACATTTTACTTGGGGCTCATGTGAAGTGACGACATGCCTTGTCTGCAATGGCCATGGTTTGCGGGTGGCTCCACTTCCGCCAGGCAGGCGGCACACAATCCAGAGAAGGGAGCAAGGGGGGCTGCATATTTGGGAGCGTTTCCAACGAGTGTTTGTCAGTCCCGTGCCAGATTCCTGACCAAGTCCAGGAGAATAGATCCGCAGGCTCCGCAAGCCTGTACTCCTGTAGAGCATTGGGAAGTACCAGTCGTATCTCTCGTCCTGGCGGCGGGGACCTTGGCGATGATATCAGTGCTGCTGTTAAACCAAGCTGCCCACCCCTTGCAAACGTGCTTTTAGGTGCAGAATCTCGTCCGCCTTGAGGCTTTTCAAGAAACTTGGGTGCGACAGTACTGCTTCGGTAAGAATCGGTGATTCTAGCAAGCTCCAAGGCTCGGGATGAATTCCACCTGGTTGCGTTACCGTTGCAACGTCCATACTCTGGATCGAATCTACTTCCATATACTCGTCATCATGAGCTGGTTGTTGTTCTTTTGTTGAATGGGAAAGAGTGTCCGAGTCTGATTTTGTATTTACTACTTCGAATCCTGATTCTGATATCTGGAAAAGGTAAGAATCTATTTCCGATCCCGTACTGAGTCGCTCGAATACGGCTGATTGACATTGGACTAGCGAGACATACATGCACTATGCAGAATTTGAAAGGTGGATTGAACTACTAGCTACTGCCTTGCAACAATTCTAATCTGAGAACCTACTTGAAAAGCAGTACGTGCAAGACTTGCCCGGAGAGAGAAGTGGACTGCTAGTTTGTATTTAGAACGTATTGTGCCGGATTTGTTTCCGGGAAAATGAAAAACTCAGGCTGAGAGCCCACTTGACTTTGAAAACAAGTACGTGCAAGCCTTGTCCTAAGACAAAACTGAATTGCTGGCTAGCTTGTGAATGCAATTGTGCTTGATTTGAATCCAACGAAAAGAAAAATTCAGGCCTCTGCCCTTGCTTGGAGAAAATATGCCTGGTGTTCAACAAGTAATGAAAATAGTTGTGCAACTATAAGGGCATGAAAATTTCTTTATGAGAAAACCAAACTACGGCAAGAGCCAAGGGAAACTATGAGAACAGCAAACTACAGCAGAGCAAAAGGAAACCAGGCAGACGACCAATTAAATGCTCAGAGAACTTGTTTGCTAGGAGCTTTTATAAGAGTACTTGGAGCCCCGGTAGTTGGACTCAGGGAAACCAAACCTCGGTTGTTGGACTCAGAGAAACCAAACCTAGGTAGTTCTGCAAAAGGATAATCGGAACGATCGTTTTGTAAGAGGACGATAACTGCAAACTCGACGCGACGAACCTCCAAAACGATCTCCAAACGAATGTATTTGAAAACGATTGTTCAACCCAAGCGAGAGCCGCAAAATCGACAAGACGAACTTCAAACCATCGCCCTCCTCGCAATGCTCAACACTGAATCAAAGGGTAGAGATGAGATGAGAATGCCATCGTGCTTAGAATTTGGTGCACATCACCAAGGAAAGCGGGTTGACCTTATGCAATTTGTACACCCGGAAACTCCTGATTTTGCATTCGTGCAATTGTAGATACAACTCAATAAACAATTATTTCCGAGTGCAAGCTACAAGTTTCCAAAGAAAATAAGTCAATATGCTGAGGAAAGATGTTTCAAAACTATCACTTTCATGATGCCATCCATTACAAGTTGACATATCCTCGGCTCATTACCTAGCCGAGCTCTAGTTAACGTTCATGAAGTCAAGTCTACTATTTCAAAAACCATTGGTTTACCAGAGACAAGGGACATGAGATGAAACCTGCAACAAATGTTCGAGAACCGGAATTACTAGTTGCTGTGCAGCATGAGGTCTCAGAGCTCGGAGCAGCTCTTTCAGTAAGCAGACCACTTCAGCAGGGTCAAGGCTTCAAAAAAACGGGACAAGCAAGGATAGGCAGGAAGACGCCACCATCTCTGTCGCAACAGACTTTAACTTCTGGAATGAGTTCAATTTCGCCATATTTGCTACAAACTGAAAATTCTCGTGTCAACTTTGTAAAGAATGAAGAGGTGCCAAAAAATGATACAGCCCTGATTCGGGTCGAGAAGAAGGGGGTTTTCAGGAGCATTACAATACTTGGCCGTCTGCACAGTAACCATACACAGATCAATGACAGAGCGAAAAAGACTCGTAGGTGAAAAGCTTTGACCAAGACAGTGTTCCCTTCTCTCGAAAGCCTTTCAAATAATAAATTTCCAAATAAAAAAAAAAGCCTCCACACTAATCGTAGAAAAGTCTTCTTTGATGATTTTGCAGTTTAGGTTAATGTGGTTGCCAATTTGACACAGCACGTCTGCTCGGTGACAGTTTTACACGAACTTCAAAACAAAATCGTCAATCTTGTTCTCCTTATCCTCTTCTTCCTCCACCACGCTTTGCAATTACCTCCGAGGTCCACAACCCACGCTCCCAGTCCCAATTCTCCACCTCCTGTCTGTTTTCTTCAAGGCAATCGACTTTCTTTTGAGAAAATTGTTTTTAGAGCTCCCGCAAGTAGCCCGAATGGGAAGAAGAGATGGCAGCCATGACAACCACGACAACGATAGCTCTGATTTCAGCGAAGCCCATTGCTGGGAGAGAAGGCGCGCAAGGTCAAGGTCTCCGCTACCACCGCTACCAGTTGTGAATTTAGCACCCCTGTCTTTCTTGAGGTTTTGATTTTGTCACTACGATCATTTGGATGCTTGCTTATATTTTACTCGTTCTTCCGAATTTCAGCCAATCTTGGTTGCGCATTAGTGCTCAATTGTGTATGTGGAGAACTGCGCAATTCTGTATTTTTGTATCTTGATTGTGAGTTTGAATTTCGTATTCCTGTTTTCTTGATGTATAGATTGGGCTTTTTATGGTCACTTTGATTCTATCTGTGTCTGCCTGTGTATCATGAGAATTATGGATGTTTTTTTTTGCATTCAAGACTTCGTTACTAGCTGTTGATGTTCAGCTCTGCATGTGTAAGTTTCACTCCATCTTAATTGCAATCGCTGTAATATTTGTAGTCCGATTATGAGAATATTTGGGTTTCTTTTTGCCCCTCTTGAGTTGAAAATTTGGGAACGTTATTTTGATGGCTTCGGATCGAGGTTTGACCGAGATACCTGTTTCGATTATGAGTGCAGTGCTAGGCCGGCAATGCCAATTGTGGAGGCAACTCAGGGTGAATGCAAGAAACACCTATACTATTTGTTATTTGTTGCGTTTTCAGAGTACTCATGCTTTCAAAATGATTTCATAATTTTTCTTGAGTACTTTAAAATTAGAAAAATAATTTTTAATTTCAAAAAAAAATATGGCCAATGTATATATCTTTAAGATGAAGAAACTCAAGGAAGGAAAAGCATCGAAAAATTCTCTAAGTGGGAGAACTAGAAAAGTGCCAAATCTCAAGAAAATAGACATTTTGATGCTTTAATTAGTTAAAAATAGGAAAATAAATAAAATAAAAATCGGCCATTTGTAATAACTCCATGGAAATGGTCATTCACCAAAAGAACCACCAAAATAATATTTTATGTATTATAAAATGTAAGAATAAAGAAGCTCTATTTGTGGACTTCCACACAATACAAAATTAAAATATTTTTATAATTCCTTCCTTGTGTAGCCACAAGTCTACTAGAAGACCATTCCCTCCAAATTTCAGCTCCAAATTCGATTTTTTGGGTACTAGATAGTACTAAAAACCTCCAAATTGGAATTTGTGACATAAAATTGGGGGCTGTTTCTATATAGTAAAAGATTTTTGAAAATTGCCAAAAAATTAGACAAGGTGTATAGTGGTCATGAGCACCTTTCCTATAAATCTTAAGTCATATGGATTCAATGCGCAAAAATTATGCCTATAAAATAAATCAGCATGCAGGGTGTGATGCAAAATAGTACAAGTGTTTCTTGCATTCAGCCCTCACTGCAACGTCAGATGCTCCAAGGGTGACATCCGATTGTTTCACCATCAATTTTGTCGGCCAACCTCGCTTACTTGGGAGATCAGGTGCAGTAAAGATCCTTGAGTAAGTACTCTTATGTTGAGAATTATTTTTCATACCGTCAAATAGATAATGAAAATAGGATGCAAGTAAGAACTAGCAAATGTTGACTAATTGCTGGCTTTTAAAGGTTGTGTTTTAGTATTTTTACTCTGTGAAATTTACAAGAAATGCTAGCATTGACGTGTTTGTAGACTGAAATTTTCTCAGACCTTTATTTCCTTTTCACTGCACTATTTGAACTTTCTTTTTGATTTTCATAACAAAGTTCCAATCACGGATGACTTCTTTGTAGACATGAGGTGGTTTGGTGGCTAAAGTTTAAAAAAATAAAACTCTAGTTTTCAGTGTTTAGTATCTCCTAGGATATTCATGATAGATCAATTGGTAAATTAAATTTCAAATTTGTTGTTACAATATTTGTTGAATCTGTGCAACTTTGGTAGTTTTGAAGGAGAGTATCTTGAAACCTAAATCTACACCATCCTAGTTTTTAGAGCTTTTTGGAATTGAGTCACACTTTTGTCTCTGAATCATATTGGCCAAGGTGATGGAATTGTTGTTTATAAGACGTAGTCTCCATAAGGAATATCATATTTGGACAAATTTTACATAGTGTTGGTAAATCACACATTATTCAAAGTACCATCACATTTGTTATAATAGAATTTCTAAAACTCAAAGTACCTTCACATTTGATATAACAAAATTTTCCAAAAGATTGGCCCTTTTTTGGAAAGTCCATTGGACCTCAGATCTCTATGAATAAATTTTTTTTATGTTTTTATTTGAATGTCACAATTTTGGTTCTTTGAACACATCATTGAGAATCTCATTTGCAGAACAAATATGACCATAAGGTAGGAGGTTCAGAAATGGAGCATCTAAGCATTGAAACTAAATTTTGGGGAGGTAAAACATCTTGAAATATTTTTCATTAAATTTTCCTTGAAAGACAAGTAGAATTGAAATCTAACCCAAGTCGTTTCATATGTTTTGGACCTTTGTGGAACTAGTTACAAATTTTTGAAGTTGGAAAAAAATAGTCATTTGTGGTCATCAAAATGGACCACCTCTGAGCCATATTCCATTTTAATGCCCCCTCCATTTTAAAGCCTCCTACCTCATAACATATGAAGTGAAAAATCTATAGAATCCCAAGTTACGCACAAGTTAGTTATTTAACGTGCTTGTTGTTGAAATTTTTGTTTCCATTTGGGTAATTCTTTTCATACATTTGTATGGGAGATAACGTCTTTTCAATTTTGAGGATTTTGTCAATTGAATGTATATACGTGATATTCGGATTTGGTTTTATTAGTTGGTATGGCACAACAATTAGTTGCTAAATTGTTGATTTAAAGTTCATCTTAATCCCTAATGGCCCATTGTCTCTTGGAAGGACAAATGGAAATTTCAAACAGATACCGGCAGGCTGAATTTTTGTCATAATTTTTTGAAACATTTTTGAAGATAGAAAAATTGTTTAGCTTTGTGTGGATATAATTTGTTTTTCAATAAAAATTATATCCACAAAAGTTATGCCACAAACAGCTTGAAACAAGGAAAAGGGGGAGAAAGGGTAGCAACAAAAAAATTCAAAAGTTTTAATTTAAAAAAATTAAAATAAGAATCTTATAGATTATATATTTGTATATACGGAAAGCTTTGGTTCATTCCATTTGGATTTGTTATGAAAAAGTTATGGACAATCTTGTTTTTTGGGCAATTAGAGCATCTTTTTGAAAAATAGCTTGTAGAGTTCATTTTTAGAATGCAATTTTTCTAATTTTTCAAAAAAAGAAATTCTACATGGTTTTGATTTGCTTTCTAGAACAATCTCACTATTGAAATTGATGCATTTTAATTCCATTTAAGAGACACCAACAATTTAGATTTTCCTTTTATCTTATACCAACTTCTATTTAACAATTTTTTGAAGTATGAAAATTATTATTTTTTGAATTTTTTGGTTTTCTTCCTGGACTCCCAACTCAATTATCCACTATAAAGGTTTAAAATTCAAAACTCTGTAATGCCAAAAAATATAGTTAAGGAGGTTCAATTTCAAATAATCTAGTCAAATACTAACGTTGGTTTATCTCACTTTAAATGCAGATATCTTGCAATCTGTACGATCAAAAATTTTGAAGTTTTCTCCATACATTTTTATACTAGTTAGATGTAAGATCCTATGTTTAGATGTGGAAAAAAACAGTTTTCAAATTTTTTTACTCTTTGCTATAAAAATGGAAGGTTTGAGTGTTTTTGGGCAAAAAAAAGGCTTTAGGATTTTAGGAAATAATTGAGCATTTTGCTTTAAAAAGTATTTTTGAAGTGGTATCACATTATTGTGTACATGAAGAGAGTTGACATGAGATATGAAGAGGGAGTTGACATTCTTTTAGCATACAATTGGATGCAGGGATTTGAAATGGAAGTTGATGCTCCTATTATGTACTAACGCATTGAGCAAAGGGATTTGAAGAGGATGTCACAATATGCACCGGATGAAGGCATTTGAGGTGGACATTGATACTCTTGCAACACACACTCTAGACAAAGGGATTGAGGTTGACGTTCCTTACCGCACGCAGTGAACGAAAGGATTTGACGCGGACGTTGACATTTGTACAATGCACGCATGGAACAAAGGGATTTAAAATGGATCTTGATAGTTGTACAGCGTGCGTACTAAAAGAAAGGACTTGAAGTGGACGTTGATGTTTGTACAACGCACGTATTAGACAAAGGGATTTGAAATGGAAGTTGACATTTCCATACTGCACGCATTGGATAGAGCAGTTTAAAGTGGAAATTTGACATTTTTGCATCGATTATACACATTGGATGGAGGGATTTGAAGTAGATGTTGACGTTTTGCAGCATACATTGATGGAAGGAGTCAACATCTACATCAATAAGCTCATAGAATCACCTGTTGTTAAAAATGCTTGGCTTGATTGTCAAGATTCCATGGAAGATGTCGTACTCCAAACAAACTCTTCAATGTTGTTGTTTTCATAACCAAAATTACTTTTAACTTCTTCTAGATTCTTGATTAGGTTACAATCTTTTCTAGATTGTATCTGACTTGTATTTTAATGTAAATAAGTGGGTACAAATAAAGTAAACATTGAATCTTAATAAGTGATAGAATGGAAACATGATATAAAGAATAACACATTAAAAACAAATGTAAAATCTCAAAAGAACGATTTAATTTCAAAGAATTTTTTGAACCAATAATCACCAAAGGAAAATATGCAAATTATATTGGTTATGCCACCATTCTTCTTGTTTAGCTTCTAATAATTTTCATTTGATTGTAATCGAAAAATATGATGTGCTAAATGTAATACGGATTTATGAATCAACTATATCATTTATTAGAACTATCAATGGAGTAGTCAAGATTTTATTTCAACCAATTTTTGTGTACCTAGTTGTTAATAAATTATTTGACCTAAATCATTGTATTTTGAAGAGATTTAAAAATCATTTAACTTTGTTCAACAAACAAATACAATCTTTGAAAGTTAATATGTATTAGATTCATGTGATGAGATTCTTGTTTATTCATAAGTATTGTGTTAGTATTAGTCTAATATAATTGCAAATAAATTTTTGTAATTTAAATGATATACATATGTATACTATTTTTTTAAATGGTCTAGTTTTCTAAATGTCCTAAAATGATCCAATAAGCCTCATAATATGCAATGTTTTCTTATAAATGATTGCTCTTAATAAACCAAAATAATCATATGCCCTTATATTTTCTTTATTATTCACTTAAAAACTATTCTATTACCTTTACATTGGTCAACTCAAAATGTAACTAACGTCCTTATATTTTCTAACATTTGCTTGATGATACATTATATGATAAATCCAAATCTTTTGAAAGAAACTTGTAAACATGTAATTTTTATCAAAAATAATTCTACTTTTAGTTGTACCTTGGATAATAAATTAAGTTCTATATACTAATTCTTTGATGGATGAAATGGTTATTTGAGTTGGGCAAATAAAGTGTCAATACTCCATATTATGGACCTTTCCTCTCAATTTGAATTATACAATTAAACTAACTTTTTAAAATTCATGACAATTCATCTGTGTTATTTTGATGTTTTATTTAAAATAGTCAAATGTTTTATAATAATAATAATAAAAGATAATAGTTAATGTAAAGAAAAAATGGTGAAATCAATAAATGAATATATAATCATTACCTCTGATGCAATGAAAAGCTCGTTATAACCTTTATCATTTGTTCACCTACATAAATCAAGGAGAGCGATAGAATTAAATGATATTAGATTCTAATAAAGCATTATATATGTATTTCAATGTCTTTTGATTTCACATTATTTTAGTCATTTCTTTATGACACTATTCTATTTTGCAAGAAATTTAAAGAAAAATTTAAAGAAATTATATACATGTTTTACACAATATAATATCAATCAAGGGAATAGTAAAGACAAAGTTTGATAAATATTATGTATTTGTTTATTTTATATGCATTACATATTTGGAGATACGTTAAGAATATCTATATATTCTATATCAAAATTTCATTTAGAAACTAAAAAACAACATGACCGTTGATGCAATATCTCTTCTAGGAATAAACTCATTGACATTAATAATATGAATTGTACTAATAAAATCTAGACTTATAATGATATGAGGCCAATTACTTACTTTTTTAAAGTATTGGTAAAATTCCAACGATTTATTTGTATTTTTAATAGAAATATTGTTGTATAAAAAATAAAATATAGATAGTTAAAGCAAATTATGAAATGAATTGCATACATAACTTGTATTCCTAGCTTTCCACTTTTCATTCTACAATCAGGTATCATTTTAATTCCATAATATAGATTTGATCTTTTTTTAGAAGTCTTCAACCACAAACTCATACTTTCTCCACTTGCGCCAGCTCCCATTGAATTTCTTGAACAACAAACAGAAGCTCCATCAGGGAAGGGCTTTTGTTCCCCCCGACAAGAAGAAATTGTCTATAAACTTGATGGCCTGTTGAAACAAGGGGAACTTAAATCAGAAATCAACAAAATGCATCCAAATCTCACTAATCTAATGTAGCTTCTAAAATAAAGCATAGGAAAACCTCAAGAACCAAAATAAAGGGGCTTACAATGTCACTAGAGTACGAATTTCAAGTACAAGTGTGCCTTGCCCTTCCACTTAAAAAAACCAAGCCTTCACAAAAATTCAAACAGAGAATTTCATAGGAAAATAAAATGCAGCTGCAACATTGCGAGAATCCCATGCTCGCAATGGCATTCACTTTGCAAACTTGGAATGCAATGCGCTTGCAATTCTTCAAAACGGAAATGGGAAGCTCACGCAATCAGAGTCTCTCTTCTGTATGGGGAGTGCGAGTGGGAAGAGGTGCCGTCGCTTTAAAGGAACAAAATTTGGTGGATGAATAAAGTTTCATCCGGGTTGTACTTTGTTGACATCCGTACAAGCAGCATAGTTATAGGAAACATAATGTCAATGCAAAAGAGTTTTGTCATCTTGGCATGTTTTGATTAATTAAAGAGAGGCAAATTAAGACTGATAATGCTCACGGCTTGCATTCTGCAAATTTCCAACAAGGTGTGTATGAAGTAGAAATTCCATTGGTGTGGTAGCGAAAGAAATCTGAGAGAAATCTCTACTACTACCAACCAACATTAACTTAGTGAGTGTGGATCCACCTAACATAATCTAAATGCAAAAGACTTTTGCTGTTGTGACATGTTTTAATAGGTTAAGCAATCAAAGAAGTCCAAATGGCTTAATTATCCTACATTGACATTATGTCCATTAGTTGCATAGTAGGCCTAGTCATCAAAAATGATCGTAGGTTAGTGTTTACCAACCTCACCGCCCGCAACTCAATAAGACTTAAGTCAACAATGGTTTTTGATAATTTGGCTTGTTTTGCAACTACCTAGCCCATTATTCCCTTAGAAATTTAAAGAAAAGTCATACAATTCTTTTAAACAATATAATATCAACTATAGAAATAATAAAGACAAAATTCTGTAAATATGAGGTATATATATATTGTATGCATTACATATTTGAAGATATATTAAGAATATCTATAAGCTCTATATCAAATTTACATTAAAAAGTAAAAAATAACATGACTATTGATGCAATATCTCTTGTAGAATAAACTCACTGACATTAATAATATGAATTATACTAATCAAATCTAGACTTATAATGATATGATGAATTTATAATAATAGAAAAATTTAACTTCTAAAGCCAACACTATACTTTTGACTTGATGTTGTTGATTGATTTTATCCACATACATTGAAATACATGCACTTTATAAAAAAGTCGGATAAAAATGACAATGAAGAATGTTGTTTGCTTTTTTAATGTATTGGTAAAATTTCAACCATTTCATTTGTATTTTTAATAAAAATATTGCTGTGTAAAGAATAAAAATAAATATAGTTAAGCAAATTATGAAGTGAATTGCATACATAACTTTTATTCCTAGCTCTCCACTCTTCATACTGCAATCACTCTTCATCTGGCTTTTTTATCCCATAATGTAGATTTGATCTTTTTTTCATAAATCTTTAACCACCAACATATACTTTTTCTTGCTTGCGCCCGCTCCCACTAAATTTCCTGAATAGCAATCAGAAGCTCCATCAAGGAAGGGGCTTTGTTCTTCGCTGACATGAAAAGATCTTCCATAAACTCGATGGTTTGCTCGAACAGGAAGGGAGTAAAAACTCATTGAATTATATCTAAATCTTCCTAATATACGTGAAGGTCTAATTCAGCATTCAAGTGCCAAAATTGAATTCTATGCTAGATTTTCAAGGGGCTGCATCACTTCACACCATTCACAAGATGACATGTGGCACTTTTTTTACAAAAATGACTTAATTATTGCCAAATCTGACCTTCACGTAGGATAATCCAATGTAGCTACTAAAATAAAGCATTGGAAAACTTGAGAAACCAAAGCGAAAGGATTTAGAATGTCACTAGAGTATGAATTTCAAGAACATGTACGCCTTGCCCTTCCACTTATAGAAACCAAATCCTCACCAAAACTCAAATGGAGAGATTCATAAGAAAAGAAAATGTAGCTACAGCATTGCAAGAATGCAATGCTCGCAATTGCATTCTCTTTGCAAACTTGGAATGCAATGCGCTTGCGATTTTCAAAACAAAAATGGGAAGCTCACGTAGTTAGAATCTCTTCTCTTCTGTCTGGGGAGTTTAAGTGGGGAGAGATGCCGTCGCTCTAAGGGAATAGAATCTGGTAGATGAAAAAAAAAATATTTGGGTCGTACTTTGTCAATATCCGTCGTTCACATCCGCACAAGCGCTCATTATTATAAAAAACATAATGTCAATGCAAGAGAATTTTGCCATCCTGGCATATTCTGATTGGTTAAGGAGAGGCAAATTAAGACTAATAATGCTCCATGCTTACATTATACAAGCATACTCCTAGCTTTCATTCTTTTGTCAACTGATTATTTTGTCAAATGAGCTCTTGCTTGCAAGATTATTAGCTCTCAGTGTGGAAGATGATTTGCTGCTAGTACATTTTGACATACAAGGCTCTCATCCCCCCCCCCCCCCCCCCCTCAATAACGATGGATGTGAACAAACACTAGCAATTGCTATTGAAGTTTAGTTTTTTCCGGAGAAAGACAGTTTGATGGTGATGCTTGAGACCGGATCGAAGTTTGAAGAAGGCAGATTTAGACTTACTTGGCAGCATCCATGTTGTAGAATGTCAGTTGATGAACTTAGTCTTTGTAGTTGTGTCCATGCTTGTGATCGTTCTCCTAGCAGTTGCAGAAACATTTTGTTGAGTTGGCTAAAACCGATGTTCATCTACTTTGTCATCTACATTTGTCCATCAAAAATTGCAACTGCATTCATCCATCAAGCATTTTTTCATCCATATTTATCCATCCAAGATTGTAATTTCATCCATCTATAAAGCAAATTTTTGTCCATGTTCATCCATCTAAGATATGGCTAGATTTCAATTGAGGTACCCAAAGACAACCGGTGATCAATGGTAGGATGAGTTGGAGACTTCATATGCTTGAAAAACAATCAAGAAACGTGGATGAAGTTAATAATTCACTACATGTGAATTAATCAGATATGGTACCTTCAAATGTTGAACTAATTGGCTAATCTTAGTGAGTGCGGATCCACCTAATATAATCTAAATGCAAGAGACTTTTGCCGTTGTAGCATGTTTTGATTGGTTAAGCAATCAAAAAGTCAAATGGCTCAACTCTCCTACATTGACATTATGTCCAGTAATTGCAAAGTAGGCTAAATCATTCAAAATTGATTGTTGAACTTATACAGTTGAATTAAACTTTTAAAATTCATGATAATTCATCTATACAATTTTTAATTTTTACTAAAAATAATAAAATGTTTTATAATGTTTGTAAAAGTTAATAGTGAATGTAATGAATAAATATTAAAATAAGTAAATAAATAAATAATCGGTACCTCCAATGCAATGGAAAGCTCACTATAATCTTTGTCATTTGTTCACCTATCTAAATCAAGGAGATCAGTAGATTTAGACAGAATTGGATTCTAATGAAGTATTTTATATGATTGAGAATGTCTTATTTTGATATCTTTTAGTATCACATGAACTTTGTCATCAATATATGACACTTTCCTATTTTGCAAAAAACTAAAAGAAAAATCCTACATCTTGTTACATAACAAGATATCAATTTTGGAATTTATAAAGACAAAGTCTTATAAATATTATGTATCTGTCTATTTCATATGCATTATATATTTGAAGATATATTAAAAATATCTACAAATGCAATATCAAAATTGCATTTGAAAACTAAAAACAATAAGACCATTGATGCAAATACCTCTTGTAGAATAACTCATTGCCATTAATAACACAAAGTTTACAAACAAGAACTATTTTTATAATGATATGATGTATTTATACCAATAGAGTGACTTAACTTTTAAAGCCAACATCGTGCTTTTGACTTGGTGTTTGAGTTGATTGATTTTATCAACATACATTGAAATATATGCACTCTATTAGAATGTTAGATGATAATGTTAGATGAAAAATATATTTATTTTTTTTATATTGGTAAGATTTCATTTTATATCTAATAAAAAAAGACTATTGTATAAAGAAAATAAATACATAGATTGTTGAGCAAATTATAAAGCAAATTGCATACATAACTTATATTTTTAGTTCTCCACTATTCATACTACATCTAGATGTCATTTTTATTCTATAATTTAGATTTGATCTTCTATTGTAAGTCTATTGTAGAATATGCCTTTAATTGGACACATTTACAAATAGAAATGAATGGAAATTAGTATCTCCAACTACCTTTCTTTTTTGAATGTATATGTAATCAATTATTGCAAAGAGAATAGAGATATGTCACTATTAGGCAATGCCTACCAATTTTGATGAGATAGCGGCAAACATGCATACATGAAAGCACTCACTTGAATTCATAAATATGATTATGCTTGTGAAATAATTGAATACCCTGCTACTTATTTTGTGGTGAATTTGTAAGATTGCAATCAATATGGGATAATATATAGCATGTATGTATATATATATATATATATATATATATATATATATATAGAGAGAGAGAGAGAGAGAGAGAGAGAGAGAGATATATATATATATATATATATATATATATATATATATATATGTATGTATGTTGCATTAATTTCATTACTTCTAGACTATTCAATGAGTTTTGAACCAAACATCCAAAAAATTTCTAATAACTATCTCTTGATGTTTGTATAAATCTCTAGATGTTTTGTCTAGATCTCTCAATGTTTTACATCAATCTCCTAATGGTTACATTATTACTCAATGATTTTCACTATTTTGTGTACACCTAAAACCAACACCTTCCTAAAATTGACATCTATATGTTCTTGCCTCAAATGTATTCCAATATTTTTTCTCCCGTTATTAATTCTAGACTCCTCAAAAAAACAAAAGTAGTTAAATGTAGCATACACTATCAATAGCTTATATTAATATCAATATCCGTACATCATATCATATTATAACCGCATATATTGTATTCCATGTATTATATGAAAATGTATATAATACCATATAATAAACATATGCATTCCATACATAGTATTGTATCAAACTTTTTTTGATTTGGGTAGGCTATGCAAATCAAATGTTTTCTTTGTATTTTTGCCACTTAGGAGGAGGGATTTTTTACTAAGCAGATCCAATGTATAAGGGTTTAAGTTGAGGGCTGACAGAATTTGCCTACCACTTTTCAATGGATAGTCATTTGGTGTGTGTCAAAGGCATATTGTAGGTGGGCAATTATTAAAATTAGGAAGGCCATTAGTGCCTCTTTTGAGCTCATTGTCATTGTCATTGTAACAAATTTTCATTATTTATTATCAATTTAAATCCCCCCCAAATTGTCACAAGTTTTCATTTAAATTAAAACTAGTATGCCCTTGTACCATTGCCACAGTCAAAAGAAAGGCAAAAGAGTTTTTTAATTTTTTGATTCAAAACTACGAGTAATTTTCTTTACACAAAGGAGTGCAAAGGGCTTTGTTGCAGTAGGAAAAGTTGCATTCTTGACACAAATAAAAAGTTCTATACACAAAGGAATGTAAGGGCCGTACGATTTCATGGCATTTGGACATGCAATGCAAAAGTTAGTTTTTTTCTAAAATGAAAGGAAATTTAATTCAACTTTCCAATCCATATGAAACTTTGGAATTCAATAGTTTTCACACCATAGGTACAAAAGCTACAAAACAATGTGCACGTGCAAGAGGAGAGACAAAGTCACAAAGACAATTGAAAGCTCATAGCACTTGACTCAAACTCCGTCAAGCGAGATGAAGGAAACCCAAGCAGGGCAAGAGGCAAAGTTCCCCCGTGGCAGTTGGCCGGGGTCACTTCATTGGCTGGCTATATGTTGAATGTTTGAAGCAACCGTTGGTGGTTTGAAATAAATCTAGTCACTAATTAAGATGTGATAACTTGAATTGCAATGCACTATTTTTGGATGTCAAAGTTGTAAATTATGGAGCTTGGTTTTCCTAACTACAAGGTTGAAGTGTTTGGCAAATCTTATTGAGAGTCCAAAGGGGAATCCAAATTCTTTTTGCATGCAATTTTTAAGCATAATGGAGTAATTGTGAGTTTGTTATTGTGGAAGGAATCCATCCTATTACCAAGGTAGTTGACTAAAATGTATTTAAGTTAATTAGTAGACTAAGGTCACTAATAGGAAACGCAAGAATTTTGACAAAATTCTATTGATTTGGTTGCATTGTTTCGGTCATTGTTTTGTTGATTTCAACAAACATTTGTTAAAATTAACATGTGTTTGTTGAAATCAACAAAATAGTGACCGGGACAACGCGTTCAAATCAACAGAATACTATCAAAATTCCTGCTTTTTCTAATAGTGGGTGCATTCTTCTTTCTGCTAGTCCTTGAAATTCTTTATTGAATGATTCTAATGTTGAACACACCCTCCTTGTCAAGAGCTTTCCAATAGTTCCAACAATGCCTTAAGACGCCTCATCATTTGTTCGATTTCAACATATCAACATATCAACAAATCAAACAAATCAAACAAAACAAAATAAAACAAAACAAAACAAAACAAAACAAACTAACTAACTAACTAACTAACTAACTAACTTAAGGCATAGACTAGTGGGCAATGTGTTGTTGCCACAGCCAAAATAAAAGCAAAAGAGATCTTTTAGTTTTTTACTTCTAAAATAATTTTTGATATATATGAAAGAGTGCAAAGGGCTTTGTTGCAATGGAAGAGGTTGTATTCTTGACGCAAATAGAAAGCTCTATGTTCAAAGGAGTGCAAGGGCTTTGTTTTGTGGCGTTTGGACTTGTAGTGTACAAATTATTTTTTTCCAAAAAAAAAGATAATTTACTCAATTTTCTAATTTAAAAAAATCCATAACTTTCACGCCATAGGTCCCAACACCACAAAAGTGGTATGAATAGAAAGCTCTATGCACAAAAGAGTGCAAGGGCTTTGTTTTGAATGTCAATACCCAATATTATGGAGCTTTCTTCTCAACTTTGAATTATGCAATTGAACTACCTTTTTTAAAATTTACTTCAATGCATTTATGTTATTTTAAATTTTCACTAAAAATAGTATGCTTTCTATACTATAATAATAATAAAAAATAGTAGTAAATGTAAAGAATTAATAGTAAAATCAATAAATAAAAACATAATCATTACCTCTAATGCAATGAGAAGCTTACTTATAATCTTTGGCATTTGTTCATCTATCTAAATCAAGGAGACTTATAGAATTAGATAAAAATCATATTCCAATGAAGTAATGTATATAAAAAAAAATGTCTTCATTTCGATGTCTTTTAATTTTGTCAAATGAGTAAAGATACATACCCTACATGGGTTATGAACACTACTACAACCTCAATTTATTCCATGAAGACCTCCTCTTCTCATCTTGTTACTCACAAATTTAGTTCATTTTGGTTTCAAATAATCCAAATTTTTTTTATTGAAGTCAAATTAAATCCAAGTAAGCCAAATTTTGTGGCTTGATTGAATTTAATTTGATGAAATTGAAGAAAATTAAGTTCAAATATTGTTTGTAATATTAAAATTGCCAATACTATGGTCTATGTGTTTAAAAAAAAACAAAAAAAACAATGCAGATACATGTTTTATTTGCAAAAATAGTCATGGCCTAACTATTTTCGTGAAAGTCAACTGGTCTGACTACCTACTATGGCTACTTTCCTGAATGTCCGTTCCGCCTTTTAATAGAGTGGTTTAATCACTTTGGAGCAGCCCTTTGGAGGCTCCAATTTTTTTTTAATGCTTTCTCTATAAAACCTATCTTTATCTATAAATGGCAGTTTGTTTCTTCTTCAACTTTCTACTTTCTAATCTTTTTTAGATAGAGGTATTAATTACATCCACTTTTTTGGCATTTGAAAGGACAAACTGCACATTTTCTACAAAACCATTTAATTGTAATATGCATTAAAAAATCCTTAATGCTCTCATTACACCAATAGTATTATGGGATGGAGGAATTATTTATCAATAATAATTGAAGCAAAAAAATCAAAATTTCTTCCAAAATAAATATTCAATAAAATATACGTAATTTTCACATGAATTTTCTTTCTTTAAATTCATTATTTTAAGCTCTAATTATGGTCTTTTCTTAAGATTTTTATTTTACTTGATCAAGGATTATTTTTGGAATTGAAAAAGTTATTTATTGAGGTGAAATATAGGAGCACCCTTTGAATTATAGAATAAGGTGAAAGCACACTACACTAGGTAACTATAATTTTGGCAAGAAAATTTACTACTTTTTTATATTTTTTTGTACATTTTTTTGTATTTTATATTGTGTATTCTAAATTAAACATTTTTTTTGAGATTTGATTGTTAGCCATTCTAGAATCCATATACATGTTGCTTCCAGCACCAGAAATTCAGCAAAATTTTTTTGTTCCTATCCACTTTTGGCTGCAAAAAAAATGCAACATAAGCTCCTTAATTGGAGAAATAAATGCAAGTATGTTTTGTTTGTTAGCAACAATTGTTCACATACCAAATACTCCTACAAAGTATCATAGAATTACTCAAAGTTCATACTCTGGTTTTCCTCCACAAAGTACTTTTCAATTTTTTTAAAATCTGAGAATACTTCTAATTTTTACTAAAGTACTCTTTACAGCTTAGAAAAAATATCTTTTTACTTCAATGGCCACCAAAAGCCAGAGTTCACAAGGTTAGTCACCCATTAAATTAGAATACAAATAAAAAAGATTGAATTCTTTAATCTAAAAAAGTAATCAAACTTCAATAATTCTCCAAAATTGGCTAAAAAATAATGTTATGATATAATTTTTAGGGGGACATAGTGTGCTTCCTCCAAATATTTGCCTAATAATTTCTTCAAAATATAAACTAGAAATTTTATAGAACTAATATAAGAATCTAAAAAAACAAAATTAGATAAAATCTCAATTTTGTGCACTTGGAATGTGTTTGCATTCATCCATTTGAAATTTGAACATTTGGTCCCTAAAGGGTTAAATCATATTAGAATGGACTTTGTTGCATTGCAACAATACCAAAAAAATTCATCATGTCAATCTTTCAAAAAAGATATTTGAATGTCATTAGAATTTAGCAAGGAAAATATGAAAGTTGCAAAAGAGAATGTAATGGACAAAATTGTGACACAATTTGCCTTTAGTATAAGAGATTTTTAAATGAGATAAGTTTTTCTTGAGGTGAACTGGTCACTATTGTGCTATTTGAACTAGAGAATATTAGCAAAGAAGTGTTTATAAGTCTATATTTTTAAAATGTTAACCCTATAGTTCCAAGGCTTTTTTTCCCTCGGGGGGTGTAGTCATCGGGCGGATTAGCAAACTATGAGCGAAAAAATGATAGGGTATTTTTTATTCATTTGGGCTAAAAATTATAAAAGAGTTTAGAGTACTATAGGGTATAGAATATGGCATTGGATGTCTTTAAAGTACTATAGGGTATGGAATAATAGGCCCCATTAGAAAATGCAGTAGTACTAAAATAGCCCCCTTTATATTAAATTCTTTGGCCAAATGTCTGAAATTGCTTATTGTACTATAGGAAATATACATCTTAGTTCATGTAAGACTCTCGGATTCCTACAGTGACTTAACTACTCTTACAACTAAGTGTTATACATTGTACATGGATACATAATTTAGGGTCTGACTACTGTAAGTTAATACGGAGTATGATTTAATATTACAGAATACAAGATTGTGCAGATCTCGTTTAGGGTACTCAGTGATGGTTTACTGCGCTTAGGGGTCAGTTCAATCTGGCTCAGTGATGGGGTTTTCGGCTTAGGGGTCAGGGCAATCTGGCTCAACTCGGCTTAGGGGTCAGTTCACTTGAAGCCGACCGTTGCGTCTGAGTTTGCAAGGAAGAGGTTTAGGGTTTGTTCAACTGGTCGGGACTGGGTGCAATCTCCCGACGTGTGCAAGAATCCGGCCGTGGCGTGTGCAAGGACCTGAGTTTGCTGTCGACGAAGTGGAGGGTTTGTGCAATCAATTTGCTTTGGACGAGGTGGAGGGTTTGTGCAAGGACCTCAGTTTGCTGGATACGGGGTTTACGGTTTGTGCGCCCGTTCAGTTTCGGGTGTCCCACAGCAGCCCTCGTTACGGTTTGGGGCGGATCTGTGTTGTGCATGTAGGGTTTACGGTTTGTGCAATCAATTTCGTTGGATCTGTGTTGTGCGTGTAGGGTTTACGGTTTGTGCAATCAATTTCGTTGGATCTGTGTTGTGCGTGTAGGGTTTACGGTTTGTGCAATCAATTTCGTTGTTTGGCTACGGGTTTGTGCAATCAATTTTGTTGTTTGGCTACGGTTTGTGCAATCAATTTTGTTGTTTGGCTACGATTGGTTCGTTGGGAGCATCCCCAAGCAGCCCTCGTTACGTTTTGTTGCAAATCCGTCACGGTTTGGTGCAGATCTGTGTTTTGGTTTTAGGCTTTACGACTTCAGGGTTTGGGGAATTGTTTTTTCTGTGTCTTTTTCTTGCGTGACAGCGTCACATGGTGCTTGGGGTCGCTGCGATCATCTTGGCACCTGCTGCTTTAAGGTATTGCTAGTCTCTGAATTGGGCAACGTAGGGTTTTGTATTGCGGTTGTCTTGTGGTCTTCAGGCTCTTGTTAATTTGTGGTTTACCTTTCAGGGTTTAGGGTGCGTTGCTCTTGCGTTCTGGATCCAGATGTGCTGCGTGGTGTAATGACAGATTCGATTTGTTGAACGCAGGGTTTAGGGGCGTGGATGATGGCGCTCAATTACAAGATCAGATTGTACTCTGTGGAGGATGATGTGGGGCGGCCGGAGCTACTCAGTCCATTTTTTTGCAACTCCAGCGATACTTATGCGGATTTGCGCATGCGCATAGTCTTTGGCAATGCTAACTTTGGTCCCATTCACTGTGTTTGTAAACACAATGAGCATTATTTTTCTTACTCCATCATTGTGTACGAAAACTATGTTTGATATGTGTCCTAATACAGCTCCCACATGAGAATGAATCTTGTGAGATATCAAGTAAAGGGTGACACCAAAGTTTTTTTTGGAGTAAAAGCTTTCTTCTGTCAAATTTTGTTGTAACTTAAATTGTCGTTGGCCTGAAATTTTCTCAACATTTTTTGGGTCCATGCTGCATTATATATGTTGAGAACATTCCCTAAACCAAACCACCCCATTCAATTTTGGGCCAAAATTATAGTAGAATAATTTTTCAATCTAATTTACCATATCATTTATTCATAGAAAATTGGAATTGTAAGTAATGCAAGCCCCTTCTCTATTAACCCAAATTAGAAAATTACATAATTGTAGCATGTGAAAAAAAAAAAAAAAAAAAGTAATAGCCCCCTATAAAATAGTGGTTGGTCGCTCATATATCCTTATTTTTTTAAGGCACAGCACCCCCCGAGTTTTTTCCATCAAAAACCATTCAAAACTATTGTTTTAGTTGCAAATATCAAAAACCTCTTTTAAATGTTTTTTTTTTCAAATCTAACCATTGGATCCTTAAATAGACTAGTGTAGTATTTAGTATAGAAAGAATGTGTGGAAGAAATTTAAAAACTTTGACTGTGTAGATTACAAGATATTTGCATTGAAAGTGAAGAAAAGAGTTTTTTTGCTCCTCAAGTGCTCGACTACATTTTTTGGCATTGACCTTTCTTAATGGATTGTAGCGGTTCAATACTTTGCTAACAACTTTCAACTTCATTACTTCATGATATTCCATTACCTTGGCGCCGTTCAGGTTGCGTAACCTGAAATCAAAATCCACACATATCCTACTTTGTGGCTTGAAATTAGACCATTGTGAAGATATATAAAACTATTTTTAATTTGTGGAATATACAATATATCACCAATTTAACAAAATAAATTGACTTTTTATGATCCATTACAAACCATTGTTAGTACTGCAAATGTGCGGCAAACATGTTGCAAAAGTCCTGGACACATGTGGAACCAATACATATATTGTAGATGTAGGCCGTGGCCTAAAGTGTTGCACAAACTATTGCAATCTGAAGTAGTTGCAAAATAATGCATAGTGTATGTTGAAATAGAGTCATACTAAACTACTTCAAATTGTAAAACCACGATAAAAATTGTTAGCAACCTTCTATATTTGCTAGGGCTGTGACATATAGGATTTTTATTTCTTGTGTGCAAACTAGGGCTTCATATGTGGAAGCTCGGCCGATATGCAAAGCTCATATTTTCTTCAACCCAGTTCACCAAAATGACCTGCGTCTGTGTTTGCCCCGAGACCACATCATACTACAAGAGATAGTCTTCACAGCTCACCCAAATGACGCTGCCCTTCGCAACGCAGCTCAACCAGTTCTGCCGTGAAGTTTCGTTCTCCAGTGGATTGATCGGTCATCGGTGTCGTCCTCCAGAGGATACAAATACTTGTCAAGTCTTGCGGGAATCACTGCATAAGTGGCCCATGCATTCCACGAGCTCCAAATTCTGGAGATAGATCAAGTTGTCAGCCTCCTCACATCAGTAGATGCCTATCACATCGACAATTGGAATCCGGATACTATCCGTAACCTTCCGTAACGGGAAATCGTTCTATCGTCTCCAGTCCCCAGCTTCGACGTCGATTTCAAAGACCTGTGGGACAAGAAGATAAAAATATGGCAAAGGTAAGCACAGCTAGCATGCCAGTTGCACTATGTTTGAAATCATCCAATCTACATATACCGTACAAATATGTATCACCTAACTATAGCGATCGGTTCAAGGTATACATCAATGAAAGAAGAAACAGTAATTTTCATACTGAGGGAGAAAAACTATGTATTTATCCTTGTCCCCGGCCTTCCGGAAGTATCAAAAAAATTCAGATGATATTGCACTAGGAAGCAATACAATTAAATCCGTGATCCAAATTTTCTGCTTGGCTGTATGTGACCATGTGGCGAGTTGATCACATTCAGTCATATTGGTTCAATTCGAACGTGACCCACATACAACCATCAAGGTAAATGTCATCAGATGATTTTCACACTAGAAAGTGTTAAAACCAAGAAGGGAATTTGATATGCATGTAGCCATACAGCCATACAAGTAAAATCAGTGGCTCAAATTATCCTTATTGTCAATGCTCTAAACCTGCAATGACAATCAAGGATCCCGGATAATGTAGGCCACTAGCCTCCATGTTTTACTTGGTGGCAGCCAGAAATGTATTACTGGGGAATTGTATTGAAATTGCCATACCTGGAGAACTCCGGCAGTGAGTGGGTTTTTGATATAATCTGCATCGTCAGGATATCGAATGTCTGCCACAAAGAGACGTCAGCCCACCCAGCGCTGGCCCAGTTGCATCCCCATTTGTGCCAATTCAAGAGGATCCTCCACTGCCCCACTTGGTGGAACTCCAAACATTTCGAGCTGTCAGACGTGGAGGAGTAAACGAACACCGAATCGTTGTACAAGAGAAAGACTTCGTACGAGTTTGCTTCGTCGTTCACCCGCATGAGCGCTTGCATACAATGATAGGACCACACATCCCAGTCTGCAAGTTTGGAACAATCTGTGAGGGGATTGACCACCATCAGAGGCTCCTAGTTCTTGTTATTGAGGGTGAGGCAACGGGTGCAACCCGGAATCCTGGTGCTAGAGTCCTGGGCGCAGTAGTTACAGTATCGTAACTTGTATCCTTTTGGTTCCCAGTAATTCCTTACGCATCGATATGTCCTGACCGGGACATTGACAATGTCACGAACGAATCTGATAAGGAGCAGGCCACCTGAGTGATCGAAGTCCCACGACATTAACTCGTAAATTTAATATGGCAAAGTTGAAGATCAAATTCAAGATCAAATCTAGCAATAAATCGATCTACGTATGCTTTTTCTAGTTACCTAGTGAAGTTCCTTGTGCAGATAATAGCCTACTAAACTTCTGATAAGGGAACCAAGAATAATCGACCTCCCTAGCCTGAATATAATAATCATATCAAAGCTAACTAGTTTAGACCGCAATTACATTTCATTTTGATGGCATATTTCGTTGAAATGGCCGTATTCCATTACAATGGCACGTTATTCAGTTCAGGAGGGTCATTCTGAAATCTACATTCATAGTACATTCGAAAAATCTATGCTTGTCCTAGATATCTAACATCTATATTAGTCCTAGATTTTTTAGAAGGGTCGGTCTGAAATCTATATGGTTCCTAGATTTTTGAAATCTATAAAATTCTTAGATGTCTGGAATCTATATCTGTTCTAGATGTTCAGAACGGGCGGTCTAAAAAAATGGCACGGGAAATATGGCACAAGGAAAATATGGCACTGGGAACACCGCCATTTTATCGAAATTTGCCTTTTGGGGGCTCATGTGAAGTGACTGTATGCCTTACCTGCGATGGCGATGGTCTGTGGGTAGCTCCACTTGCGCCAGGCACGCGGCACACAATCTAAAGAAGGGAGCGGGCGGGGTTGCGTATTCGGGAGCGTTTCCAACGAATGTTTGTCGGTCCCGATTCCTGACCAAGTCTAGGAGAATAGATCTGCCGGATCCGCAAGCCTATAGAGCATTAGGAAGCACTGGAAAGTACCAGTATGGCAAATTTCGTTAAAATGGCGGTATTCCATTACAATGGCACGTTATTCAGTTCAGGACGGCTGTTCTGAAATCTACATTCTTAGTACATTCTAAAAATCTACGCTTGTCCTAGATATCTAACATCTATATTGGTTCTAGATTTTTAGAACGGTCAGTCTGAAATCTATAAGACTCTTAGATGTTTGAAATCTACAACAGTCTTAGATGTCTGGAATCTATACCTGTTCTAGATATTCAGAACCGGCGGTCTGAAAAAATGGCACGGGGAATATGGCACAAGGAAAATATGGCACTGGGAATACCGCCATTTTAACGAAATTTGCCTTCAGTCGGAGCTCTCGTCCTGGCGGCGGACCTTGCTGATGATATCAGCCTACCTCTTGCAAACGTGCTTTAGGTGCAGAATCTCGTCCACCTTGAGGCTTTTCAAGAAACTTGGATGCGACAGTACTGTTTCGGTAAAAATCGGTGATTCTAGCAAGCTCCGAGGCTCGAGATGAATTCCACCTAGTTGCGTTACCATTGCAACGTCCATACTATGGACCGAATCTACTTCCATATACTCATCATCATGAGCTGGTTTTTATTCTTCTGTTGAATCGGAAAGAGAGTCCAAGTCTGATTTTGTATTTACTACTTCGAATCCTAATTCTGATATCTGGGAAAGGTATGAATCTGTTTCCGATCCAGTGCTGTGTCGCCCGAACACGGCTAGGGTTTCGAATCCGCTGTTTGACATTGGACTAGCGCAACGTACATGCACTATGCAGAATTTGAAAGGTGGATTGAAATACTAGCTACTGCCTTGCAACAATTCTAATCTGAGAACCTACTTGAAAAGCAGTACGTGCAAGACTTGCCCGGAGAGAGAAGTGGACTGCTAGTTTGTATTTAGAACGTATTGTGCCGGATTTTGTTTCCTAGAAAAAGAAAAACTCAGGCCCACTTGACTTTGAAAACAAGTACGTGCAAGCCTTGTCCTTAGACAAAACTGAATTATTTGCTAGCTTGTGAATGCAATTGTGCTTGATTTGAATCCAACGAAAAGAGAAATTCAGGCCTCTGCCCTTGCTTGGAGAAAATATGCCTGGTGTTTCAACAAGTAATGAAAAAAATTACGCAACCATAACTGCATGAAAATTTCTCCACTAGAAAACCAAACTTCGACAAGAGCCAAGGGAAACTATGAGAACAACAAACTACAGCAAACTACGAGAGCTCAGAGCAAAGGGAAACCAAGCAAACGACCATATGCTCAGAGATCTTGTTTGCTAGGAGCTTTTATAAGAGTACTTGGAGCCCGGTAGTTGGACTCAGGGAAACCAAACCTTGGTAGTTCTGCGAAAGGATAATCGGGCCGATCGTTCTGGAAGAGGACGATAACTGCAAACTCGATGCGACGAACCTCCAAAAAGATCTCTAAAGGAAAGTATTTGAAAACAATCGTTCAACCCAAGGGCCGGGAGAGCCGCAAATTCGACAGGACAAACTTTCATCCATCGCCCCCCTCGCATGCGCAACATTGAATCAAAGGGTAGAGATGAAATAAGAGTTGAAAGTCCTAGTGCCCAAAATTTGGTGCACATCTCCATTCTCCAAGGAAAGAGGGCTGACCTAATGCAATTTGAACACCCGGAAACTCCTGATTCTGCATTCATGCCATTGCAGATACACCTCATCAACGATTATTTCGGAGTGCAAGTTACAAGTTTCCGAAGAAAATAAGCCAATATGCCGAGGATAGATGTTTCGAAACTATCACTTCCATGACGCCATCCATTACAGGTTGATATATCCTCGGCTCATTAGCTAGCCGAGCTCTAGTTAACGTTCATAAAGACCAAATGAATCTACTATTTCAAAAACCACTGGTTTACCAAAGACAAGAGACGTGAGATCAAACCTGCAACAAATGTTCGAGAACCGGAATTACTAGTTGCTGTGCGACATGAGGTCTCAGAGCTCGGAGCATCTCTTTCAGGAAGTACACCACTTTAGGAGGGTCAGGCTTCAAAAAAACGGGACAAGCAAGGATAGGCAAGAAGACTCCACCATCTCTGTCGCAACAACTTCTGGAATGCGTTCAATTTTGCCATATTTGCTACAAACTAAAAACTCTCATGCATGTCGACTTTGTAAAGAATGAAAGGTGCCAAAAAATTATATGCAGCCCTGATTCGGGTCGAGAAGAAGGGGGATTTTAGGAGCATTACAATACTTGGCCGTCTTCACAGTAACCATACACAGATCAATGACAGAGCGAAAAAGACTCGTAGGTGAAAAGCTTTGACCAGGACAGTGTTACCTTCTCTCGAAAACCTCTCAAATCATAAATTTCCAAATCACAAAATAGCCTCCAGACAAATCGTACAAAAGTAATCTTTGATGATTTTGCAGTCCAGCAGTTGCCCTTCAAACAAGGTTAATGTGGTTGCCAATTTGACACAGCACGTCTGCTCAATGACAGTTTTACACAAACTTCAAAACAAAATCGTCAATCTTGTTCTCCTTATCCTCTTCGTCCTCCACCACGCTTCGCAATCACCTCCGAGGCCCACAACCCACGCTCCCAGTCCCAATTCTCCACCTCCTGTCTGTTTTCTTCGAGGCAATCGACTTTCTTTGAGAAAATTGTTTTTTAGAGCTTCCGCAACTGGCCTGATTGGGAAGAAGAGATAGACAACCATGACAACGACAGTTCTGATTCCGGTGAAGCCCAGTGCTGGGCAGAGCAGCTTCTTGGGGAGAGAAGGCGCGCAAGGTCAAGGTCTCCGCTACCACCAGTTGTGAATTTAGCACCCCTGTCTTTCTTGAGGTTTTGATTTTGTCACTACGATCATTTGGATGCTTGCTTATATTTTACTCGTCCTTCCGAATTTCAGCCAATCTTGGTTGCGCATTAGTGCTCAATTGTGTATGTCGAGAATTGCGCAATTCTGTATTTTTGTATCTTGATTGTGAGTTTGAATTTCGTATTCCTGTTTTCTTGATGTGTAGATTGGGCTTTTTATGGTCACTTTGATTCTATCTGTGTCTGCCTGTGTATCATGAGAATTATGGATGTTTTTTTTTGCATTCAAGACTTCGTTACTAGCTGTTGATGTTCAGCTCTGCATGTGTAAGTTTCACTCCATCTTAATTGCAATCGCTGTAATGTTTGTAGTCCGATTATGAGAATATTTGGGTTTCTTTTTGCCCCTCTTGAGTTGAAAATTGGGGAACGTTATTTTGATGGCTTCGGATCCAGGTTTGACCGAGATAACTGTTTCGATTATGAGTGCAGTGCTAGGCCGGCGATGCCAATTGTGGAGGCAACTCACTGCGTCGACAGGTGCTCCAAGAGTGACATCATTGTTTCACCGTCAATTCTGTCGGCCAACCTCGCTTACTTGGGAGATCAGCTACAGTAAGGATCCTTGATTTCCTGAACTCTTATATCGAGAATTCTTTTTCATACCTTCCAAATAGGTAATGAAAATAGGATGCAAGTACGTATGAACTAGTGAATGTCCAGGGATTGCCGGCTTTCGAAGTGTTTGTTTTGGTAATTTTACTCTGTAAAATCTACAAGAAACGCTAGCATTGACGTGTTTGTGGACTGAATTTTTCTCAGACCTTTATTTCCTTTTCATTGTACTACTCGAACTTTCTTTTTGATTTTCATAACAAAATTCCAATCACGGATGACTTCTTTGTGGACACAAGATGGTTTGGTGGCTACGGTTTAAAAAAAATAAAACCCTAGTTTTCAGTGTTTAGTATCTCCTAGGATATTCATGATAGATCGATTGGTAAACTAAACTACAAATTTCAATTTTCGTTACATTGCTAAATCTGTGCAACTTTGGTAGTTTTGAAAGAGAGTATCTTGAAACCTAAATTTACACCATCCTAGTTTTTAGAGCTTTTTGGAGTTGAGTCACACTTTTGTCTCTGAATCATATTGGCCAAGGTGATAGAATTGTTGTTTATAAGACGTAGTCTCCATAAGGAATATCATATTTGGACAAATTTTACATAGTGTTGGCAAATCACACATTACTCAAAGTACCATCACATTTGTTATAACAAAATTTTTGAAACTCAAAGTATCTTCACATTTGTTATAACAAAATTTTCCAAAAGATTGGCCCTTTTTTGGAAAGCCCATTGGACCTCAGATCTCTATGAATCTTAGTTTTTTATGTTTCTATTTGAATATCACAATTTTGGTTCTTTGAACACTCCATCGAGAACTTCATTTGAACAAATATGACCATATAGTATATGAAGTGAAAAATCTATGGAATCCCAAGTTACACACAAGTTAGTTATTTAACGTGCTGGTTGTTCAAATTTTTGTTTCCATTTGGGTAATTCTTTTCATTCATTTGTGTGGGAGACAATGTCTTTTCAATTTTGAGGATTTTGTCACTTGAGTGCTTATACATGATATTCGGATTTGGTTTTATTAGTTGGTATCTACAATTAGTGGCTAAATTGTAGATTTAAAATTCATCTTAACCCCTAATGGCCCATTGTCTCTTCAAAGGACAAATAGAAATTTCAAACAAGGTATTGGCGGGCTAAATTTTTGTCATAATTTTTTGGAACATTTTTTGAAGATAGAAAAATTGATTAGCTTCATGTGAAGATATTTTTTTTCAATCGGTGCCCGAGAACAAAAGTTATGCCACATACAGCTCGAAACAAGAAAAGGGGGGAGAGGGGCCAGCAAAAAAAAATTCAAAAATTTTAGTTTAAAAAAATAAAAATAAGAATCTTATAGATTATATATTTGTATAAATGGAAAGCTTTGGTTCATTCCATTTGGATTTGTTATCAAAAAGTTATGGACAATATTGTTTTTCGGG
The DNA here is from genome assembly GCA_963969595.1 of Neckera pumila. Lineage (NCBI taxonomy): Eukaryota > Viridiplantae > Streptophyta > Bryopsida > Hypnales > Neckeraceae > Neckera > Neckera pumila. The sequence goes on from OZ018415.1 coordinate 14,096,935, forward strand.
CACTTAGAGCATCTTCTTAAAAAAATAGCTTGTAGAATTCATTTTTAGAATGCAATTTTTCTAATTTAAAAAAAAAAAAAATTCTACATGGCTTACTTTGCTTTCTAGAACAATCTCACTATTGAAATTGGTGCATTTTAATTCCATTTAAGAGATATCAAAAATTTAGATTTCCCTTTTATCTTATACTGACTTCTATTTAATAATTTTTTGAAGTATAAAAATTATTATTTTTTGAATTTTTTTGTTTTTTTCCTGGACTCCCAACTCAATTATCCACTATAAAGGTTTAAAATTCAAAATTCTATAATGCAAAAAAATAAAGTTTAGAAGGTTCAATGTCAAATGATCTAGTCCTGCAACATGTTGAAAAACTAGTTTTTCTCACTTTAAATGTAGATATCTTGCAATCTATACGGTCAAAAAATTTGAGGTTTTTTCCACACTTTTTCATACTAGTTAGATGTAAGATCCTATGGTTAGATGTGGAAAAGAACAATTTTCAAATTTTTTTACTCTTTGCTATAGAAATGGCAGATTTAAGTGTTTTTGGGCAAAAAAAAGCCTTAGGCTTTTAGGAATTAATTGAACATTTTGCCCTAAAAAGTATTTTTGAAGTGTTATCACATTATTGTGTACATGAAGAGAGTTGACATGAGATATGAAGAGGGAGTTGACATTCTTTTAGCATACAGATTGGATGGAGGGATTTGAAATGGAAGTTGATGTTCCTGTATTGTACGCATTGAGTAAAGGATTTTGAAGTGGATGTCACAACATGCACTAGATGAAGGCATTTGAGGTGGACACTGTTATTCTTGCAACACACACTCTGGATAAAGGAATTTGAGGTGGACGTTTCTAACCACACGTAGTGGACGAAAGGATTTGAAGTGGACGTTGACATTTTGTACAGTGCATGCATGGAACAAAGGGATTTGAAATGGATATTAATAGTAGTATAATGTGCGTATTACAAGAAAGGACTTGAAGTGGACGTTGATGTTTGTACAACGCACGTATTAGACAAAGGGATTTGAAATGGAAGTTGACATTTCTGTACTGCACGCATTGGATAGAGCATTTTAAAGTGGAAATTTGACATTTTTGCATCGATTATACACATTGATGGAGGGATTTGAAGTAGCATTTGACATTTCTACATTGCATGCCTTAGACAAAGGATTTGAAGTAGATGTTGATGTTTTTGCAGCATACATTGGATGGAAGGGGTCAACATCTACATCAATAAGCTCATAGAACCACCTGTTGTAAACAATACTTGGCTTGATTGTCAAGATCCCATGGAAGATGTCGTACTCCAAACAAACTCTTCAATGTTGTTGTTTTCATAACCAAAATTATTTTTAGCTTCTTCTAGATTCCTGATTAGCTTACAATTTTTTCTAGATTGTATCTGATTTATATTTTAATGTAGACAAGTGGATACAAATAAAGTAAACATTGAATCTTAATAAGTGATAGTATGGAAACATGATATAAAGAATAACATCTTAAAAACAAATGTAAAATCTCAAAAGAACAATTTAATTTCAAAGAATTTTTTGAATCAATAATCACCAAAGGAAAATACACAAATTATATTGGTTATGCCACCATTCTTCTTGTTTAGCTTCTAATAATTTTCAATTGATTCTAATAGAAAAATATCATGTGCTAAATGTAATACGGATTTATGAATCAACTATATCATTTATTAGAACTATCAATGGAGTAGTCAAGATTTTATTTCAACCAATTTTTGTATATCTTGTTGTTAATAAATTATTTGACCTAAATCATTGTATCTTGAAGAGATTTAAAAATCATTTAACTTTGTTCAACAAACAAATACAATCTTTGAAATTTAATATGTATTAGATTCATAGGATGAGATTCTTGTTTCTTCATAAGTATTGAGTTAATATTAGTCTAATGCAATTGCACATGAAATTTTAATTTAAATGATATGCATATATATACTATTTTTTTAAATGGTCTAGTTTTCTAAATGTCCTAAAATGATCCAATAAGCCCTCATAATATGCAATGTTTTTCTATAAATGATTGCTCTAAGTAAACCAAAATAATCATATGCCTGTATATTTTCTTTATTATTCCTTTAAAACTATTCTATTACCTTTACATTGGTCAATTCAAAATGTAACTAACCTTTTTATAATTTCTAACATTTGCTTGATGATAGATTATATGATAAATCCATATCTTTTGAAAGAAATTTGTAAACATGTCATTTTTATTAAAAATAACTCTACTTTTAGTTGTACCTTGGATAATACATTAAGTTCTGTACATTAATTCTTTGATGAATGAAATGGTTATTTGAGTTGGGCAAATGAAGAGTCATTACTCAATATTGTGGACCTTTCCTCCCAATTTGAATTATACAATTAAACTAACCTTTTAAAATTCATGACAATTCATCTATATTATTTTGATATTTTATTTAAAATAGTCAAATGTTTTATAATAATAATAAAAGATAATAGTGAATGTAAAGAACAAATGGTGAAATCAATAAATGAAAATATAATCATTACCTCTAATGCAATGAAAAGCTCGTTATAACCTTTGTCATTTGTTCACCTATATAAATTAGGGAGAGCGATAGAATTAAATGATATTAGATTCTAATAAAGCATTATGTATGCATTTCAATGTCTTTTGGTTTGGCATTAGTTTTGTCATCTATTTATGATACTGTCTTATTTTGCAAGAAAAATTTAAAGAAATTTACAGATTTTACACAATATAATATAAATTATGGGAATAATTTTTATTATATAAATTATAGGAATAGTAAAGACAAAGTTTTATAAATAATATGTATTTGATTATTTTATATGCATTACATATTTGGAGATACATTAAGAATATCTATATATTCTATATCAAAATTACATTTAAAAACTAGAAAACAACATGACCATTGATGTAATACCTCTTGTAGAATAAACTCATTGACATTAATAATATGAATTGTACTAATAAAATCTAGACTTATAATGATATTCGGCCAATTATTTACTTTTTATAAATATTGGTAAAATTTTTAACAATTTGTTTGTATTTTTAATAGAAATATTGTTGTATAATGAATAAAATATAGATAGTTAAAGCAAATTATGAAATGAATTGCATACATAACTTGTATTCCGAGTTCTCGCTTCACTCTACATACTACAATCAAGTATCATTTTAATTCCATAATATAGATTTGATCTTTTTTTAGAAGTCTTCAACTACAAATACATAATTTTTTTGCTTGCGCCAGCTCCCATTGATTTTCTTGAATAGCAAACAGAAGCTCCATCAGGGAAGGACATTTGTTCCCTCTGACAATAAGAAATCATCCATGAACTCAATGGCCTGTTGAAACAGGGGGAACTTAAATCAGAAATCAACAAACTACATCCAAATCTCACTAATCTAATGCAGCTTCTAAAATAAAGCATAGGAAAACCGCACCCAAAACAAAGGGGCTTACAATGTCACTAGAGTATAAATTTTAAGAACAAGTGCGCCTTGCCCTTCCACTTAAAGAAACCAAACCTTCACAAAAACTCAAACAAAGAGATTCATAAGAAAAGCAAATGCAGCTGCAACATTGCAAGAATCTCATATTCGCAATTGCCTTCACTTTGCAAATTTGAAATGCAATGCGCTTGCAATTCTTCAAAACGGAAATGGGAAGCTCACACAGTCAAAGTCTCTCTTCTGTATGGGGAGTGCAAGTGGGAGAGATGCCGTTGCTCTAAGAGAACAAAATTTGGTGGATCAATAAAGTTTCATCCGGGGCATATTTCGTCGACATTTGTACAAGCAGCATAATTATAGGAAACATAATGTCAATGCAAGAGAGTTTTGTGGTCTTGGCATGCTTTTGATTAATTAAAGAGAGGCAAATTAAGACTGATAATGCTCACGGCTTGCGTTCTGCAAATTTTCAACAAGGTGTGTATGAAGTGGAAATTCCATTGGTGTGGTTGTGAAAGAAATCTGAGAGAAATCTCTACTACTACCAACCAACATTAAGTTAGTGAGTGTGGATCCACCTAACATAATCTAAATGCAAGAGACTTTTGCCGTTGTGGCATGTTTTAATTGGTTAAGCAATCAAGGAAGTCCAAATGGCTTAACTATCCTACATTGACATTATGTCCACTAGTTGCAAAGTAGGCCAAGTCATCGAAAATGATCGTAGGTTAGAGTTTACCAACCTCACCGCTCGCGACTCAATAGGACTTAAATCAACAATTGTTTTTGATAACTTGGCTTGCTTTGCAATTACCTAGCCGATTGTTCCCTTAGTAATTTAAAGAAAAGTCATACAATTCTTGCACATAGTATAATATCAATTATAGGAATAATAAAGACAAAATTTTGTAAATATTATGTATATAAATATTTCATATGCATAACATATTTGAAGATATATTAAGAATATCTATGAGCTTTATATCAAAATTACATTAAAAAACTAAAAAACAACGTGACTATTGATGCAATATTTCTTGTAGAATAAACTCATTGACATTAATAATATGAACTATACTAATAAAATCTAGACTTATAATGATATGATGTACTCGTAGTAATAGAGAAATTTAACTTCTAAAGCCAATACCATACTTTTGACTTGATGTTGTTGAATGATTTTATCCACATACATTGAAATACATGCACTTTATAAAAATGTCAGATAAAAATGACAATGACGAATACACATAGTTAAGCAAATTAGGAAGTGAACTGCGTAAATAATTTGTATTCTAGCTCTCCACTCTTCATACTGCAATCACTCTTCATTTGTCTTTTTCATTCCATAATGTAGATTTGATCTTTTTATCATAAATCTTTAACCACTAACATACACTTTCTCTTCTTGCGCTCGCTCCCATTGAATTTCCTGAATAGCAACTGGAAGCTCCATCAAGGAGGGGTCTTTGCTCTCTGCTGACATGAAGAGATCTTCCATAAACTTGATGGCCTGCTCAAACATGAAGAGAATTAGAAATCAACAAATTGTATCTAAATCTCCCTAGCATACGTGAAGGTCTGATTCAACATTCAAGTGCCAAAATTGAATTTTTATGTCAAATTTTCAAGGATCTACATCACTTCACACCATTCACAAGATGACATGTGGCACTTTTTTACAAAAATGACTTAATTATTGCCGAATCTGACCTTCACGTAGGATAATCCAATGTAGCTACTAAAATAAAGCATTGGAAAACTTGAGAAACCAAAACGAAAGGATTTACAATGTCACCAGAGTATGAATTTCAAGAACAAGCACGCCTTGCCCTTCCACTTAAAGAAACCAAATCCTCACCAAAACTCAAATGGAGAGATTCATAAGAAAAAAAAATGTAGCTACATCATAGTAAGAATACAATGCTCACAATTGCATTCCCTTTGCAAACTTGGAATGCGATGCGCTTGCGATTTTCAAAACAAAAATGGGAAGCTCACGTAGTTAGAGTCTCTTCTCTTCTATCTGGGGAGTTTGAGTGGGGAGAGATGCCTTTGCTCTAAGGGAATAGAATCCGGTAGATGAGAAAAAATTCATTTGGGTCGTACTTTGTCAACATCCGTCGTTCACATCCGCACAAGCGCTCATTATTATAAAAAACATAATGTCAATGCAAGAGAGTTTTGCCATCCTGGCATATTCTGATTGTTAAGGAGAGGCAAATTAAGACTAATAATGCTCCATGCTTACATTATACAAGCATACTCCTAGCTTTCATTCTTTTGTCAACTAATTCTTTGTCAAATGAGCTCTTGGTTGCAGGATTACCAACTCTCAGCGTGGAAGATGATCCACTGCCAGTACATTTTGACATGCAAGGCTCTCATCACCGACCTCAATAACGATGGATGTGAACAAACACTAGCAATTGCTATTGAAGTTTAGTTTTTTTCCGGAGAAAGACAGTTTGATGGTGCTGCTTGAGACCGGATCAAAGTTTGAAGAAGGTAGATTTAGACTTACTTGGCAGCGTCCATGTTGTAGAATGGCAGTTGATGAACTTAGTCTTTGTAGTTGTATCCATGCTTGTGATCGTTCTCCTAGCAGTTGCAGAAACATTCCGTTGAGTTGGCTAAAATCAATGTTCATCCACTTTGTCATCTACATTCGTCCATCAAGAATTGCAATTGCATTCATCCATCAAGCCTTAATTTCATCCATATTTATCCATCCAAGATTGTAATTTCATCCATCAATAATGCAAATTTTTGTCCGTGTTCATCCATCTAAGATATGGCTAGATTCCAGCTGAGGTACTCAAAGACAACCGGTTATCAATGGTAGGATGAGTTGGAGACTTCATATGCTTGAGAAACAATCAAGAAAAGTGGATGAAGTTAATAATTCATTACCTGTGAATTAATCAGATATGGTACCTTCAAATGTTGAACTAATTGGTTGATCTTAGTGAGTGCGGATCTACCTAACATCATCTAAATGCAAGAGAATTTTGCCATTGTAGCATGTTTTGATTGGTTAAGCAATCAAAAGTCAAATGGCTCAACTCTTCTACATTAACATTATGTCCGTAATTGCAAAGTAGGGCAAGTCAATCAAAATTGATTGTTGAACTTATACAATTGAACTAAACTTTTAAAATTCATGATAATTCATCTATGTTATTTTAATCTTTTACTAAAAATAATAAGATGTTTTATAATAATTGTAAAAGTTAATAGTGAATGTAAAGAATAAATAATAAAATAAATAAATAAAAACAAAATCAATACCTCCAATGCCATGGAAATCTCACTTTAATCTTTGTCATTTGTTCACCTATCTAAATCAAGGAGACTAGTAGATTTAGACAAAATTAGATTCTAATGAAGTATTTTATATGATAGAGAATATCTTTTTTTAATCTCTTTTAGTATCACATAAACTTTGTCATCAGTTTATGACACTTTCCTATTTTGTAGAAAACTAAAAGAAAAATCCTACATCTCGTTACATAACATGATATCAATTTTGGAATTTATAAAGATAAAGTCATAAATATTATGAATCTGTCTATTTCATATGCATTATATATATTTGAAGATATATTAAAAATATCTACAAATTCAATATCAAAATTGCATTTGAAAACTAAAAAACAATAAGACCATTGATGCAAATACCTCTTGTAGAATAACTCATTGATATTAAAACACAAATTTTACTAATAAAAACTATTTTTATAATGGTGTGATGTATATAAAATAATAGAGTGACTTAACTTTTAAAGCCAACATCGTCCTTTTGACTTGGTGTTCGAGTTGATTGACTTTATCAACATACATTGAAATATATGCACTCTATAAGAATGTTAGATGATAATGTTAGATGAAAAATATGTTTATTTTTTTTATATTGGTAAGATTTCATTTTATATGTAATAAAAAAAAGATTATTGTATAAAAAATAAATATACAGATTGTTGAGCAAATTATAAAGCAAATTGCATATATAACTTATATTTCTAGGTCTCCATTCTTCATACTACAACTAGATGTCATTTTTATTCTATAATAAATGGAAATTAGTATCTCCAACTACCCTTCTTTCTTGAATGTATATGTAATTGACTATTGCAAAGAAAATAGAGATATGTCACTATTGGGCAATGCTTACCAGTTTTGATGAGAAAGCAGCAAACTTGCATACATGATAGCACTCACTTGAATTCATGAATATGATTATGCTTTTGAAATAATTGATTACCCTGCTATTTATTCTTTTGTGAATTTGTAAGACTGCAATCAATATGGGATAATATATAACATATATGTATATACTATATAGAGTATTGTATCAAAGTTTTTTTGGTTAGGTTAGGCTATGCAAATCCGATGTTTTCTGCCACTTAGGAAAGGGGATTTTTTACTACTCAGATCAAATGAATGAGGGGTTTTTTAGTTGAGGGAGGGACAAAATTTGCCTACCACTTTTCAGTGGATAGTTATTTGGTGTGTGTCAAAGGTGTATTGTAGGTGGGCAATTATTAAAATTAGGAAGGCCATTAGTGCCTCTTTTGAGCTCATCGTCATTGTTATTGTTATTGTATAACAAATTTTCATTATTTATTATCAATTTAAATCCCCCCCAAACTGTCACAAGTTTTCATATAAATTAAAACTAGTATGCCCTTGTGCCGTTGCCACAATCAAAAGAAAGGCAAAATATTTTTTAATTTTTTGATTCAAAACTACAAGTAATTTTCTATACACAAAAGAGTGCAAAGGGCTTTGTTGCGGTAGGAGAGGTTGCATTCTTGACACAAATGAAAGTTCTATGCACAAAGAAATGCACGGGCCGTGCAATTTCATGGCAATTGGACATGCAATGTAAAAGTTAGGTTTTTTCTAAAACAAAAGGTAATTTAATTCAATTTCCCAATCTATATAAAACTTTGAAATTCAATAGTTTTCACACCGAAGGTCCAAAAGCTATAAAACAAAGTCCATGCGCAGGCGGAGAGACGAAGTCACAAAGACAATTGAAAACTCACAACACTTGACTCAAACTCCGTCAGAGGAGATGAAGGAAACCCAGGCAGGGCAGGGGCAAAGTTCCTTCGTGGCAGTTGGCTGGGATCACTTTGTCGCCTGTCTTGCTGGCTGTACGTTGAACGTTTGACACAACCGTTGGTGGTGTGAAATGAATCTAGTCACTAATTAAGATGTGATAACTTGAATTGCAATGCACTATTTGGATGTCAAAGTTGTAATTTAAGGAGCTTGGTTGAAGTGTTCCCTATCTACAAGGTTGAAGTGTTTGGCAAATCTTATTGAGAGTCCATAGGGGAATCCAAATTCTCTTTGGGTGCAATTTTTAGACATTATGAAGTAACTGTGAATTTGTAGTCGTGGAAGGAATCCATCCTATTACCAAGGTAGTTGACTAAAATGTATTTGAGTTAATTAAGTACACTAATGTATGTGCATTCTTCTTTATACAGGTCCTTTAAATTCTTTTATTGAATGATTCTAGTATTGAACGCACCTTTGATGTCAAGAGCCTCCAATAGTTCCAACAATGCCTTAAGACGCCTCACGGTTTGTTAGATCTCAATATTTCAAACAAATAAAACAAAACAAAACAAAACAAACAAACAAACAAACAAACAAACAAACAAACAAACAACAAACAAACAACATAACTTAAGGTATAGACTAGTGTGTGATGTGTTGTTGCCACAACCAAAATAAAAGCAAAAGAGATCTTTTAGTTTTTTTCTTCAAATATAATTTTTTTATACATGAAAGAGTGCAAAGGGCTTTGTTACAATGGGAGAGGTTGCATTCTTGATGCAAGTAGAAAGTTCTATGCACAAAGGAGTGCAAGGACTTTGTTTTGTGGCGTTTGGACCTGTAGTGTAAAAAATATTTCTTTTCCAAAATAAAAGATAATTTAATTCAATTTTGTAGTTAAAAAAAAATCCATAACTTTCACACCGTAGGTCCAAACACCACAAAAGTGGTATGAATAGAAAGCTCTATGCACAAAAGAGTGCAAGGGCTTTGTTTTGTGGCATTTGGACACTAGATGTAAAAGTTATACTTTTTCAAAAATAAAAGATGATTTAATTCAATTTTTTTTATTCATAAAAAAATTGAAATTTAATAACTTTCACACCATGAGTCAAAATGCCATGAATCAAAGTTTGTGCACCTTTCCTTCTCAAGAGCTTTCTAACAATTTCAAAAACACTTTTCAATGCCTAAAGTTTTATTAGATCTGAGCGTATTAAACAAACAAAACAAAACAAACATCCTAATTTAAGGTATATTTTATTAAGGGTTATATCCCCCCTCCCCCTCCTCTACCACTTTTCCCTACCTGTATTTCCAGAAAGTTGTTTCCATGCAATCAATATGAGATATATCCAAATTATATATTTGTATCCATATTTGTAAAAGTGGAATGACTATAATATGGACAAACATATCACTGGTTGATTATTTTGTATATTAGATATTGTCTTAGATAGATAGATTATAATAATTACTACATTTTGAAAACCATGCAAGATACCTTTATATAAAAATAGACCACAAATTTCTGACACCAAATGTATCTAGTCAAATTCATTGTAATTTTCTTGTATGAACATTAATACAAGTTACCAACCCTTTAAATGCTATAAAATTTGGTCCCTGTGAGCTTCCAATTTGTCACTTGGGACTTGTGGATTTCTTTTTTTTGAAACTTAGAGTTAATTTAGAAGTTAGAAATTTGGAGTAAAATTTGGAAGGTAGAATTTTAGTATAAAAATTTAGAAATTAAATTTTTGAAGGAAAAGTCAAAAGCTAGAAGTAAAATTAAAGTAGAAGGGTAAAACATCAATACCTTAAATCAGTTTGTTTGTTTGTTTGTTTGTTTGTTTGTTTGTTTGTTTGTTTGTTTGTTTGTTTGTTTGTTTGTTTGTTTGTTTGTTTGTTTGTTTGTTTGTTTGCTTGTTTGCTTGTTTGTTTTGTTTTGTTTGTAGCGTGGACAACTTCCTGACCGTGCGTCCCCCGGCCGCGTGCTTGGTACCGTCGGAAAGCTCTCGCCGAGGAAGGATGCATCGGCTTGGTTTCATGGCATTTGGAGCGGTGGTGCAAAAGTTATTGAATTTCAAATTATTTATTGATTAAAAAATTAGAAAATTACTTTTACTTTGATTTTCGGGCGTTCTTGCTACTGGGAGTAGAACTGGGAGTAGAATCGAAAGTAGAACTAGGAGTGGAACCGGGAGTAGATGAAAATTGGGCCAACGGCACAAGGTCACACTAGTTGAAGTGAAAGTCAAAAGCTAAAAGTAAAAGTAAAGTAGAAGGAAAAAACCTAAAGTTACTTAAGGCAAAATATTAGAGTATGTCAAAGGTTAAAACACAAGAGTTCATGTAGAAGGTTAAAACTCACAAAACTAACTGGAAAAGCCAACAAATGGGAAGTAAATGGAAAAACACCATGGAAGGGACATAAGATAGATAACGTGTTCGGATAGTGTATTTTAACTGGTTTATCAAGGCTGGCCTTGTAAGTAGGCAGCTAGTTAGTAAATCTTTGCACTCAAACTATAGATACCTTTATTGCCATCCAAAAACTAGGAAACATTAGCAAAGATCCATTGCTACGAAGGCACAGTGGATTGCGCTCATAACACCCGTATATCTTAACAAAGTAGATAAAAGGCTAGAATCGAGATGTGTCCACTCTATTACCAAGGGTGGGTAATAAAGTGCCCGCAGTCCCTAATTTCAAAAATTATTTGGACAATTGTCAAATTTGATTAGTATTTTTTGCTCCAAATTTTATTAGTAAAGACTTGTACGATGTACAACAATAATGATATAATACAACAACAACATTAAAGTACTTTCCATGGATAGATTTCAATTTTAAGACCATTTAGGGATTAAACACTTAGCATACAATATAATCATAACTCTATATGATATTGCCAAATGAAAACAAATTCGATATTCTAGTTTTGCTTCTTTCAAATTTCAATATTTAAAAGAATATTATGTTGTTGGTGTGACAAAATGCCATTTGAGAAGAATTAATTTTTATATCAAGTATTTTGAATAACTTTTTTTATATATTCTATTAAGCAATCTTTGCAAACTCACAACTTCAAGATTCTAATTTTTATTTATTTATTTTTAAATAACAAAATTTAGAATTCAAGGAATATCCAATGTCATTTTCTTTTCAACATAAATCACTACATAAATTTCATTAGATTTGAGTATGTCAAAAAATTTATTAATTGTTTTTTAAGATTAGAATTCAATTAGTTTTATTTCAATTAATTAGTTTGAAAATCTCAAATCCATATAAAATGGATGGACTTTGGTGTAAGGAAGAATTAGTCTATAATTTTAAACTTTTCAAAAAAAGACTGGAATAGTTTAAATTATTAAACTAGAAGTGAAATTTATTTTTAGATAATGAAGAATATGTTACTTACCACCTTTAAAAAATATTATTTATAAATCACTTTATTTACAAACAATTAGTGAAATATACAAGTGTACTAACATAGACGTATAGCTTCAAAGCTCTGGCAAATCAAATTTGTTGACTTAAAGAAATGTCATATAGTTCTTGCCTAAATACAATCCTATGAATCCTCAATAATTGACAAATAGATTCTACCTACCTCTAGGCTAAAGTCAGTTATTTCTAATTGAAGGTTATCTACTAGGATTTGAGAAGTATATAGATTCAATTTTTTGGGGACTTCTAATGTAAGAAAATAATTTGATTACATTTTAATTTTTGTTCTAATAAAGCAATTTCAAAAAACAAATTACCTACATTTTTTCCTTAGCTTCAAAAGTAGTTGAGAATTTTTGTTTATTGTCCCAAATATTTACCTTCATATTAATAATTAAGGTATATGAGACTATTCTATACGGCATTGTGTATTTTTTTTTGCAGTTAGTCTATTCTTTACTTTAATGAATGCAAAATAGGAGCAACTTTGGACTTCCTAATAAATTAAATTTATAAATTTTTATTGTAAATCTGCTTAAAAGCAAGTTTTGCAAATGTGAATTTATTGTATTTTCAAATTTGAATCTAAATACAAAAAATTCTAAATATCAAAGTTTGGATAGAAATTTGCCACAATAATATTAAAATGGGATTTTTGAAATTCAAACTTTGAAGATACATCAATTTTGACAAGTTGAAATTTGGCTTTGTAGTTAGATTATAGTTTATATATATACATGGCCCATTAAATTTTTTTTGTGCTAATTTTATACATTTTAAAAGTAGATGCAAAACTAATGTTTTTAACAAAATGCAGAATGTGCTCAAAGTGCAATAGTTTTTTGTAGAATATCTATCCAAAAAATGGTACATTCAACTAAATATTTGCCTTTAACAATTATTAACTATGTGTCTACTTTTATCATTTGGAGATTTCTTGTACAAAGTAATATATTAGACCAATATTAGGAATAAGGATTGAATTTGAAACACATGATTATACATCACGGTAAAAATGTATTTTATTAAATGGTAACATCTTTGTCTTAGTACTTGTACTGACAGTGTATTTTCTAAATATTAGCAATGGAATTGTAATTTCTTTTTAGATGTAATTGGTTGATGTAATTGTCAAATCCCTTAAGTAGGAAAAATTTTCCATTTTTTTTATTTATTTATTTTGAAAACATTTAGTATTTTATAAATATATAAATAAAAAGTTGGACGTTCTTTTAATTTTTCATTAAAAAATTCATACATAACTTCTAGAGGATTTTTGAAGTATCTTTAATAAAAGATACTCTTTCTAAAAGCTTGTGGTAACATCCATACAATCACATTTGGCACATAGTTGTCAAGAGTCTCTTGCAGCAATTTCTCAATTCTTTGGCCTAAAAAAGATGCACACCTTTTTGAAATAGTCCAATTTCAAAAATATAAAGATGCATTATAAAATTTTGAGGAAGAACAAAATTATGACCTTTCAGCAAAAATTATAAATCATGATCCATGGATCATGTAAATGTGATTGGATCTAATACTTCATGAAGGAATATTTATTAGTAAAGTATTCCGCCAAGCAATAGAAATCCTACTAAAATGAAATGTTAATTGAACAACAATAATGTTCTTAAATTTGTATTTGTGACATATTTGCATTGATACTTTGTTCAAAATGTAAAGTCTTGGTCCTAATGGGGATATTCATATATAGGAAAATTACAAGAATTTATCCATTTAAAGGAAACAACACCAAATGAATTTGATTATTCTTTGAAGTTAATACGTAAAGAACCAAGTGTCTGTTCAACATACGCAAGAAATCTTGGGAAGGTTCTTACAAAATCATTTTGTGTCGGATGTTCATGAAGTTTAGACACAATGTGCAAACATGTCTCTACTTCTTTAGTGGAAAACTAATTTTTTTTCCAATTGGATTCCTGGATCAAAAGTTATGTTGCCTTGAACTTTTTGGGCAGCTAAGACAATTTGGAAATCTTTAGGGAATCTTTTGCAAAAAAGCTCATCAACTTTGAAATTTAGCATATATGTAACTAATGAAATATGGCATACATGTGTCCAAAAACAAACAAATTCTAGTCTTCAAATCCCATTCTAAGAGGGAAGTCAAGCTTTGTTAGCTATGTTGGGACGATTTCAAGAAAAACATTTTCTTCTCACTTCAAGTCCTATGCAATCTGTGAAGTCAACATTCTTGAAATTTTTTCCACATATTCCTAATGTTTGTATCTAACTTCTTGCTTATGGATTTCAAATAAGAGATTTCCTCATTGCACAAGAAATCATCAAAAAATGGCTAGTGTATTGCCAATTACTTCACTTAACCTTTGTGCATTACAGGGTGATTTAGTGCAAGCTAAACATCTCAAGTGCTCCTAAATTTTTTTGCGAATGAACCTAACATCATACACCTACAAATGGTCAAAATATTCATTTTAATGTAGAGCCAAAATTTTACTCCAAGAGGGCCCAAAGTCTGTTGACCCTGTTTCAAAGGAATGAAAAAAAGTTCTTTTTCTCACTTCAAACATTATAATTTTTTTAATGGGTTGAAATTTTTTTAGCATTCTGAAAAAATGATTTAATTTAATTTTTTATGGTTGAAGTTTCAAAAAAATGACTCAATTTTCATTTTTGAATAACATACCAAAACCCCAAAGTTTTTGACAATGTCTCCCTGAAAGCCCCCCTCAGTCTTTTAGAGATTAACAACATTAACTAGGATGCACAAAATGTAATGGTGGCAATTGAAACAAAATTTGAGCTATTTTTAGTTTCTATACCCTTGGATTTTGTTGTTGGTTTTAGTTCAATCAATACATTATGACAAAATGCAAAATTTTGAATTATAATTGCATCAAAATTGGCAGGCAATTAAATTTTTTATAGAATATTAAAATAATGAATGCAAAAATGGTAAACATAAAATTTAAAATACAAATATGTAATTACATGAATTTTCCAATTGTCTATTTGCTTTTTCCAATGTAAATAGGAGTAGCTAATAGATTGTATTTCCATTGGACTATGATAAATCGGCTGATAATTGGTATAAAAGGACAATTTACAAGATTAGATATCAAATAGGCTAAATGAAAAGATTTGAAGTAGGGCAAGTAGATAGGAAGAAACTTAAATGAATAGACATGTCCATTACATGAGATTCGGGGGTCTTAGAAGACTGTGAGTTCCCCTGCTGTCTACTGCGTTCCCGCAGTCTGGGAACGTGCAGTAGCAACTAGCTGACGTGGTCAAGCGACTGCCACATCACTTTAAAAAATTTTTTTTTGCTTAAAATGATATTTTGGTAAAAAATTTTTTTTTTTTTTTTTTTTTTTTTTGAAAAAAATTTTTCTGACACACCCGTACCGGCGTTCACTGGATCTGGGCAGATTAGGGAACAGGCCTGAAACGGCCCTCCGCGACCCCCAAATATCATCTAATGCTTTCTATTACTCCCACTTGACTTTAAGTTTAGTTGATTTTTCTTTTTTCTCTCTCTTACATATTCATTGCAATTAGGGTCATAGTTTTCTTGAGTCAGCTTGTATATAGACATTATCAATAAAAATATTTATAAAAAGAAATAAAACAATTCTGAGCCTTGTCGGTGTCTTGTAATTTTTGTCAATTTGCTAGCTCACAAGTGGTGAACAATGTAGCAAATTGTCAAGTAGTTTGCATAGTTGGTGCAATCCATTTATAGTATTGGCTTGCAAGTGGTAAGTCAACTTTTATCAATTTGGTATACAGTAATGTGCCGTAGTTTAGGAAGTGCTTGTCGATTTGTTTTCATAGGAAGTAAGCACTCTAGTTACATTAAATTTGTAAAGGATTATTTGTCAAGTCATTCTATAGTTGGTGCAATAGTGAAATTAAATT
Organism: Neckera pumila; assembly: GCA_963969595.1. Lineage (NCBI taxonomy): Eukaryota > Viridiplantae > Streptophyta > Bryopsida > Hypnales > Neckeraceae > Neckera > Neckera pumila. The sequence goes on from OZ018415.1 coordinate 14,112,866, forward strand.
GTCTGCATGTCAAATTAATACCATTCAAATTTGTGCACCTTTAATTATGTATAGCTTTAGCCACAACTTCATACCTTTTGAATCTTCCATGAGAGAAGAGTTCCTGGGGGTTGAAGAATTGAATTATGTAAAAACTATACTACAAAATAATAATGATGTATGTAATCAAAGGGAATTGCAAAATATACCCATATTTTATCCTTCATTAGTTGAATGATAGACGATTTTCTAATATAAATTGAAGAATAATGGTCTAATATAGATAATATTATAGCAGTTTTTCAACTTTTTATCATTTTTTTTATATTTCTAGTCTTTTTAAATTTTTATTTTCAAAATACTAAATATTCAAAAGTATTTCTAACATGTAGTTTAACAGGTAAAGAATATTATTCAACAATTTTATTTTAGAAAATCGGTATTAATATTTGGACAAGAAATTCTATAAATTTAGTCTTTTTTTTTATATAAGATTTTATAAACAATGAATTGTCAATTATAGAGAAGTCTTCAAAGTATATGCATTTTTAAAATAAGAACATTGATGATTTTTTTTTAGTAGATAAACAACTTGTTAGAATTTCTACATTATATTTTATTTTATTTTTAATATTTTAGAAAATAAAACATAGAATAATTGACTTAAGAATTAGGATGTGCTCTGTTTTGTTCTATTGATGACAAGGGATTGAAGATTTTGGAATTTGGAATTTCTAAATTATGTTGAGATGTTAAAATTTCAAAACTTTCAATTCTTGAAAGTCATGAACAAGTAAATTGAAAATTTTGAACCTGATCCTATTTACATCAATGCAAATGTAGCTCCAATCTAAAGGTTGATATTAAATCTCCCAACGATTTTCACATTTGTACTTTCCCAATTTTTTTATTTTAGAAAATTATTTATACTTATTCTTCCACACATAAAACTATCTTGAGAGTTTAAACAATTGCCGTGTTTTTTTACTATTATCTTTTCTATTTTGAAAGCACTATAGACGAAATCTCTTATATTAAAGTAATAGAACTTTGCTTCTTTTTGCACTATCAATGATGATTGATTGAAGATTTTGGACTTGGAAGACTTAGAAGGTAGAAAACATTAAAATCTTCTCATTCAAGTACTGGAGTTTCAAAAGAATTATTGCTAGAACTGATTAGGAAGAAATGGAGTGAATTTTTGCTGTTGTAGCCTTATATGTGTATTCTCATCATTTAAATCATGTGAATTTTTGCTTTAGGTAGAATTTAGATTGCAATATTTATGACATATGCTCTTGAATGAATATCATAGAGATTCAAGATAGAGCTCTACTATCGTGAAATGGATGTTTTCTCTGAGAAACAAAGTGCAAACTTATACTAGGATCCAAAAGCATCACATATGCAATAATTAGAGTTGTATAAATAATGAAAAGACTAACAAAAATGGCATCTAAATAATTATGGCTTTAATTGCATTACTTTGGTGGTGTGGCTTTGAAATTCTATAGTTTTATGTTGTAGTGCCTTCAATAATTTATGGATTTGTTGTCTCACACAAGATTATTGTATACCTCATCTTCAAACTTTTGACAAATAAATCCTATATATATGTATCAATATTGAAACTACCTTCTACATAAAAGTCATCACTGGAATACACTTAAATAAGATGCAAATGAACTAATTATAAGTCTTAAATCTTAATATATAATTACTATAAGATTTTTGTGTTTTTTTTTTTTTTTTTTTTTTTTTTTCTAAGGCATTTTTTCTAACACATATTCCTAGAAAGTTAATGTGATTTTCTATCTTAAGGAAATGTTTCCCCAAATCACGGAAAAAATCGAAGTTCCACAAGCCTATCTAAAAATTTATATTGTTTCCTATATGAACAAGGGGACTTTAGGAGTTAAGAACAAAAATCTAAATTTATAAATTAAAAAATCTTAGAGTTGAAACTAATTCAACAGTTGATTGTCTCATCATCCATGTTTTGGATACCAAAAGTATTTACAGATTTGTTACATTCACGAACTTGCTAATTTCATTCATTCAATTTAATATAAGAATCTTGTAGAGTTTTTTTGAATATTTATATATTGTAATAAAAATAAATTGACAAAAAAAATCACCGCTATTCAAGAAAGTAGAACTTTAGGATGGAATTGATTTTAGAAAATCTTCTATACAAGTATTGTTCTTTCCAAAATTTATTCGTTACTTTGGTTTTTGATGTACTGGTAGTGATGCTCTTCATGTAATAGTCATATAAAAACTATAGGAACATTCTACTAGAGCTTTATTTTCAATTTCTTTAGATAGTGGAACAATTTGCAATCTTAACTAGAATGAAGAAGCGACCATTAGATGTTTTTCAGTTCCTTTAGAGAGCTATGAGTTTCCTAGGCTGCCAGGATTGGGGGAACAGCCTCGCAGTAGTCCACAGCTGCTGCGTGACGTGGCAATACGACTGCCACGTCAACATTTTTTTTTTTTTTTTTTTTTAATTTATTTTGCTTTTTTTTAATTTTAGAGTTTTCAAAAAAAAATAAAAAATAAAAATTTGACAGCAGATGTTTTCGATCTGCCAGGGGTACAACGTCGGGGGAATAAGCCTAAACGGCCCTCTAGCCCCCTCCAATCTCTTCTAATGTTATAATCTTAAATTTAAATCTATTATGGATGAAATTTCAATTATTAATCCAAAAGCATGGACATTCAATCAAATGTGGTGATATTATGCTTCTTTGAGAGAATTTTGGATGAATATTGGCAATTCATACATTCAATAAGCAGAGTGGCCTTCTATGAATCACTTCTTAGATATCTTCATGAACTAGATATGGTGTAAATGCATTTTTCTACGTTATTTTTGTTGAAAAATCCCTGGGTACTTTACTAGCGGTTACTTTGGAAACAAGATGAGGCCTATTATAGGATAACAACATTTTAAATGTTGAAGCTAATAATTTAAAAAACATTCAAGTTACTATAGCATCATTTTTTTTAAGCATACAATATTACAACTACTATATGATACATAGTAATTATCTATAGTACATAATTTGTAAATCTATCTAAGAAATAGTCTAAAAAGGAGGGAAATCCCTATATGAAGAGTTTTTATTTTCTATCTACAAATAGACATATTAACCTAAAAGGTCATTGTCCCTTCAAAGGACAAATGGGATTTTGAACAGGTACCTATAGGCTGAATTTTTATCATGATTTTTTAAAACTCTTTTAGAAGATAGAAAAACTACTAAGCTTTGTGGGAATATAATTTTTTTTCAATTGGTGCCTAGGAAAAAAGGTTATGTCTAAATAAGCTCAAAACAGGGGACGGGGCAAGTAAAAAAAATTTGCAATTTTTATTTTTTAAATTTTTAAATTTTTTTCTTATAGATTATATTTTTTTCTATTTGTAAAGCTTTGATTCATTTCATTTGGATTCTTTATGAGAAAGTTATGAACAATCTTGTTTTTTGAACACTTAGAGCATCTTTTTGAAAAAAATAACTTATAGGATTCATTTCTGAATGCAGGTTTACCAATTTTTCAAAAGAAGAAGTTCCACAAGGTTTAATTTTTTTGCAAGAACAATCTCACCATTGGAATTAGTGCTTTTTTAATTCCATATAAAAGATATTAATATTTTAGATTTTCCTTCTATCTTGTATCTACTTCTATTTAACAATTCTTTTAGTAATGAAAATTAAGTTTTTTGGATTTTTTTTCCCTTGGATTTCCAACTCAATTATCTACTATAAAGATTTAAAGCTCAAACCTTTGCAGTGCAAAAAATTTAAGTTCAAAATGTTCAAAGTCATAAAATCTAGTCCCACAATGTGTTGAAAAACTTGTTTTTTTCATTTTAAACGCAGATATCTTACACTCTATGGGGTCAAAAATTCTGAAATTTTTTCCATATTCTCATACTAGTTAGGTGCAAGACCCCACGGTGAGATGTGCAAAAAGAAGCTTTTTGCAATTTTTTTACTCTTTGCTATAAATATTGGCAGATTTGGGTGTTTTTTGGTAGAAAATAGGCCTTGGGCCTTTAGTGGTTAATGAAGAACATCCCTCTTTGCATTGCCATTTGTTTGTTCGCTCCAATTTGGATCTAAGGCGGGTGGTCTTCAATGACACATTATATAAGTCGAGCTTAGCCAGTATATTACTAAATGTGAGATTTTCAATTTTTGTGGTTTTTCCTCCAATTGTATGATTCATTTCTATGAGTTGTTTGATCTATAATCTCTCTCTCTCTCTCTCTCTCTCTCTCTCTCTCTCTCTCTCTCTCTCTCTCTCTCTCTATATTGTTTGTGTAGGTTTTATTTAGCAATAATTAGAGTGTACATGCTGTACTAATCAACCCTACAACCACGTATAAATTTTTGAATTACAATAGGAATATGTTCAAATGCCCCAATTTCAAATTTTAACTACCATAGGATGTAGAAAAATGAGCAAAAAGTAGAATTAGAAAAAAATAGGTGTGTGTCCATTGTAAAATAATAGCTAAATAGCCCTTCAAATAAAAAATTTCAACGTATGTACATATATGCATGGATTACAAATTATAGTGTAGTATCCAAAGAACAATCTTATTTTTTCTATAACTTTTATTAAATTAAGAATTTTTGGGTTTAAATTTGCAACACCATGATAATCACTCTCCTAAAACATGATATTGCTTGCGTTAAAGCATATATGTTTAACAATATGTGTCTTTAATTGGCAAAAATACTTGCGTCACATTCTGGCCCACAAGACACAAATAGAGTGTTTGAGTCTCTATGCCAATTGATTATTAAGCATTTGTGGAGTTTTTGGGTTCAATATCAAAGGCTTTGTGTAGATTATAATGTCAAAGGTTTTGTATAGATTACAATGTCAGGCTTCGTGTAGATTACAATGTCAAAGGCTTATTCACGAATAAAGTATAGGCACCACTACTCTACCTTGCCTTGTCCATTAGAAAGTGGTTCATTGAATAAGATTAAAAGGTCTAATTCTCTTGAGTTAAAGCCCTTTATTTTATAAAGAGATGGCAATCAAACATTACATATAGAAAGCATGATTATATCTAATATTGATATATTGCATATTCTTGAATTGAGATATTTTAAAATATAACATGTCCTATTGACTTTGAGTGCAAACTCTTACTGCTAAGATGATATAAGCATTTAATAGCACCTAAAATCCATTCATGCTAGTGTGAAAAAATAACTAAAAACATTTAGTAGACTAACTTAAGCTTGGAAATTCAAAGCTAATTCCCAAACATATTGATCATTTGAAAATTTGAAAATTTATAAACATATATTATAAGAAATAATTTGGAAAAATAATTTGGTATTGTAAGCATTTGCATGGCACAACCAGTGCAACTAGTTTTCATATTATAATGCACTATTTTTTTTTATTGTTTTTAGAATTTCAAAAATTCAAATCATGATTTGTTAAATTGTGACTTACAATGTACTAAAAAGTTGCACACACATTGGGAAGCCCCCCGGGCTGAGAAAAACAAGAAGCCGTTGATTGTACAGAAAAAGACGTACACGATCAAAACTATCAGTATTATTGTGATGATCCACGGAGGAAACTTACTGTGAAAGTAACGCCTTTTGCGGAGCACAATTTCAATATAAGAGACTCTTCTTCGAGTAGAATTCCCATGTTTGTCGGACATACTGCATGAAGTTCTTCAATGGCCATGAACTCGTCAACGATGTGGAGTAAGAAAAGCCCACATAAATATTATTCCTAGCACTAGACTTGTCCATGATGAAACAAGGTGATTAAAATATACAGTTCTTAAGATAATTCAAACTAGAGCTACAAACAACAATATCTCTAAATAGGCGAGATATTGCTCTCTCATTTTCAAATTGAAAGAGATTCCCGTATTCCAAATCCTGGTTGATGATACGATAAACTTGGTGCATGCTTATCACGAAAGCGTTTCCAAGTGTAGCCCTCACGCAGACTAATGGACAATTTTAGCTTGGGAAGTTCTTAATACGCATTTCATGTAAATTTGGAACAATCATCACCCAACCTTGTATTATGTTTTGTATCTTCAAACCAGCAGCTTTTACAAATTTATTTGGAAAATAATGGAAACTCATAATGTAGAACATGATTCAGGCAACAAGAAGAGAATTTTGCTTACGTTGACGAGGGACAAGAGCGGTCCCTAGTCGCTGAAGAACTTCGTATCTGGGTTCCTTGTCTGCACAGGCGCAATTGTGATTCCTACTACATTGTTTCGACTTCAGGTTTGGTTCGCATCAGAAAATCTAATTCCTGTGTTTTCAAGTGTTTTTCCCATTTATAACGCTTCAACTTGAATCGCATGTTCCTCTTCCCTTTCTGATCCAGAAGCTTTGCAGTTGGGTTTTTGAGGTACACAGATCCACATGAGGTCCTTCCAGAGACGGAGACTAACGGCAGTTGTGTGTGTTTTAGGCTATAGAGGAGTAACTTCAGTTGTGCAAACCAGGGCTTTTTTTTTCAGTTTTGAAGAAGTGCCATAGTGGCGATATAAAATGTTACAGTGGTGCTCCAAATTGCAACATTCATCCATTTATTGGATGTATAGTATGGTTTTCATCCACAATTAGGCGATTTCATCTAATACTAGTGTGGCCCTGTGCCGTTGGCCCAATTTTCATCCTGATTTAGATATGCTTTTTTTTCTTTTATTCATATTTTTCCATCGTGTATTAGAAATTATATTGTGCATACCATACTTAAATGTTTAGAAAAAGGGATTCAAAGACAATTAGCATTTGTAGAGTGGTGATTTAGAGTAGTAGACAAAAACACTCTTAAAAATGATTTCTGCTAGTTAAAAATTAAAAAACTTCAAAGTAAAAGTAATTTTCTAATTTTAATTTCACTTTTAATTTTAAATAAAAATAACTCTAGTGTGGCCTTGTGCCATTGACTCAATTTTCATCCACTCCTGGTTCCACTTCTGGTTCCACTCCCAGAAGCAAGAACGCCTTCATTGAGATGCTGGGCTACTGCATCAAAGACAAGGGAGGAGACCACTTTGAATGTGTGCATAGAAACATCAGTGATGCACAATTCAAGGAAGGCGTAGAGAAGTATATTAAACACAACACTCTTCTTGCTAAAAACTGGGTTCTGCTCACTTATACTAATCTCATCGAGAGAGCAGTAATGTACTGCAAATATAAAATGCGGAAACAGCTCGGAAGTACGCTTCCGGGAACTCTCTTGCCTATGCTCCAGTCTAAGCAATATATACCCTCTGCTTCTTGGTTTCTGCATGTCTGTCAGGGTGGCATGGAGTTTTGCAGAGTCACTTTCCTTTGGAAATGCATGATGAATCCTCAAGACTTAGAAATCGGTGATGTCACTCAAATTTTCTTTGAACACACCAACCCAGGTTCTCGCCTGGCAGACTTGGGCCGACAGCGGCTTGCTGGAGACCTGGATGAGGCACGTGAAGGTGTAGTCTATGAGTATGACATTCTAGGTATTTTTCATCTTGCTCTTTTGTTCATGCATCTTCTCTATTTCTCAAATTCAATGTCACCTGTGTTTGCAATCTTGTCTACACTTTCGTAACTTCCTTTCTTTTTGTCTTGATGTTTTCCTTGCAGATGATGTCCTTGTACCCCTTATACCACTTGTCCGAGATACCAACAGTGTCATTGTTCTTGACAGTTCTCAGGACAATCCGCCTCCTCAAAACGACACCATGGAAACGGACTCGCATCACACACTTGTCACAAGTTGTCAACTATGTTCATCCCAATGCTGTAAAGAGACCGTGACGTTGCAAATGACCTAACATTGCCAGTGTAGTTCTCGGCATGGAAGACAATATTGATTACTGCTATGCATTTGGAGATCTTGTAGGAGCTGTTCTAGGTGAGGTATGATAGGAGATGTAGTCAATGTAATTCAAATCATTGAAACACTTCTTGTATTTTGTGTAAACTTGTGGTTTATGTAATATAAAGGAATGGAAATCATTTATAGCCAATTATAGTGTGCCACGTGTATCCTCTAATTACCCTACTATTGCATTTGTACACTTTCTTACACAATCAACTCAAAAGAGGCAGTAACTGCCATTCTACAATTCACTATTTGCACCCAAAAAATTATAAAAGATACTAAATCCTCCATTCAAAATGGGCTCTAGTAGGGTGAATTTTGTGTTCTTTGGAATAAATATAAATAAGCCCCCTATTTTGTGCCATGTTTAGGATATATTCTTAAATTCTTTTTGCTCATTTGGGGTCTCTAATTGCAAATTTGAATTCAAAAATTTGCAAATTTTATCATGTGTGGAAAATAAAAAATTCTTCTTTTCCAAAGGTAAATATGGCACATAGGGCCCACTTTGTATGGAAAATACAGAAGATTTAGCATCTTCCAATAACTATATATAGATATCATTTATTAAAATTTTTTATTTGACAGAAACTATTTTTCATAGTTTATAAACTAGCAATTGGCACTTGCTATGCTATGCATTCACCATATTATCATACTTCACCAATAACATTCACATCTCTAACCTTGGAAGGATACTGCGGACACCAAGTGTCTAATGGATGACAGGGAATCTTTGCATGTAAGACAGAAATGCCAATGTTCATCCTGAAAATTTTTGTGTGAATTTTATACATTTTGTGTCATCCTATTGATCTTTTCTAACATCACCAATGGCTATTGTACTTCTATATATCACATTATTTGAAAATGTGATATTATAGAAGGCATTATGATTTTAGTAGTATGAACTAGCGATTGGCGCTTGCTATGCTACACATTCATCATTAGAATTTTATTAGAATTTTTATGTATCAGATAAAATGCAAAACAAAAATTTCATTAAATCTTCAAATAAAAATTACTAAAATCTTTGTATAATTTTGTTTATAAGTAAACATATATTGAAATGTACAATAGAAATTTATTGAATGATGAATGAAATATATGCATTGGTGAATACTATAAAAGATACACATTTATTGTAATGCATTCAAAAGTTGACTCAATTGTTACAAACAATGGCAGCCCAAAAACTTGGTGAATTGAAAAGAAAAAATTGTAAATTTCAAAAACTTCATGAACAACTTAATTGTTGTGAAATCCAAAATTGCTTCAGTTGAATAAATTTCTCAAATCATTTGGTAGTAGCAATAGAATTTTGAAATCATAAAAGCTGTAAAAGTGATATTACAAAGGTGATTGCAAACTACTACTCTATTTCTGTAATATAATATTGTGTGAAAATATTATTTTTATGTATGCATGATCGAAAATATTTTTACAAAATATTAAAATTAATTATTTCAAAGACTTATTGAAATCATTATCATGCATTCTATTCAAATATATCAAAATTTTACTAATATGTGATACAATGAATGCGTAGCATAGCAAGCATGAGCCCCTATTATTAATGGTAGCATTTGTGGTATTACAGAGGCAGTTATGATTTTAGTAGTATGACTAGCAATTGGTGCTTGCTTTGCTACGCATTAAATATATTACTTTCATCAATTTTTAATCTGATAGAATGTAGATAAACAAAGTATGTATAATCTTTATATGAAAATATTGACAACCTCATACAATATTCTTTGAAAAAATTTATATACAACAATATAAAGTAATCAAAGAAAATCTTTATATCATAATTTTTACAAAATGACCTTTGCAAAGATGAAAACATTGCAATAAGAATAAATTAATCAAGTGAACAATGTAAGTAGAATCTTCACATTTGAATATGTAGAGCAACACTAGTGGTTGGTGCTTCCTTATTCTTTAATATCATATTTTTAAAAAATATGGAATTTATTTATAGTTTTGTTGTCTGAAAAGTTTCTTTGAAATGTTTTTAGAAGTATCCATTTGATTTTCAAATATTTCACGAAAAAGATATATAATATATAGTAGAAAGTATCCTATGGCTATTACAAAAGCAAATGAATTTCTATAATATTATTCAAAATTGAATTGTGATATTATAGAGGTCGTTGTGATTTTAGTAGTATGATGAATGATGATAGTATGAATAGAGTGAATGAGGCATTTAGTGCAGTGCATTGTCTTTTATCGGACACGCTACAAGCCACAACAAGAGTCGCCACTGAACTTTGAACGTGGAAAGGAAACAAGAGGTCGCGCAGTTGTTCTGACAGTGTTATTCCAATTCTTGCTGGAGGAATTCTGCTGAAAGATTTTTCAGCCTGAGCGCTTTGACTGAATTTTTAGAATCGTTCAATTGGAATCGTTCAATTCGTTTCTTGCGGTGGTGCTCTTTGTGCTTCTAGCTTGATATAAATGAGGATTAGTGATTGAAAGAAGTGGTTCGTCGCGTCGTTATTCATAAGGATTTCTGTATTGTTGAAAGCGTTTGGAGAGTTGGCACGGGTTTTTGAGGTGAATGGATGTTTTGGGTTCTTGGGGTCACCGGCGGTAGGCACTTGCATAAGTGTGCAGAATTAATTTTGAATTGTCGCTGTCACAATTTGTTCCAGGATTGATCGATCCTCAGCTCTGCATTAATTGCTCTCAATGTGCCTCGTTTTTTCTGTATCGAAAATAAAGGGTCCTGAGATTGCTTTCATTTACAGCTACTGTAGGCTCTGCACCGAGCGTCAATTAATGTAGAATTTAATTGTTTGAATGCCAATTTTCAGAAATCCAAATGTCGAATTCGAATGCAATCGAATGCCAATTTTCCCTCCAATTAATGCCTTCCTCCCTCAGATGACTTCCTTTCGACGTCCATGGCTGGTTTGACCTAAATTGCAGAATTCTGTTTCAGAGGACACTGTTTGCGTCACGCTGAACATTTTAAGCTGATGTAGGAGTGTCATTTTGAGAGCTGCGGAGAGATCAATTTGGTAACAAAATCTGCCAAACTCTGTGGAAGTCACATTTTTCATCATTATGTATGAATATCTAATGCAATCGTTCAACATGGGAGGTTCTAGATCAGTATTGGAGGGGACAGTAGACATCCCTATTTCCATTCAAGGATGAGTGGCCAACAACGATATGAATTGATGAGTTGCTGTTAGTAACAAGGGTTAGTATAGGAGATAGGATGGTTCCATACGGTTTTAGCATCCTTTGCCTTATGTCGCATCATCTTGTTCTGAGGCTTTCTTCGTTTTTTGTTTTGTCAGGAACCACGGACGCTGTTGCCAAGTACAAAGGAATCCAAAATTCAAGAGCCTGTGCAACCCAAACTCTCGGGGCAGAATATGATGACTCACAATCTAGCGTACAAGGTACAACAAGCTTTTATCCAGGACCGAATCCAAGATTTAGGAAAACCTTTCCAGGTATTGTTTTGCTCTGCAGGCCCACTTATCGTACAGCACAGATCATTCATGCCAGACTAAGAGTAGCAAGTTTCTTAGTGAATGGTGTTTGAAGTTGAGACAGTACTCTACTTGGGTGTTCTAAGAGCTTTAGAGTGATTGTTGGTTTATGTTACCTGGTTGTGAATGCAGCTTGCGGCGTAGGACTTCGTAGCATTCTGTTTGGAGGCGCGTGCTATGGAATTGGACTGAAAGAACTCCAGGTGCAATTGATATAACTAGAAGGATCCCTGACAGGTGCATTTGCAATGCGGAAGCAGCGATACTCAAATGACTCAATTAGAGTGAGGTAACGTAATCCGTTGAACTTCGATCACTCTGCTGTCCAATTTTCACCCAGATGTATGGGAGAGGGTCCTATCGGTATTTGCGTCACTACAGAACATGTAGGATTGTGCATTAAATTGGGAGATCAGAATAGAGCCAAACTCTCTTGCGGGCAAACTTTGAACCATTATGTAATAAGGAGGAAGTCGATATAGTGAACATTTACCATCTGATTCACAATTTTGGGGAGCTTGATTTCTTAATTTTTCAGTAAAGTTTCCTTGAAAGATAAATGGAATTGCATCTAACCCAAGTTGTTTCATATTATTTGTTGGACCCTTGTGGAATAAGTTTTGAATTTTAAAGTTGGAACCAAGTAAAGCTCTGAAAGCGTCCAAACCTTGATATATTCGTTTTTGGAATGGTACATTGACAAATGCAATTGAGATATTCATTGGTATGGTATTCCGGTAGGAGGTTTATAAAGCAATGAGGTTCTTGAAGCATTTTGAAGCATTCTTAAAGATAGAGATATTGTGCTCATTGGTATGGTTGGTTTTTGAAGTTTAAATTGTGCTCTATGTTCAATCGGGTTTCAGGATTCCAACGAGGTAGTAGGATTTGAGAAGCAGAGACTGGACGAGCAGTGGTAGGTCACCAGCCCTTGTCGAACTCCTTTTGGCTTGGGGGTTGGAATTTATCAGTGCTTTTCGTAATGGAAGGAGCTGGACGAGAGACAGGGGATTATGGGCTTCATGCAGGATGCAAAGCGTCTGAGAAAGTGAGAACGTAGCTGGGTAGGCATGAAAACCTTCGTATCATTGAAGTCAACATGCTGAGAGACTGCTGGTACAGAAAGAATGTAATTTTAAGAAGGAAGCTTGAGTGGATGGCAGCTCTCACTCTTATGTGCAGGATTTCTCTTGTACTATACAGTACTGTACTGCACATTAGACTTATGACTATCTATAGCCTCAAAGGATGGAAATGCACAATAGGATTCAATACATTTACTCTGATATTCAATCAACAATTGTTTATCAACCTGTTTAGTTTCTTCATTAATTGTACAAAACGGTTGGATGGTAGAAAGTAAATTTATTTTGTTTTCTTTAATTAGGCAAGAATCGTTATTATGATGCATTGGTGGCATTATTTACATTGTCTTCCCTTCTTAAGCAGTTTGAATTGTACACTCAAGCAGTAGGGGTAGTCACGGCATATTCAGAGCCACTGTGAACAATGGAGATTCAACAGTGTAGAGTGTTTGGTGGAACCAATGAGAAGTCACGTTCTTTGAATATGCCGTGGCCACCCTCTTTGGTCAACTAATCATAAGAATAGATAATGGATAATCGGGAGTTACTTGTTGGATGGACGGAGGTAACTGACGGAGCCAATAAAGAGGAAGCAAAGGAATATTCTTAGCATGCTATTGCTTGCGCACTCCCAACCTTCACCTGCGCAAGTGGATGTTGAAGGTGAACAAACAATGTCACCCTAAGAATATTCCGGCCAAAGGAAGCCAACCCTATGTTACCACGGCACTAATATCCATTGTTCACCGCGGCTCTGAACATGCCATAACTACCTCTAGAGATTCATCCGAAGCTTACATGGGAGCATTCTCAAACCTTGACCATGACCATAGTGATTGATTGTACAATCTATCAGATGAATCGAGGAAAAAAAAAACTTTTTTCAAAACTTGTGTTGAATAGTTAGAATATTAGTATTGACGTGACTTTTGAATCTTGTTTGAAGGTCAAGCCAAAAGACTTTTAAAAACAAGAGAGTGTGTAAAGAATAAGTGGTGGCTTTTCCTTTGCCTATGTCCTCTAGGAAGGGCTTCTATTGGCTTGACATGTAAAATTGACCTTAGCAAATGCTAGTTCAAGAGTTTTATATTGGCACATTGTGACTTGTAGTATGCTTTTTATTTGTTGGAGTTTCAAGTTGTTGTATGCTTCTAAAAAGTCCCTACGAGTTCTACTTTTCTATTGGATTTTTTGATATAGATGTGCCCAAGCAGTGAAAATCTACTATTTGTCAATATTAGTGAATTTTTAATGTAAATTTACTAAGATGTTTGCATTGAGATGAAAATTGAAAAAATCTTAATATGTATGACTTTTGCAATAATTTCCTTTTGAATGATTTGGTTTATAATTATAAAGAAACTATTGCACATGATAGAGAGTTTTGTTGAGAAAGCAAAATTTAACCTTCAATAATGATCAATTCTAATGGAAGTTATTGCATCCATCAGCACATGGGATCACCTCACCTCTATGACCATTATACCTTTGTTTAAGTTTGTTGTTCCACTATAAGCTAGTTCTCAACACAAAGGCCTATTCCAAGGCTGACTACGCTATCCAGGTTCCCAAATCCATGTCACCTATTAAGGTCAAGTTTCTCTAGCCAAGATCTCTCAAACTAGAAAAGAGCCTCAAAATTTTCCATCTTCAATAGTTCTCACCAATAGTGTGGAGAGCATTCAAACTCTAGTAAAATTTTAATAAATTTATATATCAATTTAAACTCTTCAACTTTTATTAGTTGTTCTTAAAAACCTATGGTGGTTCTAAGTGGTATAGGTGACTATTCAAAGTCCAAACCAAGATGAAAAGATAGACAAGATGACTTTAGAATGTTATTATTTCTTATAAACTACAATGTTTTCAAATCCAGAGAGAATATTTCATAAAATATTTCAATGCTTCATTCTTGAAGGAAAAAAGTCCCAACCAAAATCCCCATCAACCATCTATAAAAAGATTTTCATTTGCCACAATCCAAACTGGCATTTTTGGATCTTTTTTAAGATATTCATTAGATGACATTTGAGGCCTTTAGAAGACTGCAAGTTATCTTGTGTTCCCAAGACTGCGGGAATGCAAGACAACTGCTGGCTAATGTGGCCGAGATCGTGCCACGTCATTTTTGTTTTTTTTCAATTTTTTTTTTTGCTTTAAATGATATTTGGGAAAAAAAATTTGATAGCCCATACCAATTGTTCACAGAATCAGGCCAGATTTGGGAACGGGCCTGAAACGGCCCTCCAATGCCCTCCAATGTCATCTAATGTAGGCAAAATATGCTTCAATTTTGAATGAATAAAATTGCCAAGATTGATCCAATTTTTTTTAAAGTTAGATGATATCACTACATAAAGATGATGCTACATAAGCAAAATGGCATTGGGTTCTAAAACTATTATATTCATCATTTGTACATTTCAATTCAAATTCCAATATATACTTCAATGATAAAGAACGTTTTCAGAGCCTTGTCCCTTTCTAGACCTCCACATCACAAACTTCAACGTATGTGAAGCTTATAGTGCCTTGAACCGCTATCAAGAGAATTTGGTGGCCGCCAACCTCTCCGCCAACTCAATATCAAAGTGATCCAAAAAATAACTCTCATAAAACAACCTCCACTATCAAAATGACATCCAAATAATTTGGGCCAACTCAACTTTTTTGATGTCCTACCTTATCATTATTTTATTGAAAAATTTGAAAAAAAAGTACCCCCACTCATATGCTCCTATCCATACTTTCCTCCAACTCATGAGATGTCCACACCAGCTGAGTGCCTATGACTGGATGTAGGAATGAATGGGCCCAACATGAATGAGACTCCAACCCTACCCTACCCTACCAGGAAGCTTAGAAAGGAATGTGGTAAAATAAATGCCTCGGAAAGGTTTGAATGACTTGATTTCCCACTGTTTCACTTCGTCTCTCTCCTTTTTTTCCTTTCGTCCCCAGCGTGCCCCGTCCGCCCGACCTTTTGCCTCCTTGGCCCGCTCGCCTGCCACCATTGCCAGCAGCCCTGCGGCAGGCTCTCTTCTTCTGACAACGTCCGTCGGCCCCGTTGCAGCTTCTGACGGCACCAAAACCAGCAGCACACAACAGCCAGCAGCAGTAGGCGCTTACGTTAAACGTATTAACTCATCGGAGGCCAGGACGAGGTATCGCAGGATCGATCGAGCTCGGGATTGCCGGCAGGAGCTGCGCCCGTGTAGAACTTCGGCCGCATTGAAGGGCAGGGCAGGGTAGGGCAAAGCAAGGACAAGGAACGGAACGGAACGGAAAAAAAGGAAAGGAAGTAAGCTTAGAAAGGAAGAGAGTGCTGTGGTTTAAGTGAATGGTGACTGGGAGATGATAATTTTACAGCAAGGAAAAGCGAGGAGCGTGATGATGCCCGTGATGTGAGTGTGAGGCTTTCATCTGGTGAAGCGGAGGGGGAAGGGAAGCAGGGGGCGCTGATCGGGATGGAAGGCGGGAGCGGAGGACGGGCTCCCGTGGGGTTTGAACACCGGTATAGCGATTGACGAGGCCTGTCAATGTGGTACGGTGTTTCGCATGTTGTGTGCTCCTGGTGTTGTGTTCGAGATATTATTTGCTTTTTTTGTTCCAGAGGTTGTGCGCGATCGGTCGATTTGGCTGTTATTTTTTAGAGTGGAGGGGATCACATTAGTGTCGGTGCGCTCTGTATCTTCTGGGAGGGTCTAGGGCTGGATAGATCTCTGGAATCGACGCATGGACGCTCTTAATTAATTTCATGGAAGGTGTTGGGAGCGCCTTTGTCGAGGTTTTCTGGTTGCGTCGTGTTTTTTTTGCATTAGAGCGTTTTGAAGTAGGTAGGGTCTTATCGCTTCGGTTGTGCTGTGTTTTGCGTCCATGGTAGCATTTGTGGCGGTGCTTTTTTTGGTGAAGGTTTGATGATTTGAGCTTGCATGGGATGGCACTTGGGAAATGGCTCGCTGGCTATCGTCTCGCTCGCTGCAAAACTGAGAAGAAGGTGAATATGAGTTGGTTCGTGCCAGGGCTCTGGCGGGCGGTCGCACAATTAGGTTAGGGAAACAGAGGACCTGACCCTCGTTAGGGTTTCCCGTCCGTGGAAATGTACTGGAGCTGCATGAGCGCTGAGTCTGTTGTGTTCGGTAGTTCAAAGTTTGAATCAACACTATTGTGCTCCGATTGTAGGCTTGTGACTAAAGGAATCATAGTCCGAAGGAGTCATCTGAGTGGAGGATGTTCAATATCTTAGGATTCTTGCAACGTCTTTGTTCGCTGGTTCCAAAGCCTAGGAAATCAAACCAGTGGAGTGTAGACAGGAGCATGCGATCTCTAAAATCTCGATATTCCATACTCGTTCAAGGCTACTCGTGCCGGAGTTTGAGAGTTAAAATATTTTCTACTTCCTTGTGGCTATAGTTTCTCAAAGAGCTTAGGTTGAGACACAAGACATTCCTGTGAGAAACGTTTGTAGATTTGAGGTGCGTCGTAGGGAAATTTCGAGGTTTTATTGCTTCAAGATCCAGTTATATGTGAATTCTCACATTGAAGCAAGACCACAGAAACTTGTTCTAGTGGTTCCGCTCGATTAGGGTTTTTTTAGGGGTGCAGGTTCTTAACTGTTGCGTCATGCTGGTTTTTCAGCAACTCAGCGAAAATTAAGGTGGGGAGCATTGTGGAGCAGCGCAGACGGAGGCTTGTGTTCGATGTAATACAAGGTTCCGATCCTAAAATCTTCAAAGCGACAATTGAAAACTGGCAACATGAAGCGAGCTTACAAATTACGTATCCTTGTTTTGTGCGGTTTTTGTTCTCCGGCTATTTTTCTTTACTAAGAAATGACACTGAGTACCGTTACTGGGTTTCTCGACTTCTCAGTTCTTTTCTGTGATCATTGAACAGTCTTCGGTGAGATCTTATGTCAGTGGATTACCGCAGTGTATCCAAGCGGATGAGCCCAAGTGCCTGCAAATGCGGAAGCATTTGTAGAATCACTTCTATGCTGGGTTGATGTAATTCTTTTTACATTTTAGTGTTATCCTTGACTACTAGATTGCAGAGGAGTTTGTTGCACACTCGTCCAATGTCAACTGCCTCAAAATTGGAAAGAAGTCATGCAGAGTCCTGGTCACTGGTGGAGAGGATCACAAAGTCAACATGTGGGCTATTGGCAAACCTAATGCTATTCTGGTACGTTGGTCGCATTTGCTGTAGATATGAATGAGAAGTATTCATGGCCGTTATCGTACTTGCCGTGCTTGTTGTTATCTGCATCTTGTTGTGTTGTCACTGGCAGTCGCACTCCTTCTGGTCTTAAAATCTCATAGAAACTGAGAATCTTGGGCATGCTCGCTATCGGAATGTACATCTAGTTTTCCTGTTTATATCATAGAGTTCTAGACACAGAGTAGCAGGTTCCATCTTGTCTCCTTGATTGCTAAGGTTTCCTGTCATAGTTATGGTCGTATTTACCATTAAAATGCTTCTGAAAATGACTCTACAGTTGTTCTACTGAAGAAAATGCCAAGATTATCAAAATCTTTGCCAGGAAACTAACAATGAAGTTATTTCTGGACGGTGCTTATAGAGTTTAGCGGGCCATACCAGTGCTGTGGAGTCGGTCACTTTTGATTCTGCAGAGGTGGTGGTGGTTGCCGGAGCTGCAAGTGGTACTATCAAACTTTGGGACCTTGAAGAAGCCAAAAGTAAGCTTGCTAGAGTCCTCTTTATGTCAATCTCAGGGCCTTGTATTGGATTCTACCACCAGCTGTCCTAATGATTATTAACATTTGTACTCCTCTCTGACCAGATGTTAGATCTTTCTGACAATTTGAATGTTGGTGCAGTTGTGCGCACTCTTACAGGTCATCGATCAAATTGCATATCCGTAGATTTCCATCCCTTTGGAGAGTTCTTTGCATCAGGCTCTCTAGATACGAATCTCAAAATATGGGATATTCGACGAAAAGGATGCATTCACACCTACAAAGGACACACCCGTGGCATCAATGCTATCAAGTTTAGTCCGGATGGGCGTTGGGTGGTTTCTGGCGGTGAAGATAATATTGTGAAAGTGCGCTCTCTCCCACACAACGCTGCTTAAAGTCTTCTGTTTTATTTTGATCGAGAGTGCAGGATATGCGGGGAGTAAACGGTGATGAATGTTCACTTTGATGAAATGAAAGCTCAAGTATCCCTCCTAGGCCATTGGGCTTATTTTAAATTAGAAATTTTTCAGATTGTTTATGAAGAAATTGTATGTGCGGTTTGTATTTTTCAATGTTAAAGGTCCTTTCAGAACAGGGATGCTTCTTAATATTAGGATGGGAGGTGTACCTATTCTGCCCATTTTATTTGACGTTATTACCAGCCTTTCTTGTTGTATCACAAAATGTCGTCTTGGTAGAAATATCCTGACTCAACCTACACATAGCATTCTGATAGGCGAGGGTTTTCTTTTTCAAGATATTTTGGCTTGGGTTAGGGTCACAAAAACTCTGGATATAGGCAGTTTATATTCGAATTATTTGGTTCTTAGTTCACTCTTGTAAGTGCGAGGATGTTAGGTCTCCAATTGTCATGGTATAGTTGTAAGGAGTGTTTTCTGTAATAAGCATTTGTGTTGGATGTTTCTTTAATTGAGAATATCATGCTCATCTTCTTTGAATTTCATTTTTTGTGAAGCAGGTCGCATGTCGCTAAATATTCTGAGCTGTAGGTAGCGTGCCGTTACTGATGACGCAGTTGTTTATCTGGCAGCTTTGGGATTTGACTGCTGGCAAGCTTATGCACGACTTCAAATACCACGAAGGCCAAGTCCAGTGCCTGGACTTTCATCCGCATGAATTTCTCCTTGCTACAGGTATTTTTCATTACCATTGATTTTGGCACCTTGTTTCAGTGCATCTAGTTTTTTCCCTTTACATCATGGCCTGGATGTAGATGCGCAAACTATGGTTCTCTTACCTGCTTTGATTGTGCATATTTATTGTGCCTGCTGTAGTGTCAGCTCAGGCTTTGGGGAGACCTCTGTTAAGAGAGGGGAAATTTGTGTGTGCACGATTTAAATTTATTTTTACATCTGGAAAAGATCAAGGAAATCAGCTGGTGTTCTTGTGTAGTAACGAAAGACTCAGTCGGGGATATTTTATAGGATAGAATTCAATCGGGGAGTATTGAATGGAGGGTTGACTGCTTAAGGGAGTTATTTGCAGATATGTTAGCTCTGCTGAGACTTTTAAACGGAAGTACAATGTCATCCCGCTTTGTCATGCTGGACTACTGTTGACTTTTGAATACTTTTTAGTGTATCTGATCGTGATCCTGGTTCTTTTGGTTCATGAAACAGGTTCTGCTGACAGGACAGTTAAATTCTTTGATCTTGAGACATTTGAGCTCATTGGATCTGCTGGACCCGAAGTAAGCTCTTTGCTACTCATTAATAGAATCAATGCTTTGGTAAAAGCTGTAGCTGCCCTCTTAAATCCGCTGGGTTATTCTGGCTTATTGCTACCAGCTGACATTCTATGAACAATTCAAGTAGAGTTGATTTCATAACGAGAATTTCTTTGCTTCAGGTATTTTATGTAGCTCTTAGAATCATGTAGGCAATGTTAATTCAGCATAGGTTCATAGTTCGTCACGGTATGTCATGTCTTCACTTGAGTTTTGTTTTAAGTTAATAATATTGCGGGTGTGGTCACAGTCTGCAGGGGTGCGAGCAATGGTTTTTAATCCAGATGGGCGAACTATATTGACTGCTATGCAGGATAGCCTGAAGGTATTTCTTGGATTTATATCATTGGATACATTATTAGAATTTGGACAAGTTAATCTCAATTCTTGAATAATCATTCTGGGTAGGTCATTCTGGATTTTGCACTGTAACTAATTCATGCAGGTTAATTCCCCTTGGAGGCCTATTTATGTTAAGACTTTGAGCATTGATTCTTCGATATACTACAATTTTGCTACTGGTTAAAACTCATGTTTTGATCCTCGTAGAATGCTCTCTTGCTGCATAAGTGTTGCTTTGGAAGTTAGCTTATGGCACGAAGTGGAGGCTTATTGCAGGTTTTTTCATGGGAACCACTCAGATGCCACGACATGGTGGATGTTGGTTGGCACAAACTGGCGGATCTCTGCATACATGAAGGAAAGCTGCTCGGTTGTTCTTTCAACCAGAGTTGTGTTGGTGTATGGGTGGTAGATCTTCAGGTGCATTACCTATTTCTTTTTGTTTCTGGTTATTTCTTCACCAGCTGCTTTAGTTGTAATTTATTCTGTAGGACAACTGGCAAGAAGTTTTGGGCACCATCTTTCTCATGTTATCGGTCAATTGTCCAAAGTACACGAGCATGTTGGCTTTCTATCTGAATAATTAATTTGAATCTTAGGAGGGCATCTGGAAATCAATGCTTAGGTTTTGTCACCTTTCGCGAGTGTGGATAGCGTTATACGATATCGCTTCGGACAGATTAGAGGAGCATTTGCCTACTGAAATACAAGTGTGCAACACATTGTTTCGAAACTTACGTTCTTGAGCAAAGTACTATACTTTAAAGAGGTTTGGGTATCGTAACTTTTGATGAATCTGCCTTGGGTAATCTGTGAATGCAGCGTGTGACTCCGTATCAGAGTGGGAATCCAGTCTGGAAGGATGACCCAAGCGTGGGGAATCAGGTTAGCAACAATGGCAATCAAGCTCCCCAAGAAGTGACTCCTACTTCACACACAAAGACAGATAGTAATACGAGTCTTCCTCACATGATGGATATGGCCATGAGGAATGTGAAAATAACGCCTCCTAAAGGTGAGCTATTACATAATTGGACAGATGCTTCAAATTTCAAGCATTATCGAGCATTATCGGAAACGAATTAAATTTCCAGGTGTTCAGAAGTGTTTGAAGTCTTGTATGCGAACCTCAGTCTTGACTACAGTTTCATGTATTGAATTTGTGTTGGGATGCGAGCTAAACTTAAGTGTCCCACTGTTCATTTGTCTTGTGTGTTTCAAGTGGGATGTAAGAAATGGCATGTAATGATTCACCAAATTCCTTTGTTAATGCCATTTTGCAGAAACATGAACTCTTGATTGTCTGTAGTTTATGGTATGAACGTTATTCTCTTTTACAGCTGCAGAAAGTAGCAGCACGCAGCGCACTCAAAGTGCACCTAGTACTGGGAGAAGACCTGCTAATGTTCTAACCACGGTTCCTTCAACCCCGGCACATACGTTGGCATCTCGGAGAAGTAGTATTACGACACCTAAATTGGTCACATCTAGTGGATTCAGACTTTCTAGCCGAGCTGATGCCCATGCAGGAGGTAGTCCAAGACCATCGACAGCACCTGACAGTGATCACGGGTTGGATGACACAAGGCCGACTTCATCGTCTGGTGTGGTCTCAATGTCAGCATCAAAGTCTTATGATCATGATTTAGATAACGTACGTGGTGATGGTGGTGATGATGGCGACGGTGACACTTCTAGGATAGATCCTCCTATTCCGCATGTAAGTAGGTCAAACTCAACGAAAGAGAGTTTCCGTGGTTCAGATAGTAGTGGCTACGGCCTGACCTCTCAGCATGCTAGCAAGCCAGGCCTACACTCACACTTGGGGACTAAAGAAGATAATGCAACTCTGAACTGGAATGGAGCTAGAAGTTCCAGCTCCAGAAGGAGTCCGTCTTTTGACGTTCCTTTAGATAACAGCCTGGGGCGTTCTCATTCTTTTTCAGGTTTGTATTTCTGCACAATGAATATCTCCTCAGGCGTAATTGTGTTGAAGACTGCTGCAACAAATGGTTCGTCTCGTCGGGTCGTAGTTAGACAATCCGATTTGTAACTCTCGTTTTATAGATTCCGTACATTTCTCTGCATTGATGGAAGATCGGTGCATTATCTTTGACCTACCTCCAAAGAATATATTGTGTCAACTGTAAGTAGCTCTTTGAATGGCTTCTGTTTATTGTGGAAATGACTGACCCTCTGCATACTTGCAGATGAATTATCTCGTGCCCAATATACTAGGAATGCGACAGGGACCGAGGCATCCACCACGGGTAGAGACCCTATGATCTCACTGCACTTGTGGTGCATTAAGTGTTGTCAACAATGGATCATATCTGCAAGTACAAGTTTCTCGATGTGTAATAGCTTGCTCGAGGTCATTAGATGTTCTACTTCCAAGATTGTTAAGCTGAAAACATTCTCTGTCTGACTAATATTTTTTTGGCTGACGGTGTTGAAGTTGGAACCACAAAAGCTCTCCTTGGTCAATGGGAGAGGAAGGAGAAGTCGAGGCTTCAAGAAAAACCAGCGCTTGTAGAAAAACCTGTTGTTTTGGAGAAGCCATTGCACCAACCCAGATCATTTGTTGTAGAGAAATCATTTTCTCTCGATGCCCCGAGCGGTGGTGGTGGAGTCAGGCCACTTGGGCTGGATATCAACTCTTTTGTCCCAGTATGCTTCTATGAGCTTTTTCTTTGCTAATTTTTGTCACCATCTCCTAGTGTTTGTGTGCTTGGTTGGGTGATAAGCATGGTGCAGTGAAGCAGGATCTCACCACACGGTTGATTGCTTAACCGCCAATGTTTATGTCGACTGTTTGCTTTTGCACTTCCGTTGCATAGCGTACTACCTACTAATAAGATATCTGGTGGTTCTTGAATGTGCAGAAAGGTAGTCATTTCCAATCAGAGAAGACTATCTCTGCGGCTAAACATGATACAGACATCATTGAGGAGTTGCTCCTTCAGCACCATGTGATGGCTAGCATTATGCAGTCTCGCATCACAAATATGCAGGTTTGTGTTGGTTCTGTTACTTGATATTTCATTTCTCCATCACCGGAAGCTTGCACTCATATTTTCTTTCTGTAAAAATTGCCGTCAGTTCAACATATGATTCTTAGATGATTATGATTCTTGTGCTATGCCACTTTTCTTGAAGTTCTGAGGACTCTTCACACTGTCTTTCATTTGTATAGGTTGTGAGGCGGTTTTGGAATAAAAATGACATGAAAGGTGCGATAGAGGCAATGAAGAAAATGACCGATCAATCTGTAAGTGCATTAATCCTGCCTGTCCTCTTCTTGAAGTTTCTTTGCATGTTTTATAGGTGATAAGTTTCTCAAGAAGGGCTTATCCGTGTGCGTTTTTCTTTTGTGATGCAGGTACTAGTAGAGGTCCTCTCTGTGTTCATGGAGAAAACCAATCTCTTGACTTTGGAGATCTGCTATATGTTGATCCCTCTGCTAAATGGCCTCCTGAGTACTGACAATGACAGGTTTAATTTTAACCATAAACTTAACTCTTAAGGGCTATATTGGTGTTCTTTATACGGTTTCCTTCTGAGTAATTCGCAAATTGGATTTCTTTTGGTAATGTTCTCACGAAATTATATGTCTGTAGATATCTAATGACTGCTCTTGAGCTATTGGGCAAGCTTGTGGAGACTTTTGGTCCCATCATCCATGAAACACGTACTTCTTCACCATCAATTGGTGTCGACCTTCAAGCAGAGCAACGGTATGTCTCTGAGTGCTAGGACCAAGTGGTATTGTTCCAGCAGTTTGCAGTTTTCATGTCCTATTATGGGGTCATCTCCAGTTTCTTGGAAAGATTCGATCCTTATTTCTGGCCCACCCACACATTTGTGTCTCCAATTTAGGGAGTTCCTTTATGAAGGTGTAATATGGGGGGATAATTGAAGCATTTGTTTCTGTGGTTGTAAACTGTATTCACGTGCATCTCTGACGTCAGATATAAATTGAATGTGATGACAGACTGGATCGATGCAACATGTGTTATCACGAGCTGCAAGCTGTAGGCCATAGCCTGCTGCCTCTTATGAGGTTTGTTTTCTTTTATTGATTTCTACATGAGTCCTCAAATGTAACGTAGAGAACCCATTCCCGTGATATTAGCTGTTTCAATTATAAGAATGTATTTTTAAGATTTTGTGGATCTTGTTACCATTTCTAAATGATTTCAGTGCATTAAAGCACGTAATGTCTGGATACTGTATGAGTGGGTTATGATTTGTTGACATTTGAAGTAGTTTTGCCCCAATCACGAGCCTAGACTAGAGCACCCTTGAACCCTTGCATCTCTGATGTATCTCGTGGATTATCTTTGCCTGTGATAGGACTTGATTTTTTACCAATCCTGTGTTTGGATGACACTTGCATTGTAAAAGGGTGACTTCGCAACACTTGCATTGAAAAGGGTCCCTTCGCAAAGGGGTTTCCAAGCTCTGGTCTCACCATTTGATTTGTTCCAGAGGACAGAGTGCATAGGTTTTCCTGGTAGTACTTAGAAGGTGTACGTACATTGTTCCCCCCCTGATACGTATATTGATAATAATCGTTTACAATTTGCTCAAACGAAGTTTGGTTTCAAATGAATCGTTTTGCTTGGTTGCAGGAAAGGTGGGGATGTGACAAAAGCAGCTAGGAACCTACAAGAGGCTTTGGGTCGAGTTTGATGAGATTGGACTTGGTATATTTATAACTTCAATATAGTGGTTGTGTACGGAAAGGTTTAGCAATAGTAAGCAACGATGAGTTTTCTGATGGTGTAGGTAATGAGTGTCCCTCTTGGCTTTCATTTTCTAATTCCTGTTCTCGAGGTGCATGGCATAATGCTTCTAGGGTAGAAGAATCTTCCTTGGGCTCAATTTGTGAGCACCGCAAACAGTTCTGAGAGGAAAGGGCTGGCTCCATTTTCATCAGCAATAGAGCCAACGAAGAGTGTAGTTGATGCCCCTTTCACCATAATATTCTTTGCCTCGACATAACTGAGAAGGCGTTTTCACGTCCGTTGAATAGTTGTTCATGAAGGGGGTGTCGACTCCGGGGATAATTGTTTCATAGACTGGGTTGTTGGCTTGTGCCGGTCTTTTACTTCCAGCTCAGTACCTCTTTATTTTGTGCGAAATGGTAACAGGTGAATTCTTAACCCTTTTTAGTCCCAGATAGTTTTTTAAAAACGCAGCTTTTAGTACCTGAATACTAAACATTGCTTTTTATGGAGACATGGATGTCTATTTGTAGATTCCAAGCATAGAAAGTCTTCTTTGTGGTGTTACGTAATGTAAAATTTGGTGCGCATTCAACGGTGCATTTTGTAACAGACTAAGTGTGTTTTGCATGGCAAAGGATCCGTTTTTTTGTGCATTACACAGTGACCTCATCTTGTTGATAGCCAGACCGCATCTCGGTCATAGCCAGACCTCATTCAGCAATTCTTACAAAATGCATTATGCAAGTAAACTTATGGAATACAAGAAAGAAGATCGTACTAATAGTCAAGCCATTAGCCCGTGACTGTTAAAGCTAGAAACAGAAAGTCCTCTCTGGGAGCTAACAACACAAAATTTCAAAGCATGTTACTAATGTTCAAAATGTCGGGTTTGGTTTCTTCTTTCATTACTGGTACATTTCATTACTTCCTCAAAGTTTCCTAAATGATTCATATTCAACACTTTCAGAAAAATCACTTTTGGGCCATTAGGGATAAACACATAGCAACAACTATTTAGCAGCACTAACAAAAAGATAAACCCGAATGGAAACAAAAATTTCAACAACAAGCACGTTAAATAACTAACTTATGCGTAACTTGGGATTCCATAAATTTCCACTTTTTACACTATATGGTCATATTCGTTCAAATGAGGTTCTCGATGGAGTGTTCAAAGAACCAAACTTGTGACATTCAAGTGCACAGAACATAAAAAGCTGTGATTCATATATATCTGAGGTTCAATGGTCTTTCGGAAAAAAGCCTTTTGGAAACTTGTCCAAATATGATACTCCTTATCGAGACTACGTCTTATAAACAATAATTGTATCACCTCGGCATTTCTTGTAGAATTTACAGAGTAAAAATACTAAAACACAAATTTCAAAAGCCAGCAATCACTGAACATTTGCTAGTTCTTACTTGCATCCTATTTACATTATCTATTTTGAAGGTATGAAAAAGAATTCTCAACATAAGAGTATAGGAAATCCAAAAACCTTACTGTACCTGATCTCCCAAGTAAGCAAAGTTGGCCGACAGAAGTGACGGTGAAACAATGATGTCACTCTGGGAGCACTTGTCGACGCGGTGAGTTGGAGGCATCGCCGGCCTACCACTCCATTCATAATTGAAACAGGTATCTAGGTCAAACCTCGATCCGAAGCCATCGAAATAAAGCTGGACCCAAAATTTAAACTCAGAGGGGCAGAAAGAAACCCAAATATTCTCACAATCGAACTACAAACATTACAGTGATCGCAATTAAGATGGGGTAAAAATTCCACATGAAGAACTAAACATCAACAGCTAGCAACGAAGTCTTAAATGCAAAAAGAACATCCGTAAATCTCATGATACACAGGCAGACACAGATACAATCAAAGTGACCATAAAGAGCCAAATCTACATATCAAGAAAACAGGAATACGAAATTCAAACTCACAATCAAGATGCAAAAATACAGATTTGTGCAATTCTCCATATACACAGTGAACACTAATGTGCAACCAAGATTGGCTGAAATTCGCTAGAACGAGTAAAACATAAGCAAGCATCCAAATGATCGTACTGACAAAATCAAAGACAGAGGTACAAAATTTACAACTGGTGGTAGCGGAGACCTTAACTGAGCGCACCTTGTCTCTCCCAAAAGCTGCTTTGCCCAGCACTGGACTTCACCGGAATTGGAATCATAGCTGTCGTTGTCATGGTTGTCATGGCTGTCATCTCTTCTTCCCAATATCAATTAATCGGGCCAGTTGCGGAAGCTCTAAAAACAATTTCCTCAAAGAAAGTCGATTGCCTCGAAGAAAACAGACAGGAGGTGGAAAATTGGGACTGGGAGCGTGGGTTGTGGGCCTCGGAGGTGATTGCGAAAGCGTGGTGGAGGACGAAGAGGATAAGGAGAACAAGATTGACGATTTCGTTTTGAAGTTCGTGTAAAACTGTCACTGAGCAGACGTGCTAGCTGTGTCAAACTGGCAACCACATTAACCTTGTTTGAAGGGCCACTGATGCACTGCAAACTCATCAAAGAATACTTTTCTACGATTTGTCTGGAGGCTTTTTTGTGATTTGGAAATTTATGATTTGAGAGGTTTTCAAGAGAAGGGAACATTGTCCTGGTCAAAGCTTTTCAACTACGAGTCTTTTTCGCTCTGTCATTGATCTGTGTGTGGTTACTGTGCAGACGTCCAAGTATTGTAATGCTCCTGAAATCCCCCTTCTTCTCGAGCCGAATCAGGGCTGCATATAATTTTTTGGCACCTCTTCATTTTTTACTAAGTCGACATGAGAATCTTCAGTTTGTAGCAAACATGGCGAAATTGAACGCATTCCAGAAGTTGTTGCGACAGAGATGGTGGAGTCTTCTTGCCTATCCTTGCTTGTCCCGTTTTTTTGAAGTCTTGACCCTGCTGAACTGGTGTGCTTACTGAAATAGCTGCTCCGAGCTCTGAGACCTCATGCTGCACAGCAACTAGTGATTCCGGTTCTTGAACATTTGTTGCAGGTTCGATCTCACGTCCCTTGTCTTTGGTAAACCAGTGATTTTTGAAATAGTAGATTTGTCTATATGAACGTTAACGAGAGCTCGGGTAGGTAACGAGCCGAAGATATATCATCTTGTAATGGATGGCGTCGTGGAAGTGATAGTTTCGAAACATCTTATTTCCTTTGGAAACTTGTAACTTGCACTCGGAAATAATCGTTTGATGAGGTGCATCTGCAATGGCATGAATAATCAACTTGAAGAGTTTCCTGGTGTTCAAATTGCATTAGGTCGGCCCGCTTTCCCTGGAGATGTGCACCAAATTCTGGGCACGACGGCATTCTTATCTCATCTCTACCCTTTGATTCAATGTTGCGCATTGCGAGGAGTGCGATGGATCGAAGTTTGTCCTGTCGATTTTGCGGCTCTCCCTTGGGTTGAACAATCGTTTTCAAATACTTTCATTTGGAGATCGTTTTAAAGGTTCGTTGCATCGAGTTTGCGGTTATCGTCCTTTTCCAGAACGATTATTCCAATTATCCTTTTGCAGAACTATCGAGGTTTGGTTTCTCTGAGTCCAACTATCGAGGTTTGGTTTCCCTAAGTCCAACTACCGGGCTCCAAGTACTCTTATAAAAGCTCCTAGCAAACAAGATCTCTGAGCATTTGGTCGTTTGCCTGGTCTCCTTTTGCTCTGCTGTAGGTTGCTTTTCTCGTATTTTGCTGTAGTTTGCTGTTCTCGTAGTTTTCCTTGGCTCTTGCCGCAGTTTGGTTTTCTCGTGGAGAAATTTTCATGCAGTTATGGTTGCGTAATTATTTTCATTACTTGTTGAACATCAGCCACCTGGCATATTTTCTCCAAGCGAGGGCAAAGGCTTGAATTTTTCTTCTTGTTAGATTCAAATCAAGCACAATTGCATTCACAAGCTAACCAGCGATTCAATTCTGTCTTAGGACAAGGCTAGCTTGCACGTACTTGTTTTCAAAGTCAAGTGGGCTCTCAGCCTGAATTTTACTTTTTCCCGGAAACAAATCCGGCAAAGTACGTTCCATATACAAACTAGCAGTCCAGTTCTCTCTTCTGGCAAGTCTTGCACGTACTGCTTTTCAAGTAGGTTCTCAGATTAGAATTGTTGCAAGGCAATAACTAGTAGTTCAATCCACCTTTCAAATTCTGCATAGTGCATGTACGTCGCGCTAGTCCAATGTCAAACAGCGGATTCGAAACCCTAGCCGTGTTCGGGCAACACAGCACTGGATCGGAAACAGATTCATACCTTTCCCAGATATCAGAATCAGGATTCGAAGTAGTAAATACAGAATCTGACTCGGACTCTCTTTCCGATTCAACAGAAGAACAACAACCAGCTCATGATGACGAGTATATGGATGTAGATTCGGTCCATAGTATGGACGTTGCAATGGTAACGCAACCAGGTGGAATTCATCCCGAGCCTTGGAGCTTGCCATAATCACCGATTTTTACCGAAGCAGTATTGTCGCACCCAAGTTTCTTGAAAAGCCTCGAGGCGGACGAGATTCTGCACCTAAAGCACGTTTGCAAGGGGTAGGCAGCTTGGTTTACCAGCAGCACGGATATCATCGCCAAGTCCCCGCCGCCAGGACGAGAGCTCCCACTGGTACTTCCGAGTGCTTCCCAGTGTTCTACAAGCTTGCGGAGCCTGCGGATCTATTCTCCTGGACTTGGTCAGGAATCTGGCACGGGACTGACAAACACTCGTTGGAAACGCTCCCTAATACGCAGCCCTTCTCTGGATTGTGTGCCGCCTGCCTGGCGCAAGTGGAGCCACCTGTAGGTGGTCGCCATCGCAGGTAAGGCATGCAGTCTCTTCACATGAGCCCCAAAATGAAATTTAATTTCGGTCTAAATTAGTTAGCTTCGATATGATTATGTTACTCAGGCCAGGGATGTCGACTAT
The DNA here is from genome assembly GCA_963969595.1 of Neckera pumila. NCBI lineage: Eukaryota > Viridiplantae > Streptophyta > Bryopsida > Hypnales > Neckeraceae > Neckera > Neckera pumila. The sequence continues at coordinate 14,142,791 of OZ018415.1, forward strand.
TCTTGGTTCCTTATCAGAAGTTTCGGAGGCGATTATTTGCACTAGGAACATCACTGTGTAACTAGAAAAAGCATACGGAGATCGATTTCTTGCAAGATTCGATCTCCAATTTGATCTTCAACCTTGCCATATTAAATTTACGAATTAATGTCGTGGGACTTCGATCACTCATTGCAGGTGGCCTGCTCCTCAATACATCAGGTTTGTTCGTGACATTGTCAATGTCCCGGTCAAGCCATATCGATGCGTAAGGAATTACTGGGAACCAAAAGGATACAAGTTACGGTACTGTAACTACTGTGCCCAGGACTTTAGCACCAGGATTCCGGGTTGCACCCGTTGCCTCACCCTCGATAACAGGAACTGGGAGCCTCTGATGGTGGTCAATCCCCTCACGAAAGCAGTCTGGTTCCTTCTAGCACCTGATTGTTTCAAACTTGCAAACTGGGATCTCACAGGGAGGTTGGGAGGGCGATACCGGGGGGAGAATATTCAACATGTAACTTCACCCCCCAAATCTTTCTTAAATTCTACCCCCGGTATTGCCCTCCCGATCTCCCCCGGATATGTGGTCCTATCATTGTATGCAAGCGCTCATGCTGGTGAACGACGAAGCAAACTCGTACGAAGTCTTTCTTGTGTACAACGATTTGGTGTTCGTTTACTCCTCCACGTCTGACAGCTGGCACTAGTAGAAAACACTGACCTAAATGACTTGTCCACAATGACTAACAATCATTTTATGTCCCAATGACTACAAAATGACTGCAAAGTGACTATTGCAGACATTGTGGACAAGTTATTTATAGCCTGTTTTTTACTAGTGTGGAAATGTTTGGAGTTCCACCAAGTGGGGCAGTGGAGGATCCTCCTGAATTGGCACAAATGGGGATCCAATTGGGCCAGCGCTGGGTGGGCCAATGTCTCTTTGTGGCAGACATTTGATATCCTGACAATGCAAATTATATCTGGAACCCACTCACTGCCCAAGTTCTCCAGGTATAGCAATTTCAATACAATTCTCTAGTAATACATTTCTGGCTGCCACGTAAAACATAGAGGCTAGGGTGCTAGATTATCCTAGTTCCTTGATCGTCATTGCAGGTTTAGAGCATTGACAATAAGGATAATTTGAGCCACTGATTTACTTGTATGGTTGTATGGCCATATGCATATCAAATTCCCTTCTTGGGTTTAACACTGTGCGAAAATCATCTGATGACATTTACCTCCATGATTGTATGTGGGTCACGTTCTAATTGAACCAATATGACTGAATGTGACCAACTCGCCACATAGTCACATACAGCCAAGCAGAAAATTTGGGTCACGGATTTAATTGTACCGCTTCCTAGTTCATATCATCTGAAATTTTTTTGATACTTCCGGAAGGCCGGGGACAAGGATAAATACATAGTTTTTCTCCCTCAATATGAAATTTATTGTTTCTTCTTTCATCAATGTATACCTTGAACCGATCGCTACAGTTAGGTGATACATATTTGTATGGTATATGTAGATTGGATGATTTCAAATATAGTGCAACTGGCATACTAGCTGTGCTTATTGTTACCATATTTTTATCTTCTTGTCCCGCAGGTATTTGAAATCCACGTCGAAGCTGGGGACTGGAGACGATACAATAATTTCCTGTTTCGGAAGGCTACGGATAGTATCTGGATTCCAATTGTCGATGTGACAGGCATCTACCAATGTGAGGAGGGCCGACAACTTGATCTATCTCCAAAATTTGGAGCTCGTGGAATGCATGGGCCACCTCTATGCAGTGATTCCCGCAAGACTTGACGAGTATTTGCATCCTCTGGAGGACGACACCGATGACTGACCGATCCGCTGGTCGAACTGGTCCAACCATGTGCCGTTGGACCCCAAGTACATGCCTCTTCAATTTTACATCTTGCAATTGCAGGGAGACAGCTTCTTGAATGGCGTGCTGCGTATCAAACTAGAACCCAGCGCCACCGGGCCGGGTGGAATTATATGTCTCGCCGACAGAATTTGTTCGATCAGACCAAGCTAGAGAACAAAACTTCATGGCAAATTTGGTTCAGCTACGTTGGGAAGGGTAGCGTCATTTGGGTGAGCTGTGAAGACTATCTCTTGCAGTATAATGTGGTCTCGGGGTAAGCGCGGACGCAAGTCATTCCGGTGAACTGGGTTGAAGAAAACATGAGGTTCGCATATCAGTCGAGCTTCCATATGAAGCCCTAGTTTGCGCATAGGAAAAAACCTATATGTCACAGCCCTAGCAAATATGGAAGGCTAGGAATATTTTTTGTAGTGGTTTCAAAACTTTGAAGTAGTTCAGTATGACTCTATTTGAACAACAAATAGTATGCATTATTTTGCAACTAGTTGAGACTGCAATAGTTTGTGCAACAGTTTCAGCACATCGATGTACATCTACAGTATATGTATTGGTTCCATATGTGTCCGGGACGTTTGCAACAAGTTTGTCGCACATTTGCAGTACAATGGTTTGCAATAGACCATAAAAAGTCAATTTATTTTGTTAAATTGGTGATATATTGTCTATTCCACAAACCAAAAATTGTTTTATATATCTTCACAATGGTCTAATTTTAAGCCACAAAGTAGGACATGTGTAGATTTTGGTTTCAGGTTGCGCAGCCTGAATGGCGCCAACGTAATGGAATATCATGAAAGTATTGAAGCTGACTGTTGTTAGCAAAGTACTGAACCTCTACAAACCATTGCAAAATAATTGATGATGTGTTGCAACAGCTACTTCCGCATTAGTGCAGGCAGCTCATATTGAATCTTGAGTGAGTAAAGTGTACACAAAGAATAGATGAAAGTGCATTAATTTCACAAAGATTCAATATGAGCTCCCTTTATTGGAAATTGGACAAATGGCCTTTGTGTCCAAGTTCTATTTTGAGTGGCTCTCATTAGCGGGATTGAGAATACTCATTTTAGTGAATGAAAATTAAGTGTGTTTTTTCAAAGTTTTTTCCTAGACTCTCAACTCAATTATTCAACATCAAAAATTAGAAATTCAAAATCAGTAGAGCAGTTAAGAAAGGTCAATGCCAAAAATCTAGTCGAGCACTTGAGGAGCAAAAAAACTATTTTCTTCATTTTCAATGCAAATATCTTGCAATCTATGCAGTTAAAGTTTTTGAAATTTCTTCCACGCATGCTTTGTACTTTACTACACTAGTCTATTTAAAGATCCAATGGTTAAATTTGTAAAAAAAATACTTTAAGAGGTTTTTTGAATTTCGTAACTGAAATGACAGTTTTGAGTGGTTTTTGATGGAACAAAGGTCTAGGGACTTTAGGATTTAACATTTTAAAAGTTTAGACTTATAAATGCTTCTTTGCTAATATTCTATAGTTCAAATAGCACAACAGTGGTTCACTTCATGAAAAAACTTATCTCATTTAAAATTCTCTTATACTCAAGGCAAATTGTGTCACAATTTTGTCCATCACATTCTCTTTTGCAACTTTCATATTTCCCTTGCTAAATTCTAATGACATTCAAATATCTTCTTTGAAAGCTTGATATAATGAAAACTTTTTGATATTGTTGGAATGCAACAAAGTCCATTCTAAGGTAACTGCACCCATATCCAATCATTTAAGCAATTTTGAAATAGATCATGAATAGTATGAAGCAATGCAATGCAAATTTTTCCCAAGTAGGAAGATAGGAAATATAGGATTGTAATTTTTTGGTAATTTTATTTCCAAAACTAAAATTACTATGATTTTTGGAAGCCAAAAAGTAGTTTGAACCTATACCTAGTGTTTAGAGTCTTCCAATTCAAATCAATCAAGAGACTACTTTCCCATTCACTACTTTTTGCATACTTTATAACACTTTAGGACATGTGTCATGACATTCTTAGTTTCAACCTTGAAAAGGAGAAAAAAAAGCATTACAATCTTCGATCATAAACCTGTTTCAGCTTCGGTTGGAAATACATGCATGCTATAGGTTGGATTTCAGACCCTGGTTGGGTACAGGTGATTTTATCTTAATATGATTTAATCCTTTAGGGACCAAATGTTCAAATTTTCAAATGATGAATGCAAACACATTCTAAATGTACAAAATTGAGATTTTATCTAATTTTGTTTTTTTAGATTCTTGTATTAGTTCTATAAAATTTCTAATTAATATTGTGAAGAAATTATTAGGCAAATATTCTACAATTCAACGATACTACTATGTTTCACCTCAATAAATAACTTTTCCAATTCAAAAATGACCCTTGATCAAGTAAAATAATTTTTTTTTAAAAGATTATAATTGTTGATGTAGCAAAGTTCCCACAATTCGGGAACTCAAGAGAACTTGCGACCCTTTAGTTACCCCCCAATTCTCACCTTACAACAATGAATTTAAAGAAAGAAAATTTATGTGAAAATCACATATATTTTATTGAATACATATTTTGGAAGAAATTTTGAATTTGTTGCTTCAATTTTTATTGATAAATAATTCCTCCATCCCATAATACAAATGGTGTTTTTTTGTAGTACTGAGAGCATTAAGGATTTTTTAATGCATGTTACAGCTAAATGATTTTGTAGAAAATGTGCAATTTATCCTTTCAAGTGCAAAAAAAGTGGATGTAATTAATACTATTATCTAAAAAAGATTAGAAAGAAAGATGTTGAAAAAGATACAAAGTGCCACTTGTAGATAAAGATAGGCTTTATAGAAAAAGCATTAGAAAAATTTAAAGCCTCCGCAGGGTTGCTCCAAAGTGACCAAACCACTCTATTAAAAGGTGGGAGTGACATTCATGAAAGTGGCCATAGTGAGTAGTCAGATCAACCTACTTTTACGAAATAGTCAGGTTATGACTATTTTTGCAAATAAAATTTTTGCAAATAAAAAATGTATCCGGATCAAAGCACACTAAAAGCGAGACTAAAAGGTACCATTGGGATTACTTTACTAGGACAGGACTTGAGTCGTTTTCTAAAATTTCAAAATTATAAATTACTTTGATGTTGTCAATTTTTTTTAAACTTTATAGATTAATATTATTGCAATGCATTCCTTTAATAAGTTGTAGAAATTTTTTTATAGAAATTATCCTTAAAGGGATCTAAATCATCAATTTTAGGGCTAAATTTAGTGTCTTTTTAACAATAAAGTACTTTAATTAGATATTTTTATCCAATTTTTTTATACTTTTTAAGAATACAACTATTAAAAAGGATTTTATTTCATTAATCTTAAACATAAAATAGTGTAATTTTTTAATAAATTAATTGATTATTGACAAATTACTGATTTGTTCTAAAATGACGCTTAAAACATTCAATTCTAAAAACAGCTCTTATAATGCCCTTAATGTGAATAATATATACATTTCATGTTTTGACACAATCACCATTTGGATTGTTTTTTATATTGAAAAGGACATTCATGTGTTTTTTCCTTCTGAATATTATAGGAAATAAATAAATATTTAAATTGTATCAAAAGAATCCTTTTCTATTCTATTGTATGATTATATACATGCATGATTTTTTTGGATTCAATCACATTATTATTCATTAGAAATTAGACTCCTTTTGTCCATTTAAAAACCTGACAGGTTGACATTTAAATTGCAATTGAAAGTTTAGTAAAGAATTTATGTTTTTTGGATGAATTAAAACATATTCGCATTAACATGATATAAAGTTTTAATTAAAAAGGACTAAATTATTTATAGTTAATAGATTAATATTAGAAAACAATAGATAGAAAGAATTTACGTTGCAGATTTTAGTGGGTCTGACCCTGTTTTTGGTCCATTTGAGTGTGATTTGACCCATCCGTAGTTTTTTTGGATTTTTCTTAAACTCATGGACCATTGTGTCCGTAGTTTTTAATGATAAAATCAATGTTTAAACTTAATTTTCTTCAATTAAGTCAAATTAAAATCAATCAAGCCACAAAATTGGGCTTAATTGGATTTTATTTGACTTGAATGAAAAAAAATTGGATTATTTGAAACCAAAATGAACTTAATTTGTGAGTGACAAGATGAGAAGAGGAAGTCTTCATAGAATTGGAGTTGTGGTAGACTGGTAGTGTCGAGGGTAGTGTTCACAACCCATGTGGGATATTTGTTTTCACTCATTTAACAAAACTAAAAGACACAGAAACTTTCAATGACATTGGAGGGCACTAGAGGGTGGTTTAAGGCCCATTCCCAAATCTAGCCCGATTTTGCAAACAGTTGGCACAGGTTGTCAGAATTTTATTTATTTTTAAAGTAAAAAGTAAAAAAAATCCCAAATATCATTTTAAACTATTTTTTATTTTTTATTTTTTCAAAATGACGTGGCATAGTCTCAACTACATCAGCCAAAAATTATTCTGTGTTCTCGCAGTCTAGGAACATTGCGGGAACTCAAGATAACTCACAGTCTCTTAGAGGCCTCAAATGTCATCTAATGGAGTGAAGACATTTTCTTTTGTATACAATACTTCATTGGAATTATAATTTTATTTAACCCCTAAACTTCCAAAGTCTCCTTGGGGGACACTTGGGATTTTGGGCAGGCTCGTGCAACCTGAAATTTTGACTTGATTTTTTGAAATTTTTTTTGGAAGATAGGAAATCACATTAGCTTTCTAAAAATATAATTTTTTTCTCAATCGGTGCCTAGGAGCAAAAATTATGCCACACAAAGTCAAAAAAGTAGTTCGCCAAGCAAATAGAAAAACTTTTAAATATTGAATTTTTTCTTCAATTTTTTTTCTTTGAAGATCATATTTTTGTCTACATTTGAAGCTTTGATTCATTCTATTTGGACTCAGAATGAGAAAGTTATGCACAATTGTGTTTTTTGGACAATCTAAGCATTTTCAAAAACAACAACTTATAGAATTCATTTTTGAATGCAATTTTCAAATTTTTCAAATTTTTTTTTAGACAAGGTTAAATTTTTTTGCAAGAACAATCCCACCATTGGAGTTATGGTGTTTTAACTCTATCTAAGAGCTATTAACAATTTAGTGTTTTGTTCAATTTTAGACCTACTTCTACTTAACAATTTTTTTATATCTGAAAATCAAGTTTTGACATTTTGACTCTCAACTCAAATGTTCAATACATAAAAAATTTAACTTTATAGTATGTAGTGACAAAAAAAACCACAAATGGCCATCAAAGTCATCTAAAATTGCAGGCCACCGTTCAAAAACATTTCTTTTTCCAACTTCAAATGCTAATATCTTTCAATCCATAAGTCAAACTTCATGAAATTCTTACCACATAATTTAAGACAAGTGAAGTACAAGATCCTAAGGTTAGATTCTAAAAAAAGGATCTTTTTGCTTTAGGGAGTGATTGCAGCAAAAATGGTAGTTCTCAGTGGTTTTGGAGATAGAAACTGCCTTGGTATTTTAGGAGTTAATTCTATTAGTCTCGTTGATTTAGATAGATGAACAAATGACAAAGATTATGGTAAGCTTTTCATTGCATTAGAAGTAATTATTATATTTTTATATACTGATTTCACTATTAACTCTTTACATAAATGAATTGTAGTGAATTTTAAAAGGTTAGTTCAATTGCATAATTCAATGTTGAGAGGAAAGGTCCATAGTATTGAGTATTGATACTTTATTTATCCAACCCAAATAACCATGTCATTCATCAAAGAACTAATATATAGAACCTGTATTCTCTAAGGTACAATACAACTAAAAGTAGAATTGCTTTAATAAAAATCACATATTTATAGTTTTCTTTCAAAAGATTTGAAGTTACTATATAATCTATTATTCCCTCTATTCTCAAAATACATCCGGGATTTATAAAAAACACAATTAATGCGGAAGGTGATCCTATTTGGAAGGGAATGCAAGGTAATTGTAGCTTCTAGTAAATCCTAGTATGCCTGAGAGTTTTGAACCCAAAAGTCAAGTAAATCATTTTCAAAAACGCTTCAAAATTGATTATTTCATCATTTTTTGCAACTGGTTCCGGTGCAATGATATCCTATCCTATTGCTTCCAATTCTTGTGAATTCATCTTCAGTGAGGTCTTCTCCATTTAGCATCACTAAATGAATTTCAAATTCTTTGAGGTTGAGATGCAGAAGAATACAACAAGGACAATGCAAAAGAATACAACATAGATGATGCGGATGAACACAATACAATTAGAATTTGGTATTCAAATTGACTAGACTGTGGGATTAATGGCAATTAGCTCTTGCGATTCAAGTGTCACAAGCTTGGTGATTCAAGTTTTGTCAATCTGACAATTTTTATAAACGAGTGAAACATCAAATTTAATTTGAGACAAGTAAATTTAGAAAATCTAGGATTATTTTAAGAGAGAAGGAGTATTAAGAAAATGTTAAAAAGGCATTGGTTATATTTTCAATCAACTAATAAAAAGTAGTAGGATTACTTTTAAATTAAATATATATATGTATATATTTATATAAGGCACATGATTGTTTTGATTTACTAAAAGCAATCATTTATAACAAAACATTGCATATTATGAAGGCTTGTCAAGTACTATTAGAACATTTAACATTTAGAAAAGTGGACCAGTTAACAAATTTTTAGTATACATGTACATATATTTAAATTAAAATTTTATTTGCAATTTCATTAGGCTAATATAAATTCATTAAGTATAAAAAAATAGGAATCTAATGCCATTAATCTAATACAAATTAAATTTCAAAGTTAGTTTTTTTTTTTAATTGATTTTTTTATTCTTAAACATCTTTAAAATATAGTGACTTAGGTCAAAGAATTCATTAACAATTAGATACAAAAAATCTCAAAAATTGCATAAGATAAATGTAAGAATATATAAAGTGGTTGAAATATAATAATGACTACTTCATTGATAGTTTTAATAAAAATATAGTAGCTTTACAGATTCATCTTACATTTAGAATATATTTCTTTTTATTGGAATCAAATGAAAATGATTAGAAACCTTGTAGCATATTACTAGAAAAATAGTGGTATCATTAATATAATTTGCATATTTTACTTTGGTGATTACTGATTCAAAAGAAATTCTTTGAAATTAAATTGTTCTTTAGAGGTTTTACATTCATCTTCAATTTGTCATTCTTAATATCATCTCTCTATGCCATCACTTTTAAAGATTCAATGTTTATTTTATTGTATCCACTTGTCTACATTATGACACAAGATACTATCTACAAAAGATTGTAACCCAATCAAGAATCTAGAAGAGGAAGTTAAAAAACAAATTTGGTCATGAAAATAACAAAATTGAAGAGCTTTTTTGGTTAGGACATCTTCTATAGAGTCTTGCCAATCAAGCCTTGTACTTTTAATAGCACATATTTATATGAACGTAGTGATGTAGATGCTGACTTACTTTATCCAATGTGCAAGATGCAAAATTTCAACTTCCACTTCAAATCCCTTTGCCCAATGCGTGATGTAGAAATGCCACTTCAAATCCCTTTGTCCAATGCCTGCATTCAGTGTGTTGTGCAAAAGTCACATTCATTTCAAATCTCTTTGCCTAGCGCATGCAGTGTAAAAAGGGTCAACTTTTTCTTCAAATCCCTCCATCCTGTCTCAAAGTCAGGTTGGTTGGCTAGTATGTGTTTTTCACTTAGTAACGAAATTTCAATTCATTTGTGTCAAAATAAAAAAACACCAATAGAAATCCCTCCATCCAATTTGTACCCTCAAAGAATGTCAACTCCCTCTTCAAATTCCACCTCTCAATGTGTGTGTGTTGTATAAACATCAGTGTCTTCTTCAAACCCTTTTGCTTTCTATGTATGATACAAGAATGTCAACTTCCATTTCAAAACCTTCCATTCAATCTATACATTGAAAGAGTGTCAACTCCCTCTTCAAATGTCTCTACTCAATGTGCGCATGCATTGTATACTATAAACGCCAATGTCCACTTTAAATCCATCCATCCAATCTATATGCTAAACAAATGTGAATTCCCTCTTTAAATATTACACAATAATGTAAGATTACTTCAAAAGTACTTTTTAGAGCAAAATGCTCAATTAAGAGGAAACCTAAATCCCCAATTTAGCCACCAACAATTGCTATAACATATCAACTAAGAAAACCAAATCCAGATGTCACATATGCACTCAAGTGACAAAATCTTCAACATTGAAAAGATGTCATCTCCTACATAAATGTATGAAAATCATTAAATTGAAAAAAAAGAAAAAGAAAAAGAAAATGATATTAAAAACTATAACAATCTTAAAATGAATAGAACTTTGATATAACAACTTATTTCAAATATTTAAAAATCATGATTTTCAAAGAATGGACTGACAAGACCTATGAAATAAATCAAATCCACCCAATTGAGTGGATGCATTCCCTTCTATATGAAAAAAAATAATCTTTTAAAATACTTGACATGACCCTATTCAAAATCTCCACATCAAGACCAAATCTCAAAGCACTACGGTATCCATCTAAGGGAACAATGGGCTAGATAATTGCAAAGCAAGTCAAGTTATCAAAAATAATTGCCAGTTAGGACCTATCTAGTTGCGGGTGGCAAGGTTGGTAAATACCAACGTACGATCATTTTTGATGACTTGGCCTACTTTGCAAATAATGGACATAATCTCAATGTAGGGTAGTTGAGCTGTTTGATTGCTTTGATTGCTTAACCTATTAAAACATGCCACAACGGCAAAAGTCTCTTGCATTTAGATTATGTTAGGTGGATCCACACTCACCAAGTTAATATTGGTTGATAGTAGTAGAGATTTCTCTCAAATTTCTTTCACTACCACACCAATGAAATTTCTACTCCATACACACATGTTGAAAATTTGCTCAACGCAAGCCGTGAGCATTATTAGTCTTAATTTGCCTCTCCTTAACCAATCAAAACATGCCAAGATGGCAAAACTCTCTTGCATTGACTTTATGTTTCCTATAATTATGACTGCTTGTATGGATGTGAACGATAGATGTCGACGAAGTATGACACGGATTAAACTTTATTCATCCATTGAATTCTGTTCCCTTAAAGCGACGGCATCTCTCCCCACTCGCACTCCCCAGACAGAGGAGAGGCTTTGACTGCGTGAGCTTTCCATTTCCGTTTTGAAAAATCGCAAGCGCATTGCATTCCAAGTTTGCAAAGAGAATGCAATTGCGAGCACCAGATTCTCGCAATGTTGCAGTTGCATTTTCTTTTATGAATCTCTTCATTTGAATTTTCGTGAAGGTTTGGTTTCTTTAAGTGGAAGCGCAAGGCGCACTTGTTCATGAAATTTGCACTCTAGTGACATTGTAAGTCCCTTCATTTTGGTTTCTGAGGTCTTCCTATGCTTTATATTAGGAGCTGCATTAGATTAGTGAGATTTGGATGCAGTTTGTTGATTTTTGATTTCAGTTCCCTTCATTTCAGCATGCCATCAAGTTTATGGATGATTTCTTCTTGTCAAGGGGGGGGGGGGGGGAGACAAAAGCCCTTCCTTGATGGAGTTTCTGTTTGTTATTCAGGAAATTCAATGGGAGCGGGTGCAAGCGGAGAAAATATATGTTTGTGGTTGAAGCTTCTAAGAAAAGATCAAACCTACATTATGAAATAAAAATGATACTTGATTGTAGTATGAAGAATGGAGAGCTAGGAATACAAATTATGTAAGCAATTCATTTCATAATTTGCTTAACTGTCTATTTTTTATTCTTTATACAACAATATTTCTATTAAAAATACAAATAAATTGTTGAATTTTACCAATAGATTAAAAATAAAATAAGTGGCCTCGTATAATCATATTGCATCAATGGTCATATTGTTTTTAGTTTTTAAATTTAATTTTGATATAGAATTCACAGATATTTTTAATATATCTTCAAATATGTAATGCATATAAAATACACAATATATAATATTTATAAAACTTTGTCTTTATTATTCCCATAATTGATATTATATTGTATAAAAAAATAATAAATTTCTTAAAAAATTTCCTTAGATTTCTTGCAAAATAAGAAAGTGTCATAATTAGATGACGAAATTAATGTGAAACCAAAAGACATTGAAATGCATACATAATGCTTCATTAGAATCTAATTTCATTTAATAATTTAATTCTATCGCTTTCCTTGATTTATATAGGTGACCAAATGACAAAGGTTGTAACGAGCTTCTCATTGCATTAGAGGTAATGATTATATTTTTATTTATTGATTTCACTATTTGCTCTTTACATTCACTATTACCTTTAATTACTATTATAAAACATTTGACTATTTTAAATAAAACATTAAAATAACATAGATGAGTTGTCATAAATTTTAAAAGATTACTTAGTTCAATTGCATAGTTCAACAATTGAGAGGAAAGGTCTATAACATTGAATATTGGCTCTTTATTCATCCAACACAAATAACCATATCATCCATCAAAGAATTAATGTATAGAACTTAATATATTGTGCAAAATACAACCAAAAGTAGAATTGTTTTTAACAGAAATTACATGGTTACAAATTTCTTTCAAAAGATTTGGATTTATCATATAATGATATAATCTATCATCAAGCAAATGTTAGAAAATATAAGGACATTAGTTACATTTTGAATTGACCAATGTAAAGGGTAGAATTGTTTTAAATGAACAATAAAGATAGTATAAGGGCATATGATTATTTTGGTTTATTAAGAGCAATCATTTATAATCAAACATTGCATATTATGATGGCTTATTGGATCTTTTAGGACATTTAGAAAACTAGATCATTTAAACAAAAATAGTATACATGTGTATGTCATTTAAATTAAAAATTTATTTGCAGTTGCATTAGACAAATATCAACTCAACACTTGTGAAAAAACAGGAATCTCATCCCATCAATCTAATACAAATTAAATTTCAAAGATTGTTTTTGCTCTTTGAATGAAGTTCTTCAACTTTTAAATCTCTTCAAAATACAATGACTTAAGTCAAAGAATTTATTAACAATTGGATACACAGAAATTCAAAAATTACATATTTTGTAGATTACAAAACTACAAAAGATATAATATAAGGATACATAAATTGGTTGAAATATAATCTTGATTACTCCATTGATAGTTCTAATAAATGATATAGTTGATTCATAAATCCGTATTACATTTAGCACATGATATTTTTTTGTTGGAATCAAATGAAAATTATTAGAAGCTGAACCATGAGAATGGTGGCATAACCAATATAATTTGCATATTTTACTTTGGTGATTATTGATTCAAAAAGATTCTATGAAATTAAATTGTTCTTTTGAGATTTTACATTCATTTTTAATATGTCATTCTTTATATCACCTTTCCATGCCATCATTTATAAAGATTCAATGTTTACTTTGTTTGTATCCATTTTCATGTAGAAATGTCAAATGCCACTTCAAATCCCTCTATTCATTGTGTGTGATCGATGTAAAAATGTCAACTTCCACTTCAAATTGTTCCGTCCAATGCGTGCGGTATAGAAATGTCAAATCTTGCTTCAAATCTCTTCGTCCAGTGTGTGTGCTATATAAACGTCAACGTCCACTTCAAGTCCTTTCTTCTAGTGCGTGCCCTGTACAACCATCATATCCACTTCAAATCCCTTCATCCCTTTGTCTTGTATGTCCGTTGTATACATTTCAATGTCCACTTCAAATCCTTTTGTCTACTGCGCGCGGTTAGAAACGTCCATCTCAAATCCCTTTGTCCAATGTGTGCATTGCAAGAACATCAACTTCCACTTCAAATTCCTCCATCCAATCTGTACGGTGAAAGAATGTCAACTCCCTCTTCAAATTTCATGTCAACTATCCTAATGTACACAATAATGTGATACCACTTCAAAGTACTTTTTAGAGCAAAATGCTTAATGAACACCTAAAGGATTAAGGCCTTTTTTCTGCCAAAAAACACTCAAATCTACCATGTCTATAGCAAAGAGTAAAAAAATTTGAAAATTGTTTTTTTTCACATCTAACTATAGGTCTTACACCTACTAATATAAAATTGTGTGAAAAAAATTTCAAAATTTTTGACCACACAGATTGCAAGATATGTACATTCAAAATGAAAAAAAACAATTTTTCAGCACATTGCAAGACTAGATTATTTAACTTTGAACCTTCTTAACTTTATTTTTTTGCACTACAAAGTTTTGAACTTTAAACCTTTATAATAGAGAATTGAGTTGAGAGTCTAGGAAAACAAAAAAAATTCAAAAATACTTAATTTTTATACTTCAAAAATTTGTTAAATAAAAGTAGGTACAAAATAGAAGGAAAATCTAAATTATTAATATCTCTAAAATGGAATAAGAATTCACTAATTACAATGGTGAGATTTTTCTAGAAAGAAAACCAAACCATGTGGAACTTTTTTTTTGAAAAATTACAAAAATTGTATTCATGGATGAATCCTACAAGACATTTTTTCAAGCAGATGCTCTAATTGCCTGAAAAACAAGATTGTCTATAACTTTCTCATAACAAATTCAAATGGAATGAATAAAAGCTTTCCATATATACAAAAATGTAATTTGTGAGATTTTATTTTTATTTGAAATTCTTAAAAAAAAGTTACTGCCCCTTCTCCTTCTCGTTTCCTATTTTGAGTTGTTTGGGGCATAACTTTTGTTCTTGGGCATCGACTAAAAAAAACTATATTCCCACAAAGCTAATTAATTTTTCTATCATCGAAAAAAGTTTCAAAAATTATGACAAAAATTCAGCCCGGAGGTCCTTGTCTAAAATTTCCATTTGTCCCTTGAAGGGACAATGGGCCATTAGGGGTTAAGATGAATCCTAAATCCACAATTTAGCCACTAATTGTTGTGCCATACCAACTAAGAAAACCAAATCCAGATATCATGTATATGCACTCAAGTAACAAAATCCTCAAAATTGAAAAGACTTTATTTCCCACATAAATATATGAAAATAATTAAATTGAACAAATAATTATAATTATAATTAAATTAAATTAAAAATTGTATATCACAAATTTTGCTTACAGATCTCCTAGCAATATCACATACACAATATTTTGACAAAGATCAATAAATTTCTTACAAAACTTCTAAGCCATGTCTCCAAACAACAATTACTAGAAGCATGCATGCAGTAATATTGATCCTCTCAACTCCAAAGCCTTT
Source organism: Neckera pumila (assembly GCA_963969595.1). NCBI lineage: Eukaryota > Viridiplantae > Streptophyta > Bryopsida > Hypnales > Neckeraceae > Neckera > Neckera pumila. The sequence goes on from OZ018415.1 coordinate 14,157,952, forward strand.
TGAAATCCACTATTGTAATCTCCTACAATGTAATTTTAAAGTGTACTATTGCACTTTTAAACTTAGCTTAGAGTTTCCAAAATCAATCACCTCTCACAAAGACAAAGAGAGATGGTTTCTAAAAAGTGGAATGAGTCACAATAAGGTACATGACTCTTCTTGTCTAAGTTAAAAAAAAATCGCAATTATGTTCATTAATGAAATCACTTGGTTGGGAACCAGACGTGGGGTTGCAAAATTTCTTGGAGGATAATGTACAACATATCTAATTCCATGATGATATCTAGGATATCTAGGATGATATCTAGGATGAAACAAGGTCATGCCACTTGTTAAATGGATGAATCGCAATATTCATCCAAAAAAATTTCAAAGTAATATAATATCACTACATTTGATTGAATGTGCATACTTTTGGATTAATAATTGATATTTCATTCATAATAAATCTACATTTATGAATGTAAATTGCTTCTTCACTCTAGTCAAGATTTTCAAATTACATTATTTAAAGAAATGAAAAATAAAGCTCTGGTACAAAAGTTCCAATAGTTTCCACGTGTATTACACTAAGATCATCAAACCCCAAACAATGAACAAATTTTGAGAAGAATAATGCTTGTATAGAAGATTTTCTAAAATAAATTTGATATGAATATTAAAAAAAACTAATGCAAGCATCTTATAATTTATAATTTTATTTAATCTTATATTAAATAAAATTAGCAAATTCTTGTGTATAACAAATGTGTAAATTCTTTCAGTATACAAAACACAAATATTGAGACAATCAATAGTTGAATTAGTTGAAACTATAAAATGCTTTAATTTATACATTTAGACTTTTTTACTTACCCCCTAAAGTTTCATTGTTCCTAGAGGGGACAAAATAGATTTTTAGGTAGGCTTGTATAACTTCAATTTTTGATGATTTTGGGAAACTTTTTTTTATCATAGAAAATCACATAAGCATTTATTAAAGAAAATTTTAGGTCTTTGCAAGGGTTCTTCCAAAGCCTTCCCAAGTACTCTAAAATTTGTTTTTGGGGGGCTGAAAAAACCATTTTTTTCCTATTCCCGCCCACCTAAAATTGCAGTGGCAATGGCGCAAGAACCAAGTTTTAAGAGTTTAAAATTTATTGGAAAAATAAATAAAAAATTTGAAAAATATATTTAAAAGAAAAAAATCGCAAAATCTGATTGTTTCAGCAAGATTCAAAGTGCCTGACTGCTCACTGTAGCACTTTTCTAGAGTAACAGACCAAGCTTTGAAATAGCTTGGTTTGTCACTTTGGAGCAGCTTTTTGAAGGGCTGAAATTTTTTGTAATACTTTTTGGAATATAACTTTTACTTCAATCGATGCTCGAGAGACAAAAAAACACCAAAACTAAAAGCTATTACTTTTCATTTTTTTTCATATCTTAAATTTGTATATATAAAAAGCTTTGGCTCATTCCATTTGGATTGGTGAAGTGAAAGTTATAAAGCTTCTTATTTTGCAGACAATCATAGAAACTTTTTAAGAAAATAATGTATTAGATTCATTTCTAAATTAAATTTTTACAATTTAAAAATAAATTGTAGAATTAAATCTGCTTGTTAGAATAATCTTATTGTTGGAATTAGTGTGTTTCAATTCCATTTTAGAGCTATTACGGATTTAGTTCTTCCTTCAATCCTATACTAGCTTCTAGTTAATAATATTTTAAAAGAATGAAAACCATGTATTTTTGTTTAGATTTTTTTCTTTATATTTTCAATTCAAACCTTCAATATAAATTTTTTTAAATCAAAATGCTTAGAGCAAAAATTTGAAGTTAAGAAGATTCCAAGTCAAATAATCTAGTCAACGAACATGCTCCAAAACTTATATTCTTTACTTTAAATGCAAATATCTTGAAAGCTAGAAGGTGAAAGGTTTTAGAATTTCTACTCCAAATTAATATACTAGTTTTGGTTTCTAGTGAAAAACAGGTCTTGGGACTTTAGAGGGTAAGACTGAGAAAACATCACATTGATAGTAATTATATATTAAAATTTTAAGACTATTATTAGCTCATTTGCATCTTATTTGGGTGATTGCAAGAAAGACTTGCTAATTTTATTATACTTTGGAAAACTGGGGTTGTCATCTATTATAACTTTTGAACCCTAAATCCAATGCCAAAAATAAAAAATAAGTTTCTAGATGTCTTGATTGTTATTGTATCCTTAATTTTTCAAAAAATTTAAAGAAGAAGTTTTCATATTTAAAAGTCAATTTCTCTAATTTGTCACACTTCTGAGTTTAGGGGATTTGAATACAATTGAGCGGTTTAAGTTAATGATTTTCAGTTAAAATTTCTATGTATATCCTATAGTAGGCAAATATATTTCTACCAAAGGGCATCTAAAAATACATTATTTTATATCTTCCACATCTATGCAAATAGGCTTTCCTTGCGTGCGTACTTGTGAACAATAGAAATGGTTTGACCTCATTTTTTTGCTTGAAACACATCACTAGGATCAAAGTCCTTTTAAATGTCCAGTTTTTAGTTCTCTTTATAATTGTTTTCTCTATTCTTTACAAATTAAACATTGAAGTATGTATTTTCTAGCCACAATTCTATGTCCAAGAATATACATACTTTGATGTTTTAATTTGTAATAAAGTAGAAAAATCAATTATTAAAAAACTAAAAAATTGGTTGTTTGGGTCTTTGGGAGGACTTCTTGGTGATGAGTTTCAAGCAAAAGAATGAGGTCAAAACCATTTGTATTGTTCACAAGTACGCACGCAAGGAAAGCCTATTTGCATAGATGTGGAAGATATAAAATAATGTATTTTTAGATGCCTTTTGGTCAAAACATGTTTGCCTACTATAAAAACATACCATAGATATTTCAACTAAAAATCATTAAAAACCGCTCAATTGTATTTAAACCCCTAAACTCAAAAGTGTGATAAATTAGAGAAATTGACTTTTGAATATGAAATGATTTTTTAAATTTTTTGAAAACTTAATAATACAATAACAATCAAGACATTTAGAAACGTGTTTTTTGTTTTGGGCATTGGATTCACAAATCAAAAATTATAATAGATGACAACTCCAATTTTGTCAAAGTGAGACAAAATTGGCATGTCTTTCTTGCAATAATCCATTTGAGTATATTCCAATGATGATCTCAATATAGAAGCTAGTTCTTATATTGATACATATATATAGGATTTATTTGTCACAAGTTTGAAGATGATGTACGCAACATTCTTGTATGAGACAACAAAGCCATAAATTATTGAAGGCACTACGACATAAAACTATGGAATTTCAAAGCCTCACATCTAAAGCTCCATAATTAAAGCCATGATTATTTGGATGTCATATTTGTTGGTCTTTTCATTCCTTATATAACTCTTTTCATTGCATCTCCAAAACCTTTTTATTCTATTACTAGTTTGCACTTTGTTGTTTAGAAAAAACATCCATTTTACAATAGTAGCTATTTCAAATCTTCATGATATTCATTCAAGAGCATATGCCATGAATATTGCATTCTACATTCCGCCTAAAGTAGAAAGTTAATATTGTTTTGATGATGAGGATGTCTGTACAAGGGGGTGATTGCAAGAAATACTTGTACTAATTTTTGTCACATATTTCTAGCTAATTTGTTTTTTGGCCATAACTTTTGCGTTTTGGTTTCAAATGACTCAAATCTCATAGGCAAGGTATATATATTTTGAGAAATAAAATTCTAAAAAATTATAGAATCCTTCCAAACTCTATTTTTGTACACAAGAAAATTTTCCTAATCAAGAAATCCACGCTCCAGATAGACTCAATTGCTTAAGTGTTTGGAAATGGATTGACTACCTTAATAGACTCTTAGCTATTATTTAAAGGATTTTTAAAAGCAATTAATTGTATGTTATGTAGAAGTCTACAAAGTGATCTTCTTTCTACTTGCATTTTTAAACATGTAAAATATTATTTTGGTGGGTTTTTTTGGTGAATGACCGTCTCCATTGAATTGCTACAAATTAAATATTTGTTTTTCCAATTTTTTCCTTATTAAAACATTGAAGTATCTATTTTCTCAAGATTTTGCACTTTTCTTGTTCTCCTACATAGAAAATTTTTCTATGCTTTTCCTTTGGTGGTTACCTTTATCTTAAAGGGATATATATTGGATATATTTATTAAAATTTAAAAAAATTGTTTTTTCTAATTTTTAAGTACTCCAAAATTTTTAAAAAAGCATGAATGTTGTTAAACGCAACAAAATCAACACATGTTTCTTTGTGTATTTCTTGCAATCACCCAAGGCTGCAACAACAACAAAAATTTAATCCATTTCCCCTAACCAATTCTAACAGTAATTCTTTATAAATTTCAATATTCAAATGAGAATATTTTAAAAAATTTTATCTTCAAAGTCTTTCAAGTCCAAAATCTTCACTCAATCATCATTGATAGTGCAGAAAGAAACAAAGTTTTTATTGCATATAACTTCAATATAAGAGATTTTGTTTATAGTGCATTTAAAATAGAAAAGATTATAGAAAAAAAAATATGGCTAATGTTTAAATTTCTAAGATATTTATATACAAGGAAAGTTAAGTATTAAATAATTCTTTTAATAAAACAAATTAGGAAAGCGCAAATGCAATAAACTTTAAAGATATTCTATATCAACCTTTAGGTTGGAGCTAGTTTTTGCATTGATGTAAATAGGATCTAGTTTATGAATCATAATTCCAAAATTTTCAATTTAGTTGTTTATAACTTTTCAAAATTTAAGGTTTTGAAATTTTAGCATTTTAGCATAATTTAGAAATTTAAAATTCCAAAATCTTCAATCACTTGTCACTAGTAGCACAAAGAAGAGCACATCCTAATTCCTAAATCAATATTTTTATGTTTTATTTTGTAAAAAATTAAAAAAACAATTAAAATATAATACTCTAATTCTAACAAGATGTTTTGATCCACTAAATAGCCATCAATATTCTTATTATTAAAATGCACGTTGAAGACAATAAAGATTTAAGACTTCTCTTCAATGGATAATTTTTGTTTTTAGAATTCTTTTATACAAAAGAAAAAGCCTAAATTTATAAATTATCTTGTCTAAAAACAAAAAATAAATTTCTAAAGTAGGATTGCTGAATAATATTTTTTACCTTTAAAATTGCATATTAATAAAAACATACTTTAAAGATATTTTGGAATATCTAATATTTTTTCATATTATATTAAAAAAATAAAATATATATATTTGAAAAATCTTTTCATTCTCATTGAATTATGAAGGACTGGAGATGTGAGATGGAAATTGAAGCATAAGAAATAAATTTATAATCTATCTAGAAATTTCTATAAATGTCATCTATATTAAACCATTACTCTTAAATTTATATTAGAAATTTTTTCTATCATTAAAATATGAATATATCTTGCAATTGCCTTTGGATAAGTACATCATCATTTTTTTTTGTATTTTTAACTTAAAAACCTAAGAAAAATTATATTTTATATTTATCATTTTTGCATTCATCATTTGAGTAATATATAATTTTTATTAATTGCATGCTAATTATGTGCAATTATAACTCAAAATTCTGCATTTTGTCATAAAGTATTGATTGGACTAAAACCAACAACAAAATCCAAGGATATAGGAACTAAAAACAACTCAATTTTTTTCTCAAAAGCCACCATTACATTTTGTGCATTTTCCTAATGTTTTTAAGCCCTAAAGTTCTATGACTATATTTTCACTGAAAACATTCAAAAGTTGTCATTTTAAAAACAAGTACCAAATTTTGAAAAAAAAAAAATTGACACATGTTGCCATATGATCTTGTAAAACACTACACTAAATAGGGGTATTAAGGAGACCCATACTAATTAATCGACATCTCACACTATATAAATATCTACCTTTATTGTACATCAATGGTTATTGAAGTGTGCGGGCTTGTACATCATATTTCAAACATCTACAGTTTTCAATAATAAGTCCCTTTAATTTTTTGGTCCCCTTAATACCTTTATTCAGTGTAGTTTGAAAAGACGTGGAAATAATTTCAAATAAATTTGCTGTGTGGATTGCAAGATATATGCATTTGAATTGACAAAATTCGGGCAAGTACACTTCTCAAGGTCACATTTGTATGAAAAATGTCCAAAATGGTGGTAACTCTTTGGATTCATTTCTCAAGGCAAGTTATCTACATGCTTTAAAACTTTCACTTCATTTGGAATTGTACAACATATAGGAAAAAAATAATAAGTAGAGAGTAGTAGAGAGTGATTCGAAATACTAAATTGTTAAAGAATTTAACTAAAGGAATTGAAAAATGCCAATCCCAATGGTTGCATTATTGTGATAAACAATCTACATCTTGTGATTTGATTTTTTCAAAAATATTAAAAATTGGGTAAGATAAAGGACTTCAAAGTTTATTTTAGGATAGAAAATCCATCACTGCCCGCAAACAAAAAATCCTCGTAACTTTTGACTCATTGATCAAAATGAAATTTTTTCTGATTTGACTAGACTACAAAATTATGAAAAAAAGTAATATATTAGGCCATGACTTTTGATCCATCTTTCAATGTTCCTCGCCCCCACCTTCTATGAAAATTTGGGCCAAAAATGTGGAAATCCCTAGTCACAAATACCTGCGCAAAATTTCTATGTAGCCAAAAACCGCATGTTGGTCCTTTAGGGTGTAACTTCAAAGTACAATCAAATTCATTTGGTTTTGTTTCCTTTAAATGAGAAAATTCTTGTAATTTTTTTTAAGAGTATCCTTGTGAGGGCCAAGACTTTGACTTTTGAACAAAGTGTCTATGCAAACATGTCACAAACACTTTGAATGGCTTTGTTTTTTCATCCATCTAATTGTTTTTAGATTTTTGTGTTACCTTTTTAACATTTGTGCGGTATAAATTTTCTTGATTTTGATATATAATTCAAAGTAAGCAAATATATTCTACCTCAAAATAGCTTTTCAATTCAAAAGTAAACATTGTAAATGTCCTAAAGAAATATAAAAAGTAAAAAGTCAAATAAATGGCATAATGAAAAATTTAGAAATTATCTTCTCGAATGAAAAGATATAAAAATCTTAAAAGTATTATCATTATTCAATCTACAGTTCATTTTTGTAGGATTTTTTCATTTTTTGGCATAATATTTATTGATAAAATTGAAAAATATTCTTTAGATAATTATTAGATTCAATCATATTTAAATCATCCATAGATTTTTTTACAACTTTTGCTCTTAATCCATAATTTTATTCCTCCTCAAAGTTGCATTTTATAATGGATCTTTACAATTTTAGAAATTAGACTACCTTTGGCCTTTAACCCCTAAAGGACCGTTGTTCCTTTTAGGACAAATGCAATTTCAAGTAGGTGCTTGCAGGCTGAACTTTTGTCCTGATTTTTAAAACTTTTTTGAAGATAAACTGATAAGCTTTGTGGGAGTATAATTTCTTTTCAATCAGTGACCGGGAATAAAAGTTATGCCCAAATAAGCTCAAAACAGAAGAAAGGGGGTAGCAAAAAAAATTTTGCAAAAAATTTAAATTTTTAAATTTTTTTCTTCTTTATCATAGATTATATTTTTGTCTATCTAGATTTTTTTGATTTGCTTCATTTGGATTTGTTATGAGAAAGTTGTGGATAGTCTTATTTTTTGGGCAATTTGAACATCTTTTTGAAATTTTTATTTTATAGAATTCATTCCTGATTGCAATTTTTATAGTGTTCCAAAAAAATTCACATGGTTTAATTTTCTTTCCATAATAATCTCACCATTGGGATTAGTGCATTTTTCTCCCTTAAAAAATATTAATATTTTAGATTTTCCTTCTATCTTGTACCTATTTCTACTTAATAATTTTTTTAAGAATGAAAATTGATTTTTATTTTTATTTTTTTCCTTCAACTCTCAACTCAATTCTTCATTATAAAGATTTAAAGCTCAATACTCTATAGTGCAAAAAATTTAAGTTAAAAATGTTCAAAGTCAAAAATTCTAATCATGCAATGTGCTGAAAAATTTGTTTTTTTCACTTTAAACGCAGATATCTTGCAATTTGTGCCCTCAAAATATTTGAAATTTTTTCCACACATTTCCATACTAGTTAGGTGTAAGCTCCTATAGTAGATATGTAAAAAAACTATTCTCAATTTTTTTACTCTTTGCTATAGAATGATAGTTTTGAGTGTTTTTTGTTAGAAAATGGCTTTTGTTCTTTAGGGGTTAAAGGGGTGTACAACCTTTTTTTTTATCCGAAGGGTTGAGAAATTGTTGTAAGATACGCTTGACAAGTTTGTGCCAAGTGTGGTGTATAGAAATTACTATAAGCGTTTTGAAAAAATATCTTTAAATATTTTAAAACTAACCCCCAAAGGACCAAGAGTCTATTCAAAAGATAAAATGATGGAGATTTGGACAGGTTTCTATGACCTCAACTTTTGTTGAAATTTTGAAACTTTCTCATAAGATAAGAAAATTTATTAGCTTCATAAGAAGATAAATTTTATTTCAATTGGTGCGTAGGAGTAGAAGTTATGCCATCTAAAACATAATTTTTATGTCGTCGGACAAGAAAAAAATCTACAAAAAAACTAAAACTAAAATATTTATTTTTTCTTATAGATCTTATCCTCTAAAGGACCAATATGCATTTTTGGGCTATATAGAGTTTTTGGTAGGTACTTGTGACTAGAGATATCTATATTTTTGGCCCAATTTCAAAAGAAGGTGAGACGAGGAATATCTTTTATATGCACTAAATTTCATGTCATTTGGAAATTTGAGTAAAAATTTATGACCTAATTTCTTGTAAATGGGCAGTTCGGGCAGATAAAAAAAATTACTTTTTTCAAAAACAAAAATTTGAAATTGGTTTTCTAGGGTTGTGTATATGTGGAAAGCTTTGAATCATTCCATTTTTATCAATGAGTCAAAAGTTATGAGGATTTTTGGTTTGAGGGCAGTTATGGTCTTATGGATTCTCTACTCTAAAATAAACTTTGAAGTCCTTTATCTTACTCAGTTTTCAACGTTTTTTGAAAAAAATAAAATCATAGGATGTAGATTGTTTATTGTAACATTTGCAGCCATTGGGATTGGCATTTTTCAATTCCATAATTAAATTCTTAAAAATTTAGTATTTTGAATCATTCTCTACTACAATCTATTTACTATTTATTTCCTGTATCTTGTACAATTCCAAATGATGTGAAATTTTTCAAGCATGTGGCCAATTTGTCTAGGAAAAAGAATCCAAAGGAGTACTACCTTTTGGACATTTTCCATAGAAAAGTGAGCTTTTGAATGCAACTGCCTTGTTTTTTGTAGAGCCCGAATAATGATTTTAGTGAATTTGAAAGCTTATATGTTACAATCCACGCGGTATAAATTTTGAAATTTTTACCGCATGTTTTCAAGTCAGCATACTACAAGATCCTACGGTTATATGTGTCAAAATAATATTTTTTTCAAAAATTTGGTACTTGTACTAAAAATGGCAATTTTGGAGCATTTTTAGTGAAAACATAGTCATGGAACTTTGAGCGTTATTGTTGTCTACACTTAAAGCTTTGAGTCATTCCATTTGGATTAGTAATGTAAAAGGCATGAACAATCTTGTTTATTAGGCAGTCTCAGCATCTTTTTGAAAAATTAACTTATAGGATTCATTTCTGAATGCAATTTTTACAATTTTTCAAAAAAAATTATTAACAAGGTTAAGTTTACTTGCTTGAACTCACCACTGGGATTATTGTGTTTCAATCCCAACTTAGAGCTATTAATGATTTAATTTTTCTTTCAATGTTGGACCTACTTCTATTTTATAACTTTTTAAAGAACAATAATCAAAAGTGTGTTTTTTGAAATTTTTTTCTTGGAATTTCTACACAATTCTTCAGCACAATTTTTTTAATATGATTATTTTCATTAAATGGCAAAAATCCTCAACTGTGGTGCTTTTAGTGGCTTTGATTGTGCGGTCTGAAATCTATATTAGTCCTAGATATCCAAAATATACACCAATCCTAGGTTTTTAAGACCGCAAGGTCTTAAATCTATACAATTTGTAGGTGTTTGAAATCTACACCAATCCAAAATGTCTAAAATCTATACCAAGCCTAGATACCACTTTTTGGATTTAGACCGCAAGGTTTGAAAAATAGCATCAAAATATCTCCATTTTAATGATATTCACCATTAATTCAAAGTTTGCAATGCAAGATTTTTCCACAAATGAAGGTCAAAGTTTTCTAAAATTACAGGCCAGTGTTCAAGTTTTTTCCAACTTTGAATATTATTGTCTTTTTATTTGGTGGGTCAAACTTTATGAAATTTTTAACACATAATCTCAGACAAGTAAAGTGCAAATTCCTATGGTTAGATTCAAAAGAATATATTTTTTTGTTTTCATAGGTGAATGCAACAAAAATGGCATTTTTGAGTGTCTTTTGAAAAAAAAATGGCCTTGATTTTGTTGGAGGTAAAGAATTAAAATTAAAATAATAAAAAATACTTCAAAAATCCTCCAAAAGCTATGTAAAAAATTGGTACTAAAAAATTCAAAGAATTATATTGTATTCATTATATACATATATTCAAAAATAATAAAGCAAAAAATTTAGAACTTTTTTCAACTTAAGGGATTTAACCAATTACATTAACCAATTACATCTCAAAAGAAATGATAGTTTCTTTCATAATACAAAGAAAACACATTTAATTTGAGTGGAAGTATAAGACAAAGACATTAGTATTTTATAAAGTACATCTTATCATGATATATAATCCTATGGTTTAACCCTAAAGTTTCATTGTTCCCTCGGGGGACAAATTGGATTTTGGGCAAGTTCTAGGACCTTGATTTTTTATGAATTTTTTTTTTAAAACTTTCTCATAAGATAGAAAAACTGTTTAGCTTTAAAGAAAAATGATTTTTTTTCAATTGGTGACCGGGAGAAAAAGTTATACCACAAAAAGCCTAGAACTGAACTCAATGGGCAGCACAAAAAAAACTGCAAAAAGTCAAGATAAATTTTTTCATTTTTTTTCTTTAAATATTATGTTTTTGTCTACATGTGAAGCATTGATTCATTCTATTTGGACGAACAATGAAAAAGTTATGGACAATCCTGTTTTTTGGGCAATTAGAGCATCTTCTTGAAAAAATAACCTGTAGGATTCATTTCTAAAATGCAATTTTTGTATTTCAATCCCATCTTAGAGCTATTAATGATTTAGTTATTTTTTCAATCTTGGACCTACTTCTACTTAATAATTTTTTAAAGAATGAAAATCAAGTGTTTTTTTTCTTAAAAAAAATTCTAGACTTTCAACTCAATTCTTCAACATAAAATTTTAAAAATTTTAAAATTTATAGTGCAAATTTTTTCCACAAATGGTGGTCAAAGTCATTTGAAATTGCAGGTCAATGTTCAAAAAAACTTTCTTTTTCAACTTTGAATGCTAATATCTTCCAATCTATACGGTCAAACTTGGGCCAACGCAACAAAAATGCCAGTTTTTATTGGACTAAAAGTATTATTAGAATTCTCCAAATGATAAAAGGAGACATATACTCAATAATTGTTAAAGGCAAATGTACAGTAGAGTGTACAACTTCTTGGATAGAGATTCTATAGAAACTATTGGACTTTAAGCACATTGTCTGTTTTATTAAAAACACTAGATTTGTATCCACTTTAAAAATATATAAAATTAGCACAATTGAGAAATAAATGATTCATGTACATTTATAAACTATATCCTAAGTATAAAGCCAAACCTTAGGTTGTCAAAGTTGATTTATTTTAAAAGTTTTGAATTTCAAAACTTTCCTTTAATAATATTGTAGCAAATTTCTATCCATACTCTGAAAGTTAGAATTTTCTGTGTTTAGATTTAAATTTGAAAATCCAATAACATTTGGATTTAAATTTTTTGCCTGCAAGCACATTTACAACAAAATCTATGAATTTAAAAAATTGATAAATAACCAAAATAAACTAGAGGTAGATAAAAATTTAATACAATATCTAACAATTATCAAAAAAGTCTTATATTTGTTTGAAAATTTCTAGTATTGTATGTTTGAATATACAAAAAATTCTAACTTAAAATCCAACCAAAAACTCTTTTTCTTGAAATTTATGGTGCATGTCTACACCGGGATATGCAAGGTCTTTAGGGAGTCTAATACATTTGTGTGAACCTAATTATAATTTTTGATGATAGTAACATATTAAGATTAACATTCCAAAACCATGTGAAGTTAATTTATTAGAAAGATCAATTTTCAATTTCTGTTTGTGATTGTTTGAAAATCTCAAATTTGCTCTTTAGTTTCACAAGAAGACAAAAAAGTTGTCATTATCGTGCATTTTTTGAAATAAAGAACAAACTATCTATAAAAAAATATTCAAAATGTAAAATGGTCTTAAATACCTTAATTATGAATATGAAAGAAAATACTTGCGGTTATCAACAAAAAATCTCAATCGTTTTTAAAATTAAGTAAAAAACATAGGTAATTTGTTTCTTGAAATGACCTTACTAGAACAAAAGTTAAAATGTTATCAAATTGTTCTTTAACATTAGAGGTTGCAAAAAATTGAATCCACTTGCTTCTCAAATCTTTGTAGATAACCTTCAAATAGAAATGACTTTAGCATGGAGATGGATAGATTCTATTTGTCAATTTCTGAATATTCATGGGATTTTATTTAGGCAAGAATTATATAACATTTCTTTGCGTTTACAAACTTGATGTTCTAAAGCTTTGAAGCTATACAACTAAGGTGACACACTTTTATATTTTGCTACAATAAGTGTTTGTGAATAATGTAATTTATAAATAGAATATTTGAAGGTGGTAAGTAACATAGTCTTTAGTAACTAACACTACATATCACTTTTAGTTTAACACTTTAAACTATTCTAAGTTCTAAAGTAAGATTCAAAATCATACCAAGATTTTCTTCTTACACTGAAGTCCCTACATTGTATATTGATGTAAGATTTTTCAACTAATGAATTGAAATAAAACTAATCAAATTCTAATTTTGAAACAAATGAGTAAAATTTTGGACACATTCAAATCTAAAAAATTTATGTGTTGAAAAAACTATATTTTATTCACTTTTTTAAGCAAAAAAATTTAAAATTATAACTCAATGTAGTCAACATGGCGATGTGCTATTTAAAACAACATTAGATATTCTTTGAATTCTAAAATTTTATTTTATTTAAAAAAAATAAAAAAATGTAAAATCTTCAAGTTATAAATTTGCAAAGATTGATTACCAAACCAAAATAATGGTGGTGTAACCAATATAATTTGCATATTTTACTTTGGTGATTATTAATTTACCCCTAAAAGACCAACATGCGCTTTTTGGCTATATAGAAATTTTGGGCAGGTATGTGTGACTAGAGATTTCTATATTTTTGGCCCAAATTTTAATAGAAGGTGGAGACAAGGAATATCTTTCATATTCACTAAATTTCATAACATTTAGAAATGTGAGTCAAAAGCTATGGCCTAATATGTTACTTTTTTCCGTAACTGTCTAGGCAGATCAGAAAAAATCACTTTTTTCAAAAACAAAAATTTGAAATTGGTTTTTAAGAGTTATATATATGTAAACAGCTTTGAATCATTCCATTTTGATCAATGAATCAAAAGTTATGAAGAGTTTTAGTTTGCGGATAGTTATGGATTCCCTACTCCAAAAAAATAAATTTTTAAGTCCTTTATTTAACTCAATTTTTAATATTTTTTGAAAAGAATAAAATCATAGGATGTAGATTATTTATTCCAACATTGCAACCATTGGGACTGGCATTTTTCAATACCATAATTAAATTCTTGACAATTTACTATTTTGAATCATTTTCTACTACTATCTACTTACTATTTTTTTCCTATATGTTTTACAATTTCAAATGAAGTGAGCTTTTTAAGCATATAGCCAACTTGTCTAGAAAAAAGAATCCAAAGAAGCACCATGATTTTGGACATTTTTTCATTGAAAAGTGAGCTTGTGAAGTACTGCTGCCCAGTTTTTTGCAAGGCCAAAAATGATTTTAGTGAATTTGAATGCTTATATCTTGCAATCCACGTGGTGGAAATTTCTGAAAATTTTTCCTCATGTTCTCAAGTCAGCATACTACAAGATCCTACAATTACATGTGTCAAAATTTTTTTTTTTCAAAATTGGATACTTGTACTAAAAATGACAATTTTTGAGTGTTTTTTTGGTGAAAACATAGTCATAGAACTTTAGGGGTTAAAAAAAATTCTTTGAAATTAAATTGTTCTTCAGAGGTTTCACATTCATTTTCAATATGCTATTCTTTATACCATCTTTCCATGCCATCACTTTTAAGGATTCAGTATTTACTCTATTTGCATCCACTTGTCTACTTTATGACACAAGGTACAACCTAAAAATGATTGTAACCTAATTAAGAACCTAAAAGAAGTTAAAAAATAATTTCGGTCATGAAAACAACAACATTGAAGAGTTTGTTTGAATTACAAGAGCCTACCCATTGTCGACCATTTAAGCAATTATGCATATCTACAGGGCGGGGTTCTTCAAGGGAGGAATTTTTCTACATGTAGAAATTGAGTTAAGAAGGTTCCCATAATTTTCTAGATTTTTATTTCTCAAAACATAATTACTACATATTTTTTTGCTGAAGATTCTATTCGACCTATACTCATTATATAGACCTCCCTATTTCCAACCAAAAGTTGGTTGCTAATCCATCCAAGGGTTGGTTGCAATATTGATCATCTTGAAGCCAATCATAATGTGCCACAACTAGATTGGAAATCGTGCCATAATAAATGACCGTTTTTCTCCTCCTGAGCGGAAAGAAAACAGTCTACAGAGCGAGAATGGGTAGTGGTCGAAATGGGTCAAATCCCTTAAGACATCTTCTATGGAGTCTTGCCAATCATGTCCCATATTTTTAATAACACATGATTCTAATGTAGATGTTGACTCTTAATTTCCATCTAATGTGAGCATAGTGATGAAGATACTGACTCCTTCCATTCAATGTGTGCTACAAAAATGTCAACTTTTACTTCAAATTCCTTCATCCAAGGTGTGCAATGTAGAAAAATCAGCTGCCACTTCAAATCCCTCCGTCCAATGTGTGTGATCAATGTAAAAATGTCAACTTCTATTTTAAATTGCTCCGTCCAATGCATGCATTATGGAAATGTCAACTTCTACTTCAAATCTCTTCATCTAGTACGTCCGCTATACAACCCTTAATATCCACTTCAAATCCTTTCATCCCGTGCGTGCGCTTTTACAACCCTCAATGTCCACTTCAAATTCTTTTGTCTAATGCATGCGGTTAGGAATGCCCACTTCAAATCTCTTCGTCCAATGCGTACGATGCAAGAACATCAACGTCTATCTCAAATCCCTTTGTGCAGTGACATCCATGCGTGTGGTGACGTCCACTTCAAATTCCTTTGTGCGGTGATATGAGTGCGTGCGGTGATGTCCACTTCAAATCCCTTTGTGGGGGGAAATGCGTGCGTGCGGTGACATCCATTTCAAATTCTTTTGCTCAATGCATGCAGTGTAGGAACGTCAACTTCCACTTCAAATCCATCCATCCATTTTGTACGATGAAAGAATGTCAATTCCCTCTTCAAATCTGATCTCAACTATCTTAATGTACACAATAATGTCATACCACTTCAAAAGTACTTTTTAGAGCAAAATTCTCAATTAAGAAGAATCCTAAATCCACAATTTAGCCACTACCAATTGTCTTGATGTATCAACCAAAAAACAAAATCTTGGGTATCATTTGTATGCACTCAAGTGACAAAATCTTTAAAATTGAAAAAATGTTATCTCCTACATAAATGCAAAAAAATCATTAAATTGAAAAAAAGATTAAAAATAAAAATAAAAATAAAATAAAATAAAAAATCATAACAATCTTTAAATGAATACTTGGATTGACAAGACATACAAAATAAATCAAATCCACCCAATTGGGTACCCACCCCTCTACATTTAAAAAAACAATCTTGCAAAATACGTGACACGACCACCCCTTCAAAATCTCCACATCAAGACCGACTCTCATAGCACTACGGTACCCATCCCAGGGAACACTGTTTCCTATAATTATGACTGCTTGTGCGGATGTGAACGACGGATGGATGTCGACGAAGTACAACCCGGATGAATTTTTTTCATCGACAAATTTCTGTTCCCTTAATGCGACGGCATCTCTCCCCACTCGCACTCCCGAGACAGAAGAGAGAGACTCTGGACTGCGCTTCCCATTTCCGTTTTGAAGAATCGCAAGCGCATTGCATTCCGAGTTTGCAGAGAGAATGCAATTCCGAGCATCGGATTCTCGCAATGCTGCAGCTGCATTTCCTTTTATTGTGAATCTCTCCGTTTGAGTTTCGGTCAGGGTTTGGTTTGGTCGCGCTGCGCTTGTTCTTGAAACGGCGCGCTTTGTTCTTGAAATTCGTACTACGGTGGCATTGTAAGTGGTTTCTGAGGTTTTACGATGCCTTTATTTTAGGAGCTTCATTGGAATACTGAGATTGGAATGCATTTTGTTGATTTCTGATTTCTGATTTCCCCCTGTTTTTTCCCCTGTTTTTTGTTTTCCCCTGTTTTTTTCAGACTATGGAACAACCGATGATGCAGCAGGCCGAGTTCATGGACGATTTCTTCCTGTCGGCGGGGAACAAAACCCCTTCCCTGATGGAGCTTCCGTTTGCTATTCAGGAAATTCAGTGGCAGCGGGCGCAAGAGGAGAAAGTGTATGTTCAGGGGCGGAGTAATGGAAACCAAGAAGTATCGGTTGAAATCGATTTGTGGCGATTGGAGCTTCCCGTGGAGGGCAAGCCGAAGTTCTTGGTGCATCAAACCTCCGGTGCATGGCAAGTCTACCTCATGAGGCTTTATTAAATGTTTTTTCGTTTTTTTAAAGAAAGTTTATCACGTGCTTGTTAATAGGTTACTGATCTGTTTCTGTTTCTGTTTTTGGTTTCCAATGTTTTAGGATGGAGCTTCGGAAACCTCGTGATAGTTACTTGGAGACCATGAAAGTCGTTGTAGTGGCAGCTCATTTCTTGATCTTCGCCAAACAAAGCCCCCATTCTTCCAAAGGTGATGTGTGGCGATATGTGCGTAAAGAGTGCAGGTAATGCTTTACAGTCTGGTTGCCCCTTAGTTTGCTTTCCGTTCTCCGTGGCACACACAATTGTGTGCTTACGTTTCTAGGTATACACAAAAAGAATGCAGGGGTTTTGGACATTCCATTGCGATTCGTTCGGTTTAACGAAATATTTTCTAGTTGGCACCTTGTTTGATTTACTAATTCCATTGTAAATATACACTAAAAGGATATTTATATTGATCATATTGGAGTAGCACTAAAGCAATATTAGTGCCATTCTCTTGGTCTCTTTCTTTCTGTGTTAGAAGCTTAATGTTGAGACATTCTATTCAATTGCAGTGAATTCAAAATCAAGCCCAATCAGAAAGACTTAGCTGAAGCGTTTCTGCTGCTGCAATCTATCGTGACAAGCGATCCCAAATTACAGGCGTCCCCTGTGAGTACAGGCTCCAGTTTCAGAACATTAGGCTGCCTTACATTTCTTAATACCAATGGCGATTTAGAGATGTAGATATATTTATATGTTTTTTGTCCCTCCTGCCCTTCCATCTCTTTCTTCTGTGCAGCTTCCTCGTTTATTTTCTTCAAGCACAAGTACATAATAGAATTACTACACGATGACACGCTTTGAAGTTACGCCCACGTGGTTTTAAGTGATCACTGTTAAAGGGAGAGAGAAACATCATAATCGAAGACAAAGTCAAAACTAGGCAGTCATAATGGAACCCGAACCTGCTAGTCAGAGACTGTAATCAATTGAGTGAACCCCTCCTTAAAATGAGAACAAAATACCATTTTGTATTGAAAGTTTTTGCATCCCGTATGAGTTTAGCAGTAAGGGCACAGCTTGCAGGTATGGTCACTACCGTCTTTAAATAAAGTTTGCTCTAAATTCGCTGTTCTGTTAAGTTATTTGGCCTCAAGTAGTTTTCGCTTCCTTCGTTTATTTATTTAATTTTATAATGAGTGTCTTAGAGAATATATTTAGATTTTTTGACGAAGGTATTTTGAGAAGAGATTATACAGTGGTATACTGGCTCCAGTAATTGTTTGCAAAATTTTGCGTTTGGTAAGATGGGATGTGTTCCCTTTCATTTTGGTTCCTTTTTGGGTTTGAGAACATGACACTGAACGTTGAGTGTTTAATCCTCAACATTTTATAAGAACCTTTTGACTTCTCTGATGAGGTTAGGCTTCCATAAGGTACTTCTAGCAGTAGTCCTTGCATCGAAGATATGATTTTGAGTCGAATTTCCTCTACTTTACTTACTCCGGACTGTTGTTGTATTACAGATTATACCGCAGTTCTTTCCAAATCTTTCTAAGAAACTGAGATCACAAGCCGCTAAGGTATGTGAAGGAAGTCAGCCTTGAATTTTGGGATTCCTTGGGTTCATTACAGAACACAGCAGTCTTTCTTGGCAATTTTATAACAGTGGTCTCTTTGTTGAAGCCAGGACAAGAAGAAGCCACGTTTGAAAAGAGAGTGTTCGCCTGTTTCAGAAACCCCCATACGTGATGGACGCAGCGTTGACAACAAGATCACTTCTGCTGCCGAACAGCTGCCTTCAGTAGGCGATACATTAAAAGGAGCATCAAGCTCACAAGGTCCCAGGATGCGCAGTCTTGCCGAATTTTCAATAGAGGCAGATCTTCCCCTCTCCCAGAGGCTGACCCCAGTACAAAAGAAGAGGAAGCCGGGACGACCAACTCGTCGAAGCTCAGCTAGAAAGGGAAAGGGGACTGACGACCTCTGCATGGAAGGAGATGAAGATTGGGTGGATGAACCGGATGTGTGCGCGTTCTGTGATGATGGAGTGGAAGGAAGTGAACGACTCCTGTGGTAAGGTTTCTTTACGTTCTAAGGAAAGAGTGGTTGTTTCGGCTTTGCTTGCCTTAAGCCCTAATTACCCATCCTCAAAATAAAAAGTCCACTTTGGAAGTTTCTATCGTTCAAAATTTTTCCTCTTACTCTTTGTTACCTTGCTGGATATTTTTTAAATCCTTGATTTTAACTCCTATAGATGTGGGAGCTGCAAAGTTTGACCATTTGGGCGATGAACTTGCTAAGTATGTGATCCGGTATGTGATGTGCACATATATTGCACCATCCCAACTGACTACTGAATTGATGTTGGTGGAGCTACTAAGTGTGTTTTAAACTTGCTTTCCGTGTCGTCATGCAGTTGCGATGGTATATGCATGCGATCCTTTCATCCGACTATAGAATCCGGCTGGCAAAACAAGTGTCAAACTCTTCGCCTTACAAGAGCAGCTGTTAGTGTAAGCCCATTCATTTACTGGTATGCTACTGGAAAGACAGTTTTGCAGGCAGGATCACTGGGCACCTGGGAAGCCATGCCCCTGGGTATGAAAAATAGAAATGTTCACTTACCCCTAACTTTCTAAACAAGCATTTTTGAGTGTACATGGTGTACATTTCAATTTCGCTGGGGGTAATGGCTTCCCGGGCACCCTGGCACCCTGTGGGTAATGCTGTTGAATCCTTACTTGCGTGGATTCTGTCGAGGCCTATGTGATGAGCTTACATCTTTCCTGCTTCACTCTAGGTGGAGACTTGGATCTGCCCAAATTGCGAAGTTGGACAGCACCAATGCTTTGAGTGTGGGAAGCTAGGGAATTCAAACCCGTCGACGGATGTAAAGAAGCAGGAGGTAAATGCCAACTGTATAAAAATTTGAAGTGTCTGTCTTCGTTCGTCACATCTTAGTTTCCTCCATGCCTTTTCTATGAAACGCAGGTCGTTATTTTTATCCTAGGAGGGCCAGACAGTTGTTGGGCATAACCAGCTCCTCCAGACTAAATCAAGATTGTCAGATCTCGGAGATCTACAGCTATGTGGGAAAGATGGGGTTATGACTTCGGACCCTCCTCTTTTCTAACCGCACTGTGCCCTGTGGCGATGAAAGTCGTAGGAGAGGCTTTTGTGTGCTTGCACCTCTTGTCTTTGGACTTAGCCAGATGTATTATGTCTTCATAAGTCGGACTCCTTCAACTGAACTAACTCTGTGATTTTTATCCTGATTCAGGTCTTTGTGTGTGGGGCTAAGCAGTGCAAGCGATTCTACCATCCGAGTTGCGTTGCCAAGTATCTTGTTCCAGAAGCCGCACAAAACAACTTGGCGTGCCGCATCAAGCTGAATTTAGAGACGTTCTCCTGTCCACTTCACAAGTGTGCAAGCTGCAACTTGGATGAAGACAAGGAAGTACCCAGTTTATGCCTTATCAAATGCAGGCGGTGCCCTGTGGCATGGCATGATAAGTGCTTGCCTCCGTATGCATCTTCCCAACCACCAGAATTTTAGCAATATTTTGCAGTTTGTGCTCATGAGAAAATGCGTAGTGAACGTTGAAATACTATTTATGCTTAGACGATTGACACTCTGATTCTTGCGTGCTTTGACCTTGTGTTTCTTCAGAGTATGTAAGACTCAACTGTGGCAACTTCAAAACGGCCAGTCCGTTATGTATTGTGGGTTAGTATTTCATAACCTTGTCGTCAGTCTAGATTTACCTTCTACTCCCTCCGCCCCGAGATAACTGTCCACTTTGGACCTCATATGTTCTTAAGGTTGTTTTGATTAGGTCGTATGGAGGCTTTTCTCTGTCCATTTTTATTAAGGTTGTACTGAACACATGCAATGTTCTTCATTGATTCTGGGGATAAAATTTGGACCTTTTTGAATTAATGCTTTTCATAACATGATCAATGAAATTGGTATCAAACGTTGTCAACAAAACTGCGGACACTTATTTCGGGACGGAGGTAGTAGTGTTTCTGAGTTTGTTTACGTTATTTGTACAAGTCTAGAGGTTTCGGTGTTGTTTGCACATTGAGCATGCTTCGTTGTAAATATAGATTCTTGCCTTTCTTTAAGACGGATGCGTCCATATCCTCAAAGTTCGATGGATCTGTGCTTAAATTTTGCCTCCTCTGACTTACCATTTCTTAGTAACTTTTTCGAGTCTGTTCATTTGGTGAAAGTTTCCATGTTTCTTTCGCCTTGCTCACTGCAACTGGATTGTAATTTCTTCTCTGCATGATCAGAAACCACACACTTGACCCGGTGTTGCTGACTCCAGCACAGAACCACGTTACATTTCCATCAGTGGAAACGGTAAGTTGTACACTCGAATTCTACTTCCTATCTCGCTTTGAAAGGCAGGAGGTTATGGAAGTGATTAGAGTGATCTCTGTTGGCTGTTTCCTTATCTGTAGATAAAAAAATTGTGCCCCTAATACCTTGACACTGCTTTCTTACAGAATGTTATTCCAAATGGATCAAAGTTTTCAGGGGCTTTGTTATCATACAAAACGTGCCAGCTTTAAAGAGACCGTGAAGACTCTTTGGAAAGGTTGCTGGTGAGCAGTATATGTATAGCCTCATCATTAATTAGCGTTATTTTCTCACACAGATCCACCTGATTAGATATGCAACGGTGATAGATACCCAAGATTTGTTGTTTGATAATCGTCACATGGTGCGAGTGATGTAATTTCAGAATCCTGCAGAACTTTTGGAACAATCAATCAGACAGTGGGCCTTCTCCACCGAATTGAATGCAGGCAAGTGCCTTTTAAATATCTATCGTCGTGTTCTATTCCGAACCTTACTTGCCCTTTTGCTGAAGCATAACATCTGAATTACCGCAAGTCGTTCACTGAATTTGCTTGGAACTCAACGCATCTGTGCAGGAACAATGGAAACAATGTGCAGTTGAGGTGTAGCATTCGTCCCAAGCACACATAGCAGTTGAGGTGTACATTGAATTTGAGGAACTCTTTCTGTTCGGTTCCGTTCCCAGTTTTTGAAACTACATACCCCTTTTTTTTTAGCTCCACATTTTTGGATGCAGGATGCACTTTAGCAATTATGCAGTTCCGCATTATTTGGATTGCTTAAATCAATTGGACAGAACCGAATTCTTTGACGCTAGTGTGTACCATTTTATTCTAGTTTGTTGCTCGGTGCGATTGACTTTCGAGGACATGATATTTGCTGAGAGTTATATAGTCTGTAGAAGTAACTTTGGTCTTGAGCTCAAAATGTTAAAAATCATCTCATGGTATACTTACTAAAGCTTGTAGCCCAAGAATTGTCGTCCGAGAGACTTGTGCGTACCCTTCTCAGTGAGAGTTTTGTTAGTGAGCGACTGATTCTTTGGAAGGCCTCTGTTGTGTTGTACTGTACTTTGGCCGGTGCAGGATCCTCAGATTGACCTCGAGCAGATCGTTTGAGTGGAGACATTTGGTTGTCAACAATCTTGACTAAGTCATTGCTACTGAGGTTGGCATACCCAAAACCGGCCTCTTCCCAATTGCATCCCCTACTAAGATGTGTCTGTAGATAGTCCAAGATTTATGTACTAACATGTTACGCTAGGGGACACAATTGGAAAGGGGTGATTTGGGGTATGCTTACTGTATGCATCACAACAACATTGACAGCTAACAATGTGTTTTCTTGGATATTGGGAGAAGTCACTATTGCAAAAATGTAATCCATTGTGTATCCTATTTTAGCACATTTATCCAATGCACATTTTCATTCTATACATAAAATCATCTTCATTTGTCTTAAAAATGATCATTGATGACAATAGTTCTAATTTTTGGTCTCAGTAAGGAAAATCTAAGAAAGAATTGTCCTTTAGTCTTTTCTACCTTAGAACCAAATGCTATCTATTACAATACATTGTTAAGTAAAATCCCAATGAGATCTATAGAACAAACTAGAGAATTCTACTAATATGAGAGTTATCCTAGAAGTCATGACAAAAAGGTGCTTTCTTTGGTTTTAGAGAATTTGTGACTTTGTTGAAATCAATAGAAGCTCTTTCAACCCAATACAAACGTTCCCAAAGTTGATCTAAACTTCTACTAGAAGCAACTTTGGTCCCCTTTTATAGTCATTGAAATTTAGATTCTAGTAGTTTGAAATTCCACTTTGTAGTCTATGGGACGTTGGAAGAAAATATAGGAATTGTGTTTCATCTTGCAAAGGGTGGATTTTATTTTATTATTCTAATTGAATCTAATAAATCATTGTGATTAAAAAAAAAAGGTAGTTATTTGTTTAATAGGTCTTTTAATTCCATTGATAGAAGGAAGTGGATATGATTCATACTTCTTTATTTTACAAGAATATGACTTTATGGATTATAAAATTTAATATCATTGTATGTTTTAGTACGTTGATTACATATGCTAAAATTGGGATTAATTCCTAAATGCTTCAATTTTTTTTGAATTTTTGCATTTTTTTTGTTTATATCTTTGTACAAAAACATCATTTACTAAAATTTCATGAATTTGGTCATTAAGAAAGGTTGTCTTTTCTAGAGTCAAGTATTACATTGGATGAATGAGAAGTTAGTTGGATAAACAGTGCCTTGAAGCCCTCTGTTCATTGTTAAGAATATGGATGTCAGAGCACTTCAGGATTAAAATATATTAAGAATAAAAGAAAATTTTATTCATAATTGATATCAATTCTTAATTTATATTATCCCATTGGACTAAATTATATATTATATTTGTTTAGAATTATGTTATATGTGTATATGCATATCAATGTATCATAAGTGGTTTCTAATATGGTTTGTATTCATTCACATGATTTCTTAACCTCTAAAGTTCTATGACTATGTTTTCACAGAAAAATGCTCAAAAATTGCCATTTTTAGTACAAGTATCAACTTTTTGAAAAAAAAAAATTTTGACACATGTAACCGTAGGATCTTGTAGTATGCTTACTTGAGAACGTATGATAAAAAGTTCATAAATTTCTCTTGCGTGGATTGCAAGATATAACCATTCAAATTCATTGAAACCATTTTTTTGGCCCTGCAAAAAATAGGGCAGCAGCACTTCACAAGCTCACTTTTTGATGAAAAAATGTCCAAAATGATGGTGCTTCTTTGGATTCTTTTTCCTGCATAA